>CM052812.1:49928497-49984024 GCA_028533885.1 Nasua narica
CAGCAGGAACCTTGGCTCTCTGCCCTAAACTCTTGGAGGAGGGGCACCTGCTCCCTCCGCAGACCACCAGCGCTTGGGGACTCGGGGCGCCGGGGGCAGGGTTCACACGTTGGGGGCTACTGTAAGATCTCCGTCCCTGCGCACGGATGGGGGCCCTCTGGGCTCTAGGTTTTCACTCCTTTTCTTTCGGTCCCCCTTAGGGATTAGGCGAAGTTCAGAGGAGGCGCGACCGAGGAGCCTCTTTTTCCCAAAAAGGCGTCTTCCCAGCCTCCCTTCACCCCAGGTCCATTTCAGGAGGGAGTGACGGCCGCTGTTGAGGGGTCCCCGGCGCCGGGTGGGGAGGGGGCGCCCGGTCTGGCCGGCCCCCGCCCTCGCGGCCGGTCCCTCCCCTCCTGGCCGGATCCAAACAAGCGCGCTAAACTCCGGGAGATTTACAGCGGGCGGCTGGGCGGCGCGGGCCCCCGGCCGCCGGTGAGATATCTCCAAACAGCGCACTAACCACTTTCCATTTTATACCTCACCAGCTTTATAGCATCTTAAGGATTTCTGTGCACGGCTGGCTTCCCGCCCAGGGAAAAAACCCAGCCTTGTAAATAAATACTAAATATATATGAACAGAGACGACAGCGAGAGCCGCGGAGGAGGGGGAGGGGCGGGGCGCCGCAGGGTGGGGGTGGGGGGGTGGGGGGGGCGGCCCAGGGCCCGGCGAGCGGCGGGGGAGGAGGGGGCAGGGATATGTTGGGGTGTCCGAGACAAAGGCGACAGGGAGAAAGCAACTGACAGGCGAAATGAGGGAAACTGAGACAGCACCAGAGGGGGAGGCAGAGAGAAACCGAAAGATGGAGGCTGGCTGGAAGTGCTCGCGTGTGTGTGTGTGTGTGTGTGTGTGTGTGTGTGTGTATGTAGGGAGGACACCCTTAAAGCCTAGGGAGAGAGAGAAGGCTCTTCCAAACCTACCTCCTTTCCTTCCCACAATTTCAGAGGGGACTGAGGCCCAGGGAAGGGACTATATCCGTGTGTGTGTGTGTGTGTGTGTGTGAGAGAGAGAAAGAGAGAGAGAGAAAGAGAGAGAGAGAGGTGTGTGATGGGGCGTGTCACGATGCACTCCAAGGAAAGAGTCTGTATTTGTGTGTGTGAACCCGTGTGTGTGCAGGCGTATTTTCGGGGGTTCGGCGCGAGAAGTACTGTGCCCCCTGAATACTGGGGCATTGGCAGGAACAACGTCCCTGGTGTGCTCAGGGCGTGAGGGGGGTTAGGACATATTGGGGGGATGAGGAGGCAGGTGAGTTCTGAGAACGTGTGGGGGTTTTCGGTTGAGTTGAGGGCTGAGGGAGGCATGTGTGATCAAATGTATTTGGGTATCTTGGGGTGGGCGGGGCTCGGGGGGCAGAGGGATAGTGGGCTCCGTAGCCAGGATGAGCCTTCAGAGGGGCATGTGTTGGATCTGGAAGCAAGTACCCACGTGTGTGCTGGGCCTGACAGGGGTGAGTTCTGACATGCTGCTGGGCCATTACACTGCGTCTTCCTCATCCTCCGGCTCCGAGTCTTCCTAGAGGCTCTGGGACCTTCTCTGCCACGGCCACTAGAGAGAGGGTCTCCCGTGCTGACGGAAGCCCCCGTATTACCACAGCCCCCAGCTCTGAGCTGTCTGGACAGGAGCCAGAGTTGAACTGGGGAGCAGGAGGGAACATCTTCTCCCTTCTCAGGGGACCCAGCGATCCCTTTTTGTTCCCCCCCTTGTCTTCGATATTAAGTATTCAAACCTCATTTACATCCTTATTTTTCAATTTGCTGCCACAGTAGTTTAATTTATTCGATATAATTTCTTTTTCTGAGGGGACATTAATCATTGCCCTGTGCTTTTGGGCGCCTGTGGGATCTCTGCGTGTGTGTGTGTGTGTGTGTGTGTGTGTGTGTGTGCGCGCGCGTGCGCGTGCATATGCATTGGTGGGTGTGAGTGTGCATCTGCGTCCGCGTGTGTCTGTGCCTGCGTGTGAGGTGCAAGTTTGTCTGGCGTGTGGGGGCCTGTGTGAGGGAGAGTGTGGGTCTTTGTGAGAGGGTCTGGAGCGTGAGGGAGCCGGGGTGGGGGAGGAGGTGGGGGAGGGTGGCGCTAAATTGATCAGGCCCCCTTCCCCCGGGTCCTTCCTTAGGATGTCAGTAAGAAGGGGAAGTGGGCCATCCTCAAGGTGGGGTCCGCCCAGGACCCCCTCGCCGTTTTCCTTTCTCGAGCATGTGCCCGGCACTGCGGTAGCTGGAAATGTTCTAGAATCCCTGGTCTCTCAAGAAAGACAGCTGAGACAGGTGGAGGCACACACAGATAGGGAGAGACGGACAAGAGCAAGGCAGGCCATGGCAGGGGAGGAAAGAAAGAGGGGGAAGGAAACATGGAGAATGATGGAGAGAGGCGCGGGAGAGAGAAGTGAGCGAGCTGGCAGCGTCTCAGCCCATAAAGTCCCTGGAATGGGAGGAAGGGGCGCGAGACTCCCGCATCAGCTCGGGCCAGTCATGGCTCAGTGCAGAGTGATGGGGGGTGGAGGGTGGGAGGGGAGAGGGCTGGTTGCTCCCAGGAGCTGAGATGAGTGAAGTGGCTTGGGGGAGGCTTGTTGGGAGAGAAGAGGCAAGAGGAAGGGGAAAGGGGGAGGGAGGTAGAGAGAAAACCCCTCTTGGCGATATAACTCAGAGGAAAGAGGCCAAGGAAAATTTCCAGGGATGTTCAAAGGGTAAGAGGGAGGAAGCTCTCTGATGCTAGCTCCCCTCCTCACCCTCAGTGCATCTGGGCCAATCCATGGCTTCCTGAGACCCTCTTTTGATCCTGAGCCCCAGAACCCCTCAGTTTTCCTTCTCTGGCACATTCTTGGAACTGCCAGGAACTAATGGGAAGGCCACAGTGACATCCCACTTAATCTTCATAACAGCTTGAGCTAAGAGTCGGTCTCCCCACTTCGGAGAGGAGGAAAGGAGAGGTCAGAGCCTGCCTAAAGTCAGTCATGTGGGGGTCCAGAGCCCAGATAGAAGTCACAACTGCCTGAGGCCACACGCTGAGAGTCCCCACTCCCCTTGGCTGCCTCCTAGGGTCATGGCCGTCCCAACCCTCCTCTCCTCACCACCACACAGGTACAACACACACACAAACACACACACACACAAAACAAGATCCGAGACTCAAGGGTAAAGGGGGGAGACTTTTGGGGGGCAGGGGTCAAGAGGCTGGGGGTCAAGCAGCCTTCTCTTAGCTACCTCCCAGCTGGGAGGACTTTGAGGCCCAGGACCTGAGGGCCCCCAGGGCTCGAATAGACCTGTCTTCCCTCTCATCCAGGGGTTGGAGGCCCGCTAAGGACTCTTCTGGAAAGAGGAGGCCACAACCCACTGAGGCTCAGACTGGCTGAGAGCTTGGGGCCAGTTTCTGTTCCCAGGATGGGTTTCCAACAGCTCTGACGGCTCATGTCAGCCTTAGCCGGATAGCGGTCCAAGGCTCGGGGCTTAGGGGGAGGAGCTTCTTACTCTGAAATTCTGAAAGTGAAATTTTGAAAACTGGTCTGAAATTGGACTTCATGAGACCTCAGCATTTGAGCCCCCAGATACCTGACTATCTTGAGGTCTACAGATTTAAATAAGCTAATACCAAATATCTGGAAGCTGAATGTCCCCAAGAGCCAAGCATTTGAGCACCCGAGGGGGGACACATAGGACTGAGTGCCTAGGTTGGAAATCTGAGAGGGAAAGGAGTCTGCACCTTTCCGGCTCTTCAGCCCCACCCGGATCTTCCTTCCTCACTCTCCCTCCCTACCGAGAGGGGCCATCCTTCATTCCTGACCCTCCAGGAGCCTGGCGCAGGCATCACGCCCAGGCCCCTGGCACAGACGTGTGACACAGAAACCGTCACCCACTCGGGTCAGTGACAACTGGGTTACGAGACAGGGGGTCCCCGGGCATGCGGGGCAGGAGAGGCACCGGGGACAGGCCTGGGGCCGAGGAGAAGGTAGCGCGTTCATTTGAATAATGGGCAAAATCAAATTAATTCTACATTAAATAGTTGTGAATAAAGGGTTGAAGTCAGCAGTTTCAAACTTGTTTTCCTTAATTACTTTCCGTGTTTAATGTCATTAAGAAGATTAAAAATTCATTAACAAGAGTACTAAAGTGGCAAATCAGGAAAGCGATCACTCCAGGTTAGAAACTCCGCTGAGGCCGCACAGAGAGCCTTCTGCAGGGGGCACGGGTGGGGGTGGGGGCTGAGAGGGTCGGGGACAGACACGCACTCACACACTTACACACTGATACACAACAGCACCGTAAACACACACCCATAATATCGGCAGGCATCCACATATCCGCACACCCACATGCTCAGACGTTTTCCACTCATCCATACCCAGGACTTCTGTGTTAGTGGGGAGACAGTGTATGGGGTCTGGAGTTCATCAGGCCCCGACTTCATAAACCCCTCTCCTAAAAAGTAGGATTAAAGATTGAACCTCACTGACAGGCAATACAAGGTCATGAAAATCAGTGTGAGCTCAGTGGTGTCCACGCTGGCTTCTTGTCTCCCCTCCCTTCACCATCCCTCCCGCTCTTACCAAAGGGCTCGCTCGGGGCAAACCTGATCAGTTTCCTGGGAGGAGTTGCTGACTTTGAACCTTAATTATCCTGAAAAAGGATCCCTTTTGTCTCCTAAGCTTGTGGGGGAGGGGGCGGAGTCAGGTTTCCTCCCGGGGGAGTAGGAGCTGGGAGACAAAGGGTAGGTTGGGTGGGGAAAGGAAAAGGCTGAAACAGCCAGGGGAGTGGGACCCAAGTGTCCTGGTGCTCAGACCAGACCCTGACTCAACCGCCCATCGCTAACCTCACCCTCTCACCCTGCCTTTTCACCCATCTTGTTGGCTGGCCCCCGCCCTCCCCAGTGTGGGACTTCACCCCCTTGGCCATGAAAGGACCCTCCCTGAGTCAGGACGACCTTCCCTGTACCTCTCAGTCTCTCTGACATCATTTCTATTTTTTTTTTCTCTAGGCCCCAAACTCAGGACCAGGTCCCTGGGCGGGGGGAGGGGGGCGGTCGAGGCTGCCTTGGGGACCTGTGCCTGCACGGCTCTGTCATGTGTCTGGTGGCTGTGTTGGCAATTGTGTGTGAGTACTGGGAGGGGCTGGTAGCGTGCGGAGAACACCAGGTTCTTCGTAAATGAATGCAACTGGACTGCGGATCCTGATGGAATGAACTCCCTCTCATTTCCCAGGTGGGAGAACCAACTCTGGCAAGATGGAGTTCTACTCAAGAGAGATGAAAACATGGGCCCCACAGAAACTTGCACAACAATGGTCATGGCAGTATTTTTTATAATGGCCAAAAAGTGGAAATAACCCAAATGTACATCAACCAGTGAATACATAAGTAAAATGTAGTCTGTCCCTACAGTGAGGCATTATTTGGCCATGAAAAGGAACGAAGTGCTGACTCATCATCCACAACATGGACGGACATTGAAGACTCTATGCTGAGTGGAAGAAGCCAATCTCAATAAACTATGCGTTCTTTTAGTCCCTTTTTATGAAACGTCCAGAATCAGCAAATATACAGCAAAAAAAAAAAAAGAGAGAGAGAGAGAGATTAAGAGTTGTTTAGGGTTGGGGGCAGTATTCGGGGGAAAGGAGAGACTGCTAATGAGAACGGGGTTGGGAGTGGGCAGATGGTTCAAATGTTCTAAAATGTCTTATGGTGATTATTGCACAACCCTGGAGATCTACTTAAAACCACTGACTTGTGGGGCACCTGGGCGCTCAGTCGTTTGAGCGTCTGACTCTTGATTTCCGCTCAGGTCATGGTCTCAGGGTTGTGGGATCGAGCCCCATGGCAGGCTCCACGCTGAGTGTGGAGTCTGCTTAGGGTTCTCTCCCTCGCCCTCTGCCCCTCCACCACCTGGCGCTGGCTCAGGCTCTCTCTGAAAACAAAACAAAACCAAAAACCATTGGCTTGTACATTTTAAATAGACAAATTGTATGCTATGTAAATTATATCTAGATAAAGTTGTTATTTTTTAAAAAGCCATGTGACTTACTTAGGGTCTTCCAGGAAGTGGGAGGTGGCACTGGGAGCTTGTGGTCCCTTGACCCTAAGATTAGGGCTCCTTCCCCAGACCCGACAATGCCTCAGAAATCTTGCTGGGCAGACCTGAAGGCCAAATCCTACATGTGTGGGGGCGTCCACGTAACATCTTGGCTGTTCTGTGTCACGTTTCTGTGGCCGTCACATTTCTGTGCATGATAGTGTCTTTTTTTTTTTTAAGATTTTATTTTTATTTATTTGACAGAGAGACAGCAAGAGAGGGAGCACAAGCAAGGGGAGTGGGAGAAGGAGAAGCAGGCCTCCCACCGAGCAGGGAGCCCAATGTGGGGCCCCGATCCCAGGATCCTGGATCATGACCTGAGCTGAAGTCAGACACTTGACGACTGAGCCCCCAGGCACCCTAAGAGTGTGTTTCGTTACGTGTGTGCACATAAAGATTTGTGGTCTCGCGGCTCTGTGTATCCCTGTGAGTCCGACTCTGCCCATCTGTCTCTAGGCCTTTGGGTCTCTCGATGGTGAGTGCTGTCCGTGCCCATGAACTTCTGCTCCCTGGCTGGCTTCCTGTGTGTTTGCGTTTGTAGGCGTATCAGGTTGTGGGCGGGTCTCTGGATGTCAGCGTGTCTGTCTGGATCTGCGGGGTCAGGGGACTTCCCGGGAGTCTGTGTCCATGGGTTCTGGCGTGACAGTGTGTCTACCGATGTATCTCAGAGGGTCGCCGTGGATTTCTTAACACATCACCTTAGGAGTCTAGGTTCCTACGCCTTCGCCTCTGGGTCTCTGCCTGGGAGAGGTGTTGGTGCCTCTCTACCCACGGCCATCGACATGTTGGTGTTCTGGCGTTCACACAGGTCCCTCTGTGGGAGCTCGCATTTCTGTGGCAGGGGCCAGTGGGCCTGTCTGTCTGGGTCTGTGTGTCTGGGCCCCTCCTGCAGGCGCATCAGCCCCCCCCCCCCAAAGGCGCCCGCCTCCCCACCCCCGCCTCTGACAGCCGCGGAGAGCGCTACACAGTAAATTCATGGCCGCCCGGCTGGGAAACAGGCGGCTGCAATGGAAAGGAAGCATGGATTTGCATATTGAATTAAAATTAAGAGCTAATTATGCAAATAAATTATGACATTTGGCAGGAGAATTTGCTTCAAGATCATTTATTACGTTCTTTTTATAACAGTGTGAGCATTTAACGGTCAAAGACAATATTTTAAGGGAAAATTAACGCAAGATTATTAACCTAAAAACAATTCCACATTAATGAGATGGTGAGCGGGTCCCCCCCACACACCTGGGCAGGTCTACGCCTAGACTGGGAAGGCCTTTTTCTCCTCCTCTCCTTCGTCCTCTCAGTCTGCCGGAGTGCAGGTGGGAGGGGGCCAGGAGAGGGAGAGGGGGCCTAGGCTGGTGTCTTCTCGATGGGGAGGTCAGATCAGAGCCCTGAGCTGAGGTTAGGAGGCCACACAGCAGATGAGCTAAGCTCCACTAGCACACATGCCTAATCCAATGAAAAGACACGATCCTGGCGTTGGGAAGCCCCCATTTTAAGGAGGAAGACGGAGCCCCACGCTGGAAATGGCTCTGTAAATACCAGTTGGGGTGGGACCTGGAGCGTAAAGGTGAAACGGTGTGGTTGCGCCCACGGCCGCCGGCTCCCATTCCCTCCTTTTCTCGGGTGGCAGAACCCCAGATTCCCCGGGCGAGCTCCCAGTACTCAGTGCTCCAGAGCTCGGAGCTCTATCTACGGCCTTCTGGGGCCCCTTGTCTCCATTTTCCCTAAACTTAATCTGTCAGCGTAGCTCTGCTTTCTGGAAAGTGGCAAGGGAAGGGGGGGACCCCCTAACACATCTTGTATCAAGTGGGGAGTCAGCCCCAAAAGAGGTGGTGGGCGATGTCCTGTTTGGGTCCCGATTTTCTCTTTTCCTGTACGCGCATGTGCACGTGTGACATCTCCTCTACCTGATCTCTATGTTAGCTCCGTGGTGTGCAGACCCTTAGGACAGATGTTCGTCTGTAGTGTGGGCCCGTGGAAGGGAGCCCAGGGTCTTCCCGTGGGCTGCTCTGCTGGGTGAATGCCTTGGGTTTCCAGGAGACCCCTGCTCTGATGCAAGCACGCTCCCTGGGAGGCGAGATGCTGTTCCCTGTCATCGCTTGGTGCCAGTGTTTGGTTCTTCCTCTCGTGGCCATAGTGAGGGACAGCCCTTCCTTATGCCGGGTTAAACCTCCAGGCCCGGCCATTTCCTTTGGGTTATGCAAAACCCCTGTGAGACAGGGGCCAGGTACCGCAGGGACAGAGCACGTGGCAGGAAAGACTGTGGCTTTGGGCTTAGGGAACTTGAGGTCATCTCCTGTGCCATTTACTGCCAGTGGCCTCTCCCGCTCGCATGCCGGTGTCCGCCCATCTCCACCCTGCTGTGTACCTGGGAGGCTGGCTCCAGAGGTTAACCAAACGGGGTCGCCAGCATGGCATCCTGGGGCGGGGGGCTGCCTCCCCAGCTCTCCACAGAGCTCCCTCCTCATTCTGGTCACTTTCCTGCATCCATCCTTGTCCCTTTGACACCTGGGTCACGGCTTCCCACTGTTACTGGCCCTGGGATACTCCATTACCTGTACATCGTCTAATCCTTGCCCATACCTTTGTGAACAGGTGTCTTACTAAACTTTTCAGATGACCCAGAGTATGTCTTATGTTTCCTCCCAGAGCCCCCAATCTCCTTGTCTGTAAAACAGGGACGGTCCTACGCAGCTGACGAATCACCGGCACACATCTAGGGAGATCGTGTGTATCAAGGGCTTTGTAATTTATACATCCCAAATCCCAGTGTTTGTTTCCAGGGAGAAACTAGACCGGGAATGAGGCTGATGTCAAAACCATCGCCGCTATGAAGATTTTGTGTGACCTTAGATAACTCACTTCGCCTCTCCTGGCCTGGTTTCTCGCTGATAACATGCCAGGGCTGAACTCCTAACTTTAAGGGTCAGTTGTAGAAAGTAGCGATGGATGTTCGGTTTGCTGTTGGGAAAAAAGAGGTCAGGGGACATGCCCAAGGTCACACAGCAGGTTCATGGCCGCCTGCCTGAGAATCTCTCTGGGGTATAGGAGCCTGGGTGGGGCCCGCTGGGGGACCTTGGAGACCCCAGTGGGGCAGACAGTCCTGGCCAGAGAAGCCCAGGGCTGGAGAGGTCTGTCCCCACATCCGAGGGGCTCGCTCTGCCTCCCCGGGACAGGGTGGACCATCCCCTGGAGAGAGAGGGTGGGATTATTAATAACAATGCTAATAAGAGAGAGAAAACAAAGCCAGCAGGGCCTGAGCATTTTTTAAATAAAGAAATTTCCCTCATCTCGTGGTTAATTTAAAAGGTTTATTTCTTGAAATGAATCCTCTTCATCAAACCCCCGATCCTTGAAGATCGGAGGCGACTGCGAGTGCCGGTAATGAATTGATTTGTAACGTGAGCGACACGGCGCCCTCCCGCCCGGGCCCACTGCGGGGCCTTAATCTGCGGTGTTTAAGGGGAAATGAGCTTCTCCATCTTTCGCCCTGAAACCCAGCACCAGGCAGTGGCGCCAGCAGGCAAGGCCCAGGCACGGTAGATGCCCCCGCCCAGAAGGGTCTGACTGGCAGGCCACCCGCCCCATGCTCCTAGCCCCTCTCTCCTTTCCTTTTAGGGAGGCGTTAGGAGAGGCCCTCAAAGCAATACCATCCACGCCACACAGAGCCCCAGTCATCTGAGCAGACGGATCGCCATCCCCCCAGGCACAGTCTTCCTCCAGGTACAAGATGCAGAAATCGAGTTACGCGCACACCCTCTACTTCCCAGTCCCAGCATCCGGAGAACGGCGGCCAGGCTCGGGCGTCCAGTCACACAGGAGCGCACACCCTGGACGTGAGACCCACGCCACTATAGGCGTGACAAGTACTTTGGGGATATTTGGCGACATGGGCGTAGCAGCGTGACGTAGCAGAAATTGAATGAGCTCTGAGCCACAGAGCTGGATTTGAATCTAAGTCCCGTTATTTCTAATCTGCTAGAACTTTCTCAGTCTCGATTTCCTCATCTGTGGAATTGAAGCAACATCTCCCTCACGGGGTTCTTATGAGGACTACACATTAGATAATACACATAAAGTTTATTTTTTTTTTTTAGGTTTATTTGTTTATTTGAGAGAGTGAGAGAGAGAGAGATAGTAGGGGGGGCACAGAGGGAGAGGGAGAGAGAGAATTTCAAGCAGACTCCGCACTTAGCTTGGAGCTCATTGTGGGGCTCGACCTCATGACCCTGAGATCGTGACCTAAGCTGAAATCAACTGCCGGATGCTTAACCAACTGTGCCACCCAGGCGCCCTTAAAATTCATCTTAAGTTGTTAGTTTCAAGAGGGTACCCGGTTGGCTCAGTCGGAAGAGCATGTGACTCTTAATCTCGGGGTCATGGGTTCGACCCCCACACTGAGTAGAGCTTACTTACATAAATAAAAAAAACTTTAGAAGTTTTTTTAATCATTAGCTTCGAGAAGACAAGAACATTTGCGAGTGAGGTAAGGCATGTTGAGAGTTAGGTGAACTTTGGCACAGGGTTGGTGCTTAATAAATACTAGCTAGTAGCATCCTCATCATCCTCTACCATATCCTCAACACCTGCTCTAGTGCTTGATACACATTTTTAAGTAAACTTAGGCTAAATGATGCCTAGCACACTGCTGTATGAAGGGAATGGTAATTAAGAGGCAAGAGGTAGAGAGACAATGGTCCCTTAGTGTTTGCAGTGTGGCAAGCTCTCTGCTAAAGAGAGACAACAGGTAGCGTCACTGAGATTGTTCTAGTACATTCCCATTTGCAAATGAAGAAGCTGGGCCCGGAGAGGTGATGTGGCTTGCCCAAGATCCCGTAGCCACTAATGGAGGAGAAGGGATTTGAACCCACGTAGTCAGACTCCAGAGCCTGCTTGGGTTGTGGGTGACATTAAAAAAGAAAAAAAATGCAGGAACAGCCTTGCTCTTAAAAGGATCCCTGCCCATCCCTGGGGCAGAGCCAGACCCCGTGAGACTGTCACCCTGAAGGCCCCACTAATCCCTTCCAAGTCAGAGGCCAGAGGCTTGGAGACCTCTCAGGTCTGTGCTGGACAAGTGAGCGGGGCGAGCCCTGGGTGGCTCTCAGACTCGTCACCTGCCCGGCTGTTGGCGAAGCCTCCAAACCCGGCTGCGGCTTTTCCCAGTTTCCAGCTTCATGACCTCCTCTGCCTCTAACTGACCCTCGACGCCCATCGGGACTGCTCCATTTTGAAATATCTTCATATTGGGTGAACGCAAACCCAAAAGGCCCCGGGCACGTGCGCACGGCCAAATCCTGGCTTGCCCCTTCCCCCTTCCTGCTTGGGGCACTGCCGTTTCTGGGACCCCCACTTGAAGGCCAGGAGAACCGCCGCCCTTCTGCTTGTCCTCAGGGTCCCCTTCCTGCCCAGGGAGTGAGACAGTTGAGACAGTGGCTCGGTCGCAGTTTGGATTCGGGACGGTGGAGTTGCAAATCTTGACCATTTTTTAATCTGGGTCTGACTCTCCTGGGCTCTGAAGGCCTTCTCTCCTCCTCAACCCATGACCCCTCCCAATCTCAGTCCTAAGGATGGCAAGGGCTCTCGGCCCTTCCCGAATGGCCCTCCAGGCCTCAGTTCAACCGAAGAGTCCCAAGGCAGCCCTGAGAAGTGAGACACCTCGGGCCCAACCCAGGAAGACCGAGGGGGCACCCGAAGGCCTCTGCCCTCCCCCGTGCCTCTCCGTCCTCCCATGGCTCTCCTCACTCAGCACTACGGGGCCGGTGGGCACAGGGCAGGGGCGAGGGGTATGTGCTCCCCTCCTGCGACTTCCTAGAAGAAAATCATTTTTTGTAACTGTTGGAATCCTGATTGAGCTGTCAAAAGTGCATGAAACCAGCCACATGAATGGTAAACTATCCATCAGTCACGGGCTTATTTGTTCTGAGACAGTATAAACATCACACATTTTTCTTCAAAATAGAAAATAATACTTTACCCCATCACATCCGGGTAATCCAGCCCCCACCCCAAAAAGAAACTTATTAGTCACACTGGTCTGTTCCCTGCTTGTCTCCCAAATCTCTTTATTGTTTTGTCCACCAATCCCACTTCCCTCAAAGCATTAACTCGGTTCTGCCTTTCAGCTTCCTATCTGTTTAAAACCAGATTTAGCAGCACCCTGCTCCCCCCTACCCCAGTTAAAAAGTGTTAAGGAGAAGCATGAAGAAAATCACTCTTGAAGAGACACACTAGCTTGGACCCAGTGTAGAGTTTCCGGTCCCTGGATGAGCGCCGACACAGACGGATGTATACTCGGTCCCTATTTGCTTTCGGAGAGAGTGACGAGGCCCCTCTGTGCCCACCTAATGTCTGTCCACTGACCTGGGGCGATGGAAATGAGAAAGAGGGTGCATCCACCCCTTTAGGTATAGACCTGCCCCACTGCACTCCCCCTGCACACCTTGTCAGGGCTTTGTCTCTTCCAGTCACTCCGGACTCCAGGAAACACATGATAGGAACTCAGTGCTTTTCTGAGCCAGCTCAAAGAGACCACAGCTCCCTCTTGTACCTCTCCTCCAGGCCCCCACAGCTTGGTTTCCAGAAAATTCGACCCAGGGCCATGACCCCAGGTGCCAATAATAGATAATTAGGGACAGATGGATGGATGGACAGCAAAAGAAGGAGATAAAGGATAGACAAATGAATAGAAAGACAGACAGGCAGACAGACAGACATGCAAACACACGCTGGCACACACAGCCCCATGCTGACCATACAGACCCCTTCAGTACAGCGTCGGAGGTAGGAGCGAGGGCTCTGATGACGTCCGCGCAAACCAACGGGCTCCGCTCCTCTCGAGCTGTGTGACCGTGGATACGTTAGTGGCCCTCACTCTGCATTCCTCCTCAGAAAATGAGAGTAATAATACGCTCCCTCTCGTGGGGCGCTGAGAGCTCAAGGACGGTGGTGCTCAGCACAGCGCCCGGCAGAGAGTGAACGCACCGTAACTGAGCACCGCTACTCTCATCATTTCATCGCACACGCTTTGCACACCCTTGTAACCAACCACCTGTGGGACTCAGAACCTCTTCTAAACACGGAGGCAAGCAAGCCCTGACAGCAGCGCCGACACGCGGAGGCGGCCCGGAGTGCCGCGAGCAGCACCTGCAGGAACCAGGCCGTCCGAGTCCGAAGCCGGGCTTGGCCACCCGCTGGCTGTGTGAGCCCCAGCAAGTTCCTAGTCTCAGTTTTCCCACCTGTGAGATGGGAATCATCGTCGTCGTTGTCGTCGTCATCGTCAGTTCCTCCTTCCTAGGATTGCTGGGAAGGTTCAATGAGTTAATATCTATAAAGCATCTCAAACACATTGTGACACGTAGTAAACACCATATGTCTGATCAACACAGTAAATTTCCCAACCTAGTAAGCTAATACCTATCTAGCTCCTCGAGTTTACAAAGTGCTTTCACATGCGTAATCTCATTAGATCCTCCAGCAACCTCGAAGTCAGGATTTTACCATCCTTCTCTACAGTGGAGGAACCCGAGGCTATGAAAGATCGTGGCTTGTCTAAAGTCTGGCAGCCGGCGAGCGGGTGAGTGGTGGGAAATCTAAGACTCTTGCCTTTAAGTTCCATCTTTGTGCTAAGCAACATACCCAGGTGTGTGTGCGTAAGTATGTTTACTAGGGAGGCTTTCTTTGCCTTTGTATCTGGCTTCTCAGCCCTCTTCACTCCTCTCATTGCCCCCCTTAAGAGTCCCACCCCTAGGGAATGATCCTGTACCTACAGTATCAGTATTATCTGGGAACTTGTTGGAAATGCAAATTCTCAGGCTCCCTCAACACCTGAATCAGATACCAGGTGTGACAGTGGGGAAGGGAGTCTAAGGGGAAGCTTCTGTAAGAAAAGAGGCTCAACCTGGGCCTTAAATGATGGATAGAGGAGACAACTCTGAAGAGAGCATGTGTCTTCTGGTCTCTCCTGGACACTGTACCCAGTTATGTGACCTGTCCTTGAAAACCCGGAGAGAGGGACTTTGTGGGAATTTACCCTCTGTGGACAAACCCTAGTGACCCTTTTCCTGCAGAGTCCGAGCCTCGCTGGAGTGGAGGATTCCCTCCTTTCACCCCAGTCCCTAGATTTGCCCCCAGTGGGTAGCCCCAGACTTGAATGACTGCTCCCAGCCTCACTCCCATCAGGCTAGGAATCATAAAGCGAAGGGATGTTTTACAAGGGAGATGGGGGGCAGCTCTGGCCTTCTCCCCACTTCTCTTCTGGGGCCTGCGATGGGACCAGCAGGGGCACAAGCACAGCGGGGGCCCTGGCAGCTCTGCGATCCCTCTACTCCCCCCCGCCCTCCCCGTGTGTGCTCTCGAGGCTGAGGTTCTGGGCTGGGAAGAGTCCAGGGTGAGCCGGCCAGGGGCTCCAAGGCTGGAGAAGAGCAAGCCAATCCCGGCCCCTCTCCCAGCCCCCTGTGTCCTGCCCCGGGCTGCCACTAGGAGGCTAATGAAAAGGGAAGAGGCAGGCCGGGGCTTGGGCCAGCAGGCAACAGCAAGGGGACAATGTGAGGCAGGAGGGGGGCGGCCCTCAGGCAGGGACAGACAAAGTCCCCATATGGGAAGCAGACGGAGCCGCCCCGCCCCCCTTGGTCCTGGGGCCTCCACAGCGGCAGGCAGCCTCTCAGCTAAATGTCGGAGCCTGGGTCGATGGTGCCTGGGAAGATGAGCCTACAGGGCTGCAGCAGGAAAAGGAGCAGAAGGAGGGAAATTCTCAGTTCAGCAAGTGCCCCACGGAGGATTCCGCGGGAGGATGGAGAGCCAAGAGCACACTCACACACACACACACACACACACCACATTCTTGCTTTCCTAAATATTTGTAAAGTAGACCATAATACTTGCCCACAGGAAACGAAAGAACAATACAGAAGTATGCAGGGTAAAAGTGAAACTCCCGGAGAGCCTGCAGCCCCACGGACTTCCTTTATTGGAAGCAATTATTTGGAATCCTTGCCTTCAAGCAAAGGCCACTTTCTAGTGTAAATCCGGGTGAGTCTGTAGCCAGTCACATTCTCATCAGGCCAGGCTTTCCTGGGAGCACAGCCTCGAGGGGGGTGGAGGGGACGGGTGTAAATTATTTGGAATGGTTCCCTTTCTAGCCAACATTACCATCTCTCAAGAAGTCTAAGAATCTTCTATCTTTATCCATTAATGCTAAACTCCCTTTTGAGTTTTATGTTTCCCTCTGCCTTTATTTTTTTTAAAGATTTTTATTTATTTATTTGACAGAGAGAGAGAGAGATCACAAGGAGACAGAGAGGTGGGGGGAAGGGGAGCAGGCTCCCTGATGCGGGGCTTGATCCCAGGACCCTGAGACCATGACCTGAGCTGAAGGCAGAGACTTAACCCACTAAACCACCCAGGCGCCCCTCTCCCTGTCTTTAAAATTTGGTTCAGCTTGTTTGGTTTTGTTCATTAATTATTTTTGCTAATAATCGAAAGGTATGAACAAAATTTTTAGAATTTCACAGTCAGTTGAGGGCTAAAGCCTTTTGAGTGTCAGACCCCAGCCAGGCTATCCCCTCATCCTCCAGATGTGAAAATCTGAAAAGTGAACAGAGGTTCTTTTTATATAAGATTTTATTTATTTATTTGACAGACACAGAGAGAGAGAGATCACAAGCAGGCAGAGAGGCAGACAGAGAGAGAGGAGGAAGCAGGATCCCCGCTGAACAGAAGAGCCCGATGTGGGGCTCGATACCAGAACCCCGAGATCACAACCTGAGCTGAAGGCAGAGGCTTTAACCCACTGAGTCACCCAGGTGCCCCTTGAACAGAGGTTCTGCTCCTGTCCGGGACAGCCCCAAGTGGAGTCCCTCTCTGGGACTTAGGGGGAGGGAACTAGCAATTATTGTGTCCTCACTGTGTGTTAGATCTTTTCTATGTTATGCTAATCAGGATTCATGGGGTTGCAAGTAATAGGAACCCAATTCGAACCAATTTAGGCAAAGAGTGGAATCTACTGGGAGTGATGTGAACACCTCAGGTAATAAAAGCAAGGTTCAAATAATCAAAGAGCAGGGAGGGCAAAGCTGATACAGAGCTTCAGCAACCTACAGAACAGGACCTGGATGGACACCCGGATGCTCTATTTCTGGGCTTTTACCTGCAGCTCCCACCTGGAGGGAAGGATCAACTCTCCTCCCAGTTCCAGTGTGAAAGATCCCAGGGAAGGACTTGGTTGGTCCCCAGAGGTCAAGCGTATAGTCTAGGACCAGGAGACTCTGGCCAGGGATAGGATGGGGTTAGGAGACTTTCTCTGAGCCTACATGGTGGTTTCCAGAAGAAGAGGCCACCTGGAGTGGGGCACCTGGATGGTTGACCTGGTTAAGCAACTGACTTAAGCAACTGACTCTTGATTTCGACTCAAGTCATGATCTCAGGGCTGTGAGATTGAGCCCCGTGTCAAGCTCTGCACTGGGTGTGGAGCCTGCTTAAGATTCTCTCTCTCCCTCTCCCTCTGCTCCCTCCCTCTGCCTCCCTTTAAAAGAGAGAGAGAGAAAGAGAGAGAAAGACCACCATGCCCAGTGGAGCTTGGCCAACAGTACCAGGCGTCTGCTATAATAGGTAAGTTCTAATCTTCACAAGTCTGTGAGCTAAGAATTGTTATTCCATTTTACAGGTGAGTCATTTGAGACTCAGGACACAGACTGGTTAGCCTAGAACCCAGCTAGCAAGCCAGGTGCGTTTGACTCCAAAACTCATGCCTTGACAAGTATAGTGCTGATTTCCTCAGGGAAGGGAACAGCGTGTCAGTGAGAAACACATTTCCAGTAGGCCAGCGGCATGCCAGGCACTGTGCCAAGTGGTGCGGGGTGGGCAGAGATGGGACAGATGGGGTTACATCCCAATAAGGTCACATTCACAGGTACCAGGGTTAGGACCTACCTGGAGACAGTTTTTCTTGGGGAGAGGGGAGGGACGCGATTTGACACATAACAGACATGGTCAAAGCTGTGCTTTGGATGGACCGCTTTAGCAGAGGCCAATGGGACAGACTACATCCTAGACAGGTGGCAAGGAGCCTGCTCAGGAAGCAGGGAATAAGAGGATCTGACTCAGGCCAGTGGCGATGGGGATGAAGATTGTCTAGGACCTGACATTACTAGGATGGGGAGGATGAGGAAGTGGGGAGAAGGGCTTTACCAGCGGAAGGATGGAAGCATAAGGAGGCGGGTCCAGGAGACTCCAAACTCCTGGAGGGCAGGGACTGTGTCCCCCACTTGGTATCCTCAATGTCTGGTCCATGTCTGGACATCCTAAGTGCCTGAGGAATGTTCGCCAAAGAAATGCATGCATTCGGTTTTGCCCATGGTGAATTAGACATACCAGCTGAAACAGGCAGGGGAAAATTCAAGCTTGTCGTTTGGTAGATAGTTTGGGGTTAGAAATCTCAATTGGGTGTTCATTTCCAGAGCGATTACAGGTCAAGTTGGAACCCATAGAGCCTGTGAAAATGCAGAGAGGGAAGAGAAGAGGTTTGAGGGCGGAATCGTGGGGGCATGGTTGCATGTAGGGATGGGAGAAGGCAGAGGAGGGGGTAGGAGGCCAGCAAAGGAACTTCAGAGATGGAGGAGGGGCAGGGGGAAGGTGCAATGTCATGGCAATCAAGAAAGGAGACCGTTTCAAGGAGGAGGGTTGGAACCGCTGCCAAATGCGCAGAGGTCGAAGAGAAGAAATACGGAGAGGAGCCTGTGGATTTGCTAATTAGGAGATTAGCAGCGGTGTCCCCACCTGGTTAGGGCAGGAGGCGATGAGGGGAGCCTACTCAGGGCAAAGAACCTAAGAAGAGGAGGAGTCGGTGTACTTGTGTGTGTGTGCATCTGGGCGTATGCTCTTGCACTCTTCACAGCTGTGTGCACCTGGTCGGGCTCCAAGAGACAGAATAAAAACAAAACAAAACAAAACAACTGAGGCACCTGGCTGGCTCCGTTGGTGAGCACGCAACTTTTGATCTCAGGGTTGTGAGTTCAAGCCCCACGTTGGGTACAGGGATTTCTAAAAGATAAAGTCTTTCAGCAAACAAAAGAAAAACAAAAGCAAAAGCTGGGGGAGAGGTTTGCATGTCAGGGTTTGCAAGTAGGGAGATGAGTAGACATGGGGTAGAAGAGGGATGGCCCAGGAAAGGGGAAAGTAATCCCTCTTGCCAGATGAATCTTCTTTGAGGGTAGGGGACAATGATGGCCCAGGCCAATGAGAGAGCAATGCTCAGCCCGGCCCCCAGAAACTTGCTGGCTGAGGTTTTGTTGTGCCTGCCCCTCAGCAGGGGCAGGGTGGGGAATAGGGCTTTGTCCTCAGTCCTTTAGTCCACATGGAGTCCCACCACTGTCAGTCTCATTTATCACTGTATCCGCAAGGCTTGAACCGTGTCTGGCATGGAGATGGAGCTCAGTAAATTTTTGTGATTGGAAATAACAGTGACAATACCACCACATACAAAGATCAGTTAAGCACCTACTGTGTACCTGCCAATCTACCATTTATTATCTCATGTGATACTCACAACAGCTCATGGGTAAGTATATTATTATCCTCACTTAACAGATGAGGAAATAGGAGTTCTGGATGATTTGGTAAGTTTCCCAAGGCCCCTCAGCTAGGAAACGGGAGAAGCAGGATTCGACCCCAGATCTGTGGGACCCTGAGACCCTCACTCTTGACCATGGTGATTATTACACTGCAGGAATGTATGAGTCGGGGTAGAAGTAGCGTGTGTCTGCGTTCTGTGCTATTCTGCTTGTATTTGTGCGTGTCCACAGGTGCAGGCATTTGTAGGTCCTTTTGTGTGTGTGTGTGTGTTCGCGTGTGAAGGGAGTATCTGTACTCAGTTGTGTGCCCCCGTGGTTTTGTGAGTATAGATGCTATCCCACACCTCCCTGGTTTAACCTTCCAGTTCATTTCTGCTTGAGGCAGTGATGGTTGAATCTAGCTTTCTGGTGTGTTCAGAGCTCAGTTCTGGGCCCACCTCCCCCTTCAGAGGCCTCACGGGGGTCTCTGCCCCCCACGGCTCTGCCCATAATTCTTCTTCCTTGTTTAAAGGGGCCAGTGGGTTCACTGATTAGTTACCGCCTTGTCAATATTCTCACCCAGGGAGAGGATGAATGTTGAGGCACTGCCCCCGCCCCTGACCCACACACACATTCTGTGGCCGATTCAGGATGAGGAAACGGACCCCTCTGCAAGGAGATCTGGGGGAGGGCAGCTCCAGGGAAGCTGTGCAGGAGCCTTGGAAGGACCTCTCCTTGTCATTCTCCAGTTGCTTCCACAAAGGAGGCAGCCTGCAGGCAGAAGGATCCCCCTTCAGCCACTCCCCCTCCCCCAGTCCTCTCCTCTCCAACTCCTCCAAGTTCTGGGAGGCAGCGGGAAGAGGGCTTCTGGTGAGGGGAGGCCCTTCTTGAAATGGGAGCACATGCCGGTCCAAATTCTCACCATCGCTGCTGGAGAGTAGGTATGTTCCTGTGTCTCTGTCAGTTTCCATTGCCGTGTGCTTTGGTGACTGACCGTCCACATAGTCAGATGTGTATGTAACACAGCACACAAACATATGGGATCCTTGGGTCCCTCCATGTTCACGTGTGGCTGCGTATGCCCCCGACCATGTGTGTACCCGCACGTATCATGGGCAGTTCATCTGTGTTGTGTGTGTATGGGTGTGTATATACAGATGTGTGGATGAGGGTAGGAGTGTCTGAGTCCCTTGATGTGTACTTCTGTGTCTTCTGTGGTCAAGGGAGGCCTTCTTCCCATCCTTTTCTGGGTCCTGAATCCAATTCCACTTAGATCAGAAGCTATGCCATATCCATTTAGACACTAGCCCTATGACATTGAATGTCTCTGGGGGCAAATTCCAAAGCGCCCCCACACTTCACAGCTTCTGATCCCTAACCACCCTAACCATTAACCCTACAATTTTGCCCTTCAGCTTCTGCCCCTCAACCTAACTTCACCGGATCTGGCCCTGGAAGAAAGGGGAAGCAAGAGGGAGCTGGGAGGCCAGGTCCCCTGTCAGGGTTCAGAACCTGGGGGGCCTGGGGCAGCTGAAGGGAGGGACAGGCAGGAGGAGGCGGGGAGGGGCTGAGCCTGGCAGAAAAGAAATGCTAGGACTCATGTCCACCCTCCTGCAATCCCCCTGCCCCGCCACACACACACACTCACCCACACACTCACACACACTCACCCTGTTGGAAGGTGACATTTGCTATTAACCTTATATTGGGCCATTTTGTAAATCAATGTCACTTACATTTAATAACAAGTGTAATCAAAGGAATTATGCAAATTTAATTTGATGCTTCTTGAATTATGCAAATCCTCGGTGCACATAATGTTCTCTGACATGTGCCCGTTGGAGAGAGAGAGAGAGAGAGCAAGGGAGAAAGTGGGGAGGGGCTAGGGAAGGAAGGAGGATGGGGGTGGGCTGAGACTTGGGACTGGGGAGAGGAAGGCAGGGTGGCAGAAGGCAACCAAGCAGCCATGGCCCAGGTGCTCTCCATTGTGGGTAGAAAGGGCTGGACAGGTCTAGAACCTCCACCTTCTCCCCGATCCCCCCTCCGGCCCTAGTATTCCCTCTCCCCTGCCCACACTCAGTGTGACCTTGCTGACCATTTGTCCTCAATGTCTCCTTCTGTGAAATGGGAGTGGCCAAAAAGTGCTGACCACTCCCGGAACCAAGGTTCCTGATACAGCTTGATCTTCTCAGAGGTCAGTTTCTCTGCCCCCCCAGTCCCCAAGGCAAGGTGACCTGCTGTGGCACTAGGCAATATGGATTGGCTTTTTTTGTACTTAATGGTCTTGATGTCCTGGCAGAAGGAATTGCACCATCCCCCAAGTGACAGTAAAAACCCGCTGACCCCCTCCCAGGCACGCATCACGACAACCTTAACATGGTGACGATACACTTACGTTGACACGTGCATTTATATCCAAGATAACACAGCCGCCCACACACTGTGAAAACAGCGTGTATAAACATACAAGGCAATCAAACTTGGACCCCATTACTCCCAGAGACCCACGGAAAGGCTGCATAGATAGAGACACTCCAGCGCACCCTTTAATAGACAAGCATTTAAAATATCACCTGAACATGCCTCGGCCTGGGCCCAAGGGACCCTGGTTTCTAGAGGCATGCTTACCTCAACACGTGCTGCTTCTCACGGCAGACACACACTCTTCCTGCCATGTGAGCATACAAGGTACTTTCCCAGATGATGGCACACCTTCACTTCCTAGAGCAAACTAAGGGGTTCAGGAAGCTCCTGGCTGGAACAGTGCCCCTCATTACTGTCAGGCTCTGTCTGATGCTTTTTTGGCCCTGCCTTCCACGCCGTCTGGAGTAGGGCAAAGATCATGACGCTGAACGAAGTGATTCTGCAGTGAGATGGGCCCAAGGGAGGGGGGAAGACTACCCAGGCCATGAAACTCTTCCCTAAAGTCTGGATGCTGGTTCAAGCCACGAAGGGATATCTCAGGAGGTTCCATCAAGGTCCTAGGTGTGGGCCAGCTCCCCGCAGACCTGCATTTGTTCCGCAGTCCCCACCCACCGGAAAGGTCATCCGAGACTGGCCCGGGGCCCCGTCTGAGTGAATGGAGCAGCGCGATGGTGGGTCCCTCTTCCCTTAGCAGTGGGAGAAGAGAAGAAGTCTGTCCCTTCCCTGGGATGTCGGCACACATCCTCAAGGGCTCGCGTGAAGAGCAGAGGCCACACTCTCTATAGAGAATAGCCATCGCCAAGAGCATTCATGTTACTTTCTTTTCCCATATGAGTTCTGTCTTGGGCTCACAGATGATGTCTTCATTCTCTCTATTCCTTTTCCAGCCCGACCCTCATGCTTAGAGCCTGGAAGTCCGTTTCTCCTGAGGCAGCCTCTATATATGAATTGAACAGAGTTACCAGGGGTTTGGTGGGGCTGGGGAGGGTCAGGGGTCACGGGACATCTAGCGATAAAGGTGTGGTGGTGGCCGTATACTTGTGCATAAGTGTTTCCATGTATACGTTATATGTCATTATATCGAGCGTGTTTCCTTGTCATTCATGTGTCATTGGGTCATTTGCACGTCCGTGAGGTAGAGTGCGTTCGCGTTTACTGTTTCAGTTGATCATCTCCGTATCGACACACCAGAGTATTTTGTTTCGACACTGTCTTGCTGTGTGTCATATCCTGTGAATGTGTCTCACCCTCTGTTGTCACAGAATGTGTGTCCCTATGTTCTATTCCATACAACATGTGAATAAATGGATACTTGATATGTTGGAATTTTTACCACGTGGAGTTGCCAAAATATGGGTGTGACCACCTTGCACCAGGGTGGCATCGGTCTGAGTTGGTATAATGTGTGCCTTTACCTAGCTCACTGTGTCTGAATGGCCCCAGTGTGTGTTTCCACCCCTGAGTTGTCATGGTGCGCTCCTGTGAGCAAGCATGTTTCAGCGGGCAGCGCGTGAGTCATTATGTTTAAATTGTCACCACGAGTATATCATTGTATTTGCACTGTTGCAACGGAAGGCTCTGTGTGTCGCCAGGCTCGAGTTGTCGGGGAATCATGGTATCCCCTGCCTCGCGGTACAGAACTGGTCTTGAGTTGATACAGTAGGTATCATTGTGTCACCTTTCGGTTCATGGTCCCCACATTGTGATGACATCACCAGGTTTGAATGATCCCAGTGTGTCTCTGCATGTGACTCGAAGTTTGAATTGTCACGGGTTATCTTCGTGTGGCAACGCATTTGCATTTTAACAACATGGTGTGTGTCTCTGAGTCGGCACAACGCACAGGCCGTGACGTGTGAGCACCGTGTTATCAAATGTTGACACTGTTACCATGTGTGTCTGCGTGAATCATTGTGTTTCAATTGTCACAATGTGTGATTGCATATCACCATGCGTGCGTTGTGCATCTGTATTATTGCTACAGTGTTATACTACGTGTCCAGGATGATCATGATTAAGTTGTCACAGTGTGTATTGCCGTGCAGGAGGGGTTGCAAAGCCCGTTTGCCACAGTTGTTGAGTGCGGGAACATGTTTGGGTCGTCAAAATGTATCCAAGTGTTGCCGCATTGAAGCATCACAGTGTTTCATCCTGTGGGCTTGCACACGTGTGTCTTTGTGTGTATCCGAACATGTTGGAGGGACTACAACACCTGTGTGTTACCACGTTTGAGGTGTCCCTTAGTATGTGTCTGACAACCGGCTTCACAGCATGAGTTCGAAAGTGAGAGACGAAAAATGAGGGAAAGAAGGAGAGTTGGAGAAGGGAGAAGGCTGGGCCATCATCTAGCCGGGGTGGGATGGGGGCTGGTGGGGGTTAGGGACAGAGTGAGCTCTAATTGGCCCGCGGTGAATTATTCACATGTATAATCCTCGCAGAATTTCAGCGCGGGCAGTGCCAGTAAATGCTGTGCATGTTTAAAAGTCATTTCCATAAGTAAGTGCAATTTCTCTACTGTTTGCCCCTGTTTAATGAAGTGAAATCTTGTTTGCATTCCTCCCAATTTCCCAACGAAAGGCGCCCAACCGTTCGCACCAAAATTACACCGCCCAAATTAAAACTCGGGCTCCAGCGGAGGTGAGGGGACGGCAGCATCGGGCCCTTCTGGGAGGCCTATGGAGGGGTGGGGGGCATGCAGGAGCCGGGCCTGGGTTTTTCAGCTCATTGCTTCCCTGTAGTTCGTGCCATTTCAAGGGCTCCCCCCGCCATGTTCCCCACCCCTACTTGCCCCCATCATGTTCTTGCTCTTCTTTGCCTCCCCCTTCCTTAAATGAATCCCTGGGGGTACAGGGACGGGGCAGGATGTCTGTTCATGTATATGGAAATGCACTCCTAAACGCATTTATGTACGCGGTCATCTGCGGACTCGTGAAATCGTGACATACAACATATAGTGTCACCACTGAGACACAATGATTCACACACACAGTGTAACGACAAAACACAAATGAGCACCCATATTTACGTATACATCCCTGCCTGTGTACGTATGTAGATTTGCGTATGTATCTAGCTTCCCATGTTTGGTGTCTTGTATCTAAGATGGGTGGTCACGTGGCTAATACAGATAAAGAGAGAGAGGAGAGCAGATGGTGGGTATTTGTGTAGTTTCTCTGGTTGTCCAGTGTGGATACTCAGCTCTGTCACCTAGGACCCCTCTCTTTCTGAGATGACCATGCTCAACCCCTCACCCGCCCCAGGGCTGACAGTACTGGAGCTGCGGGATCAGAGGACTCCCTCCTTCTGCCCCACATGTGGCCGCGCCCTCTGGTCCTGTGGGGACCGGTGAGATGACTGACCTTCCGGCCCCAGCTCCTGTTCGGGGCTTGCACAAAGGTGCTCCTGAACGGGCTGGCAGGGGACCCCTCGAAGCTCCACCCCTTCCTAGTGCCCAGTGGCCCCTGCAGGAGGGTCCTTTAGCATGGAGCATAGAACAGGCTTGCGGATTGCCCTTACTTGGATCAGCTAGAAGAGTGTTGGGAATGGGGTGAGGTGGCGTTGAGGAGAGGAAAAGGTGATCCCACTCACCACCCAGGGACCCCTGTTATCCCCACTAAAAGCTCCTGAGGTCTTGGAATTCTGAGAGCCCAGGCTCTGGAGGCCAAAGAGTGGTATCGCGTCCCCGTGTGAGGTTGTGTATCTTTGGTCTCTGTGGTCTCTCACCCGCCCTCACCAGTTCAGTCATCGGCTGCCACCTTCTAGTTACCAGTCAGCCTGAATAGGACAGACAAGTAAGTGACGTGACTACAATGATACTGTCACCCGCATAGTCACAGACATTAGGACCCCCACCTTCTCCTCGACACGTCACTGCAAGAAGTTGATGGGATGGCTGGAAGAGGTTCAGTTGTCCACTGAAGGTCTGGGGGAGAGAATCATTCAGAGGTGAAATCCTAAGGAAAGGAATTCAGGACAGGTAAGAAAAGGATCAATTGATTAAAGAGTGAGGGGCCCTTAGAGAGGTCTTCTTGTCTCGAACCTCTCTGATGTCCTTGGGAGGTGGACATCTGGACACAGGGGCAAAGTGTCATCCTCGTCACAACCTCTCCATCTCCTTTTTTCCCCATTTGCATCCTGCTATTGATGTAATCAACCTCAAGCACAGCTCTGACTTCTGCTTCCATAGTTTAGAAATCATTTGTGGCTCCCCACTGCCCAAAGAATAAAGTCCATAATCCTTCTTCTATCAGACAAAACAAGCCCTCTCAAGAGGACGTTCCCTTCCTCTTCAACCTGCTTTTCTAGGCTTGGCTCCCAGAGGTGCTCCCCGACCCCCTCAATACACCTCCTAAGCCCCCTCCAAGCAAGCAGGGAAACCAAATATTTCCCCTCTTCCTCACTTTCGTCCATGCTCTTCCTTCTGCCTCACATGCCACCATTAACCTCACCCGCACCCCAATTTCTGCCTGGAAGAGTCATACAGATCATCAAAGCCAGGTTTGAGGCCAGTTTCTCCAAGATTTTCGTGCTGGTCCCCACCATGGCTACCTCCAGGCACACCACGGAATCCTGGGGCATGGTTTCTCTGTCTCTGATATGAATTGTCTTGTCCCTTTCCTTCGCTTGCGGGGGACCAGTCTTTTGAGCACCGGGTTTGGAACATTCCTGAGCGAGGTTAGGGAGCCCCTCATAAGGGCTCTGTGGATGAGCTGTTGGTTGATGGCGGACCACGTGTGGAGTTAGGATGGGTTTGAGTGCATGTGTCAGAGGGCAGAGTTCAAGTCTGGATCTCCTCTTCCTACCCTAACCCAGCACAATTACACCCCAGCCCCAGTTCTCCATGGCCCCCATCTTTATCTTGTTTTTCTCTCTGTGACAGCAGGAACTGTCCATCCAAGCCCTTCGCAGGAGAGGTTAGGGGCTTTCTGCTAGCTGAGAGGTCCCCTTCCCCAAGAGGGAGACTCTGGATGGAACTGACCCCATCCTGCCCCCAGGAAACCCTGTCAGTATTGTCCAGGCTGCTACTTTCCTTAGTAAGGTCCTTCCCTCTTAATATGGGAAGATGGCAGTTAATGTGATGACAGCCCCACTTCGCCTCTCCTGGGCCTGCCTTCCATATTAGCTACACCATTCCTCCCACCAGGGATTTCCCAGGCCTATCAGGAAACCCTCCACTATACCCCCTTAGCCTCCAAGCCCCTCTCACTGATTTCCTCCATTGGCCACTCCTGGTCCTTCTGTTACCCATCCCCACCCCCGCCATTTAAGCCACTCTCACTGAAGAACCACCACCAAATCTCCATTAGTCCTTCTTGCCCCCTCTCTGCTTTTCTTCTCATTATATCTCACAGAACTCCCTTCTCTCTGCTGACCTCTCCTTCCATCCCCACAGACATCCCCTGGCCAGTCCGGAGGACCTCGCGGTCAAAAGCCACAGGAAGAGGGCTCCAGTTCCATTTCTAGATAGACCCTGGGGCCCCACCACCTTCCCGAGCAGGGCCGGACATCCTCCGCTAGGTGCCTGGGGCAGGGGTTCAGGGGGTCGGGATGGGTTCCAGACAGGAAGGAGGCGTGGACTTCAATCTGGAAGGTCTCTGTGGGCCCTTCCCCCTCTCCTAAGCAAGTCTGGGAACTCGGCCCCGAGCCCGGTCCTCCCTCCCCCGCCCTCGCCTCTCCGCGCTTTCATCAGAATTCAATTTCCGCCGGTAAGTGACTCCGCGGGCCCCTGATCCTTCCCTTGATGAATGAGCCGCCCGGCCCGGCCCCGTCCGTCACCGTCACCCTCGCCTCGGCCCGGGCCGCTGCCACCGCCCCCCCCCCCACAGCCTCGGCCCCTGCACCGAAGCCGACCCGACCCCCCACAGCTCCCACCCGGAGCCCCGCCGCCTGCGTCCCTTCGGGTTCCTCCCCCACTTCCAGCAGCCCACCCCACCCCCATACCCTCGTGGCTTTCTCGGGCCGGGTCTCTGTCTCTCTCTGTGTGACTCTATCTCTCCCTGTCTCTGTTCTCGCTCGCTCTCTCTCTTCCCCTCCCTCCCTCCTTCCTCCTTCTCTCTCCCTCTCTCTCTCTAACACCTCTATTCATCTCTGGGAGCAACATCATTTATTTTGCACTTCCCAGATAATTTACTTTTTTTCCCTTCTACAGGAATTCTCCATTTCCCTATAAAATGAAAATTCATCTAGAATTACATCTTATGTCATCATTATGTTTATTAAGCGTGGATGATGTATATGAACAGGACGGGCTTGCTGCTGAGTGCTTAATGGTGCATAAGATTAAGCCGAGGCTCTCAGCTGCGCAGCGACTCCCCTCCGGTTCCCATGTTGTCGAGGCATGCTGGGAGTACAAGTTCCGAGCGCACGGCCAGGTGAACGCGCCGCCGCCGTCGCCGCGCGCCCCCCTCCCCCTCCCGGGGCCCGCCGGGCCCACCCCGCCCGCCTGGGGGCGCCAGCGCGACCCGCGCCTCGCGGATAACCCGGCGCGCACCCCGGCTGAGGGCCGCCTGGCCCCCGGGTCACCCTCGTGGTCCGCGCTTGGATCGCGCGCCCCCGGGACCCCGTCCTCCTCCTGGGTCTCCCCCCAACCCCCGGGCCCCAGCCCTGGAAGCTGAGAGCGCCCCTCCCGCCCCTCCTTGCTGTGGGTCTCGCTGGGTTTCTGCCCCTGGTTCCCTCTCTCCGACCCGCCTCCCCTTCCCTCGGTCGTATTTCTTGGGGTTCGTGTCTTTCTGTCTATCACTCTGCGTCTCAGTCTCCCTCGAGTCCTCCCCCTGTCCCTCTCGCTCTCCCCTGCTTCGCCGTGTCTCTCCGTGTGTCCCTCGCTAACTCTCTGGCTCTCCCACGCTGCGTCCGTGCGTCTGTCCGTGGGTCCGTCGGTCCGTCCGCCTCGCGCGGTCTCCCTGGCTCCCCTTCTCCCCCCTCTCTCTCCCCTCTCCCCTCTCCCGGCGCTGGCGGCCACCGCACTGCAGCGCGGCACCAGCAGTCTATGACAAAAACATTATCCTTCTGCTGCTAAACAATCCAATAAACCTCTCCACAGGGAGAAAGTTAACCTCTTGTCTCTTCGGCTGATGCCTTCCCGCCCACGTGACTGCTGCCACAGTAAATTCAAATCATTAGTCTCCTCACCCCATCAAAAAACTTCTATTAGTAATGGAGACCTCGCCGGAGACCTTCCGCGGAGAGCGCTGCCTTCCCAATTCCCAGTGGAAAAATTCTGCGCGAAAAACTAATTCTACTTTTAATAATCTGTCATCAGGACCAGAGGCAGTCATAAATTATATGGGAGCGCGTGCGAGAGCGCGCCACAAGAGGGAAATCAGGGCGAAAAATCAAAGCCCAAGTTTGACAAACTTTCCTGAAGATAAATAATAACTTACAAACAGGATTAGTTGTAAAGTCACGCTCCGGCGCGCAGCCACGGCGGCAATCACGTCTGCCGAGGGCCGCCACCGCGAGGCACCTGTCACCGGCCGCCACCGCCTCCGAGCCTTCCTCCCTGTCCTCCTCCGAGCCTTCCTCCCCTTGCCCTCCTCCCTTCTCCTCTTCCTCACCGTCCAATCTTCCTCTTTCCTTCCCTCCTCTTCCTCCTGCTCTTCATCCTACTCATCCTCATTTTTCTCCTCCTCCCTTCCTTCTTCCTCCTCTTCTTCCTCTTCCCAGCCTTCTCTCGCGTCCTCCCCAGCCTTCTCTCCCTTCCTCCCCCAGCCTGCAGTAGGGCGGTGGATCCTGATTCCCACCCTCCTTCATCCCACCACAGAGGGTCCCTAGCCGCCAGGACCAAGGTCAGAGGAGGGTGAGAGGATATAGCGGAGGACCACCCGTCGGGGCTATGACCTCGACAAGGGGCTCAGTATGTAAAGGGGCTGTGGGTGCGGTCCAGGGGCCTGGTTTCTGCAGCCGCCCCAGTCTTGTGGTCCTGTCCCAAATCTCCCTGTTCCCGCCCCCACCAACCCCAACGTAGGGAGACTGGCGCGGGCAGCGTGCGGGTGGGGGCATAGTCCAACCCCTAAGTTTATTTGTCTGTGTTAGTGTAGAGTGGCGGCGGGTCGCTCCGCGGGCCGGGAGGCCACCCCCATCCCCGCCAGCGCGACCCTCCCCCACCCCACCCCGCCCTCGCCCCGCACAATCTCGGCGCTGACAGCCGAGCGGGTGATAAATGCCGGCGACGCGGGGAAGGAATTGCGCAAAATAAAGAAGCATGTTCCAACAAGTCCTGTCAGGATTGTATTGATTTAATCATCTGCAGAAATACACATTCTGGATTACTGTAGCGTGCCGGGGCCGGAGGAAGGGGCGGGCCGGCCTGCGAGGGCCTTGAGGGGAGGGGCGGAGCTGTGCGGGGAGGGGCGGGGAGAGCCGGGAATGGCTCCGCCCCTCACCCAAGCCCCGCCCTTTGGCCTCTAGGCTGGGCCAGAAACTTCCGGGGGTTGGTGGAGGAGGTGGTTCTTACCCAAGAGGTTCTGTGACGGGGTCGTTTTGCACCATTGGGCACCTACTCCTGCACCAGCCTCGCAAGGTGGGCCCGCTGTCCTTCGACCCTCAGTAAAGGCTGTATCCGGCGGTCAAGGACTCTCCGGAGCCAGACGCGCCTCAGGACGGAGGTGGGGGAGGGAGGTAGGAGGGTGAGGAGAGGAGATGAAGAAGAGAAAGGGGAATGAAGGCCCAGAATGGGGCCTCTCCAGTCCTGCGAGGGCTTTAGGGTGGTTCCATTCCCCATCATCTCTTACCCAGGCAAGACCTGGGCTACCAGGTTTGGGGGGTCCCTGAAGGGAACCTGGGCACCCCATACCACCTCCTCACAGGACTAGACTGTTTCCGCCACTGCTTCGGAGGCAGTGGTGAATGAGAGCCCCTTCAGGCAGCCCTCGGGGATAGGAGCTTCGACTTCTTAGATGCTCAGTAAAGATTAAACAAACCAACAAACATTATCACTTCTGAAGGTTGTCCCATAATCCAAACTCAGAGCCCCAGCTGAGAACTTGGGGCGGGTTGGATTTCCTTTTATTTGAAAACCCAGGTCCTTTAAAAGAAACATACCCCAGAGGGGGAGGTGGGGGGTTGGCAAAGAAATGGAGATTGTGCAATGCCTGAGAGTGCAGAAACCCAAAGGGAAATGAGGGAATAAAAGGGAAAAAAGAAAGTCATTCATTTATTTAATGATTGATTTGACATGTTTTAGGGGCACCTGGCTGGCTTAGTCAGTAAGAGTTTGTGACTCTTGATCTCAGTGTTCAAGCCTCACCTTGAGCTTAGAGCTTGCTTTAAAAAAAAGAAAAGAAAAGAAAAAAGAAAGACATATGTTTTGTCTTCCAGGATCCAATAACCTAAGGAGGTTATTACTGTCAATACACCCAGTTTTAGGACTGAGAAAATGGAGGTTCCAGAGGTTGAGTGATTAACTCAAGGTCACAGTGTTGGTAGGTTGGGAAGCTTAGTTTGGAGACCAGATCTCTCCAACCTCTCCCACAGGCCTTTGGGAGAGACTACTGTGGGTTTACGAACTGGATGGTGGTGGTGGTGGTGAGGCAGTCTGAGAAGCCCGGGGACAGGGTGCCTGGCTGACTGAGTTGGTACAGCATGCAACTCTTGATCTCAGGGTTCTAAGTTCTCACCCCACCTTGTGTGTAGAGATTACTTAAAAATTAAAAAAAAAAAAAAAAAAGGAGCAGAGGGTGACCTGGTGAGTAACTGGTGAGTAATGAACCTGTCCATCCCAAAGAGATCCTGGGGGAGGGGTCCAAAAAATTGTAGAGAAGGGTTTCGTCCAGTGTATGTGTCATGGGGGTGGGTGTGGGGGTGGGACTATAGCCAAGTAATAACCTTAGGCAATGATTTCTATAGGTGCCAGGGGTACATTAATCCTAGCTTGGGGGAAGGGAACATGGTGGGGGGGCGGACGGGGGAAGAGAAATGGGGGTCAAGAATGTAGATCAGTGAAGGAGGTGGGGCTTCATCTCAAACCAGAGAAAGCATGAAGTTACCAAGGGAGTGGGAGTGAGGCCACTCAGGGTGGGAGAGACAGACTTCATTAGAGCAGCTTCATCAGTGAGAGGCACGGCTCCTCCTTAAGTGACCCTTTACCCAAATAGAAAGCCAGAAGGAATGACATAACTGGGAGCACAAATATGACAGGAGATCCAGCAAGACAGACAGACCCTGGGGTCCCAATGGACCACAAGCAGAATTGGATAACTGAACAGGACTGAGAGTGGGAAATGAAAAGTGCACTTTATTTCTTTGCATGTCGAGAGGAAGGAGATTAGGAAAATAGGGTGGTAGAGGGGATGAAGGACAGAAGGGAGCAGGGGACTTCCTTTGCAAGGGATGAGGCACCTGCCCCAATCCAGCTGTGAGAAGGACGGTAGCTCACCCATTTCTCCCCATCTGTATCCATTCTGCCTCCACAGGAGCTTTCCCTTTTGTGCTGGGCCCCCAACCCCCATGCCCCCATCAGCCCAGGAGGGACAAAAACACGAATTTATTTAATCAACAAACATGCTTATAGAGCTTACTCTCCACAAGGCACTGTTCCAAGCACTATGTGCATACTATTTCACTTGACAACAAGGCTGTGAGATGGATAATAGCATATGTCCATTTTAGAGAACAGAACACTAGAGGCACACAGAGAGTTATTTGCTCAAGGTCATGCAGTTAGCTGCGGCGTCACAGATTGAATCCAAGCATACTCCCACTGTCTACACTCAGAGGTCTCAGTGCCAACGCTGACTGAGAGTCAAGGCACAGGGACCTAGCTCTGGTCCTACAAGCATCATGTTGTAGGATTTTGGCCAAGACCCTTGCCGCTCGGGCCTCAGTTTCCACATCTGAGAAAAATGAGAATTGGGCCAGTGCTCTCCTAAAGCCCTTCCAGACTCAAAGCTGCAATACGCGATTCCTCCCCCACGGACCCCTGCTCCCTGCCCCCTCCCAAACCATGTCTGCTTCCAACCGTCAGCCCCAGTCCCACCCGGAGCCTCGCACTCGCCTGCCCCGCCCGCTCCCCGCGGGCCCGCGCGTGACTTTAGCGCGCGCGGCTCGGCCCAGAAGGTCACCTCCTTCATCACGGATTCTATTTGCATCCGGAATCGCATGTACATGAAAAATGTGTCCGCGTGCGGCCCCGACTGCAGACGCAGATGAAATTCTGTGCCGAGCCTGATGCGCGGTAACCTTTGCAGATGGCGCCGCTATTGCTGAGAAATGGATTGCTTAATAAAGCGTATCATCCGGCATATTTGCTGCTTGGCTAGCCAAATAGAAGTTGTTTTTTGCACAAATTTCCTTGTCAAATTTGTCAATGTTCATGTCATTTTTGCTTTAGGTCACAGAGCAAGGTGCAAATTCCTGGCATCTTTACTAGTTGCAGCCAATTTCGGCGATTTCGGCGGTGACGGGGATTCTCCGAGGAGTCGCGTGGCTGCGCGCGCCCGCCTGGCGGCCCTAGCAAAGCGCGGGCCCCGACACCTCCTCCGGGAAGCCCGCGGGGCCCAACACCGGTTTGGGATGAGAGGCTCTAGGTCAGAGGGCGGAGTATCTCCCTTTCGAAGTATTCCAGACCCAGCAAGTTGGAGGGTAGGGGCGGGGATAGGGAACTCCAATCTAGCTCTCCCTGGACCATCTCCTCTCCCAAAGAAGTGGCTCTTTTTCCTTCTTTTGCCTCCTGTGACCTCACAGCGGAAACTGAGGAATAAAGTGGGAAAGGGAGTCCTGTTCTCCTTTCATGAGAAATTCGGCCTCCCGATGCCCCAAGACTCCACCCACCCCCATTCCAAAGTCAGACTTATCTCTTCCCACCCTACAAGAGAGTTTCAGAAAGCAGGGGACTGGGTGGAGAGTAGTGCTCTGCTCCCTCCTTCCACAGGCTCCATACCCACTTTGAGGGATGCCAGGTTTCTCCATTTGCCCCAGGAGAATAGCAGATAAACAGGTGTATGTGGAACAGGTGAGAAGGCTAACAATGAGCACACCTTCCGGAGGGGGTATCAAAACTGGTCACTGTGCCTACACTTCCCCATTTGAGCTTCAGCCATTGAGGTTAGATCAGGTCCCCTCCAGGCTAATTTTATTTAAAAATAGATTATCCTAAGGGGTCACTGGGGAGGTTGGGCAGTCCAGAGCTCAGAGTGGGGGAGTTTAGCCGATTATTTCCACCCGGGAAGTCAACAACCAGCACTGGGAAGTGCTTCCAGGTGCCCTTTGCCTGGATTATCTCATGAAATCATCATTTCAACAACCCCATGAGGCATTTACCAATATCATCCCCATTTTACAGATGCAAGAGCAGCTCTAGGAGATGTCCCCATGGGGAGAGTCTGGATAAGGCTCATGGGCCTGCGGACAGGTATGTGGATGGATGAAAGGAGGGACAAGGGGGAGGGAGGAGGGAAGCTAGGTAGCAGGGAGAAGGCAGTCCTGACAGTGTTACTGAAAGCCTGTAGGTGGTGTGAGAGGAGAGGAGCAGATGTTGGGGAGAGGGGCCTGTGGACATGGTTCTTTATGGGAATTGCATCTGGGCAGGAGCTCTGGGACATCTATGGGCAAATGGGTGCTGGGGACAGGGCTATGGGAAAAGGGCGTATGGTGGATAGGAGTCTGAATGAGACATAAAAGGACAGTTATGGGGGCCAGGCAAGTGGGGGGAGGAGTAAGAGGGCTGGTGTGTGGAGTCAAGCCTGGGTGTGTGTATGTGGGGACAGGTATGAGAATCAGGGAGGGGCCAGGTGAATGGTGATCTTAAGCTCCAAGAGGCTGGCTATGTCCATGTTTTCCCAGGTCAAAGCCCAGTGCCCGGCACAGGGTAGGAGCTCAGGATATATTTGCATAATGACTAGATGGGGAGAGAGGTTGGTGGGGGACAGATGCTGTCCAAGGTACCTTGTCGCGTTGGAGTGGGGGGTGGTAGGTATATCATGAGGTATTCTAGGGGAGCTTGGATTCTCCCTTCAGCCTCTGCGGCACCTGGGGAGGCTAGGGCATGGACAGGCCTGTTTCCCCGCAACAGGAGACCAGCCCGGGATGGGAGCCCAGTGAGCCCAGTGGGGGGCTGCAGAGCGTTGGATGATCGCGGGTGGGGGTGGGGTGGGGGTGGGGGAGGACTGCCGTCAGATTATTAATGGCCATGCGTTGACTCAATTAAATCCAGCCTGCTTTTGTTGGCAGGCCTCCGCAATTATGCATCTCATTACGGGCGGCCGCCCAAATGCATCCTGGGAGGAGACCAGAACTCCAAATTAACTTTTCTTGGCGCTGCGGGGGCTGGTTGGCCGGCACTGCCTGCATGGCAGCCAATCAGTGTTGGCTCCAGGGGGGGCGGGGTCAAAGGAAGGGCGAAGGTGGGGGGATGGTGGGGGGAGGGTGGGCTGCCTGGTGTGAGGAGGGTCTAAGCAGGATAGGCTGGGGACCTGCATGTCCCTCCAGAACTTAAGTTCAAAACCCTGGTCCTCACCAAGCAGCTTGCCTGGGTGTTTTGGCTGTGTTGGAAGGAGCCTTACCCCTGCCCTTACCCCCTCTGTGGGTCGAGGTCACCTCAGCCCTGAGCACAGAGAACCTGGGCTACCAGGTCCCCCTGGCTCCCCCACCTCCTGCGTGACCTACAGGAGCCCTGGAAAGTAAAGGGCAGAGGTTCAGGGAGAGCCTCCTTCCGGATGGGGGAGACTACCCTGGGGGTTGGGCAGCCCAGCTCCTGCCCTGCTGAGTGTTGTCTGTGTCAGGATGTGTGTGTGTGTGCCTGCTCACAGCCTGCCTCAGCAGTTACACCACCAGCATAAAGCGCTTCATTAACCTGTCAATCAAAGCCCGCTTCTCCCCAGCTCTCCAGCCCTGCCCTCCAACAGCCCATATGTATGTGCGCTCCCGCACCTTGTGCCGTCCTGGGGCCACTTGGCATGGCCCAGCCTCTCTCTACCCAAATGTGGCTTCTGTTGCCCCCCGCCCCTGGAAACCCTAAACATTCAGGCCTTACCCAGAAAGGTCTGGGGCCCAGGACTCCCTATGCGTGACATGTGTGTATATAGCACGTTTTCTTACTGTGTGAATGGCCTTGCTCTAAGCCATGCATTCATGAGATGGCTGTTCCCGAAACTAGAGCACCCTGGACTGGTGTGAGGAGATCTAGTTCTGAGCTGTGTGACATTGGACTTGTCACTTTCCCTCTGTGTTAGGTAATCTGGTTGGGACTCGATGATCTCCAATGTCCTTCCTCCTTCCAGCCTTCTGAGTTTCAGAAAGTGTGACTGATTCTTGACCTTCAAAATTAGCAATGTGTGTGCGTGGATGCATGTGTCCTTCCTCGGCTGTTTTCCCTCCCTGGGAGGCAAGAGGTACAGGGGCTAGAGGCTGGGGCAGCAGGCCACCAAAGCCCAGAGGGTGCCCCAACCCTCAGAAGGGTGTGTCTTTCTGAGATGGCACATGGAACCCTCTACCAGAGTCCTCTCAGAGAGCCAGGAGCACTGGCTTACTCTGACCAGACTCCTACGGCGTGCAGATGAGCGTGTCTAAGGTGGGCACGCATGTGCACCCAAGCAGGCGTGGGCCCAGGCGATGCCCACCGTTGTGGACACATGCCCTCTACACTCAGGGTCATCTGAAGTTTCCAAACCTCCCAGGCATGGGGTCTCGGCCTTACTCCCACCTGCCAGACCCATCAGTAGAGGAAAGAGGGGATGTTTTTCACAACAGGGGAGGGCTCTGTTCACCCCACTTGTGGTTTCTTTATTGTGTGTTAATGAAACCCTGTTTCTTCTTGGGCGTTTAATTCTTTCCATCTATTATGTTTAGACAACTCATTAACAATCATTCGTTATAATTAGACTTCAATTTTAGGCTCCCTTCTCAAGGGAGGCAATACAGAGCTTTTATACATTTTGAATCATAAACTGCTTCCAAATCTCTGGGTGCCGCCCTTGCCCTGTCCCACTCTAGCTCTCGTTCCTCCTTTTCTCGTCTTCCTGCCCTCCCCTCTGCCCACCCCCGGGTGCTGGTGCAGGAGTGAGGTGGAGAAAGGGGAGCTGAAGTGTGCGTAAAGGGCGCTGAAATCCTGCTGCTATCCGAGCCCCGCTGGCCTGGGCTTGGCCCTCACTGAACGGCACTGATGTGCCAATAAGAGGGAGGGCTTCCCTGAAAATGCATGTTTATCCATGATCATGAAAGAGTGGCGCCGGACTCTCATGCCCTCCAGTTCTCCCTGCACCCTCCTGCAGGCCGCCGCATCTTGGGCCGTTCCCTGGAGGATTCATAGACATGCAGAAATGCACACAGGGACACACGTACACAACTGTGTACACCAGACACAACAACCTCGGAGGGGATGGTGGAAGGAGGCTCTTGTGAGGATTTTTCTGTTTTGGTTTCTAAACAGAGACACTGGTTCCCACTACCACAACTCCCCCCACATTCTTTTAAGTTTAAGGACTGCTGTCGCTTTCAATTTTTACTTGTAAAATCGTAGGATCTCCATTTGATGAATGAATGTCTGTTGGAAGACTGAATGAATCAGTTTTAGTGGAAATGGCATAGGTCAGAATTGATTCAAATCCCAACTCTTTGACTAGCCATGTGACCTTGGCACCTAGTTTAACCTCTTTGAACCTCAGTTTACTCATCTGTAAGATGAGGATGTCTACCTTTCAGGGGTTTTGTAGGAGATAGCTAAAAATGTAAAATACTTGGCATTTTATAGGTGCTAGACCTATGGTAGCTATAATAATTAATACGAGTGAATAATTATATTAATAATTCATGAGTAACTAGAATAATCATCCCAGGAAGGGCCTCAGGGGTCATTCTGTGCAACTTCTCTTCCAGCGGGGCAGGCTTTTCTATAGCTTCCTCAGTGGGCAATGTTGAGTATGCTAGTGGTGGGGAGCACAGCCCTGGCCCTTCCATTACTGGGCAGATCTCTTCATGAGAGAGGTTTTCCGTAGATCCAGTTACAATCAGCCTCCTTGCAACCCTGGCTTTGGCCTCCTGAGCCCCTGGGAATCTGCCTCCTGCTCCTCATTGGGAAGCCTCATTGGGAAGCCCCCATCGGAAAATGGAGAAGAGGGCAGGACAGAGGGCAAACGCCATGATGGGATCCGACCTTTGGGAGGAGGCAGAGAGGCTGATGGGAGAGCCAGGAGATGGGGTATGCCTGGACCTCTCAGAGGCTGTGGGAACCAGAGGGAGCCACAGGAGGGGAGACAGAGACAGAGAGGGGACACCAGGGGAGAAGGATTTTCTATCAACAAAACAGCAGGACAAATTCTGGCTGGTCTCTGGAAACGTCTTCATCCGGTGCCTGAGGCCAGCTCTGAGCTCCTTTTAGCTCATTACTGGCAATTAGTCCTCTGGGCCCAGCCTGGGGGAGGGGGGCACTATTAGGGCTCGCTCCCCTGGACACACACACACACACACACACACCCCATGAATCAAGTTGACGACTTTGCCCAGGCCTGCCCTGCTCTGTGTATGGGTGGGATGCAGGCGTCTATGTGGGTGAGGTGTGTGAATGCACGCGCATCCACGTGGAGATGTCACAGGGAAGAATGTGAGAGCATGCATCCATCCCTGCGTAAATGTGAGATTGTACAAAGGAGCAGGAAGTATATGTCCCCTTGAATGGGTGTGTATATTTGCATGCCCCGTGGGAGAATGTGTGTACATATAAATGAGCTGATGGGCTAGAAGGGGTATGTGTACGCATGTTGGGGATGAGCACCAAGAGAGAGTGGACTGGATGTGGGGACCCATGACCACTCGTGTGCCTTCCCTTCCTCAGGTGTCCTGGCCCAGATGACTGATCTGGGGGGCTGGGTTTCAGGAGATGGAAGGGTAAAGGCAGATCCTGGGGTTCCTGCTTTAGTTGCGTCTCGGATGGGCTGCTGCTCCTACGGGGCCCCTTCCTCTGAGAAAAATAGGTGCCCTGTTGAGGTTGAGGGGATTCCAGGGAGGGACACCCAGAATTTTCTCCCCACCAAACCCTTTCTTTCCCAGTTGCTGTAGCCCAGCACTGTCCACTAGAAATATAATATATGCCATAAATGCAATTTAAATTTCCTAGTGGCTACATGCTTTAAAACATGAAAAAAGGCGGCGCCTGTGTGGTGCTTGACTCTTGATTTTGGCTCAGATCATGATCTCAGCGTCCCGAGATGGAGTTCTCACCCCACCACTAGGGCTCCAGGCTCAGCATGGAGTCTGCTTGAGATTCTTTCCCCTCCTCCCTCTCCCTCCCCCTTTGCTCCTCTCCCCCTTAAATGAATGAATGAATGAATGAATGAATAAATAAATAAAATCTTTAAAACAAAAGTAAAATGAAACAGGTGAAATCAATTGATTTAGCTTTTATTTTATTTTTAAAGATTTTATTTATTTGACAGAGAGAGCACAAGCAGAGGGAGTGGCAGGCAGAGGGAGAAGCGGGCTCCCCGCTGAGCAGAGAGCTTGACAAGGGGCTGGATCCCAGGACCCAGGGATTATGACCTGAGCCAAAGGCAGACATTTAACCATCTGAGCCGTCCTGGTGCCCCTAGTTTTAAATTTTAATTTCATTAAATTTAAATTAATACAGATAGATAGCTAGATAGATATCTCTAAAATATCATCTTAACATGTAGCCAGTATTTTTAGCATAATGAGACATCACGCATTCTTTTTCAATACTTGATCTTCAAAAATCAGTGGGCATTGTTCACTTGCAGCACATCTCCATAGATATTGACCACATTCCAAGTGTTCAATGGCCATACGTGGCTAGTGGCTACTATACTGGACAAAATAGATCCCGACTTTGGCTTAGCTGGTTCCTCCTAAGCAGGTGAAGCGCGGCGCGTGTGTGCTGGTGGGAGAGCAGGGAAAAGGGCTGGAGGCAGTGGAGCTGTTCATTCTCACATTATCTCAGACTCGACTCTTGAAGCGTCTTCAGGCTCCTCTCCCCACTCACTGTACCCAACTCATGGTCCCAACAGTCACAGAGGAGACCCTTGGATTCAGTCTGAGTCTTACTCTAGAAAGTTCTTCCCTTTGTCTCACCTCTGTGCTTCCTACTACAGGGGACAACGGCTCATTCCCTTCAGTTTTGTACTTCTTTATTTCTTTTTTTTTTAGGTAAACTCTACTCCCAACGTGGAGCTTGAACTCACGACACTGAAATCAAGAGTGGCGTGCTCCACTGAGCCAGCTAGGCCCCTCTTCCTTCTGTTTTGAATCCCTTGTACAACCCATTCTCTTGAGTGCCCCGAGTCCCAGTCCCCATCCCATTTCATCTAAGAAGCTTTGGGATGAGGAGAGAAAATTGCAGAAACTGAAGTGGGATGAGAGATGGGAGAATGGAAAGTCTAGAAAAGCCCTAAATCCGCAGGAGTAGGGGAGGGGGTGGCAGGGATGGGTGGACCAGGAAGTGATCACAGAAATAAATGCAGAATGTCTAGGTGACTTTTCAACACCCTGGCACCCTTCTCCCTTAGCTTTTCAATCTCCTGAGCCTCTCAGATTTCTTGGCCCCAACTCAACCAGCCACTATTTTCACCCCATCTCTTTATTTCCCTCACCCCTCAGCATCTTATCACCTCCACCTCCTGGTCTCTGTGTCTCTCTCCTGGCAGCTTCTCAGCCCTTCACCTCCTCAGCTCACTTCGTGCTCCCACTCGTCATCTTCCATCGACCCCCAGCCCGGTGTGCTGGGACCAGTGGGGTATTTGGGGAGTGGAGACCTGGAATGGGGTGTGAGGGCCTGAGTGGCAGCATCTCCAGGAGAGAGAAGGAAGCAAGACCCTCCCAGTCCCCTCCCATTCTCTTACCCCTCCTCCCTCCCCCCTCCCCCACGGGGCTGCTGTGATTCCACAGTCTCAGGGCTTGAGGGTCTCGGGGCCCCTCACTAATGTAAGGTTATTGTAATTGATATGAAGGTAATTGATAATGTGTTACGGTGAATAATGTCTTCAATTTTCTGCTAAATCCCATTTTTGTAGCCATCTGGGCTCCTCCAACTGCCCCCCTGGGACGCTGGGTAATAGAGAGTAATTATTCTCAAGTCATTTACTTTTTCAAAGTGTTTAGTGCTTATCTGTTTTACAATTAAAATGGAAACGACCCTGATTCACTTCCTTTCTTTTTTATTTAAATAGCACTCACCCCCCCACACCCCCCCACCACACACTTTCAGTCACACACAACTACGCGGGCACACAACCCTCCAACACACACACACACACACAGTCTCCTTGGATGCGGCAACATGTCCACATTCAAAGACACAAAAATACATGCACGATTTCTTTGTCCCTCCCGGTCACAAGCACATGCACACAACTTTACATTTGGAAAAGGGACACAGCCTCAGTGACCTAGACAGACACACCCATTGCCTGCCTCCTTTGTGGTAAGAAGATTGGAGGTGGACTTTGTCAGGGTGGAGCACAGAGACAAGGAGTCACCTTGGCTGTGTGTCTGAGTGTGCGAGGTGATGTTTGGATAAGGAAGGTGAGTATCCCATGTCCACAGGAGTGTGCTCTGAATGTGTATTTCAGAATGGGGGTTCATATGAGGCTGAAAGGGTGCAAATTAAAGCAGTAGTGAGAGCAAATTTGTAGCCTTGCTTCTGTGTTTGCACAAGTTACTGGTGCAGGCAGGTGTGTGTGTAGCTCGTGTTCACACCCAGTTACACACTACCGTAGGGCCCTGGTGTGTTGCTCCAGCCCGGACACGCGTCCTCAGGAGAGCGGTGAACCAGGATCCAGAGGCACCTGGCCATGCTGAGTTGACCCAGGACCTAGACAGGCCTTCATCTCACACCGTAAAATCGAACCCATTATTTTCACTGAAAATGTCCCAGGAACATGTCCTGTGGAGAACCAGGAGGTGCAGGGGTGGGGGGAATCAGGAGGTGAAAACGCTCATACTAACCCCTCACGCCCTCCACCTCTCTCACTTCCCAATCCCACTGACTCCTCCAACTGTCCTCCTTCCTGTCCGAGGACCCCTTAACTGGCCTCTGTACTGCTTGACCTCTAACCCCCTCCAGCCCCTCACCCAGCCCTGGTTCTGGTAGGAGGCATGGAAGACTGGCTCTCGGTGACCAGAGAGCTTCCTGCCCCTCACTTAGACTGTTCCCCACAGGAGGTGCTCCCCAGCTATCCCTGCCTGTGAGGCACTGACCTATGGGGAGCCAAGGACAAGATCATACCCAACCCATATCTTACCACATAACCAGGCATGACATCTCTCAACTGTCACACAAACCCACGGGCGACAACTGAGCCATTGCACTCATTAAGACTCTTGAATCTGGCACTCAGGTGACCTGTGGATTGGATGTCCAGAAATCTGCTTCCCATTGTACAGATGGGGAAACTGAGTCACCACATGGGTCTGGATGGCCATGGGGCTCCACAGGGTTCAAACCTGCAGCAGGCCCTGAGACCTGTCTGCTTTGCCCAATGCCAACTATCCCCAGGATGTCCAGGGGATAAGGGGCTCTCCAAGCCTCCCACCTACTCTACTGCAGGACAAGTGATGGGGGAAGTGGAGGGCAGAGCCCTGCTCCTAGAGGCCAAGCCCAGGCAAGCTGCCTGAAGTTCACAGGAAACCAGGCTGCCCTGCAGGCCTAATAGTGGGTGCTCGGGCCAGAACATACCCTGTGCACCCCAGGACATCTCTGGGAAAGGCCCACGCGTTCTACTTTGAATTTTACTTTTAAAAAAATAAAAATAAGAGGATGATGTCACGGCGGGGAGTGGAGGGTGGGCGGAGAATGCTTCTTTCTGCTTTTTTCTCCTTTCGCATTTTATGGGCATTGGTCTTTTTGGTCTCCGTGTCTGCCTTGTGTCTTTGGTCCTTTCTCCCCCTCGCCGCAGCCTCCTTCCCGCGGGTCCCTCTCTGGCTGCTCTCCGAGTGGGTCTTTCTGTACTCGGGTCTGTCCTGGGGTCCCCCGCGGCCCCGCCAGCCTCCTCCTGCTGGCTGGCTTGTCTCCACCGCCTGCGGTCTCGCTCCCTGTCTCGGCGTCTCTGTCCCTGTCTCTGCCTCTGGCCTCGGCCGCTCCCTGACTCCGGCCCCTCACACCTTCGCGGGAAAGTAAACATTTAATTTTTTTTTTTTTTTTTGCTGTTAATAGATTTAATGTTCATTTGTTGGTAGCCCAGGGGCAGAAACGCGTGACATTTCAAATAATTGTTGTTTCAGGGGTATCCTCTGGAGGGAAATGCGGCAAAAGTGTGGAGAAGATTTAAGCAAATGACTGTGTCAGCTTCTATTTACTCCTGACAGGATCGCCGGGGGCGCGGCTGCGAGATAACCATTAGCGCGGCCGCCGATAAAGCGGGGAGGCTGCATTTCTAAAGGCTCCGCGGCCATTACGGAAAGTTAGTGTGAAACATGTTAAATTATCCCCAAAGTGGAGGGAACGGGGGAGGCGGCGGGGGAGCAGGCACCCGGGAGAGCCGCCGAGCCTCCTCCAGGCCTGGGAGCGAGGACGCGCTGCGGCCGCGGGCGGGCCGGGCTCTCGGACCGCACCACGCCCGCCACCGGCCGTCCAGCAGGGGGCGACCGCCCCCCGCCCGCACCTCAGTCTTGCCTCCGGGAGGGTGGGTGCAAGGCCTCCGCCTGGGTCCCAGCCGCCCCAGGGCTTAACCGTCCCGGGTTAGCCCCGCCCGAGGCCGCCGAGATCAGCCCCACGGGGGTGACCAGAAAGAGATGAACTGCAGGGCTTGAGACAGTTCGGCGCCGGCGGCGCGTTCCTGAACCCCTGAACTTCGTGCAGTGCCCCAGCTCACCTCTCAGGTCCACCTCCCAGTAATCCGGTGGCCCTCTGCAAGTCCTCTTGGACTCAGTTTCCCCATTTATAAAATGGGAATACTATCTGTCCCACATATCTTATTCTCTTAAGACTAGTTGAAGCCATGAGGCCATGTAAATGTGGTCTAAGAAACCATTAAATGCAGTACAAGTGAGAAGTGCTGCTACTCTTGCACAGGAATCATTATTAATATCATGCTGTGTGCAAAGAAAATACCTGTGCACAAGGCCACAAGTGGATACCCCAGTGTATGGGAAGTAAGGCCCACATCACAGTGAGTGGAGGCATCTCTCTCCCAACACTCCTAATTTTGCTGCTGTTAGGCTACACCTCGGTAAAACAAAACAAAACAAACAACAACAACAAACCAACAACAACAAGAAAAAACAAAAATGAAAAACATCTATGGGCTAGTCTGGAAGTGGAAGTAGTGCTTTGGGCTAGCCCCTGCAAAAGCTATTTAACTTAGAGCCTGCCTGGGCCAGGGCACTAGCAGTACTGAGAGCCCTGTTTTTGGAGGCCGGACGATCTGGAGGAAGGAAGAGAAGGTAGAGAGGACATCCTTCCCCCTTTGTGATCGTGGTATTTCCAGACAGAATTTCTTCCCTCCTTTCTTAAAACAGACAAAATTCTCCTGAATATGTTGAGATTGTAGCATCATGGACATTATATTTTAACCCTTGGAACCCAATCTGTGATGCAATGGCAATGACTCAGTGCCTTGACTCATCATTAATGCCACATAGTCACTCATTTCCAACACATTTTCAGGTTTCCAGGAGCTCTGAAGTACCCCCTCTCAAATTCACCCCAAATTTTTTAACCTCTCCCACATGTCAGCCCTGCGGAGGCAAAGGACAGCCAAGACTATCTTTGCCTCCCTGGAGCTCACCATCAAGCAGGGGGACTGGTATCTACAAACAGGGCAATGCCCCACGGGTGCTAAAATAGGAGGGTGTACAAAGTGCTGCAATTTAAGGGGGAGCAGGGATTCCACTCCTTGCGGGTGTGTAGGAAAGGTCTCTTTCTTCTCTTTCTCCCTCTTCTCCTCCTCCTTCTTCTTCCTCTTCTTCTCTTCCTCCTCCTTCTCCTTCTTTTTAAGTAAGCTTTATGCTCAATATAGGGCTTGAACTCACAACCCTGAGACCAAGAGTTGCATGCTCCACCAACTGGGCCCCCCAGAGTCCTAAGAAACCTAGGAAAGGTTTCTTAAAGGAAGTGGCATTTGATCTAGGGCCTTTAAGGACAGTCAGAGTTTTCCAAAGTGGGAGAAATGAGCCACTACATACTAATGACAATAATCCCTGTGACCACTCCAGACAGTAAAAATAACAATGATAATTATAGCAATTAATCTGTGGCAGGCACTATATCAGGCACTTCACCCTAACTTCTACCTTTGATTTATCATAACAACTCTGGGGGGGCAAATACTATTATGTACCCCCACTTCATAAATAAGGAAACTAAGGCTCAACGCCATCCCATAACTTGCCCAAGGCAACATAATCATCCTAGCATTGAGATTAGAGAAAGTGGAATGCCTTCGCACTTTACCTCATCATTCCAAGACTGACTTTGCAAAGAGGCTGAACTTGCCTTTGACAAAGGTTTTGTATTCCCTTTCAAACATTTCTTCAATCATTCCACTGTTTTCTGCATGTCTACTAGGTGTCAGGCATTGGGTTGGCACTCAGGGTACAAAAAATAAGATACGGACTCTATCCTCAGGTAACTCACAGTTCTAGTGAGGGGGGGAAGACCTATGAGTTAATCAACCACAAAGCAACGTGTGGGACGCAAGTCTGAAAAGCCCAAGATGCTCTGGGCCAACAGGAAGGGGTCAAACTCAGATATAGGTATATTTCAACAAGAATTTTGAGTCTGGGCAAAAGGAGGAGTTTAGGGAGGTGGGATATGGAATTCCAAGCAGAGGAGGTAGCACACGCAGAAGAGCAGAGATGAAGGAGAAAGTGACATTCTGCTGTGTGGCATTTGAGGAAGATGGGAGAAGTGGAGAAGGGGAAGCCAGAGAGATTTGCAGGACGCAGGTTGTATCACATCCATTGGACATGCTGAGGAAGCGGCTAGAACTCAATCTATGGTTGTATTATTTTTGTGGAGTAAAACCAGGTCAGATAAGGATCTCAAATTTAAAGGGATCTCTTAATATCTTATAAAAATTAGGAAGTTGTTTTGTTTGTTTTGTTTTGTAGTATGGATCACCAGCCCAATTGGTGACCAACCCAATGTCACCTTAGTTCATAAGTGGTTTCACTAGGATTTGATACCATTCACTTTTGCTGTTACGCTGTCTCCCCAGTATTGCTGGGATTCACTTCGCTTTTATTCCCACAATGGGATTACATGAACCCACATATTGGCCCACATGTCATCACACCTGGGGGGCACAGTCATAGTGGCTGGGTTGGTTTCAAATTGTTTCCTTGCACCATCCCAGCTCACATCTCACTTTGGCCCATGGCTCTCAGTAGATGCTACTTTATCTTCCCCCACCATCCATGAAGATCCATTAAGAACATCTCCTTTGTAGGGCCAGAAGACAGATACCTTCCAGGGGGCAGATTTGAGCTCTTTCCTTAAGAAGGGACTTTCTAATCATTAAAGCTGCAGGAAATGAAAGAACCTACCTCAGGAGGGAGTGAATCTCCTGCTCTGGGGGTGTTTGAGCAGAAGCTCCCTGAAATGAGACCATTGTGGGGAGTGGTGAAACCCTTGGCCTCTAGAATCATTTATAGCCTCAAGGCTCTACGAAGTTCATCCCCAGAGGGTAATGATTTCCAGCACTTTCAGAAGGATTATTTTGACCAAGAAAGTAAAAAAAAAAAAAAAAATTCCAGACTGGACATAGGGAGCCCTTATTATGGGGAGGGATCTCAGGACAGAGGCTTTCCTAGGTTTCCCTCCCCAAAGGGTATCTCCACTGTTATTCCAGCCTTGTCCAGTGATCTACCTTCTTCTTCTGCCAAGCCCATAGGCTCTCCAGGGGATGCACATCTTCTCACTGTGCTTCCAAAAAATTAACACAGATCCAGCAAAGAGCAGACAGAGGGAGATGATTCAGTTCATAGAAGTAGGATATTTGGGATGTAACCATCAAGTGCACTGCTACCTCCAACCCCCTTGATGTCCACACCAGGTTTAAACCTGGACAGTCCCTAAAGAGATCAGTTCCTCATTCATTGCTGTGTCCTCTGTGCTAAGTACAGAGGCATACAAAGAAAGCATATAGAAAGCTCGCTCTTTCTTCTCTTTTCTTTCTTTCCTTCTTTCCCTTCTTCCTTCCTTCCTAAAAAAAGATACATGTGCACTGTAAAAATTGTAAACTATACAGAAAATACAAAGAAGCAAGCCAAAAATAAAGCCCCAATAAAGGGAAGACAATCAGTGATGCTATTTTAGTGACCATCCTACCAAGCAATTCTTTCTGCCTCTAAATAAACATTGACACAGGTGTGTAATTTGATATAAACAGTATCAAACTCTATGTTCTGTAATCTGCCATTTTCATTCAAAAAAAGTCATAGATACCATTCTGTTTCAATGAATGTAGAGCTATTATCATAGTTGCATTATATTCCACTGTGTTATGGACTAAGCCATTCTTCTGTTGATAGTCATTTAGGTTGTTTCCAGTTTTGCACTATTTTAGACACACCGAGATGAACATATCTGTGGATATATCTTTTCACACTTATACCATTATCTCCTTAGGGTAAATTCTTAGAAATGAAAGTATTGGACTGGAAAAAAAAAATACACAAGGCACCTGGGTGGCTCAGTTGGTTAAGCAACTGCCTTCGGCTCAGGTCATGATCAGGTCCCGGGATTGAGTCCTGAGTCGGGCTCCCAGCTCCACAGGGAGTCTGCTTCTCCCTCTGACCTTCTCCCCTCTCATGCTCCCTCTCACTGTCTCTCTGTCAAATAAAGAAAATCTTTAAAAAAAAAAACTTTAAAAATGAAAAAAATACACATTTTACATTTGGGTGCACATTTTCACACTGCCTTCTCAAAAGGTTCTGCCATTCTGTATTTCCAAACAAAGGGTATCATCAGTCCTTTACCCTTTGCTTAAGTAAATGAGCTCTTTTTTCAAAGGCAAAACAACAAAAACCCTGATTCTTCAGACTAGTTTTTGAGTGTGTGTGTGTCAGGGTGAGTGTGGGATTATGAAGGTCTAGGTAAGCCTTGTATACAAGTGTGATTACATGTCTATGTGTGTTCTCTATAAGATTTCTACTCCATAAGCAGAAGCATGAACATTTTCAGGAAAGGATTATCCTCCCACTAAATCCTCCCCTGCCACCCCAGTGCAGGGATGAAGCCTATTTCGACCTCCCTGACACCAAGGATATTCACCCACTGTCAGCCTGGCCACTATCTCTATAGCCTCTTGGCCAAAGTTATTAGGGACGGGATAGGAAGGAACCCAGACTGGGTTTACCTATAGCAGGACTTCAAGTGTTAATCCAGACTCTCCTCCCAGAGTGCCCCTGACACCACAGCTGAGGAGTGTAAGACTATGTGTCTGCATCTCTGTGTAGTAGAAATAGTGAAAGGTCCTCCCAAATCAATAAGTCTGAGTTGGCCATAGATCACCCCCGAGGTCCCCAGAAGGGTAAGAGAGTAGAGAGGGTGATGAGGCTCCGGCGCTTCCTGCAGGGGGTGCCTGTATTACAGAGCTCTCCACCACTCCTCTCTGCTGATCAGCCCATGGTCCGTCTCTCTCCCACATATATCACCTCTGCATCACACAATCACATATAATCCACAACCCATATAATTCTCTTACAACCACACTTACATTGTCACATAATTTGACTATAATAATTTTCATACCATTACGCCCACATCCTTGCATACAATACATTCATAGAATTTGATGCTTACACGCACCCACTTACATAAACACACCCAGTCACCCAATATTCACTCCTACACAGTCTCACACGGTCACACATTGTCCTAAGGAAGTGTAGTCACACAAGTCCCTCCCAGTCATTGTCATTTATGTCGTTGCAGCCAGAACTCCATACTCTACACCCCCACCAACACTTTCCTTTCAGACACTGTTACAATCCCACAGAATTCAGTCATACCTTCACATCTTACTCAAGTCTCTTGAACACATACATTACCCAAAGAATCTTAAAATGTCATAGCTCATCCAGTCTACTTTCCTCACTCTATAAGTAGGGTAACTGAGATGCTGAGAAGAAAAATGTGACTTGACCAGGTTCACACAATTAGTTAATTGCAAATCTAAGGTGTCAACTCCAATCTGATGACTCCCACACTAGTGCTCTTCCTCCTATACCAAAGTCCTTCCCTCTTCGTCTCCCTTCCAGTCTTCTATGCCAATCCCCTGTACTGACTCTCAGAAACCCTCAAGTAAAAACAGACAGTTTTTGAAGAGGCAGGCAGCCAGAAGAATGGAATAAGTATGAATTTGGAATATAAAAAAGTCTGAGTTGGAAAATCAAGTACTTTGTAGTAGTAACAAGCTTCAGTGAGAATGTACGTAAAACACCTGGCATAAACTAACTGGGTGCTTACTATGCCAAGAACTTTATACATCATCTCATTTAATTTTTACAATCTCTTTAAGTATGATTAATTCCCTATCACAGAGAAGGGAAGTAAGGCCCAGAGAGGTCAAGTTGCTTGCCTAAGATCACTAGCTACTGAATTTTGAGACCAAGATTATACCCTGCTCTGACTCCAAGTCTGGTTTTCAGGCACTATCTTGTGCTTTGTCCCTTGATAACAAAGGTTATTCTTTATTTAATCCTTACCCTGTCCCAGATGCTGTACTATATATACATAGTTTTAATGCACAGCATCTTTACAGACAAGGAGACTAGGACTTGGTAGATGCTCAATGGGTGGTTTTATCATTATGAAGAGGAAGACTCTAGCTTCAAAATCAAAGTTAGATCTATTTTGTCACCAGGTTGAATTCTTCATATCATGTAAATCTTTAGTGGGCCTGATCATACCCACTCATTCGTTCATTTCAAATTGACCTTCTTGCTGATCTGTAATTCCTTGTATCTCCCACCCCAGGGCATTATAAGGAAAGGAGCCCTACTGTGACTACATACATAGTTGCTCACTTCCCCCCCACTAAATGACGTCACACTTAGGTACAAGTCTTACACACACTAATAAGGCCACTCTAGTTTAAGCAATTGCCAAGAACACTGGGGAGTAGATTCAAAATACTTGGGTTCAGGGGTGCCTGGGTGGCTCAGTGGGTTAAAGCCTCTGCCTTCGGCTCAGGTCATGATCTTAGGGTCCTGGGATTGAGCCCCGAATCGGGCTCTCTGCTCAGCAGGGAGCCTGCTTCCCTCTCTCTCTCTCTCTCTGCCTGCCCCTGCCTACTTGTGATCTCTCTCTCTGTCAAATAAATAAATAAAATCTTTTGAAAAAATACTGGGGTTCTAGTTCTATCTCTTACTAACTGTAAGACCACAGGAAGATTATTTTCTCTGCCTCAGTTCCTGCATCTGCGATACTGGAATAGCAATTACTCCCTCCTAGGATATCATGAGTTTAAAATGCTGCAATATATCATTATAGAAAATCTGGCATACAATGGGCACTCCAAATTTGCCACTGACAATCTCACCCATAGAGATACAATACCATCGCTCATATCAACCCAAGCAAAGACAGATACACAAACTTGCAGGCAGAACGTATTAATACACCAGGTCTTAGCCATGGTGGGGTCTGGGTGATAGGTTATCAAAGTGGTTGAGAGAAGGAGCTCTTAAGTAAATTTGAGAAAGTCACTTAATAGCTCTTTTTAAGAAAAAGTAGTTAATGACTTAAAGAAATATAGAACCACAACGTTGTTCTCACATCTGATGAAGCTGGCAACAATTCCCTAATATCATCAAATATCCAGTCTGTATTAACATTTTCCATCTTTTTTTTTTTTTACATTTAGCTAATTCAAATAAGGAAACAAACAAGGTCCACCCAACAATGTATTTAAATTGCTCTCTCTCTCTCTCTTTCTCTCTCTCTCTTTTTAAAGATTTTATTCATCTACTTGACAGAGAACAGCGAGAGAGGATACACAAGCAGGGGGAGTGGGAGAGGGAGAAGCAGGCTTCCCGCGGAGCGGGAGCCCAATGCTGGGCTCATTCCCAGGACCCTGGGACCATGACCTGAGCCGAAGGCAGACGCTTAATGACTGAGTCACCCAGGCGCCCTCTCTCTCTCTTTTTCCTTTTAAAATGTATTAATCTCCCTTCTCTTTGAGGAACTTTGGTCATTTGTCCAGATGTCCCACATCTAGGGGGAAAAATCACATTATTAAAAACTTACTTTTAATGCACAAGCAATACATGAGTGTGTTTTTGGTTGCTAAAAAAGAAGAAGAAAAGAGAAGAAAACAGACATGACAGAAAGCGAAAGTCTCCCTTGACCTTAAAAGTCGCCTACTGATGATTTTTAGTCATTGTTATCCCAGCAAACGCCCAAGAGCCGCCCAGCGCTGTGCGCGTTCAGCACCTCGGACAGGGGTAGCGGCCCGGCGCCCTCCCAGCCCAGCCTCGGCCCGCGCTCGCGGGCAGATCTGTAAATAAAGCCGCCCGGCTTCCGGCGGGCCCTGCGCAGCCGGTGAAGGGGAAAGAAATCTGGGATTTTCCGAGTCGCCTGCTTCGGCAACGCGTCTGGCGGAGACAATTACCCGGATACGCTCGGGCTGGCCTCCCCCAGGCCCTGGGTCATTTCAGACCTGGGCCCCTGTCCTTGAGCAGGAAGCCGGGTCGGGTGGGGGGTAGAGCGGGTGCCCAAGTCTCCTGGGTTGGGGAATAACCAGTGGGGAGGACCACGGAAACCGCCACGGGAGGCCTCTAGGGAACCTCCGCCCCTCACACAGCCCCCAGCAGGCACCTACCCCAGCCCCCGCCGTCCTCGGCAGTTAGTTGGGGGGGACGGGGGGGGGGAGAGGGGGGGAGAGCGGCCTCCGGAAGCGGGCCCAGGGCACAATTAGCAGGGAGCGGAGACGCCCGCGAAGGCTGATTTAATTAGGTGACACGGTGCCAGGCAGGGATGCGGGGGGAGGGGAGAGCAGGGTCAAAACATTTTGTAAAAATCTGTTTCACAAACGCTGCCGCTCCCCTCGGGGCAGAGAGAGATTACGGAATCTTTGGTGTCGATCAAGGCTGGCAAGAGGCTCCAGGAGCGTGGGGCATTTCCTCCTCCTCAGCCTCTCTCTTTTGTCCGGTTCCCCAAACAGTCCCAGGAGCCTTGGCTCCGCTGGGTTGCAGGGCTATGGGAATGGGGGAGTGGGGAGGAAAGGGGAAGGTGACTTGAGAAGGGGACCCCCGGTAAGGAGGAACAAAGTGCTCTTGTTCTGATGCTCCTCCATACTCACGTGAATAATATTAGCAGTAGCTGCAGGAGCACTTGCTTTAGCTGTCTGATCTTGGTTATTCATACTCTGCCTTAGTTTACTCATCTCTAAAACAGTAAGGGCCCTTCCAAAGTTAATGCGAAGAGTAAAGAAAGTAAAAACACAATAGTAAGCACTTAACGGTTTATTATTATTATTAATATTACTTCTATTATTTTTTGCTCTCAGGCGCCAGCTTAGTTGCTTGTCTTTTGTCCCTACTCCTTAAAACAACTGTGTGCCATAGATATGATTATCCCCATTTTGCAGATGTGGAAACTGAGACTCAGAATTTAAGTAGCTGGCTAGGTCACTGATCTGATCAGGGGCAGATGGAAGAATTGAACTCAGGACTGTTTGGTAGGAAAGCCTGTGTCTTTTTTTCACCATTCCGCTACTGCGCTGCTTTAGATCCCCGCCTGTGACCTCATCTCAGTTAACCTTACTGGCCCCAGCGACATTACAAGGCATACCTTGCCCCACCCTGTCTGGCACAACCAAGCCCACCTCGGGCACCCACATGTCTGTCTGGCACCAAGAAGAAGGCAGCCCGGAGTGCGTGCGTGTGCACACACATACGTAGTCACCAGAGCCCATCACACAAGGCCACCCTCCCACAAAAAGAGGCTCCCACACCCACCACGTCACTCAGAAGTAAAGCAACCTACACACAGGTACCTACCAGCCACTGATCACAGCCAGAGCCCCTCATCACAAGGGAAAGGGGGGTAAGCATATACAGTTACATATACAGGATCAGGAACAGTTACACTCAAATTCACCAGAGCGATATATTTATATATTAGTGCACAGATACACAAAGTATGTAACACTTTCACATACCAATAAACCAACGTAGTAAGACAGGAACAGTTACACCATTGTCACAGAGACAGGAGGATAGTTTTTTTTGCAAGATACCATTTACATAAATACACACAGAGATACATAGTTATAACACACTCACTAGCACACACTAGCACACACCACATCATGGAGAAGTACTCACTGTAACATACATAATATGTTGAGAGATGTAGCCAAGTATAGTATGACAGAAAAAAAAAATCAGCCAATACCCTGTGCATATATTCACTAGACACATACACAGATCAGTGGAAACAGGGAATCATAATCTCACAGGCACACACACACACACACACACACACACACATGCTTACAAACATACACACACTGCATCTCTTCCTAAACCTATTGGGAAGCTGGCTCCAACCCAAGAGTTTCCTGCCTCCTGAAATCTTCAGGGCATGGGGTCAATTGACTCCCTTTCCTCCCTGCCCCCCACTTCTCCCAGCTGAGCCCAGAGCAGTAAGGACACAGTCCTCCAGCAGACATGGGAGCCAGTCTTGAGGACGCCCTATGTAGTACCGTAGCCAGTCCAAGGTGGGCCCGGCCACTGGGCCTCGAGGGCTGTTCTCTCGTCTCCCAAATTCACTCCCAGTGCCATCCCAGCCCCACGCCCGGCACTAGCTTTTGGGAAAGGGCAGATGGATTCATCACCAACCTCCTCTCCTGGGGAACAAGGGCTCTCTCCTCAAACCTCTCCCCCACCTGTTGTCACCTACCTGTGCAGGTGCTCTGTCTCAGCAGCTCAGAGCTCCAGCCTGGGCACGGTCCCGAAGGCAAGTGGGTGGAGCCTGGTTCCATCCTCTACACCCCCCACCAGTCCTAGCTCCCTCGGCAGCTGCCCCCTCCAGATCCAGGCCCCCAGGGCAGTCCCCTCCCTCCCGGCCGCCGCCTGCTCGCCCAGTGCGGTGTGTCTTCTCTGAAAACCAGACTAGGGACTGGGGGGAGGGGGAAGATCCCAGGAGAGGAAGTGGCATCTGACGGCCCCAGCACCAAACCTGGGGGGCTGCAAGGGGGAGGGAGGAGCAGGGAAGCTTCTCATTGTGTGAGGGAAATTTTATTTTTAACAGATGCTAAGGCAGATGGCGCAGAATTAACAGAAAATGGGAGAGGAAAGAGAGGAAGAACATTACTGACTCCGGAGAGAGTGGACATTAAAAAAATAAAGAATAAGGGAATGAAAACAAGTTTAAGTGCTCTCTCCGGGGGGGTGGGGGGAGGGGAGGGGAACTGAGAGGCAGAGAGGGACGGAGCAGCGTGGTGATAACCAGAGGCGTGAAATTACAAAAGTAAAATTTGTGGGACTCGGGAGGGGCTGAGAAGGCCCCAGTTTCATTGCAAAACTCACTCAGAAATTACTGATGTGATGTTTGAGCTTTTATCATTAATAATAATCAAGAGGGGAGGGGAAGACAAAAGGACTCGTGGGCTTGGGGGTTTGAGGCACCAGGAGAAAAGGTGCTTAGCCGTGGGGGAGGGGTGAGAGAAGAGTCCTCTCTGCGACAGAAAAAGGAAGGAAGAAAGAAAAACTCAGGGAGACACAGCAGAAATGGACGAATGGAGAGACGGAAGCAGAATGAAAGAAAAGGCAGCGGAGGAAGCTGGGGGAAGGGAGAAAGAAGGGAAGCTATGGAAGGGACAAAACAGGAGGGGCGGGGGCCTGGAATGAAAGGAAACTAAAGACAGGATATTGGGAGACAGAGCGGTTGAGACAAAGAGACAGAAGAGAACAGAGACAGCTGGGGGGAAAGAGCGAGCCAGAACAGCACCAGCAAGGCCTACACCCTAGTGGGCGCGGAAAGTAGCTCCAAAGATGAGTGAGCGACGGCCCAAGTGACCAAAAGCAGCCCCCCACCGCCCCGAAAGAAACCGGAGGGAGGGACAGAGCCAAAGGCGCAGAGGCCCAGACAGATAAATGCCTGAAGAAAAAGAGACGGGTAGAGTGAAATGAAGGAGGGAAAGAGACAGAAGGAAGTGGAGGCAAAACAAAAACTAAGACTTCGAAAGAGACACAAAAAGAGTTGGGGAGACACACATTTCGAAAGACACAAACAGAGCCTCACCATCCGGGTGAGGAAGAGAGGTGAGGTGGAGAGAGGGAGAGAGAAAAACTGAGCCAGAGGCAGAGAGACCGAGAGGCTGTGGGGGAGCCTGGCGACAGGGCAGGACGGGAGGAAGGGATGGGAGACAAAGAGGAATGGCCGTTTATCTCTCCTCCCAAATTAATTGAGGCTACATCAGCCCGAGCCACTAAAACGGAGCGATTATGAATGGGTTAGTCACAGGTGGAGTTAAAGGCCTTCAGAGGGATATTAGCCAAAATTGAGTGGCTTTTAATTTCTTTCTAACGAGAGACTGTGGCTGGGGAACCAGGCACCGCCTCCGCTCAGCTCCACTGCTAAACACGGCGTGGGGGCGGCCTGGGCCACTCGCCACCTGACCTGTGGGGCACAGGCAGCCAAGTGGAAATGGCCATGCCTGAAACATGCCTGAACATGCTTACAACATGCCTGCAACACGCCTGTGACATGGGACACAATGGTGGGGAGCCCGACAGAGAGCCAGTAGATGGGGTAGGGGAGGATGGATGACAGTCCAAGCGGGATCAGGTCAAGGATGTGGGGGCAGGGTCTGAGGGGGGGACGGGGGAGGGGCACGGAGACACCGCTGTCCAGAAGTCCTGCCATTGCCACGGGGTTCTCCAGGCGTCTGAGACCCCACTTTGAGGAAGGCACCCTGGTCTAAGACTGCTTTTCTCCACTATAGACAGACCAAGGCCCTGAGGTTAAAGAGCTGTTGCCAATTTAGACATGCACGGTGACTCCCTGAACCCTGCCAGCAGCATGGGGGGAGGTAGAAAGAGCCCTGCCATGTGAACCCAGAGACCTGGATGTGAGTCTCTGCTCCCTTCCCAACTGGGGGCAGAACCCCGGGCATCACCCCCTCTGGCTAGGCCTCAGTTTCCCCATCCATAAAAATGGGACAGTTGAAGTCTCAGGTCCCTTCCAGCTCCACAATGCCCTGTTCTATGCGGGTGGACTTCTTGTCTGAGGCCTTATGCAGGGGTCTCGGCTGCTATGCTCAGGACATACGGGATGGGATGTGTGACCCCGGTGAGAATTTATGACCACTAGAATAAGGTACGCGAACCGAATTTGGGGTCCCTGGCATGTACCTGTTGAAGGAAGTGCAATGAGTTGCAAGCAGTGGGTGACCAGGAGGGCCAGCCTGGACGAGGCTAAAGGAAGCCAGACTAGAGGGAAGATGGGTGTGGCCTGGGAGGGGGCGGGGCAGCAAGGGCGTGGCTTGAGGTGGGCCGGGAACAGTGGAGAGAGCTGGGAGAGCAGAGGATTTTCCCCGTGGGGACAGCAAGTACCAAGGTGGGGAGGA
>CM052812.1:49984124-50013156 GCA_028533885.1 Nasua narica
TCTTTCTTTCTTTCTGTCTTTCTTTCTTTCTTCCTTCCTTCCTTCCTTCCTTCCTTCCTTCCTTCCTTCCTTCCTTTCAGAGTTTATTTATTTGACAGAGAGAGACCCAGTGAGAGAGGGAACACAAGCAGAGGGAGTGGGAGAGGAAGAGGCAGGCTCCCCGCTGAGCAGGGAGCCTGATTCGGGACTCTATCCCAGGACCCTGAGATCATGACCCGAGCCAAAGGCAGACGCATAAGGGCTGAGCCACCCAGGCGCCCCACAAAGTGGGTTTCTGAGCAAGCGCGGGAGCAGGTTTGGGGATTTGGGGTATTAGGGGAAGGTCACTGCTGGACATGAAAACAAACAGACCTGGTGAACCCAAATGAGAGCAGGGAGGAGACAGGTCCAAGTAAAGAGGAGCAAACTTGGTGACTGGCTGCGTGTGGGTCTGAGGCTAGGACAGGGCTTTGGAGAACACAGGTGGCAATAACAGTGGACAATGCTGGGTGGGAGCTGAGACCGACACAAAGATGTCCGCTCCCATGCCGCAGAGCAGAAAGAGGCTGAGGGGAGGCAGCACGGTTCGCTGGGAAGTGCATTTGTCAGACATCTATGATATCCGGCATTTTGTTCTGTCTCCGCCACTAATTAGCCATGAGACCTTGGACAAAACCCTCCCCATGTCTCGGCCTCAGTTTGTCCATCTCTACAATGTGTGAGTCGGCCTGAGCTCCTCTGAAGTTTACCTCTGGGTGGATGGTTCTGAGACTCAGAGACAAAGTCAGGGCAGAGACCTGCATGGGAACAGAGACAGGGACTGGCCGCAATTCTCGGTGCCCTCTGGTCCCCAGTCAACAGCTGCGCCCCCTCCCCCTCGCAACTCCATTAACACTCAATTAGTTGGCCTGATGGACGCCAGCCGGAGAGCCCCCTCCCGGCCTCGTGCACACACAGTCCCCCCATTTGGGGGGTTCCTTTGATGGGCCCACGGGGAGAAGGCTTCACTCAAATTTATAACTGCCCCGCCAGCCTCCCCTGCCTCCTCTCTCCTCTTCCTCCCCGGGTGGAGCCCACAGGGTTGGGTGAGGACGGGTGTGTGGGGGGTGCACTGAGCCCTTGTAGGAGCCAGAGATGAAAGGGAGCAGGCCCTGGGGCAGAGGAAGTGGGAGGGGAGAGGAGAGGAAGAGCGTGTGAGAGTGTGTGAGAGAGAAAAATGACAGGCCCTGAATATTGGGCGCCCTCACTTTAAATCAAGATAAAAGACTGAAGTGGAAAATGAGAGTCCAGAGAAACCCCGGACGGCTCGGGGCGCTAATGGAAACACATGGCTGCCGGCTGCAGGCTTGTCAGCTTCCCCCGGCGCTGCCATTCCCGTCTGATAATCCGGCCTGCCATAAAATTAGACTAGCAAATACCTCCTGACAAAGATGCATGTTTCTCTCTATTGTGCCATCATAAAAAAAACTCCGCTGGTGACTCGGGGAGCCGCAAACTTCAATTTAAATTTACAGTGCTGCGGAAGGAAAGTGATATGCACTCAAAAATTTTAATAACCTATTAAGTTACGACTTCAATTTCATTTTATGAATATTTTCCTTGGGGAGCACGGCTATCACAGAGAAAGATAGAAATTTAAAAAAGATAAATAGTGCCATTAATCTCCAACATTTCTCTTCCATTATCCTTGAAAATTAGGAGTTATTTTTGTTCAGATCTTCATGTAATTAGCTCCCTCCACTTGATTCACTAGCCAGAAAATGACCATGTTCAGAAAATTAAAAATTTGTCATTAAGTGGAATTTAACATAATATCATTTATCTTTATCTATTCCCCAGCTGACAGCAGGAAGCCTTGGCTGCCATACCGGCTGGTGTGTCAGAGTGGGGAGGGACGGCTCCGGGAGAGACACTGGGAGAGACAGAGACAGAGACCCAGGGAGAGAGAGAAGGCCAGCGGGGAGGTGGTCAGAGCGGCAGTGAGGAGGGAAGGGGAGGCCAGGAGCTGAGGTGTCAGCCATCGTGGGGAGGCGGAGGAGGCTGAGGAGGCTGAGGGTGGATGGACGGGGTGGAGGCTGCTGGCATCAGCAGGGCCCCGGGCGTGGCCCCGAGAGCAGGGCAGATAGAGGGTCCGGGATACAAGAGGAAAAGCCAGAGGGGGACCTCAATAGCAGAAGCCGAAAGAAGACAGTGGCTGGAGAGTGGGCGGGGGTGAAGAAGTGACTTGAGAGGCCAGAAACCCAGCAGATTTCAAGGAATTTCCAGAAAGGCAGGGTGGGGTGGAGCAGTCGGGGATCATTGCCTTCCTGACCCGGGGAGACGCCATCCCCTAGACGCCATCCCCCTGAGCACAGTCTGACTTCCAGGGAAGAGAGAGGTGAAAGGAGCCAGTCAGAGAGCCTGAGAGCGGACAGGAAGTGAGAAGGTGGTGAGAGCCAAGAGGCGGAGGGGGAGCGAGGCAGCCGGAGACCCAGAGATGGAGAAGAAGGGAAGTGGACAGACTGACAGACAGCAGGGGCTCCTTAGTGAACTCGGCCCAGGGAGGCTCCAGAAGCCCTCAGACAAGCCTTTGGACTTCTCTCAAGGGCTGCATGGCTCCCTCTCCTCCCCTCTCCTCTAAACAGCCCCCACCCTCGTCCCCCTAAGTCAGAAATCATCCAATAAGCCCTTCAGACCCAGTCCTGGGTGGAGAGAGCTGGGGCCGAGCCTGAGAGGCTGAGAGTGGATAAAGGGATTAAAGAGCGGCACATTAGTGAGAGATTTAGAGTGTAATAAACCCATTTCATAATAATATGTGCGTTGGGGCCAGCGATCCATCATCGAAGGAGCCTGTCCACGGCGGGGGGAGCACTGACCTACAGGGAGGGGACCAGGACAGATGGCTAAGGGTTTTTCTCAGGGTCTTAGGATCTGGGCAAGGGGTGCAGACTGGCCCCTGGGGCCAGGAGGGAGCCTCCGGGATTCTGAGGGCACCTTTGGCTCCAAAAGCTACAAGCCATCAGTGAGGGGGAGGGGGTACAGTAAGGGAGCCTGGGAAGAGGTCTGGGAGCCGGAGGGACTCCCCTGGCCTCCCGGCCTCGGACCTTGGCAGTAAGGGTAGAAGGGTTCTCCAGGGGGAAACCTCCAAGCTGCAGGGCTCCCAGCTCACAGACCGGAGTCAGCCAGCTGAAGACCCCCAAATAAGCCCTCTGGTCCCCCCATCCTGGTGTTGTCACTTATTGGCAATCTGATCTTGGCCAGCGACTCCACCTCTCTGAGCCCGTTTCCCATATGTCAAATATAGGTAATTAGGCCTACGTCATAGGATTGTCCTGCGGGTCACCTGAGGTAATGAGCTTGTAATTGTTCTATAAAGCACAAAACCCTTTGACTTTGTAATAATTGAAACAATATTATATAATATATGACATATAATATAACAATAATATGAAATAATATGAAACATTATTATTGCTGTGATATCCCCCCTCCTTTGGCCCCCCACCCACAGGCCGCCTTGTGATGTCTTCCAGCTTGGTCATTGTCAAGGACAGTTTCATCTCCCAGATGTTCTAGGGCCAGTAGAGAAATGACGTGTTGGTTATATGATTGACTATCTGATGTGCCCTATTAACAGGGCAAAGGACAACATTCTACTGTTTATCCTGAGGAAGCCAGCCTCAGGAATTAAAAAACAAACTATTCCTTGGAAAAGGAACTGAGAAATAGGAATGGACCAGTGAGATCTCAGTTGTCACTCTTAAAATGTAGGGCTGGGTAGTGGAAAGACCTGGGGATGCTGAGGGTAGATAGAGGTTCCTTCCCTGTAGGAGAGAGACCTGGGGGGCTTGGACTGCAGAAGGTGATGGCCTGGGGGGCCTGGGGCAATGTGGCAGAAGAGAGAGGAGGAGTGGGGAAATCAGATACCACTTCTCCAAGATCCAGCCACGTTGGCCATCTTCCTCTTTGTCCATTGTCCCCAGGCACATCACCTCTCCCCCCTGTCCCAGAGAGGACAAGTGGGCACAGCCTTCAGCTCTAGTTAAGAAGCAAAAGGTACTCCTACAGGAAGGTAAATGGTGTCATCTCCAGCCCCAGTACCAACCAATCTCCAATCTTGTCACACTGCGATTTATAAGGAATATATATTTGGTTATCTGAGCGACTTAAATATATATATAAGAAATATATATTTCTTCTGTATATCTTGTCTTTGTCCAAGGTTTCTGGCTCACAGCTCCCTAAGGCCTTAGAGTTTCCTGTAAGTGTTAAGAGAGATAAAGTGTCTTTTGTTAGGTTAATGAAGGTGACTTCTGAACCCTACCCAAGAATGGGAGTGGGGGGTGGGGGCTGGTTGCCAGGAGAGCCAACCAGGTGATCAGAGAGTTGGAACTTTCCAGACCACACCACGGGGAGGGAGATGGGCTGGAGGTTGAGTCAGCTAATGGCCAATGATCTGATCAGTCGTGGCTATGTAAAGAAGTTCCATAAAACCCCAAAAAGGCCAGGGTTCGGAGAGTTTCCGGGTTGGTGACCACACGGAGATCTGGGGGTGAGTGGCATGCCTGGACAGGGCATGGAAGGCCTATGCCCGCTCCCCATACCTTGTCTTGTGTATCTCTTATCTGGCTCTTGATTCATATCCTTTATCCTGTTCTTTAGTAAACTGGTAAATGTACATAAGTGTTTCCCTGAGTTCTGCAGCAAATCAAAAGAACTTAAGGAGGAGGTCATTGGAACCTCTGATCTGCAGTCGGTGGGTCAGAAGTAAAGGTAACTGCCTGGGTCTTGTGACTGGGACCTAAGGGCGTACCAGCAAGGGACAGAGCTCCACAGGCTGGCAGGGGCAGGGGAAGAACTCAGGGGAGAAGGGCCACTGGAGCCGGGCAGGTACTGGGCAGAGCTGCGACGGGCGGGGCCTGGGGGGACCGGCTTGGCCAGAGGAGAGGTGCGTGAACAGAGATGCAGAGAAGGAAAGCAGTATTTAAGGAACACCTAGTCCGTGCCAAGCACGCACCGGAAGCTTCCATCCAAGTATCTCACTAATGCCTCCCATTATTTTTAGAGAGAGGTGTTATTACCTCCAGGTATATAGGTGAGAAACTGAAGTTCAGAGAGGTTAAATAAGTTCCTCAAGGCCACACAGCTAGTCAACAGCAGACCCAGAAATGAGTGTCTCTGAAGCCCGTGCTCCGCTAACCTGCAGTGCTCGGTGTTTTCGGGAAGAGGGGAGGAGCTCCGTTTGCCTGGAGCCTACGGTGCCTGAAGGGGAAGTGGAACCAGCCCCACATTGCTCACTGCCTACAAGAGGACCACCCCGTGTCTGGCGCTGCCACGGCCATTCCTACAGGAGGCCCAGTGCAGAAGGATCTCGGCCTTCGCTCCCTTGCTGCCAGTGCCCTTGGAAATTCAGGAGAAGCAGGGACAGAGGGAGAGGCAGTCCTCCCAGAACATGCTCCTTCAATGACCCCCTCCTCCGCCCAGCATGCCCAATCTTGTCCTCTCCCCTAGCTCCTTCGCCAGCTTCTTTTTTTTTTTTTAAGGTTTTTTTTTTAATTTATTTATTAGAGAGAGAGACTGAGAATGAGAGGAGAGAAGGTCAGAGGGAGAAGCAGACTTCCCGCAGAGCCGGGAGTCCGATATGGGACTCGACCCCGGGACTCCGGGATCATGACCTGAGCTGAAGGCAGTCGCTTAACCAACTGAGCCACCCAGGCGCCCCCTTCGCCAGCTTCTTGAGACTCCCCCCATCACCGCTCAGAACCTAGAGTCCATCTACTTTTCCTTGTGTGGGAGGATGTGGTCTGATGGGATTTTTAAATCAGGGATCCATGGGGGGACGCCTGGGTGGCTCAGTCGTTAAGCGTCTGTCTTCGGCTCAGGTCCTGATCCCAGAGTCCTGGGATCGAGCCCCACATCGAGCCCCACATCGAGCTCCATGCTCAGCGGGAAGCCTGCTTCTCCCTCTCCCACTCCCCCTGCTTGTGTTCCCTCTCTCGCTGTGTCTCTCTCTGTCAAATAATAAATAAAATATTTTTTAAAAAATCAGGGATCTATGGGATCCTAAAATTCCTTCAAGGTATTTAGAGTGTTCACAGAGTTTTGATTTGAGGTTTTGTATAAAGATATACTCTCCAACACCCCCCCCACCCCCACCCCCCCCCGCCCCAGTGGCTCAGTCTGTAAGACGTCTGCCTTCGGCTCAGGTCAAGATCCCGGGGTCCTGGGATTGAGCCCTACTCCATGGGGAGTCTGCTTCTCCCTCTCCCTCTGCCTCCTGCTCCCCATGCTCCTGCTCACTCCCATGCATGCTCTCTCTCTCTCTGTCAAATAAATAAATAAATACTCTTTTAAATAAATCAGTAAAATCTTAAAAAAAAAAAAGATATGCTCTTCAAAAATCTTAATGAAAGCTCACATGTTCACAGGGCCCTAGGGCTTGGGGTAGTTATTTGCTAAAGTCACAGACCAGAAGCCATGGAGTTTGGATTTGAACCTCGGTTGGTGAACACTAGATCCTGTACTTTTTTGAACCTGTTGAGCACTTACTATGTACCAGGCCCTGTCCTAAGTCCTTCGACATGCGTTGATTGGTGGAATCCTCACGACTAACTGTGGCGAACTGTGCCCCCAACAAGAGCTGTGCGATGTGCTTTTGCGAAAGTGGGGCGACCTCTTTCCCCTCCCTAAGAGTCTGGGCTGGCCGTGTGGTGGTTTGATCAACAAAATTTGGCAGAAGTGACACTCGGTGACTTCTGGGCTGAGGCCTAAGCAGCTCCGCAGCTCTTTATAATCGCCTCTTCGGAAGTCAGCTACTACGTGAAGGAGTCGGAACCGTCCTGCCCGCCAGGCCAACGGAGGGAGCGAGGCCCTGCCAATGAAAGGCCGCCGGCAGAACTGAGCCATGTGAGGCCCCCTGGGATGTTCTGTCCCCAGCGGGCTTCCCCAACGGAAGGAGCTGCAAGAGTGAATAAGGCGGCCAGCATTATGCATGGAAAAAAAACTTTTAGTCATTGTTGTTCTTAGCCACTGAGATCTGGGGTGGTTTATCACATCACAATAGATAACTGAAACCAATAAGGTGCACGTTACTGTGTCCTTATTTTACCGGTGAGAAAATGGAGGCAGAGAGGGGTTAAATAAATCACCTAGGATTAAAGCACTAATGAGTGACAAAGCCAAGGCTTAAACTGAGGCATTCTGGCTCCAGAGACCTGTGTGAATTAACCACTAGGGTGTGGTAAACTGCAAAAGGGCCCCTCAAAGAAATCCTCACCCTAATCCCCGGAACTTGTGAATTCCTTACCTACACACCTTGCAGCTGTGATTGCGATAATGATTTTGAGATCTGGAGATTATCCTGGATTATTTGAGTAGGCCTAATGTAATCACAATAGCCCTCATCAGAGGGAGGAAGCAGGGTCCAACGGGTCCAGAGAAAACGGTAATGTGACGCAGAGCCAGGAACCAAGGAATGGGGACAGCTTCAAGAAGCCAGAAAAAGGAAGGAAACAGATTCTTCCCCAGACCCTCCAGAAGGAACCAGCTCTGCCAACACCTTGACGTTAGCAAAGTGAGACTGATTCTGGGCTTCTGACCTCCAAAACCGTAAGATAATAAATGTTGTTGCTTTAAGCCACTCGGTTTGCAATGCTTTGTCCCAGAAGCAATAGGAAACATCCCCAGAGGGCCTCTCCTGCTTAAAGGGAGCTGAATCCTTCCCGTGGGCTCAAGCCAGGCCAGTCCCCTGTGGTCTCCCACCGTGTCTCATGCTTCTCTGGTTCTTGAAAATCTCTGTTCTCTCTACCTATTTAATGCGTTTCCACCCACCTGTCCCAGGAAGTCTGTTGTACTCGCCCTCGACCACACTGCCCTGCGTCTCTACAGTGGCCCACGTTTGCACCTTCTTGCTCAGCACTCACTAATAGTGCTAACGCACTGGCAGGCAGCCCCGTGACAGTTTTTATGAATGTGACTCATCGAATCTGAGGACATCAGGCTGGAGAGGCCCTTAGAGAGTCTATCCCTTCATTTTATGGATGATGAAACTGAGTCCCAGGGAAAGAAAGTCAGCTACCAAGGTCAGGTAGCCACGACTTAAAGACAGGCCTGACTTCCAATTAATAAGCTCTCGCAATCCGCAGATGCTTACCAAGCCCTCATTATAGGCCCAGTGCTGAACTAGGCGCTGGGGAATTGCTAATAATCATAAACGGATAAGGTCTCTGCTCTCATAGGGGTGTCCGGTTGGTGAGACAGAGAAACACTTAGACAATAATCACACACAATTACTCACCATGATAAGTGTTAGCAAAGAAAGTTCCACAAAGCAAGCTGTGGAAGTGTAAAGCATAGATGGGAACTATTTTAAGCTGGAAAATCAGGGCTTCTCTGAAGACTCAACCATGGAGCCAGGACATAAATAATAAGTACAGTTAACTAGATCTTTCTAGGAATGGGGGGATGGGGAAAGGGTTTGGGGCTGAAGAAATGACATGTGCAAAGGCCCTGGGGTAGGAGGGAGCAGAATAAGAGAAAAAAGAAGGCCAGGATGCCTAAAGAGCCCAAGTGATGGGGAGTAAGAGATGAGGCCACAGAAGTCCACAGAGGTCAGACCACAGGCGCCAGGAAGGCTGTGGCAAGGTTTTCACCTTTTTCCCAAAGACAATGGGATGCCATAGGAAGGTTTTAAGCAGGGCAGTGACATGATCATATTTGAGTTTTATGGTGTTTTTCCCCACCAGGGCCTTCTCTTATCTCTATAGACATGTTAGAGATCATTATTACAGGGAGTTTTATGCCAGTCTGTATTTCACTCCGTGCCTAGCCTTGTCCGAAGCAGGCGCTCCATAAATATGTGTTAATTAACCTCTCAGCAGCATGTGACGCTGTGGATCATTCCCTCCTCTTGGAGCTCTCGTTCTCCGGCTTCTGAGCTGCTGGTTCTCTCCACCCTCTGACCACTCCACCCACATACCACCCCAGGCCTGAGCTCTTCTCATCTGTTCGGCTTCATCCCTTCTTCTTCGTCCACACTCCCCTGCCTCGGCCACCCTGCTGCCTCCAACAGTACTGATCTCTTCCTTCTGGGCAGCACGTAAGGTCCATGAGGGCTGGGACTTTGTCTGTTTTGTCAATATTGTGTCCCCAGAGTCTGACATGGGGCCTGGCATACAGCAGGCACCTAATAAATGATTTGATGGGAGCATATACTGTTTGATTTTGTTTATACGAAGCACAGGAATAGGAAAAATGCATGTATGGGGATCAATGCAAGAATAGAGGTTACCTTGGGGAGATTGTGACTGGGAAGGAGCACAGGGGGACGCAGGGGGAGGGGCAGCTGGGAATCTTGACCTGAATGGTAGCAGCCAGGAGGTGTCTGCAGATGTTCAAGTCCATTGAGCTATAAGCCTAGGATTGATGTTCTCCACGTGTGGCGTATCTCAATAAAAAGTTAAAAATTTGCACTGCCCCTGCTCTCCTGAGAGGGAATTTCTCATTTCTAACTGCTCTGTGTGCCTGCCTAGATGTCCACCTCATGGTCTTTCCCAGCCTCTCAGACCAGCTCTCCTGCTAAGTTCCCACTCCTCGCTTGTCACCATTCTGCTCCCAATAATTTGATTCCCAGGCCTCGGAGCCCTCTTGTCCCCGCCCCACCTCTTCCTCTATCCCGCCTCACCTAGCTTTCCAAGACACAGGAGCCCAGGTGGTCCTCTGGTTGTGCAGAAGTTGAAGATGGCCCCATGACTTTTACCCCCTCCCCGCCCCCTGCCGACCCTGGGGTTACCGCTGAGATTACGTAACTTGGCAAAAGTTATTATCAGAGATTATCAGGGCGGGGGTAGTCTAATCACAGAGCTTGTTAAAAACAGTTTTCTCCGGCTGCTGGCAGAAGAACAGGAACTTAGGACCTATATCTGCAAGGAACTGAATCCTGCCACCAAGAATGAGCATGGAAACGGATTCTTCCCTGGAACCTCCAGATGAGACCCCACTCCGGGTGACAGCTTGATGTCAGCCTTGTGAGACTGTAAGAAAGAAACCGAAACATCCAGCCCGCTCAGACTTCTGACCTATAGAATTATGAGATTTAAAAAAAATGGGTGTTGGGGATGTCTGGTTGGCTCAGTTGGTTAAACGTCTGACTTTGGCTTAGGTCATGATCTCAGGGTCCTGGGATCTGGCCCTGTGGGTCAGGCTCCCCGCTCAGTGAGGGTCTGCTTGTCCCTCTCCCTCTACCTCTTCCCTGTGCCGCCCCTGCCCTGCTTGTGTGCCCATGCTTTCTCTCTAATAAATAAATAAAATCTTTAAAAGAAATAAAAATTTTAAAAATTAAAAAATGGGTGTTGTTTTAAGCCACTAAATTTGCAGTAGATTGTTACAGCAGCAATAGAGAACTAATACCTATCTTAAATCCTGTCTACTCATAGGGGCCTTTGTTTCCATCCCTTTTTTCCCATGACTTTTTTTTTTTAAGACTTTATTTATTTATTTGACAGAGAGAGCAACAGTGAAGAGGGAATACAAGCAAGGGGAATGGGAGAGGGAGAAGCAGCCTTCTCGCTGAGCAAGGGAGCCTCATGTGGGGCTTGATCCCAGGACCCTGGGATCATGACCTGAGCTGAAGGCAGACGCTTAACGACTGAGCCACCCAGGCGCTCCCCTTCCCATGACTTTGATCCTACCATGGCCCAGACTCTCTGATCTCACTTCTGCCCACCTGAAATATTAGTCTCTGGGCCTTTCTCCCCAAACCCATCCATCCGGCTCACTACCATCAGATTAATTTTCCAAAGTCACACACCCTGATCATATCTTTCTTCCGCTCAGAAAGCTTCCACGACAGTGTACCTTGGTGGTTATACTCCGGAATCAGAATGTGGGGTCGAAAGCCCAGTTCTACCTCTTAAGTAGCAGCTGACCCAGATCAAGTTGCTTAACCTCATCCATAAATTGGAAGGGAGAGAACCCTCCTCACAGGCTGGTTGCAAGGCTTAGATGAAATACACATGTAAAAAATGGGCATGCGTGACCCAGCAGTGCTAGGCACTCCAGGCTGTGAATGGTGGTTGTTGGTATATCACTATCAATGACTCCAGGTTGTCGACTGATCAAACTCTTCAGCCTGGACTTCCATTCACACCCCACAGGCTGCAGGTTCATGCACACACACACACACACACACACACACACACGCGCGCGCGCGCGCGCACACTTCTCCAGCTAGTTCAACCTTTTCCCTCCATCTTCATCACCACTCCGCTCCTTCACATTATCCTCTTCTATTCCTGGTGGTCTCACTGATTCACATACCTCCATTCTCTGCTCCCATTAGGGGTTGCTGAGAACACAAGCCCGGTTGTGCCACTTATGGGTTTATTTCCTTCCATGGCTCCCCACTGCTGTCAATGTAAAGTTCAAAATTCTTCCCCCAAAGAGTGAGGCCCTGAACAGTCTAGCCTGCCAGTATCTCCAGCCCCCTTCCCTTGCTTTCTGCACCTATCCCTCATGTTCACCAGCCCCTCTCTGCCACCGGGCCAACCACTTTGCTGTTCCCTCTTCCCCAAACATTTTTTTTAAGATTTTATTTATTTATTTGCCCACGAGAGAGCCGGGGGGGGAGAAGCAGGCTCCCTGCCAAGCCAGACGTGGAACCCTAGGATCATGACCTGAGCCGAAGGCAGACACTTAACCGACTGAGCCACCCAGGTCCCCTTCCCCAAACAGTCTTTTTTCCCGTTTGCCTAGTTAATGCCTATTTGTCCTTGTAATCCTCAATTTAGTGGGACTTTGCCTGACTCCCTGACTAGGACAAAACCTATCAGAGGCTCTCTGTTCTACCACTCCTTTGCAGACGTCACAGGAGTTACTTAGACCTCTTCATGTACTTATCCAATTGCCGTAAGGTCCACAAGGCTTGGGGCCGTTTCTCTTTCTGATCACCATCGTGTCCCCAGGGCAGAGCAGGTTAAAGGAACAAATGAGTGAACGGAGTACCAGGACTCCGCTTCAACTCAGCAGGATTGCTTTTCCCACGGAGGCTTTCTTGTCTCCACGCCCGGCTCACTCACGTTCCTGCACCTGATAGGCTCTCTTGCCAACTCTGTTCTTCTGTAGATCCAGATCACCCCTGGCCATCTCTGCCAAGTAATCTTACTCAATCTTTGAGCCTACGGTGGCTTCTACCTCCATCCCTCCCTCCGCCCCACTAAAAGCGTCTACAGTTTGTATTATTTCTTTCTGATCATGAAAGCAATACACGTACGCTGTAGGAATTTTAGATAACATAGCTAGTGCAAAAAAATATAAAAGAAAAAAGAAAAACATTTCAAATACCACGACCCAGTGATAACTGCTGCTTTTGTTGGAGCGTACATCCACCCGTTGTCCCTTCCACAATCATGGAAAACTTTGCAAATTTGTAACTCACAACAAATCAGTGAGGTTCATGTTGATCTCATCTTACCAAAAAAAAAAAAAAAAAAAAAAAGAAAGAAAAGAAAGGAAAAGAAAAAAGGAAAAAAAAAGGAATGTAGAAGGTTCTGGTAAGTTTATTAACTCACTCAAGGTCACACAGAACTAGTGAAGAACAGGGCCGAGCTTGGGAGACTCACTGACCCCGAGCCCCTTGCTCCTACCATCTCCCCTGTCCCTTCTCCCTATGCATTTCCTCTTCCTCCTCTTGCACCCCTGCTTTCTCCGTTCAGACCCAGAGCCCAACTCTCTCTGGCACATCCCCTTTAATCCAGCAATTCTACTTCAAGGATAGTCACTTTGACATTTTTGCAATAGTAGAAAAGCAGTAACAGCTGTAATGTACATCCACATTGGTTTAATCAGTCAGAGTACATCCTCACAGTGGAGAACACCATTCTGCTGTTCCGAAGAATAAGGGAGATCTTCAAGCATCACTCTGGAATAAGCTCTAAAATAATTTGTGCCCTGGTCCCCCCCTTTCGATGGGGACTGTCCAGATAAGGCTCACATTTTCCGAGACTGAAGACCTGGTCTCTTCCACCAGACTAGCAGGAGTCTGCAGTCACTCCAAAGCCAGGGACTTTTGGTCCAGCCCTGGCTCTGCCATTTGCAAGACCTGTAACCCAGGACAAGTCATGTGACCGCTCCGAGGGTAAATTCATTCTGTCTTCTCCATCAGGCAGAACCAAGAGTTCTCCACCAGCCTCCTAACTTCCAGATCTTCAGTCTGTCCCCCTCTGCCTAGAATATAGCTCTCTTCTCCCTTCCCTGTCTTAGTAGCTTCTCCCCATCCTTCAAGACTCAGCTTTTGGGGCGCCTGGGTGTCTCAATCGTTAAGCATCTGCCTTCAGCTCGGGTCATGATCCCGGAGTCCTGGGATCGAGCCCTGCATCAGGCTCCCTGCTCAGTGGGGAGCCTGCTTCTCCCTCTGCTGCTCTCCCTGCTTGTCTCTCTCTCGCTCTCTCTTTCTCTGTCAAGTTAATAAATAAAACCTTAAAAAAAAAAAAAGACTCAGCTTCTACGTCACCCCTGAAGGAAGCCATCTTTGATCTCTTAGTCAAGGTCCTGTTCTCTTGCTGTGGACAGTCAGCATGACATGTCCAGGGTCTCCTTCTGATTAGACTACAAGCCCCATGAGGACAGGAACCACACCGTGTTTCTCAGACCTAGAACAGTGCCTGGCATATGTGCGGGTCGGCAAATACTTGCTCTGAGAGTAAATGGCCACGTTGCCTTTGTCCAGACCCTCTCCTCAGATCCTACATCCTGACAGACTTTAGCAGCCTCCCCTGGGCCACTCACGAAAGAGGGGTGTCATTGGGGATGAGGCCCCTCCATTCCTAGTCTTTCTCCGAAGTCTCTCAGGCCCCGGCGGCATCAGAGCCGGAGACCTTCCCCACCATCATATCCTCTGTCTCCAAAGCAAGCTTCTGGAGGTTTCAGCCCAATGTTAAGTCTCTCCCTTGGGGATAGGCTCACCCAGGCCAAGGCCCGGCCTCAGACCGGTTCCCCACCTCCAACCCAGCCTGAGAACACAGTGACCCAGCCCAGCCCGGCGGGCCGGGCCCATCAATCGTGCTCCCAGGGGTACAAACCAATTTCTCTTGCTTTCCCGAGCCCGTCGCCCTGGCGGAGCCTGGAGGAGCCTTCAATCGCATTAATCCCAGCCTGGCGGCGGTGACGAAGACGGATTTCTCCACCAAACGATCCATTTGTATCTCTCGCGCACTCACTTGGTTTTTTTCTGTGCGGATGTTCAAAATATCATGAAAAAGGCGTTAGCTGGGTAGCCGCGGCGCCGCGAAATAATAGAGTGATCCGGCAACGCGCCCCTGACCTTGCGGGACAGCTAATCCATCCGTACATCCATCTTAATTATTCCCGGTTACAAAAGAGAAACTCCACCATCCATTCCTTCCAGGCTGGCAATTCCATTTTCCACCCCCACTCACGCCCCATGCTTTCTCCACCATTCCCCTAGCCAGGGAGGCCCATTTACCAGGGCGAAAACAGCCTCTCCCCATGGCAGCCCAGTCTAGCCAGGCCTGGGCCCATTCCGGGGCAGCTCGGGCCCTCGCTTGCTGCTCCTTGAGCTCAGAGGAGGGGCTCCTCTGGCTCCCTTCCCCAGATCGCCGAAGATGTCGGCTGCAGGAAGACTAGCTACCAACAGGATTGAGTAAGGTACAGCAGGGACACACACACACACACACACACACACACACACACACACACACACACACACTGAGACCCTCACAAAGGCAGCCAAGGACCCGGTCTCATCCAGACTCTGACATTCAGGCCACCTCTCACGCAGACACTAGCAGACGGGCCCGCCCCTCTCCCCACCCTAAACCAGACCATTTTAAGTCTCTTGCTGCCTTGGCACAGACACTGGGACAGATGCTAGGAGGGGCATTTTGACCAAGGGGAGGGGGGCTCTGGGCTTTCTCTCCCCAAGCCAGAGACCCCACCCACTGTATCCTTTCAGGCCCACTCGGGAATACAGCCTGGGCACCTGGAGAAACGAGGTGAAGCAGAGCAGAGGGAAAAAGCAAAAGGGGAGGAGAGGGAGGAAGGAGTCTGAGCAGAGGTCAGGCAAATGGAAGAAGGAAGAAGGGAAAGGAGGGTGGGCATATCGGTCTGTGGAAGTGTTTGTGTAACACAATTTGAGCTAATTGTACCAGATTCACTTTGGGGATGCCTGTGCCAGTCTCTAAAGCCCTTTCTAATTCTACCCCTTCACGTACAATTTTCAGATCCCTCATTCTAATGATTTTAATGCAATCAGCAAAACTAAGCATGTAATTGTCTTGGCTCTGTGCTTGGCCGCGGTGGCTCCAGGGAACCCCAGCTCCCGGTTCCCATGCCCTCCTCCACCAATCCTGCCCGGCCTCCTCTCGTGGCCCTCTTTCCAGCCTGCCCTCAACAAGGACACACTGAGGCTTCTCCCGCTCTGGGGACTGGGAGAGAAGTAGAAGGAGGAGTTTTAGTCCCCTCCCCTCCTGAAGGCTGGATCTGACTAAGGAAAGGAGAAAGGACCCTGGGTATCAAGGCCTGGACGGGGCAGTGGGGACTGTCCGCTGGCCCAGCCGGGCTAGATTACTGGGCTTGGAGAGGGAGCAGGGCTTCCCGGAAGAGCGCCGTGGGCTCTCCCTCCCCTTCCCAGAAGTGGCGGGCAGCCCGGGCTGGGCCTGTGGGGCTGTGTGCAGGGGAAGGGCCATTTGTCCCGAGACAATGGCAGAGAAGGGGTCTCGAAGCGGCTGTTGAGAGCCAATTTGTAGTGGTGACGGCCGAGGTTGCTCCAAAGGCTGGGAACAGCTGGAGCTCCGGGTGACTGATGGGTGGGCCCAGGAGAGGGGCCATTGGTCTGGCAGACACAAAGGCCCCGATGGTGCGCGGATGGAGCCCGTCAAAATCATTAAGTGCCGAAGATGGGAGCCGCGCATCTCAGATGGGACCAGCGGTTGGGGGGAAGAGGTCAGGAGCCGGCCCCTCCCTCCCTGATGCCCCTCCTCCACCCCCACCCCCACCGCGGTCCCGGCTTCGGAAACTCGGCCACCCACACCTCCATTGCCATCTTCTCTGCGTCGACAGCCCGCCCCCAGCCTCACTCAAGTCCCTGGCCTCACTCCATCGAGAGTCCTGGTCCCAGTCCGATTTCGGCAGCTCGGGCTCTGGGGCCAGCCCCGCGCCTCTTAGGGGGCTCGTCCACCCTCGGGCACTGGCTTCTCTAGCCTGAGGCCTCATCCGCTTCTCAGGGAACAGGACGTCCTTAGTTCGGGACCAGGAAAGAGCCCCCCAGCCCACACACCTCCGTTCCAAAGGGAAGAAACCGAGGCCCAGGGTGGTGCTCGCTCTCGGTCTCCGTGGGAGATGCTGCTCCCGCCTGACCTTCCCCCAAGGCAGAGGGGGGCGGCGAGCCCGGGGGACCCCCGCCCCTCCCCCGGCCGGCGGCGCCCGCGGCGGGAGAGAAGCAGTGACCCGGCCAGGTGGCGATGACGCGGCCGGCCGCGCTGGTCACTCTTGGCCGCTCCCCGCGCGCAGCCCGACCCCCCTCGCACGGGTCACGGCGCCGGCAAAACTCCCTGACACAGAAACGCCGCGGGGCCTGCGCGTGTCGGGAACAATCCTCCGCCTGATGGGAAGCGACAGCTCCGCTCCGCCTCCCTCCGCTCCCTTCCCTCCCGCGGCTCCTCCCCTGAGCCTCGCTCGCCGCCCGCCGCGCCCGGTCCGGGCTCGCGCGCCCCAGCAGGTGCCCGCCGGCCGCCCCCCACCCCGGGCCCTTCGCTCCAGCCCAACAAGTCGCCGCCGCCGCCACCGCCGAGCCCTCCCCGGGGGTCCTAGGGTGGGGACCGGGAGGAAGAGGAGCCTCTCCGGGCTGGGGTGAGGGGGTGTGGGGACTAGAGGGGCGCCCCCAGGGCCCTCCACGATGGCAGCAAGACCCCTTGTATGGTCCGGCCTCACTTCTGTTGTTACCGCGTGCGCCTAAAAAAAAGGCTGGAAAGAACTCTCTCAACTTTAGAGGGGGTGTGGATTGACAGGTGGGTTTTCCTTTCTTCTTTTTGCTTATCTGATCTCCTGGGCCCTGTGTGGGTGCATATGTGCGTGTGTGTGCATGTGCGTGTGTGTGTAATAAACACATACAGAAGCCATGCCGGGCCAGAGGGGCTGTTGGAGGGCAGCTCCTGCCCAGGCTCCAGGCCCCCTTGAGGCCGCACTAATTCAGCCACAGGGAGGGAGGCTAGTGCACTCTGGAAGGGCCTGGGGAGCAGACCAGGCCCCGGGCATGGCCTCTCCCTGCGGGCCCTGCGCCTCCTCGTGCTGCACCGGTGAAGATGGGCACTGGCTATGGGAGAAAGGCCCAGATGGACACACATCACCTCTCAGCATTGCCTCACACATGGACGCTCAGGAGCACTGACATGCTGGCGCACACCCACGCACACTCCCGCACTGTTACACACCCATGTAGTCACACCCAGGAACACACTCAGAGCCACATGCTCCTGTACTCACACACACAGCCCGTCCTTCACAACCCCAAACACTACACAGCGTTCTCCGGCTGTTCCTCTGCTCACCCAGCCTTCTCCGCTCTGTGGGCAGCCCTCTCCCTGAAAATGAGGGATTCTCCTTCCCCATCCTCCCATCCCCCCACCCCACCCACCCTGCATATGAGGCCCTCCTGCCTTCTGCCTGTGAACCCAGTGCCACCACAGAACCTTCCTCATCCTCCCTTCCTCCTACCCACCCTTTAGGGCCCAGCCCTGAGCCCAGGCTCTCTAGAAAGCCGCTCCTCCTGGAGCTCCTGGCCCAAGGCCTGGCTGCCACCTGGGACTCCTAGCCTCTGGCTTTCCCCTCAGTCAGGTGACATCCCTTTTGTGCCCTCACCTTTGATCCTCGCTTCATGGTTATGAGTCCTGGGAGCTCCTACAAGACGGGGGTCTGATCATGCACCCCACCAACCCCACCTATCTGCCTAGCAATCTCTCAGCTGACTCTGGGATAAATGAATGAATGAGCCGAGGGCTGTTTGCGAACATGGCTTGTCCTTGCTGTTGAGTGTGACTGTGTGTGAATGAAGAAGTGGGAACAGAGGCAGCTGCATGGGGTAAGTGCCACCACCTGTTTCCTCTGCGAAAGTACCAACAACAGTGTCGGCCTCCCAACCTCTCTATGTGGGAGGCGGCCCTTGGAGAAGGAAACAGACTCAGAAGGGTTAAGGATTTTCCCAAGGCCACAGCGCTGGGCAGGGCAGAGCTAGCCAGATTGTCAGGCTCAAAGGCAGAGGACGCTAACTGCTTCTGCCTCCCTCCTCAAGGCTCAGCATGGTGTGGTGGGGGAAGGAGCTGCTTTCTGATAACCATCCTGCCTGGCCAACCTCTCCAGTGAGGGGGCCTCTGGTCTCCTCTCCATCTTGGGCGCTAAGTCTCTCTCCCTCCTGAACCTTTTCTTCCCCACTTCCCACCCTCTCTAGTACATCATCTCTGTCAAGACCACCATCTCCTCAGTGTTCCTTTGGCCTTGAACACATCTCCAGGCGCAAGAAAATAGGGACTACGGTCTCTGCTCCATCACTGATTAGCTGGTAGCCTTGAGTGCATCACTCATCACGAGTCTTCTCTGGCCTGGGTTGCCCCAGGTGCGCGCGCATCGGGATGGGGCTTAAGGAGGCTCCGATGTCCCCTTCAGTGTCAATCCGAGTTCCAGTCTCTGGTGAGAGCAGGGCACAAGCAAGCCAGCACCTCACCCCGCCCAGTGCACCCCCAGGCCTCCCAGAGGGGTTTGGGCTCACAGAGGGCCGGGAAATGCTGTGAATTAATTACCATCAGACCTCCGGCCGCTGTTCATCTCTGTAAACAAACATTTTAATATGCAGTAATTAATTACATCTGCCACACCAACCCTCCTCTCGTTCATCCTTCTTCAGCTTTTCTTCTGCTCACCCTGAACCAACCCCCTCCTCCCAGTTGGGGCCTGAGAACCCAGGCAGGCCCCCCTCCCCGCCCACCATCCCCCCAGCCTTCTCCCCTGCCCCCCAGATGCGGGCCCTCACATCTGCCAGCTACACTGCAGCTTTTTGTTCCTTTTTCTGTTTCTCTAATACCTGTGTGTCTTTCTGACAGTCCTTTGTCTCTAGTTCTCTCTGCCTGGATTTCCCTCCCCAGCAAAGTTTGCTGCTGGGGACACATTCTGGAAAATGAGGAAGCTGGTGGATCTTCGTCAGAGGCTGGAACACAGGAGAGCACGCTGGGACCCCTCCGTGTTCCAGGACCAGGCTCACTTACAGGGATTATCCAAAAGCCAGAACAGACCCTGTTCCGGGGGGATACTCACCCTCCCCAAGAGCTCCTACGAGTCCTCTTAGCCTCCCTCCCCTTCTACCCCAATCCCTGCCTCCACAGCAGGTCGGCCTGAAAAACACAGAGGGGGCGCTTCCGCCTCTAACCCTCTGGCCGCATCGCAGTTACTTTTCACCACCTCCAAGGGCCAGGGGTACCACCACTGGATTCTCCTTCCACACTGCAGCCGCCCTAGCCCTCCCGGTCCTTGGTACCCGCCAGGGAACGTGGGAGGCGCCCCCAGCAGGTGGAATGGAGTGGACCCCTTTTCTGGAGAGGCTCATCGTGTCCTGCCTGCAATCTAGGTGGGAGCGGGAGTGACCAACACTGGATCAGAGGCGAGGATCCCAGTTGAGAACCAGACGAGAGGGGCCAGGTGCCTTTGGCTCGGAGGGACAGGAAGGGTGGGAAGAGGACCGTGGCCCGGGAGGTCCAACCCAGCCGGGCCGCGCAGGGGGAGCCGGGAGCGGGGTGGGCGGGGTAGGGCGGGCGCCACCAGGCGTGGCGCAGGGAACCGAGCAGAATGAAATGCAGATGCAAAACGTGCTCGTAAGAGTTTCCTCTCTCTTCCCATCTGCCAAAGCCGAGATTTTAATCTTTAATCCATGAGCAATCAGCGAGCAGCGGCGAATGGCACATTACAGATGTTTTACTGTCGCGGGCGCTCGCAGCTTCCGCGCTCCGCACAGGCGCGCCCGGCGCCCCCGCCCGCCCCCACCCTCTCCCACCCTCCCCCTGTGGTCCCTCTTCCTTTACCCTTCCCTGGTCGTTTAACAATATCTCCCCCACCTGCATGCTCCCGGCCTGCTGCCGAGGTGGGAGTGGGGCACAGGATCATTAACCCTTCCTAGCGGACCCGGGGCTCCGCTGGTGCGGGTACAGGCAGGGGCACTAGTAGGGCGGGGGCGGCACTCCGCCTTGTGTTGAGGCGGATTCCCGGCCGGTCCAGATCCGGGAACCGGAGAACAGGGAAGTCGAGTACCCCGCTAGCTGAGCTCTCCCACCCCTACCCCTTTCCTCGACCCCACCGACGGGGCTGCTCGAGGCTCCTGCGATTAGCGCTCCAGATGTTCAGCTGCGCTGGGGCTCCAACTTCCAGATGTTGGGCACCTCTGTTCTCACGCATGGGACCACGATCCCCTCAGCATGATAAGGGAGGAGATTACTTTTGTGGTCAGATCTGGAAGACCCTAGGGAAATCTGACAGGATGGAGTCTTGAAAACCAGCTGATAAAATCTCACTTCAGTTGGGGAGTTGTGCCCTCTGTAAATTGGGGCAGAAATCCCTCCTATCTCTTGGGAGCTTGAGCAGGAGGCAGAAGAGGAAGCCCTTATCGGGCTCTGAGTCCAATTTGCTCCGCGTAAACCCCCTAGGATTCCTGAAAGCCACGGAGCTTACTATTCCCCCAGCACAGAAATCCTTAACAGTGACCCCAGTTTTCTAAGGTATTATTTGTGTGATGATTTGTTTACTATCTGTCACTTCCACTAGTCCATAAGTTCCATGAGGTCAAAGATTGTGTTTTCACTCATCAATGTGTTCCCTGGGTCTTAATACTGGGCCTGGCACATAGTAGATGCTCAATAAATATGTGTTGCCAGAATGGAGAATTCATATGGTCTGCTGTAGTCTTGGGACCATATTTTCTTGTGCCCTTATCAGTGAAGACAGGCCCTCCACCTCCACATTCCTAGTGCATGCTCCCACATCCCTCTCCAAAAGACTTCCCAATCTGTAGCTCTCATGTCTCTAATTAATAGCCCATTGCCCCCCCCCTTAAATCCATGATGGGTCTTTAAAATTAAATAGAAGGGGATGCCAGAGCATGTCCGACACTAAGCCAGGGCTTCTTTGGCAAGCTGCCTTCTCTCCTCAGATCCCAGGAGCCAGGGGTCCCTCTGACTATCCTTCTCCCACTACTCTTGGACATCCTTCCCCATTCCCCCACCCGACTCCCTCTGCCTAGACAGACACCATAACCTCTCTGACATTTCCCTTCCTTAGCGGCCCCAAGTGTATCCCCAGTCCAAGACCAGTCCCAAACCTAATCCAAAACCCTATTTCACTAAGCAGGGTCCACCCCATCCCCGGGACCCTGCTCTCCCGCCAAACAGCTTCTGGTCTTCCGAGAAGAAAAAGGAAGGGAAGGAGGTGGAGACCGGAAATGCAGTGGTTAAAGAGGTGGAAAAGAAAAGCCCGAGAGGAAACCTAGACAGGTGGAAGAAGAGATCCACAGCATAAGCAGGGGCAGAAAGGGGCATACCGAGAGGACAGAAGGACGCCTGAGAGAGGGAGGACAGAGGCGGATGTAAAGACGAGAGGCAGAAACAGCCATTGGCAGAGGCTTTGGGAGAGGCCCGGACCTTCGCCGGTCGAAAGAGGGATGGTAAGGAGGGAGAGTATTGGGGTGGAGGGAGGCTGAAGAATGGGGCAAGAGGAAGGACTCGAATTCTGGAAGCAGAGCGCCGGGGCGGGAGAAGCGAGGGACCAGGGTCTGAGATGGGTCGAGTGGGCCCGAGTGGGCCCGGCGTCTAGGCCTGCTCAAGCCGCGGTGCTGGCCGCTCGGAGCCTAGGCCGCAGGGCCCACGGGCGGCCCTGAAAGGCGGCAGCGGCGGTGAGGGAAACCGGAGTGAGAGGCAGCGGAGCCGCGTGTGTGTTTTTATTATTATTATTTCTGATTAAAGAGGAATTCATCTCGTATCTGCCTCCTGCCAGGGGCCGAGGCGCCGCCATTGGGGTTAACGGTGCGGAAGAATACAAAAAAATTTCATTGAGGAGGATTATAAAAGTTACTAGCTGGAACATTAACAGAAGAGTAACTTGTAAAAAATGCAATATTACAATATTCACAAGGACGGCAGAGCGTGGTAAAGCTATAAAATTCAACATTAAAATCTTCCACAGCCTAGATAACCTAGTTAACAAACATGGTATTGGAACTACTTTTCTGTTAGGGCTGAGGGATACCAGCCGGGGGCTGATCACACGTCTGCGGCGGCGGGAGGGGCGGGGCGGCCCTGTGCTAGCCCCGCCCCTTCCCGGCCTCAGCCTCCTCCCCAGGGAAATGGGGATGCCCCCTCGATCCAGGGTTGGAAACGAAACACGTAACAATCTCGGATAGGGCTATACACTTGTGAGGTTATTTTTGTGTGTGCAGTGCTCATTAAAGCCGACTATTCATCAGGGACTTAGTTCTGATGAAGAGGATATAGGTTTCTGTAACTACAGAATGTGCATATAAAATGTATCAAGAAAGGATTGTTATGTATGTATGAATATATGTATTCGACGTGAGATACGTGTGCATGTGCGGGATGTGTGTCTTCAGGGTCTCTGTATGTATGTGCAGAGTTCTGGAGAATGTATGCCTCGCATGGAAATGTGTACGTAAGTAAGCTATGCGAGTCACAGAGTTTGGGGGTGCAGAGTGCGGAGGTTCATAAAATGTATGTATGTCAAGTGAGTATGTAGGGTGTATGTGTAGGTAAGATATGTGTCTAGACAGCATAGGTATTTGCTAAGTATGTGTATGTACCTGTTGTATTCATGCATAAGTCATAGTGTCATTGCAGGCATATTCTAGATCTTTGTGAGATGTATTTATGAAAAGGATATATGTTTGCTTGGTCCAGTGTTCATGCATGTCCCAGGCATATATATGACAGGGCATTATGTGGTTGTGAACACAGAATGTCTGTGCAGAGAGCAGAGAGAGTATAACGTGTTTGCTGTATCTATAGAATATGGGGATGCCTGGGTGGCTCAGTTGGTTGAGCAGCTGCCTTTGGCTCAGGTCATGATCCCAGCGCCTTGGGATCGAGTCCCGCATCGGGCTCCTTGCTCCGCAGGGAGCCTGCTCCTCTCTCTGCCACTGCCTGCCTCTTTGCCTGCTTTTGTTCTCTCTCTGTTAAATAAAAAAAAAAAAATTTAAATTATAGAATATGTACTTATGCATAATAAGCTCTATAGGGGACAGTATGCATAAATGTGTTTGGGGCATGTGTGGATGAGTGCGGTATGAGCGTGTGTGAACAGAGGGGTTGTTTGTGAATGTGTGTGTCTGGGTATTTTGTGTATATTCAAGTATTTGCAGCTCATATGTATGTGAGCAGAATACATATATATGAAATGCACACCTATGTCTATATGTTTATGAACAATATGTAGATATCACGTGAGATGTCTGAGTATGTGGAATGTCTATGGATGTCACAGAGCATCTGTTTCTGTCAGGCCCCCGAATACTTAATAGACTTTGGAGACAGAAAGATTGAGACTGAATCATAGCTTAGCTTTGTCATGCACCGAGTATATGATCTTAGGCAAACTTAACCTTTGGTGGCCCTCGCTTCCCCAATGGCAAAAACCGGGATGGGAATACCACCCACTTCGTAGAGTCGTTATTGAAATTAGATGAGTTAATACTTGCTCTGGCAGGCAGACTAATGTCTGGCTGCCCCAAAATGTTCAGTTCCTAATCCCCAGAATCTATGATTATGTTGCCTTACATGGCAAAGGGATTTTGAAGATGTGATTTTGTGAAGGATTTTGAGACGAGAAGATTGTCTTGGATTATCTGAGCAGGCCCAATGTCATCCCAAGGGTCTCTATACCAGGAAGCCAGAGATGGGAGGACAGAAGCAGAGATCAGTGATGTGGCTGTGAGCCAAGGAATGTGGTGGCTTCTAGAAACTGGAAAAGGCAAGGAAACTCATTCTCCTCTAGAGTCTCCAGAAGGAAAACTGCCCTGCCAACCTATTTTAGACTTCTAACTCAAGAACTGTGAGACAATCATGGCGTCGTTTTTTTTTTTTGGCTTTTATTTTTTTTTCTCCCCAAATTTGCTTATTTTAATCTTTCAGTGTTACAAGATTGATTGTCCATGCACCACACCCAGTTCTCCATGCAGTACATGCCCCTCTCGATACCCACCACCAGGCTCACCCACCCCCCCCCCCTCCAAAACCCTCAGTTTGTTGCTCAGAGTCCACAGTCTCTCCTGGTTCATCACCCCCTCCGATTTCCCCCCATTCGCCCCTCCCCTCCTTCTCACGATGCCCTCCAATTCATGGCGTCGTTTTAAGCCATTACATGTATGGTACTTGGTGACGGCAGCAGTAGGAAAGTAGCACACTTGTAAAGTGCTTACAGTGGTGCCAAGTGCACAGCAAGTACCTTGTAAGTGTTTGTTAAATCCATTTCTTGGACACAATGCTTGAGGCTCTAGGGAAGCTGAGTCTGTTAGTCATTTGCCAGGTTTGCTATCCCCATCGAAGGTTGCTTTTGGCTACACAGGGCCCTCAAAGAGTCTGGATCCTGCCAGAGTGTCTGTTTTGCCCACATAGGCATGGACACATTCATGGAGTGGGGGGATGTTCCCTCAATATCTGCCTGTTTCTTCTCCCTTAGTCACACCCTGGAGCTCAGGCTAGCACTGGGGATCCAGGCATGTGGCTAAGTGGGTAGGGGGAGGCAGGTTGAGAATCTCTGGCCTTGGTGTATTTGCTCTTTGTCTCAGGCTTGGCAGGAGGACAAAGGTGTCAAGGGGAAGCAAAACTTGTGTGGGAAACTCTGGCCTTGAGTTCCAACGGAGTACGCACATGTCCTTGGGCACAGAGAGCTTCACTGGGCCTCGGTCACACTCAGCCACCATTTTAGCCAAAGAACTCAAGCCATCAGTGGGGGAAGTTCTTGCTCATAGGCCCTGGCTCTCCCCTTCCCTCTCTCCTTCTTTTGCTCTCTTCCTCCATCTCGGGGCCCCTGGGTAATGCTCCCCCCAAGGGTTCCAGATGGGGCGGGGATTGTGGAGACACTGCTACGAGATAATGGAGGAACTGGATTAACTTGCCCCACAATACAGTTTTTTTTTTTTTTTTAAAAGATTTTATTTATTTATTTGACAGAGAGAGAGATTACAAGTAGGCAGAGAGAGAGAGGGGGAAGCAGGCTTCCTGCTGAGCAGAGAGCCCGATGCGGGGCTCGATCCCAGGACCCTGAGATCATGACCTGAGCCGAAGGCAGAGGCTTTAACCCACTGAGCCACCCAGGCGCCCCTCCCCACAATACAGTTTTAACTCATACAAGTAGGTGTAATGTATGAGTCTCAGTTTCCTCATCCACAAAAAAGGAACAGTAATAGTAATCCTTTCCTGCCTTCCTCTCTTCCTGTTAAGAGATTTGAGAGAGAGCATGCTCTGCAATCATTCGGTCCTGCTAGTGCCTAGGGCCCTGCAGCGAGACTCACATTTACTTGGAGAAAAGAGACAACTGTAGGGGCCCAGTTGGTTGAGTGACTGCCTTGGGCTCAGGTCATGATCCTGGAGTCCCCAGTGGAGTCAGGCTCCCTGCTGAGCGGGGAGTCTGCTTCTCCTTCTGACCCTCCCCCATCTCATGCTCTCTCTCTCTCATTCTCTCTCCCAAATAAATAAAATCTTAAAACAAAAAAAAAAGAAAGAAGGCAACTGTAGACGCTCTTGGGTATGGGGCAGTGCAAGGATAGAAAGAGGAAGGATGAGTCACAAGGGATCTTAAGGACTGTTGCTGGTGGTTAGATACCAATTTCTTCTCACCACAGAAGAGGACATAGGAAGTCTGTGCAGATGTGTCTGGACTCGAGGGGCCACTAGACCCAAGGGAGCAGACCCAAGGGAGGTATGATAGAGCATTCTTGGGATGAGCCCACCATGGGTACAAAAACAGGTTGCAGAGGTCTCTATGTGTGTTGAGATGGTTAAGCACTGAACTCTGGAATTAGAATAGCCAGGTAAGGATCTTGGCTCTACCATTTCCTACCAATGTAACCCTGGGCAGCTTAATTAGCCTCTCTGTCTCAGCTTCCACATCTGTAAAATGGTGTCTAATTCGTAAAGTCGTTGTGAGGACTAAATGTGACATGAAATATTTATCATAGTGCTTAGCATGTAACAAATTCCCAATAAACATCGTTGTTGATGAAGATAACGTTAAGCACCCTTCACCCTTCTCCCTTCTCCTCCCTTATAAATAAATAAAATCTTTTAAAAAATGGACATTTAGAATACTTCTAATCTGCAAACAAACCTGTAATAGCTATCTTTTTTTTTTTAAACTCATGTCTGGACTTTTTTTTCCAAAGATTTTATTTATTTATTTGACAAAGAGGAGAGAGATCACAAGTAGGCAGAGAGGCAGGCAGAGAGAGAGGGGGAAGCAGGCTCCCCGCTGAGCAGAGAGCCCGATGCGGGGCTCAATCTCAGTACCCTGAGATCATGACCTGAGCCAAAGGCAGAGGCTTTAACCCACTGAGCCACCCAGGCGCCCCTATAATGACCACCTTTACACATTTGTCATTTGCCTTATACACTATCTGCTTGCTTAGATTTTGTGTTTTTTTTTTTTTAATTTGTGATAGTTTCCAATGAATTTCAAATAAAAACCAAGATTCCTGGATGCTCTCAAAAAAATCAGACAACTTGGTATCACTGGCCCCCACTTCTGTGTAGCAGGCACAAACATTAGAGGCCTCACCCTCTCTGGTTGCCCCAGAACCCCCACCCTGTTATCTTTCCAACCATTTCTGCCCCCACAGGCATTTGTGCTTATGAACCCCAAGTAAGGTTTAGGATCCATCATATGTAAATAGTGTCTAGCAGCCAAGAAATGTTCGTATTACTGATTCATGGGGAATTACTCATCTACAGTCTTGTTTTGGGGCATGGGTTTTTATAGTATGCAGTGGTCCTATTGGTCCAAACAGGAAGAGGAGCCACACTCAGAGGCCCTGGGCTCACACTCACAGGTCTTTGACAGCTCTAGAAGGAGGGAGGGGATTCCTTCCCACACATTTTGCCCCTTTTAATGAAATGAAGACCAACTTACCAAGAGACCTATTCTGGTCAATACAGTGGCCATCAAACGCAATTAAATTAAATAAATCAATTGAAATGATATATATTTTATATATAAAATAAAAAATCAGTTCCTCGGTCTCATTTGGCACTCTTGGAGTGCTCAGTTGCCACATGTGGCTAGTAGTCCCTATATTGAAGAGGGCAGATATAAAAACATTTGCCCTATCACAGAACTCTAGTTCTATTGGGCAGGATTGCTCTAGACTGTAATCTCCATGGGGGCAGGACTGGGTCTCTCTGGTCCACCACTGTAATTCCCATGCCAGGCCCAGAGCTGACAGAGTCTGAGGCCCACCAGCATGGGTTGTTGAATTAATGACTTGAGGAATGAATGAATCCACCAACTGCTCACAGGACAGACAGTCACAGGCTTCTCCACAGCGACCTACAGAGGCAGGCTTTTGATGGGAAAGTGAGGATGGGCTAGGTCAGAGGGAACCTCAATATGGCTGCCTCCAGGGAGGCCAGCAGGGTCTCCTCAGGATGGGAGCCTCAAAAGGAAGCAGTCCCCCACCGCTGGTTGCTTGAGTCAGAAAACTTGTGTTCTGAACATTCCCGCTGTTCCTTTTTGTGAGGTCTCCCTCCTTACAATCTAAATATTCCAGTGTCTGGGAGTCTGAGCCCAGGAGACCTCACTAACCCCTGCGGGTCAATGCCGAGCAAGCTGGGCTCTTCCAGCAGCTAGATGGGGCAGCTGAGATCTTGCTGGTTCCAGACGAGCTCCCCCAGCAAGCCAGAAGTTGTTCCTGCCTAAAGCACTTGTCCAGGCTAAGAGAGAAAGAGAGGAGAGAGATGAGGGAGGCTAAGAAGCTGGGTGAGAGGACACACACCTGAGTGTTTGGAATTTTAGAATGTGTCCTCCTGCCCCTCTGGGCCTCTGTGCTGGGGGCTGCATGTATGTGTGGGGGTGCTGTGTGGGGTATGACGGGAAGCTATGTGTGTGGAGATTGGCTCCATGAGGATGGTGGGGGCGCGTATTGAGGGGCATGTGTGTTGGGGGCTGAGTGTGCTGGGGTGTGTGTGTGGTAGGTGTGTGTGTGGCTGTGTGTATGCCCTGTGGGGGGGGGGGGTGTTAGACTGTAGTGTGCGATGGGCAGGAACGCGTCTCTCGGGCCCTGCTTCCTTTGCTCGGACTCCTTATGGGCCAGCGGCCCCGGAAGGACCTGGGGAAGACCTCCTCAGTCCCGGAGGGGTTCAAGCGGTTCTGTTATGTATTGCCCTTCTTGCCTCTTGGTTCTGGCAGGGAGATGGGGATGCCGCCTGCCTGCGGAGAAAGCAAAGACCCAAAGAAACAGGGAGACAGAGAGAAAGAGGAAAAAAGGGCAGACCTGGCCAGGCCCTGGAGACCAGGTGAGGGGCTGGGGGTGGGAGAGAGCGGGAAAGAGGGGGAGCACGCCAGCGGGGGTGGGGGGCGGAGAAGCAGAGACACAGTGGATCAGAGGCCAGAGGAGGAGCCCAGGGAGAGAAGAGAACGGGAGAGAGAGGAGAGAAAGAGAGATTGATGAGGAGTGGGGAGAAAAGAGAGAGAGCAAAGGCCGGAGTCAGGGCCCACGCCCCGGGTTGGGGGGGAGGAAGGGGGGCGAGGGGAGGGGGCTCGGCAGGGGAATTGCCGGGCGGGCGTTCGCGCGCTCCGAGCCGCGCGGCTCCCCGGGGAGACGGCAGACACTTTGCGGAGATGTTACTCCGGAGTTGGAGACGATGATAAATATGATAATTTGTATAAAATCTGAATGGGTCTTGTTTTCAGGGAGAATGCCTCGGATGATGAATGGGCCCGGCTCTCAGATAGATGGCTGATAAAAAGTGTATTGGATTGTTGAGAGCGATTTTAATTCTCATTCTGTACCTGCAGATGCCGCGGC
>CM052812.1:50013656-50056388 GCA_028533885.1 Nasua narica
AGAGAGAGAGAGAGAGAGAGAGAGAGAGAGAAGAGAACCCCTGGGCGCCACCAAACGGATGCCCTGAAGAAATCCTCCCCCACCCATTCAACCTCTGAGCCACAGCCACTGTCCCTTCTCCCTCTGACTTCCTTTGGGGGCACTAAGAATATCTAGTACAGCCTGTGCTTAACAACAGTAGGTTATGGAAGCAATATCTGGATACAGATCCTACTTTTGCTACCTACTCGCTGTGTGACTGTGAATGAGTTACTAAGAGTCTCTGTGCCTCAGTTTCCTCATCTTTAAAATGGGGTTAATAGTAACAGATGTGGATTAACAGAATTAACATATGCAAAGCACTTAAAACAGTGCCTGACAAGTAGGAAGCCCTCAGGCACAGCCACTTTTGTTGTTGTGATTGGCTTTGTCCCCCCCACCCCCCACCGTGGGGCACTCGGCCTTCCCTCTGGATTGACAATTTCCCCAGAGTATCTCTGTGTCACTGCTCCTGGTACCCCTTACACTCTTGCTTGTGCAAGAGAAAATGCTCTGTGAGTGCGTGCAGAGGCCTGGGCTGGGCATGGAGAAGGAATTAATGTGGCCAGACATCTATGGCTAGGGGTTAATATACCCTTTATTTAATACCCTCCAACAACTCCATGAGGCAAATATTCTTGTCCCCATTTTACAGATGTAGACACAAAGGCCCAATGAGTTCAAGGGATGTGCCCACTATCACAGAACTAGTATGTCTTAGAACTGAGAAAGGTGGGGTCTCCCTTAGGACTACCTGGCTCCAGTTTTCACTTTTCGATGCTGCTTCTTTGTCTCGCGGTTAGTGAGAAGTGACCCCCTTCTGGTGTGCACGTTGCTCTGTGAGGCTGCCTGGTAAGGGCCTATGGGTTGAGGAGGAAAGTGTTGCCTCCACATCCATTTCTGTAGCCACTATGGGGGAGGATTTAGGAAAGGGGATGGGGAGTGTGGGAGGGGTCACAGTCGAGACTGAAGTTATCCAGAGACCTTAATTTATCATCCTTTTCCACAACACACAGAGACACACATCCACTCTGTGCCCAAGTACTCACCATCCTGCTTCCGTCTCTCACATCTCTCCTCTATCTCCCTCAGACTTTTTTATTTTCAACCTTGCATCTCCTCTTGTCGCGAGCACTGTTTTCTCAGTCTCCGCAGCTCTCTTGCTACCTCCAGCCCACTGTCCATGCACGCAGATTGGTCTTTCCCTCCAAGTCAGATCTTTTTCCTTCCCTGCCTAAAATCCTTCGATGGCATCCTGGCCAAAAGGAGAAATCAGAACTTAGTAAAAGTGTTCCTCGACCTCGGCCCCATCTACCTCCCAGTCTTATTTCTCTTGCCTCACCTCTGACCCCCTATTGCCCTCCCAGGACCCGCAGCAGTTCCCCAAGCAGGTGGGTTGTTGCCCCCTCCCCATGTCTCTACCCCGGATCTCCTTCTGCCTGGGAATGTTCCACCCAGCTGCCTCCTGCCTCTAGCGAACATCTAATCATCTTGCAAGACCCCATCCCCTCTGACATCCTCAGTGTCCTACATCTTGACACTTTCTGGAGTTTCTTGGCAAAGCTCTCTGTTTGCCGCCAGATAACATCCTCCTTGAGAGCAGGGGCAGTGTCCGACTTACTTCTGGGACCCAGGTGTCCATCACTGAGCAGGCCAAGGTGGACTGACCCACTCACTGATGCCCTCTGAGCTGGTTTAGCTTGGTCACTGCCTCCCTACTTCCCCAGCCCAAAGGGTTCTGGCCTTGATATCGGTTTTGTCCTGTCTCCCTACAAAAGTAGGAATGGACTGAACTGTCTTTCTTCTTCCTGAAGGTCTTTTCCCCCTACTCCTCTAGTCAGGCTCTGTGGCTGCCCCGGCCTGCCAGAGAAGCAGGAGGACGGGGCAAGAGGGAGAGGAGGAGTGGACTGGACCATACCCACCCAGAAATCCCAGAGGCTGGACATTTCCTGAGCGCTAGTCTCCAGGGGCTGCCTGGCAGGCTAGGAAGCCTTCTTCTCCTCTCTGGGTCCCACGTGCACAGAGGCCCCCAGCGGCCCTGCTGGGGTCTCAGTCTCTAGCCCGACGTCCTAGGGGCGCCACGGCACAGGAGGGGCTTGCAATGAGTGAGAACAGACCCGGGAGGGGACGTCCCACCATTGTTCGTGCGGTGACCTCGTCAGACCACAGGGCGGACGCTCCCTAACCTCTTCGCTCCGTCCTTTCCCTGCGGCCCACATTTCCACTTTTCATTCCTCTCTGCTTCCCTTCTGCTCCGCTCCTCCTCCCCCTCCCCCGCCCCCTCTCTAGTTCATTCTCTTCTTTCCTTTCCTCCTCCGCACTCTGCCCCGGGCAGCTCACCGCGGGGCCTGGCCCCTAGAGCGAGCGGAATCTGCGCTGCGCCTCTCGGTCGCCGCGGGGAGGCGGTTCGGGAAATGCGCCCTCCACTGGCGCCGGGGCGCGGTTCTCTCTGCGTTACTTTTTTCTGAGCCTGGCGCGCCAGTCTGGGCGCTGGGGGTCTGCAAGAGGGGGTCGGGCTGGCGAGTTCTCTGAGACCCTGCTGAAGAACGGAGCCGGGGGTCCTAGGTGCGGGGACGCTGAGGGGTCTGAGCTAAGCGGCCGAAGCGCGCCAGCCCCAGGTCCCCGCGTCCCTTCGCTTCAGGGCAGGAAGTCCTAGGCTCCCGGGGCGCGTCCAAGAGAGCCTTGCGCTTTTTATCTACCCATTCCCCCAACGCCGTGGATCCAGGGTGACAACCCCCACACATAAACACCATGCCTTTCGGGGTCAGATACTCCGCTCTGAGTCCCCTGGAACTTCAACTTGGGAGTCGGGCTCTGTGCCGGATCCGACCTAGAGCCCTGAGTGCGAAGGCTGCGCGGCCCGCCTGGGCCTACGGGGTCTGCGGCCCTGGCTAGGGATCCTTGGCCGCCGCGGGGCGCGTTTTCACGGCCGAGCCTCCGGTAGGGAGTTTTTGTAGACAAAAGCATTTGCTCTTTTGGTTTTCTTTTATTTTCTTTATTCTTTTGTCCCACCTTTTAAGCTCCCCTCTTCGCCCTCCTTTCTTCTTTAACTTCCACTTCCCCTCATTTTGCCTTTCTTTTCGTTCGCTTTTATTCCTCACTCTCTCTGCCTCTCTCCATCCGTCTTTTTCTGCATCTCCCTTGTTTATTTGGGCCCCTTCTCTGCCGCTAGGTCCTGACTTTCTTTGGGTTTCCCTTCCCGGACCCTTCACTGTTCCCGGATGGGGTTGCGCCATCTCTCTGCCTCTTTTTGTCCCCTGACTCCGCTCCCCTTTTCACTTTTTCGTTCTCCTGGCGGCCCCAGCCTGGCGGGCTCGGGTCCGGCTCCCCCGCCGCCACCGCCGCCGCTGCAGTGATTTATTCGCCTCACCCGGCGGAGTCAGGTGCTGAACCGAGCCCCGGAACGAGGGAACAGATTTCTCCCAGGAAGGGTTTGTGAACTAAACGATGCTAATTACGGGGTGGGGGACGCGCCGCCCGAGGAGGGGAGGCGCGCCGGGCCGGGCGAGGAGAGAGGCAGGGGCCGGGGCACGGCCCTCCCAGGCCGCCTCCCCAGCCACCTCCCCTGCGGCTGTCGCCCTGGCTTTCGCCTTTCCCTGGGAACTTTCCTGTCTGAGTTAACTATTAACCGCTGGCGAGAGGCAATTTTCTTCGGAATTCAGCGATTTCCTTTCCGCGGCGGAGGCAGATTAACATGCAAATGCGAGATCCTCGGCCTGAGTCTGCGGGCGGGCGAGGATGCCTCGGTCCCTCCAAACAGTGTCCTTCGCGACCGCGGAAAACTACAGCCCCGGCCTCCGCGCCCCACCCCCCCGTGCCGACGCAGGAAGCCGTGACCGAGCCAGTGCCCCGCAGGTGCCCGGAGTGAGGGTGGAAAAAGCCGAACGCTCGTGCTTGGGGGCGGGGTTGAGGGGGACGCTTAACCTGGGCAAGCCCGGGGAACCTCAGACTCAGGGCTGGGCACGGCCACCCGAGGAGCCTGCGACCAACACAGCCTGGTCCCTATTCGGAGCCCTGAATGCAGGGACGCTCGCGGGCCGTTGGCAAACTTTCCCGCCTCCAGAACCCCAAGACTGCGCCTCACTTCCTTCCCTTCGCCACTGCCAAGCACCCCGACACACATGCACACACAACCCTGCTCTGGCTTGTGACCGCCGCAAACTTTGTCAAACTTGAGCCGTTGGGCACAAACTCCTCGCCTTTTCCTCCTTTCCTCTTTTGCCCGGGCCGCAGTTCCTGGTGCAGGACGGGAGGGGGTCTCGGCTCCCAGACGTGGGAGAGGACAGTTTAAGAACGTGCCGGCCTGGCCTCTCTGGGACGCTAGCCCCAGCCTCCTTCCAGGCCGCCGGCCCCCCAGCGCGTTCCACGGCAGAAAGCGCGGCGGAGAGGCTCAGCAGGGCCCCGGCCGGCAGCCCCCGCCGCCGCCCCGGCAGACCCCCTTCACTATCGCGCGGGGCCGCGCTGGGCGTGGAGTCCCGGTTCAGGGCTGCCAGGCCCTCGCCAGCCGTCCTCTCTGCGCTCCCAGCCTCTCCAGCTTATTTCTCCCCAGCCCACGCCCGGGGTTGGCTCTTTCCTGCCCGACTCGCCGGCTCCGTCTCTGTCTCTGGCGGGGCGGCGGCCTCTGTCTCTCTGTCTCTCCCGGTCTGTCTCTGTCTCTCTTGTTTGTTTCAATGCGCGGACACTGATTGCGCCTTATGAAGTTCTAACTGGTTTTGTGTCAGGAAGATCTTTCTCGCTGCTACCCAGCCTGGCGTGACGGATTAAACATCAACTAGTTAAATAAAAATTAATATCAACTGCCTCCTAACTTCTAATGTCATGTTGTTTATAACTAATGAACTGATTAGGGGATAAACACATCACGAAGACGTTCGGCTCTCCTGCCTGGGCTCCCCGCCGCCCGGTGCCCACTCCCCCGGCGCAGCCTGCGGGGCTGCCAGGCCAGAAGGTGGGCGGGGGTCGGAGCGGCTGCGAGCTCCCCCGGCGGGGGGGGGGGGGAGGGCTTGCTCCTCTGACTGCCTTGGTCTCTTTCCTGCTCTTTCTCTGTACATTCCTCTGTACATTTCTTTTTTTCAGCCTCTCCTCTTTACCTTTTCTTTCCTTCGTTCTTCTGTCTTCCTTCCCTTTCATTCCTCTCTGACCTCTGCTTCTCTGCAAAGACCAGTCCCTCAGACTGTCCCTGGTTGTGTCTGTCTCTCTCTTCCTTTCTCTGTGGGAGTCTACCTCTCCCTTCCCACCTCTCCCCCCCCCCTCATTTGGATTCATTTCTGCCCCAGCGTGGAGTGTAATGATTAAAAGCGTCCTTGTGACTGGGCTCCGGCCCCGCTACAAAGCAGGAGGCTGCTTCCTCTCCCTCAGCACCTAGGGAATGACTGACGCCCCCTTCTCAGCTATTTAGGGGAAAGAAAAGGGAGCTAGAATAGGTGGGGGTTGGTTTTTTATTTCTCTTCTATTTAATCTGGAACAGGAGGGAGAAAATGAATGTGATTTTTAAAACTTTCACCTTTTCTCTTGTCCCAGAAGCAATTAGTACAGGTTCAAGTGTTGAATTAAATATTCAAGGAAAGGAAAACTGCTCTGGTGTTCTTCCTCGAGGGGCTTCAGAGCTCTCTCCACACACACACATCTCACCAGCTAGTCCCAGTCCGACCTGAGCAGCCTCCTGCAGGGCCCTTTCCCTAAAGATACTTAAACCAAATCACAATTGTCATCACGACAATAAGTCAAGAGAGCAAGTAATCACAGACCTGGCCTCAGTGGGTTTTTTTCCCCCTAAGAAGCCACAACGTTTAAACTTGGTTTGCCCTGGACCCAGGGTCTGACAAGACAATAACAACAGAAAAGGCTTTTAAAACCAATTTAGCACACGTGAAAATGTAATTCTAATGAAGAATCAATAGACTTGTGGTTCATTTTTCCTGGGACTCCTTGGAGAACCTGAGAGAGACTTTCAATCAATGGGGCGGGCAATGAGCAAAAGGGCCCAAGAGACAGTGTGGGACAAGGGTGAGGCCTGGAAGACAAAGAGAAGCAGAGCCTGAGGGAGGAGGCTGGAGGGAGGCTGAGGTACAACGCTGGACCCTTTGGCATCACTTCGCAGGCTTCTGGAGTCCCCAAGGCTCCAAGAGTATCAGAGCCAAGAGCAGAGAAAGTTCCTTCCTCCTCTTGGGCCCTCTGGTATGCCACAGGCTACTTAGCACAATGACCTCCACGGCCTTCCCCTGGGTGTAGGCCCCGCGGCACTGCCCCAACCCTGGGCCCTCAGGAGCAGGCAGTGTGGCCAAGTGTGTGTGTCCGCAGTTCAAAACACCTGGGTCCCCAGTGGGGGCCTCCCTGCTATGTGTGTATCTGGCACACTGGGGTCTCAGTTCCTGTCTCTGATAATGCAGTAAGGAGAGAGATGAACGTGTGTGTGTGTGTGTGTGTGTGTGTGTGTGTGTGTAGTCACACTTCACATTTTATAAATCACTTCCACACAAGTTATCTCTCGAGAAACGTGTGAGAAGTGCAAGGGTTATGAGCGCTATTTTGTAGAGGTAACAAAGATACAAAGAACTGTGAAGGTGTAATTCAGCAGGCCCTGGGTAGGTGCCTAGCTGTGATTCTGAGTAGGTGAGTGTGTAAACTAGTGACCCCCATGACTGTGATTCATGTGTGTGACTAGGGTTTCACTTACGCACATCGCCCTCCCATCCTCGTTCTTTGGAATGAATGTTGCTCTGTGTATAACAAAAAGAAAAAAAAATTAAAAAAAATTTTTTCCATTAAGTTTTTGTGCTCTTGGAATGGAAAATCACTGTTAGATTTTTTTAAAAAGAAGAAGAGAGAAAAGACACACCAGCAAAGTCTGATGCTTAAAATCACAAACGTTGGTAAGATGATAATTTTGCCGTGACTCTCCTAAAAAGGGCAGAAATTCTTGTTCCTGGAGGAAGAGTTTTTAGAAGTTGAGGAACCATGATATAGGTTTCTGCCTCTGTGCCACACCCCCCCTTCCTGTCCCTGTCACACCATCTTTCTAGAGGAACTTTTGGGACCCCCAGAGAACTTGCAGTTCCTTACCTAGGTGGGCTCAGTGGGCCCCATGAACCTGTGCCTGCCCTTTGCTTGAGGCCCTTCTGCCTGGGCCCTGGGGGTGTCTGTATGGGGGATGGGGCCAGCCATGGAGCCCTGCTTGCACGCTGGGCCTTACCCAGCACTTTCTTCCAAGCCTCTCAGTGTTACCAGCACATGTGAGCAAGGCTTGGTGAGTGTGGGAGGCCCAGAGTGGGACAAGTTGGTGGGGGTGTACAGCAGGGTAAATGAGAAAGGGGTGCGTGGGGGGCTAGAAGGGCAAACGTGCTTCAGAGGTATGTGATTGTGTAAGTAGGAGTACAAGAGAGTGCCTACGTGAAAAGAGCGGATGGAGGTTTGAGGGAGAATTTGTGACAAGGGTGTGAAGAGGAAATTCCAGCTTGGGAGGGCATGATGTGGGCAAAGCTAAAGTGAGACGTGGGTCAGGGCCGCAAGCGTGAGTGTGCCTGGAGATGGTGTGAATCCGACGGTCCAAGGGACTGGAGGAAGTAGGCCAGACTCTTGGAATAGTGTGGCTCAGGTGGGGAGTTATTTGAATGTGGCAGGAGCTATGCCGGGTGTGGTCATTCTCCCTCTCCTTCTTTTCTTGAGGCCCTGGTCATCTCCTTTAGGGCAAAGAAGCCAAGACTTTTTCCTTTTATTCTAAGTTAAAGGGAGGAGGAGCAGGAGAAGCAGGAGGAGGAAGAGGAGGAGGAGGAGAGGAAAGGGGAGAGAGGAAGAGGAGGAGGAGGAAGAGGAAGAGGAAGAAGGGGAAGGCAAGAGGAAGAAGAAGGAGGAGGGGGAGAGGGAAGAAAAGGAGGGAGAGGAAGAAGGAGAAGAAGCCAAAGAATCCGCAACAGGAGAGCTTGTGGAGAATTTAGTGAGCAGCTCCATAATGTATTGATGACAAGGACCTTCAAGGAGCGACCATGCGTTCCGATAAAGTTGGGGTGCGTTTGTAGGGCTTGGAAACTGAGGCTGAGACGGGGGCTAGGGGCTGGCAGGCTGTGGAGCCCAATATCGGGAAAGCAGAACCGGGCAAAGCTGCGAGTGGGGGCAGGAAGGGGACCGCACAAAGTTGGGGAGTGCGCGAGAGTGAAGACGCCCCTGCGTGTGAGGCTGGGCGGCTGACGGGGAGCGTGTGACAGTGAAGAGGGGGTGGGGTGAGAGGGTGTGCCGGCATCTAGGCTGGGGATTCGGTCTCTGGGTGCCTCTGGCAGCGCGGGTGCCGGCGTGCCGGCGGCTGGCTCGGGGCCTGGGTGCGTGTGCGCGCGTGTGCGCGGGGCGGAGAGCCGGGGGCTCCCCCGCGCGTGGCTGTGCCTCGGCGCGGCTGGCTGTGCGAGCGCGGGCGCGAGCGGACGCACAGCCCAGGCGGCGGGCAGCCGGGGTTATCTGAGCCGCTCGGTCTTGGGTGGCTGCGCCCAGATCGCCGGGCGGCGGCGGCACAGGCGAGACGCGCTGTCGGGCCGCGGCGGAGCCGAGGAGCGAGACCCGGGCCGGACGGCGGCGGCGGGGCGCAGAGCATGGAACAGCGCACGGGCCGGGCAGGTAAGAGCGGGGAGCCACCGGTCAGCGCCGCAGGCCCAGGTGGGGGTGGGGGGCGGTGTGTGAGAAAGATGGGGCGACCCGGCCCGAGGACAGACCCCACTCCTCCTTCCTTCTGTGCTTGCCCTGTGGCGGGGGCCACTAAACTCGGGGACTGGGGCTCTGCGCCTCTCCCCACTGGTGGGACCTCCTGGGCTCTACCTCCCGGTGTCCTCTAAATCTGCTAAAAACTTTCCACCCAGAAAACATGAGTTTTACAACTTCTCTTGGTCTCTTTGCAGAACCGGGCTTTTCCATTCCGTTGTGCCTTTAGGACTTAATCTTTCCACTTTGCAGTGTATAAATGCTTTGAACAACTTCCTCCAAGTTGGGTGCACAAGGAAGGCCTTGGTTTCTGGTGGGAATGGAGTGTGGGGGTGTGTGCATATGTGTTAGTGGATGGAGACACGCTGTGTGCACATGTCTGTGCACGTGTATGAGGGTCTCTTGTCTTTGAGTATGAACTTAAGTGTAAGCACTGGTGTAGGCATGTCTGATGTTTGGAGAAAAGACTCTGTCCCCAAAATAAACAACTTAAGAGAGGTCTGAGGCTAGGGGAGGGATGGCAGGCCCCAGGGGACCCAGATGGAGAGAAGAATCTGAACGTGCTGACCCAAAGGGCTAAGGGGGGGGGGGCTGCTCCTTTTTTTTTTCTCCCTGCCCCTCTCCTCCAGGCCTACCAATTCAGTTCTGTCTGCCCACTAGGTGCCCTAGAGTAGTGCAGGGGTAGGAAGCCAGGGACCCAAGTTTAGTTTTGGATTGGTGGGGAGGGAGAGGGTTGGATCAATTTCCAAGAGTTTTCCAAATAATTTCAGGGAGGTCAAGGACCTGCTCCGTGCCCTTTTTTGCCTCATTCCTCCCTTTCCATGTCCGCCCCCCCCCCTTCACCAGACCCCAGCAGCTCAGGGCCTGGTTCTTTCCGCTGATAATTCAGTTTCCACCCTCAGCATTGGTCCTCCTCTAAGCTTCTTGGCCCAGTCCCTGCGCTGCCTCCGTTCTCCCTTGGAGGCCTGTACCCACTAGGGAACTGGGGCCCCCAGGAGTGTCAGCTGTGGCCTCCTGGGCTTTTAGGGCTCTGGGCCACCCCTCTGCACCAGAGGTTTAAGTAGGGAGATCAATAGCAAACAGTTGTAATGATCTAATTAATTATGGCAAAATTAAAAGCGAGTACAAAATCAATCTCTGATGGTGTTGAAGATGGAATTCAATTGAAAGCCCATCTGTGCACCCCCTCGACCGTATAAATATGCAGCCCAAGGACAGACCTAATGGCCGGGCCTTCCTAGAAACCTCTCTCCCCCTTTCTTCCTCCCCTGTCCAGGGCTTCTCCCTCGCTCGTTGCATCTATTTTGCTTCCTACACCTCCTGCCCACCCCCTCCTTTCCCTGTCCCTCTGCCCGGGCTCTCGACACTCCCACTTTTCCGGTTTCCCTCTCCCAAGGCGGCTCTTTCTGCCTTGAAGGCCTGAGGCGCGTGAACCTGGTTCCCAGCCCCGGCAAGTCTCCCTGCAGGCGCGGCCAGGCATCCTCCCCCGCGCCTCGGAAAAGAGAAAGCAGGGCAGGTGTGGGGGGGACATCCTTGAGCTCTGTTAGGGCCCTCACCTCAAGTTTTTGAGCGCGCAGGATACTCCAGAACGGACCAGGGTGCTGCCCCAGGGTCGCCGGCGCCTACCTGCGCCAGGCCTCGTAGCCGTTCTCCTGGCGCGGGTGGCAGAGGGGCCGGGCCGACTGGCTGTGCACCGCACTCCCTTTCCCTTCCCTCCTTTTCCGGCTTTGGCTGGTGCGGGGATAGCACTCCCGCCAGTGGCGGCTTGAGGGAAGAGTGGGGAGAAGCTGTGAAGCAGGGCAGGAGGCTGGGCTGTGTTTGAGAGAAGGAAGCCACGGTTCCCCTCGAGGCGGCCCCACGGAGCCCCGGAGTCTTCCGTCCTCAAGAGCCGCTTGCTTTCTTTCTTTTCACCGCCTGCCCCCCACTCGCCCCGCTCCTCTGCCCTAATTTCTATTTCAGGTACATCTGGCTGGGGCACAGCTCCCCGGGGGCTCCGCGTCCCCCAGACGAGTCCCGTGCCCCTTTGGCCCCATCCGCTTAGTTCAAAATGACAATGACACGCGCAAGTGCGGGAGCGTGCCTGGCTGACGCCCTGGCGCAACCGCCGCAGCCGGGTTTGCGAAGGATCCGGGTTTTGTGTAGTCTCGCGGAGCCAGATCGCTAGCAGCGAAAACCACCAGGAAAAGGCGAGGCATGGGGGAAGGAGAGAGAATCTGCAACTAGGTCAATTGTGGTCTTTGGGCATCGTCGCCTATACCCCCAGAATTATAAAAAATAAGATGTTTATTTGATACCCGCTGGCCTGTTCTAGCTGGTTCTCTGGCTCCCTGTCGCTGGTCCTCTGCCTCTCCCTCCTGGGGCTCTGGGCCCACTCCCCGGCCCACACCGAGTTCCCAGGTTTCTTTCTGCCCTAAGAGAGCCCTCCCACACCCTGGTCCTGCCGCCGGACCCTCAGAGCCTGGGGGAGACACAGCTCGACGCCTCCACGCCCTCTTTTGCCAGGCCTCCTCACCCCGTTATTAATTGCTGTGTTGACCTGCAGGATTGATTGGCGGCCCCGCAGGAAGAGGCTGAGAAGGCCTTGGCCTCGGAGCAGCCTCGGCGGAGGGCAGAGGGAGGAGGGGGAGGTGCTGGCTGGAGATGGGTCCTGAGCTCCTGTCTCAGCCCCGCCTGGGACACAGCTGTTTGCGCAGCCAGCCTTCCCCACCGCCCTCCCCGCACACACCTTCCACGCACCCTCACAAGACTCTCAGGCGATCCCCTCACCAAGAATGTTCAGCCCCCAAGGAGATCCATCAGAAATTCTCCTTAATTGATTTAGAAATGGAAAGAGGCTTCCATTAGTCAGTTTCTTCAATCTGTTCGTTAGCCGCGGGTCTAGACCCCACCGCCAGTCCAGAAACGGCGGAGCAAACTACTGGGACCCGGGCTTTTTCTGTCCAAGATTTACTTTGCATCTTTTTTCCCCCTAGGAACAGTTACAGAAAGTAAAGAGATAATCCTGGATGCAGTGACCTTTAGAGTCTCAAACCAAAACACTTTTTCCAGAAAGAGCCCTTGTCCTGGCTCCTGAGGGATTCGGTGCAGCCCTTTTGTTTCAAGTTCGGGGAGTGGACGGCTCTGGACAGCCGAGGGTGGAGGGCCAAGGCTTGCCGCCGCTTGGGGCTGGGGTCTAACCCTACAGCGGAGACCCTCCTCCTCCCCCCCCCCGACCCCCCGCCTGCTTAAACCCGCGCGCGTGCGCGCACAGACGCGCGCGCGCTGACACACACACACACACACACACACACACTCTCTCTCTCTCTCTCTTTCTCTCTCTCTCTCTCTCTTTCTCAGGGCCCCCAAAGCCACAGCAACACCCCTCGGCCCGACCACAGGCCACAGGCCCACGGGCAAGGCACCCGAGCAGGAGTGATCCCCCCAGACGTCCCAGCTGGAGTGGGCGGAGGTGGCAGGAGAGCCGGTCCCCAGAGTGCCCCCTGTGCTCTGGTTCTGTCCCAGTCTCAACCAGCCCCACTTTCTCCGGTTTTCCCTTCTCCCCTCCGCTCCGGTCCTTTGTCTCCAGCCACTTCGCGGCGCCCAGCAGCTTGTCCCCCGCCTTGGCGGCCCTGCCCTGCGCTTCCCGGTTCCGCTGGCGGAGCTCCCCCTGCCTTACCCGCTCCCGGCTCTGGCGCGTTCTCCGCCTGCGCCTCGCATCCACAGCTGCTGGGAGAGGAGGAAGGGAGGGCGGGCGCGCCGCGGATGGATCCGACAGAGTAGATTTGGTGCTTGCTCGCAACTCCGGCGAAAGTCAGCCCGCCGGGGTGCTCCCGCCCCTCTCTAACTATTCCTCAGCGCTGCGGAGCCGCGCGCCCGCACCCGCGTTTGGCCCCTTCCTTTCCTTGCAGGTCGGCTGTGGCTCCTTCGCTTCCCGCTGGCCTGCCCGGCATCTCCAGTTGCGCTCCCCCCGCTGGCCTGCACGCCGCTCCCTTTCGGCTGCCCCCCCAGCTAGCTCCCGCAGCCCCCTACGTCGCGGTGACGGTGGCGGTGGCGGGGAGAGCCGGGGCGGTCCGGGGCCCGCCCGCGCTGTCTCTCCCTCCACCCCAGGCTGGTCAGGCTTCGGGCTCCAGGCCCGGCTGAGAGGGGAGGTTAATCATTACTTGGCCCCCGGCACAGCCTCACTCGCACTCTCTCACCCGGGCTTGGGGAGGAACGGAAGAGGTGTTGGCCGGCTGGGGACCCTGGCTTCACCCAAACCAGCCTCTTCGGGCCTTCCAGAGACAGGTGGCTTCTCCGTCCCCTCGGCACCCCTTTCATGTCTCTTTTCTTCCCCTCCTCTCTCCCCGCCTTCCACTCCTCCCCTTCAGCAGGCCTCTCCCCGCCGTCTCATCTCCGCTCCGGCTTTGGCAGGTTGACTGAAGGTCCTGGGAGGACCAACTTTCTTTGTTTGGAACGGACTGGACGGGATTTCCTTTCCCAGGTCTGCGTGAATGGGCCAGCCTCCTCCCAACGGTTTTGGCAGACCCGCCCGAAGGGGACCGCGCCTGAGGCTACAATTAACCTGGCTGTTGGGGGAGGGGGTTAAGACTCAAACGGGTCCTCTAGCATCTGCGCTAAGGCAGCGGGCCGAGGGTACAGGAACAAGTGAAAATGGAGTGGCAGGAGAGACAGAGCAGAGTGGGAAACATGGAGCACTGTGGTATAGTCAATGGAAGGGGAAAATCCTGAAAGGAGGTAACACAGGAAGGGAGGCAGCAAGGAATCCTCTTGTTTCCTGTATAGGGTAGAAGTTGGATGGAAAGCACCACCCCTGGGCCTGCCTAACCAGCCCAGATCCCTCCTTCCCTCTTTGTGGAAGGGTAAGGGTTCAGAAAGCTGGGCACTTATTCCTTAACCTACCACAGAAATGTTTTGTTTTCAAAGTGCTTTGGGCCATGAAGTAGGCAAGATGAGTAATCATCCCAATTTACAGGTGAGAAAACTGAGGCCCAAGGAGGAAAAGGGGGTGTGAATGTGGTGGCTGCTGCTGCTTCTTATGGGTTGTGGGGTGGGGTGAGTGGCCCCTTTAGCTGTGCAGAGGTCCAGGAGTGTCTGGGGGGTTGTGGGACAGGCTGTCTGCAAGTCTGAGCTGGGAGTACCACGGCCTCCGTGGGCCCCTTGCCTCCCACCCTCCAGCTTGTTTTCGGTTACACAGGGCCCTCCACTCCTACTCTGTAGACCTACTGGCCCAGTTTCTCCCGGTTGGACAATTTTTTCAGCTCCCCAGTCGGGTGGCCCACCGGCGGCCGCCACCTGGCAGGCCCGTGCCGCTAAGAGGCCGCTTTGGTGGCCAAGTGGCTTGTATTGTCGTTTTCCCTCAAAGGAGCTGCGAAGGGCCGGGCGGGTCGCTGGGACCACTGGCGAGGAGCAGCCGGCTTCAAGGGGGAGGGGCCGGCGAGGATAAAGGCGCAGCACGTGCGCCGGGCCTCCACAGGACCAACAGACCGAGCGGGCGGGGCCGGCCGGGAGGCGCACCCCCCCACCCCGGGCTTCACGCAGGGAGCCCAAATATTGGGAACAAAAGCGGGAAAAGAAGAGTGAGAGCTGGAGGGAGGGAGAGAGCAAGGGAGGGAGCGAGGAAGCAGAAATTAGGGGGTCTTAGATGAAAAAAAAAAGAAAGTAGCTTTAGGGGGAATGTGCCGTGGAGTGTGAAATTGCAGCCCATGGTGCTCCATATTGTACCAGAAGCTCTTCCAAAAAAAAAAAAAAAAGCCATCCTCCAACGTGACCAGAGGGCTAGGAAGGGGGAGGGGCGGGGAGAGAATGGGAGGGGGAGGGGAAAGGGCTGGGCGCGAGCCGGTCGGGCAGAGCTGGAGAGGGGGCCGGTGCGCGCGCCCGCGGCCTGGTATCTGGTCGCGGAGAGTTGGCTCCCCGGGCTGCGCCAGGACCCAGAGGTCCAGCGGGCCGCCGCCGTCCCACACTTGGACTGTCAGCGAACTTTTTTTCTCTTTGCTTTTTTCTTTTTTCCTGGTGGCAGTGGTGGTGACTTCCAAAACCGGGACGAATTGAGAAAAGGAGCACGGCGGCGAAGCTGCTACTGTGCTTTACCTTTCTCTCTTCCCGGCTCCGTTTCTGCTTCTCTTCCCTTCGGACTAGTTTTTACCCCCTTGGTTCTAAACAGCTCCCCGCCCCCCCCCCCCCCGAACTTTAATGCGTTTAATTTGGTCCGCGCTGTGGGGAGCATTTCCTAGGGAGATACATTTAATTTCGGAATTTCTAATCCCCTCCCTCAGAGGCCTGGCCCCGGCTCCCTTTGCCGCTCCCCAGGAGGTGGAGGGAGTGGAAGGAGGAAGGCAAGCCCACGCCGAGGAGGAGGGGCCCGGCCGGGAAGCTCCCCGGCTGCCCCCAGCCCCCCGCTGCCCTGCCGCCTTCCCAAACTGCTGGAGGTCGGGGTGGGGGGAGTCTGGGCTCTGGGTCAGGGCCCTGCCTACAGCCGTAGCTACCCCTCTGCCTTTCCTCACTCTGACAGAAAGCGCAGGGCCAGGGAACGGGAAACCGGAAAAGGAGCAGAAGGGTGGAGAAGAGAGCTGGTGCAAGTGGGGGCAGCGGACAGGGTCCACGGGAGCACTTCAGTTCATGCACAGTCTACCCAGAAACGCATCTGGTAGCTCGGAGCACTAGTCGTGCCCGGCTTGGGATGCCTGGGCGTCTGTACACTTGGGGTGCGGGGGAGAACGTCCCCGGGGGTGGCGGAGGGGATGCTGCTTCTCCCACACCTACACCCGGAGGAGCAGGCTCTGGACCGCAGCAAGAGTCAGGCCAGCTGCAGCTCAGCTGCCAGAAAGGAGGCAAGGGCTGGGGCAGCCTGAGAGCCTGGTGGGGAAGGGAGCGGACAAGGCGAAGGAACAGAGATCCACAAGGAAGATTTATGGGCAGATCAGATGCACAGAGGCGGCTAATGAAGCAAATCCCGAGATGGGTATCAGAGCAACTCCCCAAAAGTTTATTTGCCTTTAAATTTCCGCAGGGAGGCGGGCGCCTTGTTTGAAGTGTAAATGCCCCTAGGTTGGGGGGTGGAAGGGCTGCTTTGAAAACACCAGAGAGAAAAGGTTCATTTAGAGGCAGACGGGAAAAGCAACCAACCCTGACAGGTCGGAGCCCGGTTGTGTTTGGGGCTGGGTTGTTTTCTTTCTTTCTCTTTCTTTTCCTCTTTCCTCTACTTTCTTCTTCCCTTTTCCCCTTTCTTGCTTTTTTCTCCTCTACTAGACTCTATAGAAGAAGAAAGGGGAAGAACAGGAAAGGGAGCATCAGAGGGAGAGGCCAGCGCCTGGAGAGAAATCTATAGGCCAGCCCCGGAGCCACAGAAGGAACAGCTTTGGCTAAAAACATTTCTAATCATAGGGATCGTTGCTCTTTAACTTTCCAGACCCAGGAATGGGCTGGAGCTGAGGGAGAAGCTGCCAGGGGCAGGACTGGCAGGAGGGTGAGTGACCAGCTAGTGCAGTGCTGGAGAAAGGTTCCCAGGAAGTGGGGGTGGCTGGGGTGGGAGTGATTCTGGGGTCTCAGAGGCTACCTGGGAAGTGGACTATCGTGGAAGGGTCTTCACTCCTCGGGGAGTACATGGGAAAGATAGGTGTGTGAGTATAACTTGTAGCACACTTTGTGCATTAAGTCCCCCTTAAGTCCCCTTTCACAAAATGTGAAAGCCCTCTGGCCCAATACATGGACATGCCTGTTGTCTGCGTCCACACTTCTTCATAGTATGTGTAACATAGAGATATATCTAGCTGGTTCCAGAAAAATCAGTGAGTATATGCGTGGATAGGGGGGTTCTGTCCAGTCTTATTCCTCCAATAGTTCAGACCCGCCAAGACTTATTAACTTTCTGGACCAAGGTAGGGAAACCTGGGGCAAAGGGCTCCTTGAATTCTGAGCTCCTTTCCCTAAGTATCCTTGCCCTGTGCCTCTCCCTCCACCCCCCCCCCCCACTCCTGGTTAATTACCTTCCTGAAGGAAGCCCAAGGCTGTACCAGGTAATAGCACCTGAGAGCTCTTCTCTCCTAGGCCTGGGAGCCTTTCCTTTTAGGCTGCCCAAACTGTGTTTTCCTTTTTTTCCACTCCCCACACGAAGTTAGTGCGAGTACGTGGGGTTGGGAGGCCAAAGCAAACCCGGGAGCGCCATCTGCAGGTCTGTAGAGGAAGAGCCTGACCTTCGGGGCTGGACCCAGCGCCTTCACCCTCCAGCCCAAGGGAACCAGCCTGGCCGCCCAAGGGAAGAGGGAGTGAGGGTTGGGAGGCAGGGGGCTGGAGGGAAGGTTTTTTTTTCCCCCTCCCAGAAGTTACTCCGCAGGTGGATTAAGCGGATCAGGCTCAGGAGGATCCAGGAAGCGGGGAGGGGGGGGCAAATGTCCAGTTGCCTCAGCCCCCTAAGGAGTGGGTGGTTCAGAATCCTGCAGGACTGAGCCTGGCTGGATCCCCGTCCGAGGATTAAGGGCACTCTGAACCCCTGGGCGCAAGAGGCCCAGTAGGAGTCTCCTGGCTGAGTGGGGCGGTGCGTCCCCCATCCTAGCTGCTGCCTGGGCACTGGCCAGCGGGACAGCGGCGTGAGGCTGCGGCTCTTTCGCGGGCGCCGGGGTCTGCAGTCAGGGGCCAGAGGCGCCCCGAGACGGAGCGGCAAGAGCGGAGCGCGGGCTTCCCTGAGCCGCCCTTTCGCAGACCCAGGGAAGCGGGGGGAGGGAGCGAAGGAGGGAGAGAGTTAAAACATCAGCTGAAGTGCCAAGATGATTTATGAGACGAGGGAAAATATTTCATAAAGATCTCCCGGATATTCTGTACTTAACCAGTTAGGAGACAAAGGGCTTCTCCTGCCTGGTGCGTACGAGCGGACCCGAGCGAGCGCGGACGAGGGCTGCGGAGGCTGGGCCAGAGGCTCCGGGAGGAGCGGGGCCCGGCCGAGCGCGCTGCGCCTCCTGTGCTAGCTCGGGATCCGTCAGGCTGGCGGCGGGCCGCACTCAGCCTCGTTCGCAGCCTCTTCTCCCCAGCCGGGGAGAGCAAGCCTCGGCTCCCGCGTCCTCTGCCGCCAGCGACCAGTCGTTCTCCACTGTCTCTCTCCCCAAGCCCTTCTCCCAGACCACCCGAGGGTTCAGAGGCCAAGTCCCTGGCTCTCCCACCATCCGCTGGGTCCCACTAAGGCAGGTGGGTCCTCGCTGGAGGTCTCCAGCTCCATCCTAAAGCGAGCGTTCGGGGCTACCCAGACTCAGATGGCCAAGGGGACGAGGGAAGCCCTTCGCGCAGCCGCGCGTGGGATGAGAGAGGACAAACTGCCAGGCACTTTGCCCCGGAATGAGAATTGGGGGTGCGTGGGTGGGGAGGCACCTCAGGAGGGAAAGGCGAAAGGGAAGGACCAGAGAGAGGAAGGAAGACTCGGGAAGGAACGGAAGGGAACTCAGAGCAGAGAGGAGGGGGGTTAAGACTAGGGATGCGGACCGGGCTCGGGGCCGCGTGGCCCACGCGGGCACTGGCCGGTGGATGGCAGGGCTGGGTGAGTTGGGACTGTGAGCGGCTTCGGAGAGCGGCGCGCTCCGCGGCTCTCTGTCGTTGCCTGAATATTCATTAGACTGGCCGCTCTTTATCCTTATCTAACGTTTATCTTATCGGCGAGTTTCGTTTCTCAGTGTAGTTTTAATCCCGGGCTCCCCTTTCCCCTCCCCCTGGCCCGCTCCCCTCCCTCCTTCTTCCTTCGCCCGCTGCTCCCTCCCTCCTTCCCTCCCGTTTCCCCCTCCCCTCCCCTCCCCTCGCCGGCACCGGAGTGACAGGCGCGGGGCCCTCCTCGCCGAAGCTCGGGGCTCCGGCGCTGGCGAATCACAGAGTGGTGGAATCTATTGCCTTTGTCTGACAAGTCATCCATCTCCCAGCGCGGGGAGGGGGAGGGGGTCTGGAGGGGGCTTTGCAGCTTTTAGAGAGACACACACCGGGAGCCGAGGCTCCAGTCTCCGGCCGAGCCTTCTCGCAGCCGCAACCCACCTGGGGCCAGCCCAGTGCTACCGGCGCTGCTCGGCTCCCTCCCTCCCTCCCGGCCCTTCGGCCGCGGCGGCGTGCGCCTGCCTTTTCCGGGGGCGGGGGCCCGGCTCGCGCTCTCCCCTCCCGGAGGCGCCGGCTCGGACATCCCGAGGATTGCTACTTCTCTGCCAACTTCGCCAACTCACCGGCACTTGGAGCGGCCCGGCTCCCGGCCCGGCTCCCCGCCCGGCGCCCTCGGGCCGCCCCCGCTCCTCGCCCTCTCCGACCGCCGCCTCTCGGATGACCGGGTTCCAGGGGAGCTGAGCGAGCCGCCTCCCCCGCCCAGCCTCAGCCGTGGCCTCAGCTGCCGCGCGCGCCATGCGCCCCCAGATCCCCCCGGCCCGGCCCGCCGCCCCGGGGCCGCTCTGCTGACCGCCCAGCCCCGCGCCCCGACGGTGGGAAGTTGCGGTCGCTGCGGTTGCGAGCTCGGATCCGCCCGGGAATTGTCCCCGCGGGGAGCGCAGCGCGGCGTCCCCCGCCCGCCCCGCCGCAGCCGGGCGCCCGCTCACCTCCCCCCCCACGTCCCTCCCTTTTCTCCTCAAGTCCTGAAGTTGAGTTTGAGAGGCGACACGGCGGCGGCGGCCGCGCTGCTCCCGCTCCTCTGCCTCCCCATGGATATGCACTGCAAAGCAGACCCCTTCTCCGCGATGCACCGTGAGTACCGGCGCCCGGCTCCTGTCCCACCTCGGGGCTCCCCGTCCTAACCCTCTGGAGTCCCGTCCCGGCGCGGCCCTGGCCCCCTGCACTCAGATCTCATCTTGGAGACTGCGATGGCTTCTCCAGGCCCCTCCTTTCGTTCTTCCTCTTCCCCTCATTTTCCAGTGTTTCGAAAGCCTCCAGTTTCTCTCTTCTGCCTTTTGTCACCAATACTTCTCCCTCTACCTGCCTTCCTACCTTCCCTGGCGCCCATCAGCTGTCTTCCTTTCTCTCACCTGCTCCTTCTTAGGTCATCAATCCGCAGCCCCCGGCCCTGCCTCCAGCCATCCCGCTCCCTGATCACCCTCTTGCCCTGGGCTGGGAGACTCATTGGCAGGCAGTTTTGAGGGGTTTGTGTTGTGTTGTTTTCTCTGTCCTCTCCCTCTCCCTCTCTCCCCTCCCTCCCTCTCTCTCTCTGCCTCCCCCCCCCCCATTCATTTCTACCTTTCTCAAACTTAAGAGCGTGCTTGTCCAGGAGGGGACTCCTAGCTCGGCCAGCTTCAGCGTCAGGACAACCAGGCAGAAGGGGGTGGGGTGGGGTGCCCCCCTCTGACCCTCGGCTCCCAGCATCTCCAGGCCCTAGCAGCCCAGCCAAGGGCTCCTTGTAATACTTGGCTTGTAATACTTCCTCTTTTCTTTCCTCCCTCCTTTCCCTCTCCTTCTCCTTCCCCTTCTCTTCTCCTTGAGTTGGGAGGCTGAGACTGGCGGGACACAGTGGTCATCTTTCTCTGCCTGTCCCTGGGAGATGCTCTAAAAACAAAGAGGGGTTCCAAGGAGAAATTGAAGTCAGGAAGAGATGGAGTAGGGGAGCCTGCCAGGCAGCCCCGGGGCAGAGCCAAGCTCTGCTTGCAGTTCTGGAAGCTCCTTGCTGGCCTCCCGCTCCGTGGTGAAAACGGTCCAGCCAGTGACCTGGCCGGTGGGTAGTCAAAGAGGGGGAAAATGAGGGAGAAAGAACAAAAGGAAGGCAAACGCCAAAGCTGGGGAGAAAGGAAAGAGAAATTTTGAAAAGGGGGAAGAAAATAAAAGAAAGAAAACTGAAAGGATGTTATAGAGGAAAGAGAAGGGGAGAAAAAAATGAAAAAAAAATAGGACAAGAGGAAATTATTCTAATGAGATTTGAATTTATCTAATTCATGTCCTATGTCTTTAGCTTGGAGAACAATTCAGAGATTTTTTTTTGCAGTTTTTTTTTTTTTTTAGATAAATAGAGTCTAAATAGAAAACTTCTCTGTAGATTAATAATTAAGGATGATTTGTAACTTTTCACAGGGAAACTTTTTTAGACCTGGCTTGGATCGGTGCTCAGGACCAGGGAGCCAAGGAGGAAGACCTCTGTTTTTCTCTAAGCTTATAATTAGCATTACGGGGGGAGTTTAAAAATAAATACTCCTGGGGTAAAATATATTTTCCCAAATAATTTCCAAGTACAGGTAATCTGAGTCAGGGGCCTCGGGCCGCCACTGGTCTCCACCAGCTGAGCCTGAAATCCTGGCTCCTTTTCGGAGCAGCGAGTGGAACCAGGTCGACTCGCCGTTTTCACCCAGCCCGCCGGCCTCTCTGCCCTGCCGCCTCTGCTCTCACTCTTTGGCCAATTCCACGGGGGAATTTCCGAGTCCCAGCCGCCCACTGGGTGTCACTTTGAAACCCAAAAGGGGGCAAGGCGAGCTGAAGGTGATCAGAGGAAGGGAGAGACCTCGGCACGGGCGGGCGGGCCAACAAGCAGCCGCAGCCCGAGTCCGCGCCGGCGGCAGTGGCGCATTCCAGGCCCGACTCAGCGACGGCTCCTGGCCACCAGCCCTGGACTCCTGTCGTGCCCCCTTCCCATCCCGTTCTCTTAGATTGGGGACAAGGGGCCCGGCCCGGAGCCCGGGGAGGCTGAATTATTCATCTTTAATCTGCCCGCAGCTGCCGCCTTTTCATACCGGTAACGCGAGTTCTCCCGGGGCCTAAATTATTGATGGTCGGGGTTTGGAGGGAAGGGAGGGGTGAGGAGTGGGGCTAGAGGTAGGGAGAGTAGCGGGAATCAGAGGCAAAAATAAGAGGTTCTAGCCTCCCTCAGCCTCCAGATCAGAAGCCTCTCCCCAGGGGTTTCACCGGCCCTAGCTCTCAGTACCCCCAGAAGGGGAGGGGAAGGAAATGAGCAGAACGCAGATGTTCCCGCTTTCTCCGAAAGTCGCCTGAGGCCAGCAGGATGGGCTGTAGGTCCCCGGCCCGGTCAGGCCGCCCGCTAGAACTCTGCGCTTGGATTGCTCAGGAACTGCGGCTCCGGGTTGAATCGCTCTGGGTGCAGGATTTCTAGACTGCTGTAGGCCGGGGAGAATGGGGCGCCGCGCAGCGTCCTCGGGCCTGACATCCGGTGACTTCTTCGGTTCCGAGGTTGGGGGACCCCGCAAGAGTCGGGGTGGAGACCCTGAGCCCTTCTCCTGGCCAGGAGAGCAAACGCCCTTGCTTCGCGGTGTCCTGGGAGGATGCCGAGGTCTAAGAGGTCAGAGGGACGGAGCCGGCTCCGGCTGGCAGCACAGGGTGTCCTGTGAGCCCTCAGCCCGTCTGGGCAGCCTGTACCATGCTACCTGGGTGAGGCAGTGGGTCCCAAGCCTGGCTCAAAGCGGCAGGCAGACGAGCCCCGGCAGCTTGCATTCTCTGGCTGCTGCCGATCAGAGCCGGCCGGCTCTCCGCTGCCTCCCGGGCTCTGAGCACCGACACCAGACCCCTGCGTCTTCAGCTTTCCCTCCTCCACCTGGCTTTCTTTGAACTTTAGACACTAGGGAGACAAGTGGGAAATACGGCCCCCAAATATCTAAGGATAGAAAACAAAAAGGAAAGGAAAAATCCCGACCAAAAACCAGAATAAAACAAAAACAAAAACACAGGGAAGGAGGCAGGAACACTCCAACTCTGATTAAAAATAGATACGAGAGGTAGGGAGCAAAAGGAGGGAGTCAGACATTTAGCCCCTCTCTGAGCTCAGAGCCCTTTTGTACTGAGTCATCTGGTCCCAGACCCCCCAAAATCATCTGTCTCCAAGCCCTAGCACATACCAACGACTCCCCCATGCTTGCGGCTCAAGCGGGATCCTGCTTGGCCCTGCTTCTGCTCTCTGCTCCGCCCTTCTTTTCCTCTCCTACATTCTTTCCTGCCAGCATTAATTCCCCCTCTGCCCTCTTTCTTCTCACCCTGCTTCTCCGTCCCTTCCCTCACTTTCTCCCTTGAGAGGTACTGGTCTTAGAGCCGTGCTCTTCCCAGCTCTCTGCCCCGCGTCTGCATTTCTGTATATCTGCGGCCGCCAGGCCGGTGGGTTTCAATCCCCAATTCCCCTGCGTTGCTGGGCAGCGGACCACTGTTCCGCCGCGCGTCCCAGATCACGCCCCTCCGCCCTGCCTGCTCCCTTCGCACGTCCTGGGCCGCGGACCCTGACTAATGGCCGGTCCCTGCGTGTGTGGGGTGTTGTGTTTTTTTCTTGTCTCTCCCCAGCAGGGCACGGGGGTGTGAACCAGCTCGGGGGGGTGTTTGTGAACGGCCGGCCCCTGCCCGACGTGGTGAGGCAGCGCATCGTGGAGCTGGCCCACCAGGGGGTGCGGCCTTGCGACATATCCCGGCAGCTGCGGGTCAGCCACGGCTGTGTCAGCAAAATCCTGGGCAGGTGAGGGCCTCAGAGCCGCCCCTGGGAGAAGCCTTGCCTCCTCATCCCGTGGCGCTGGGTCTCCAGGTCTCAAGGACTTGGCTCAAAGTCCAGGATGCCGGTGGGAGATGGGGTGTCTAGATACTGGGGATATCTAGAGAGCGGCTCCTTTTGGAGAGGGCCCTCAGGTGGTGGCCACGGGCCCAGGAGCAAGGGTGGAGCAGGGTCATTCACCTCTTGCCCAGCTTCAGGGTTCTTGTGAGGCGGCTGCTGGATCCCAGACTTCAGACAGGGAGGGACTCCTCTCCAAGCAGAGTTCATGCAGGCGTGGAGGAACAGGGTGGGGAGCGTAAATGGGTCCCCAGGAGGAAAGAAAAAATCAGCACTCGGGAGGGGACACGAGGGTCCTGGTTCTCACCTGGGCTCTGTGCTTAGTAGAAAAGGGCTGGAGGTGGGGGCCTCAGCCCTGGGGGGGCCTGAAGGCATGGAAGGAGCTGTTCCTCCTGTTCTTTCCAAATGAAAGGCTGGGCTTTCAAACTCCCAGGGGCACCTATTCCGGCTGGTGTGCTCGCAGCCCCTGGCATGACTGTCTTCCTGGAGGGAGTGTCCTTCTCATCCTCCCCCTCCTCCTGCGGCCCATCCCTTGCCCTAGCTAAGCGCCCTCCGGAAGCTGGCTCAGCCACGCTGCCGAGTCTTTCCCCTGCACGCTGCTGCCTTGGGTGGGAGCGTGGCTCTGCCGCCCTGAAGCCTGCGGCCTCCCTGCCCCCTGCCATGGCCTGTTCTCGCTGACCCCGCCGGCCTTCCCGGCGCAGGTACTATGAGACCGGCAGCATCAAGCCCGGAGTGATCGGAGGCTCCAAGCCCAAAGTGGCGACGCCCAAAGTGGTGGACAAGATTGCTGAATACAAGCGACAGAACCCAACTATGTTCGCCTGGGAGATCCGAGACCGGCTCCTGGCTGAGGGCATCTGCGACAACGACACGGTGCCCAGCGTCTCTTCCATCAACAGGTGAGCAGACTGGCCCAGACTACGGGGCGGGGCGGGACTCCTGCTCCCAGCTCCTGCCCATTGGGGCGTCTCCCAGCTCGTGGTCTGTGTTCTTTCTCCAGCCCCTGCCTGTGCTCCAGGCTCTCAGCCCCCTGAAGTCTTTCGGGCAGGGAGAGGAGACCCGGGAGGCAGACAGACAGACAGACAGAGCTGTCTCGAGCTCAAGGCTGGGTATTCCCTGCCAGGCTTCTCCTGCCGGCGTCCTGGAAATGAATCCAAGTGTTAGTGGTAATTAAGACTCCAAGATTGCGTGCCTCGGTATCTAGGGACAGTCAGCGCACAGCCGAAGCCTTTGAAATGACCAGTGTCTGTTCATCGCTTCCAAACAGACTTCCCTTTCTAAAGGCCTGCTCCCTTCCCCTGGGGCAGCCGCCTGTCCTGGCTTTGCCACCTTCCCTCCCAGCTCCCACAAAGCTTGCCTCCCGGGGCCCAGGCCTTTCTAGCCAGCTCCACACAGATTCCGGCCTCCAAGCATGAGTGGCCGGGCCTGCAGAGCCAATGCCGGCCACCGGCCAGCCTCTGGCAGGGAGCGGAGGGGCTGGACGAGGGACACCAGGCAGGCAGGGAGAGCTCTGGACCCCAGGGCTCACCTTTAGGATGTGCAGCGCTAGGGAGAAGTCTGCCCCGATGGCAGGCTCGGGCCTGTGGGCCAACCTAGGCTGGAGTCCACGAGACACGTAGTTGTACAGGGTGGCCTCCCACTCCCCAAGCCACGCCAGCCTGCTCTCTGGGAGCGCACGTGTGGACGCGCAACGTGCGTACACACCGTCCCAGTGTGCAAACGGGCCTGTGTCGGCTAGAGCTCGCCCAAGGAGCGGTGGGACGCGGGGAGCCGGGATGGCTCTGACATCCCAGAACTGTACAGTGTGACGTCGGCAGAGACCCTGTACTAGTTCTAGACCCCTGCCCCCCATTTTAGGGCAGATTCGCAAGTGAGAAGAAGGCCGAGGGTTTCATACCCTTGTTACTCTTTGTACTCTTTATAGACTCATCATCAGGACGACTAATAATTCAGATGGTGCCTTTTTCTGAAACTGGCATCACGTATCAAAAAAAAATTTTTTTTTTAATATTTTGCAAATGATAGGGAATTATCCCAAATCAGCCAGAAAACAGCAGGTAAAATTAGCTGGTAGAATGTACCTTGGCTAAAGGAGATTCCCTCTGCCGCACTCGTGCTGTAGCGTACTGCGAGACGACCCCAGAAATTACCCCGGTGTGTGCCATCTGTATTAAAATGGTTATTCAGTTATGAACAGGGTAACATAATACTGATCAGCTAATTATACACCCTCCGAAAACCCTCCAGCTCCCGGGGCCTGGCTTGCTAGGTACTGGAAGCGAAGCGGGTTTGACATTCAGGCACCTTCGAAGGAGCTGGAGAAAGACTCTGGGTGGTTTGGGAGAGGAATGTGGCTTTTGCATTTAAAAGCCAGAGGAGGCTAGGGAAGCGCTGGGCCCTGGGCAGGATTGGTGGTTAGGAAAGGGCAGGGGACAAAGCGTTTGTTTTCCCGAGCCACCTGGAGACTCAGCCTCTTGGCCGTCTGCTGGTCCTGGGAGCGAGCTGGAACAGAGATCTGGAGAGAGAGCAGGCTGATGAGGAGTGATGTTGCCGGGACTGGGCGCTGGTGTCCTTGGGGACCTTCAAGATAAATGCTCGTGGTCAGTGGTAGGATTTGCAAGGCTTTGGAGGACCCCGAATCGTGCACAGTTAAGGCAGTCTGTTTCTCTTGATGGATAGAGGATTGGAGCAATCAAGGCACTTCTGGGGCCAGCATCCCTTGCCTACCACCCCCCATCTAGAACCCTGTCCTTCCTCTCCCCAAATATACCTTCACTAGCTAAGATGTTTTGGGGGAGCTGGCTCATGCAAGAGTTTGGGAATGCTCATTCTGAAAAGCCACAGAAAGCAGGGAACAGGTGACCCCAGGATTGATCTCAGAAGCCTGGGGGTGCACTCCCCAGCCCTTGGGGAAAGTAGGGGAGTGGGTGGAGAGTAGGAAAAGACCGGCCTCGGCTTGATAGTGCTGACAGTCGTGGAATCTGCCCAGCGTGGAAACCCCCCCCACCTGAGGGGCACCGAGTCTCCCTTTGGGTGTGTAGGAACGGCCATCTGTGGGCGGGGGTTGCTGGAGACGGAGAGGGAGTGGGAGGAGAGGAATGGGGAGGCCCCCGGCAGCATGGGCAGCCAGCCCTGGTCTGTGGTTAGGCTTCCCGGCTTGCTTCCGACAAGGAGCGGTCAGGGTATTCTTGATTTCACTCTGGGACAGAATCCCACCATGGTTCCAATTTGGGAAAGAATTCCAGGGGCTTCCCCATGTGCCGCTGAGTTGGGGCTGGGGGGATGTGTCTGGGCCCCCATGTATCGGCTTCGTCCCCGTGGGTGCTTTGCTCTGAAGGGGGAAAGGTTTATCTGAGATTTGTTGTTTCACCCTGAAACCTGATAAAGCAGGATGTTTCTGCCAGCTTTGGCGACATCAGGAACTTTGTCAATTTTCACTCACTATAGGAAGAGCCTGGAGATTTCCCTCTGTGCAGAAAGCGTGGTGCATTGGGGAACGGGTGGTTCTTGAGTTTAGGGCCTTACTGTTGGTGAGGTGCCCGCTTGTCTCCGGTGCCTTATGACCGTTGTGAGTAAGTGTGCGTGTGTGCCGGCGGCTGGCAGGAAAGGAAGTCCACACGCGCTCACCCACCTGAGCCAAATTGTGAGGTTTTTTTCGTCTTCTCCTCCTCCCCAAAACAGATGCTGTCGCCGCACATGAAATATGCTGTTATGGTTATAAACGAAATTGCTTTTCATGCCTTCAAATTGGTTTTAGTTTTCTCTGATCCTGTCGTGATAAAGGCTTGGACATTCCATCCACGTACTCCACTGGCACGTCCTCAGAGAAATACCTCCCCGAGTCAGGGAGGCCTCCCAAACACGCTCCTGCCCCCTGAGACCACTGTGCCAAATCCAGAGGGTTGACTGGATTGCTTAGCCTGTGGAATTTCTGTGACTCAGTCTCGATATTGGGTTACCAATGGCTAAGCATGGAGTTGCCAGCCCCTCAGCTTGTATGCCGTCCCTGTAGAGGACTGACGTTTACAAACAGGTGACTTGAGACTGAAACCTGGTGTGGGAAATGGCCTGGGGGGGAGATGGAGGGAGATCCATGCTTCCGGAGGGGGGACAAGTCGCCTAGTTATGTCGCTGAGCAATTGACCAGGCAGGAAGGGTTTTCCTTGTTATATGCTAGCGTCTTCCGGTTTGGCTGTTGTTCTGGGGAGAGATTACAGAATCGGCACAAACGCCAGGTTGAGTCTGGGGTTACCAAGGATCCCCCAAGGGTGCTCTCTTGGAAGGAGCTGACAGAAAGACCATTGCTCTCTTAATATTTCCGGCCTGCCCTACACTCTTAGGATCAGGGCCTTCCCTGCCCCTAGATCTTAGGAGCGAACTCTTCCAGAGTCAGTTTCTCACTGATCACCAGCTACCCACGCTCTCTCTCAGCCTGTTTGGCTCGAAGGGAGCACGTTCATTCTCCTGCGGTGGCAACACTGGCTTCAAGGCTGCAGTCCCAGTGTCGTGCAAGGATTCCATCCCGTGTCATTCGCGGGCCTCATCAGAGGTCTGGCAGTGGGGAGACAGTAGTGGGCCAGCTGTTCGCTTGAAGACCGACCCAAAGGAGCTGGGAATGCCGAAGATAAGCTCAGGGCTGGAGTTGGGTGTCTCTTTCTCTGAAACTCAGGTTCTAGAACATTGCACATTTGACTCTCTTAGACTCTTAGACTGGGCTTGGCATGAATCTGGGCCGGAAGGGCGGCTTTACCTGCCACATCTCCATGCCCTTGTAGCGGTTGGGCTTTTGGCCTCATGGCAAAGAGCCAAGGGCAAGGTGGTGGGCTAAGAAGGAGGCTTCCGTCCTCAGAGGAGGAGAAATAAGGGCAGAGAACTTGACTTTTGTGGCCCAGGGCCACGAAGAGCACCCAGATATGCCAGTTTCTGTCTGAGGAGCCTTGCTCGCCTGTCCTTCCCCAGAGAGGGCTCTCCTGCCACCGAGATCACCCATCATTAGACTAACATGGGAAATAGGTACGACTGTTGATCTTATTTCTTCAAATGAGCTGGAGCTGTTCTCCTGAAAAGGCTTTTTTTTTTTTTTTTTTTTAAGATTTTACTTATTTATTTGACACACAGAGAGAGACAGTGAGAGAGGGTACAGAAGCAGGAGGAGCGGGAGAGGGAGAAGCAGGCTTCCCGCCAAGCAGGGAATCATGGGATCATGACCTGAGCCGAAGGCAGACGCCCAACGACTGAGCCACCCCGGTGCCCCTTGAAAGCCATTTTTGTTCCCTTAGTTACAAGAGAGGGAAACTCCTCCTAACAAACTAGTGTCCCAACTATTTTGAGAACTCAATAAAACAATCACATCAAATATGAAGAGGCATAAATCTTGTGTCTGCACAGGTAACCTACTCAATTGCTTTTATTATCGTTCAGGCTACCTCCATTTATTACCGTCCACAGCCTGGGCAAAGGAGGTTGCGTGGAGGGTGGTCTCCGGTGCAGTCCTCCACCCCGAGAGGCAACAATCAGCCCGTAGAGCCAGGGATTTCGATGGGAGCTCGGGAAGGGCCCATCTGTCTGCATGAAAACCAATCAATAACTCTGTAAGCAGAGCCCTTGGCACAGGGAAATGGACAACACAACAGTTCAATCCGGGGGCCCCAGGGGAATTAGCTGGGGGGATGGGGCCGGGCAGGAGCAGCCCCTACAGAAGGGAGACAGGGTGCCCGGAGAAGGGAAGGTTGGGGAGGGAGCAGCGCTGTGTGTATATCGGCAGAAGGGGCGAATTACTGTGCAGAGTAGATCCGGGGACTGGATCTGCCATCCGAAGTCGGTACGGGAGGAAGATTCGTTAAATGAGCTTATTCCGGTGCCCTCGAAAGAGTGTGGTTGTATGTGACGGTATGTGCTTGTAGACTAGAAGATCACACAGAAAGAGTAGCCGTGGTCGTAACTGGTACAGAAGAGGAATCCTGCCCCCCCAAACAGCACTGAGAGCCTGCACTCTGTAGAGGGGCTTGTTAGGAACCCGCATGGGATAGGAGTCCTGTTTCCCCATCTTGTCCGCAGGACTGATGAAGGAACCCCCTGAGCCAAGGGCTCCATTTTCTGCTTCCAGCTTTCTAGATCTCCAGCTCTGTAACTTCCTCTCTTAGTTCTCATGTTTGTCCTCAGTCCCTCCTGGAGTTGGAGGTCGCATAGTAAGAGGAAACGATGTGTATGTATTTCTTTTTTTTTTTTTAAGATTTTATTTCTTATTTATTTGACAGAGAGAGAGATCACAAGCAGGCAGAGAGGCAGGCGGGGCGGGGGGGGGGGTGGAGAAGCAGGCTCCCTGCTGAGCAGAGAGCCGGATGCGGGGCTCAATACCAGGACCCTGAGATCATGACCTGAGCTGAAGGCAAGGCTTAACCCACTGAGCCACCCAGGCACCCCCTGTCTATGTATTTCTTTTTCACTTCCTCTTCTTTCTTTTTTAAAGATTTATTTATTTATTTTAGAGAGAGAGCTGGGGCACCAGAACGAGCATGCCAAGGGAGGGGCGGAGGAGAAGGAAAGAATCCCAAGCAGACTCCCTGCAGAGCCCGAGGTGAAGGGGGCTGGGGCTCAATTTCAGACTCTGAGATCATGACCTGAGCTGAAATTAAGAGTCCAGCCCTTACCTGACCGAGACCTCCAGGCGCCCCTTCACTTCCTGTTCTTTAAAAGAGTGCAGAGAAGGGTTCTGATCTGGCCGGGCATGTCTCTGAACCCCTCTGTTTGCCCGCGAACCCCACGCCAAGTGTCCAGAGTTCAGATTCTTGCGAGGGAAGCGGTTACAGGTACGCTGTGGCCAGTGCGGCTCACCTGGCCGTGTAGGTGGGTCTAGAAAGGAGAGAAAGGCCCCCTGACAGATCAGAGGCGTGGGAAACAGTAGCTCACAGCCAATGGCTGTAACACAAGTGAAGTGAACAGATGGGAAATGAAATCTACCAGTAAACCATGGGGTTGAAAGTTTTCCTCCCATCGAACCTATTGGTTGGGTGCTGGCAAAGGGCAGCCTGAACACGGCCCACAACGGTTTCTAGGCACAGAGGTTGACTTCTTCAGTGTGTATGGATTTGTGTGTGTATGTGTGTTTGCTCTTCGGTAAAAAGCCTCCGAGGCCAAGAGGAAAGGGAGGAAGTTCTAAAGGAAGTATCTTGTAGTCACAGACAAAGCCTGGACACCTTGTCCTTGGCCCATCAGGTCAATCAGTGAGGCAGTCATCGGGCCCTGGGGTGATAACAGGGCTCAGCTGAAGATTCTTTGTTTCATAATTTGGGCAAACTGAGGTCAAATTTTCCTTCAATCTTGGTTTGCGCTGTAACACTCTACAGTCCATTTAGCCCCCAAAAGAGGGGCCTGGCTACAGTGATGATGTCACCTTCCTACTGGAGGGCTGTGAGGTCAGCTGTCCGTCTGCACTTAGACACTCTCTCAGTCCCAGCGCAGTCGGCAGGGCTAGTTAGGGACCAACTGTGTAAGCAGCTAAAAAGATGCTCTTCCCAGGGGGTCTCTTTCCTGTAGCATTCTGGCGCAGAGACCCACCAGGGGATACAGGTTCCCCCCAGTCAGGAGGTGTGACAGCAGCGCAGGGACACAGTCATTGGCAGAACTCTCCCAAGGGCCAGGCCCCCGGCCCAGCCGCCTTATCCTCCCCCAGGAACCCAGGCGCCGGGGAAATAAGGAAGAGGCTCTAAGTAAGAAACACGTAAACTGGGGACCGGAGAGGCTTTGGAGACCAGGCAGGACATGAAGGCAGAGGCAGATGCTTGGGGCTCCGGGAGCTATCAGGAGTGGGGAATAAGAGGAGAGTAATAGGGCACCGGAGGAGAAGGAGCCGGGCCTTGGGCCGCCCCCACACCTCCACGGGTAGGAGAAGAAGGTGAATAGAAGGGAGGAGGGAGACGGAAGAGGCTGTGGAGCCATGCTCCTCTTGCAGGTGGTTCTCAGCAACCACAAAAATAACCAGACTCTTTCTTTTGGTTTTTGAGAGATGATATGATAAGAGATTTTGTGTGTTTCACAGGAGAGTGTGAGAAACCGAGAGTCGTTGGTTCTAGAGAAGTCAGGTTAATTGTAGGGAGGAGAGCAGGGCTGTAGGAGCAGGGGTGAAGCTGGTGAGGGCTGGACAGAAGGGCTGGAGTATGTGGGCCCAGCCCAGAGGCAGGAAGATTGGGGTTTTGAAAACTCTGCGCTGGCCGAAGAAAACCGCTTCAGGCCTGATTCAGTCCCGGGGCCCGGCCTGCACCCCAGGGCTGTGTCACCAGACTTGGCTTCTCTTCTCAGCTTCAGACCAGAGCTCTAACTCCAGAAGCAGGGGTGCGGGCGATGTTTCCTGAGCCCCTTAGTCCAGGAGCCCCTGAGGAAGGTAGGTGGGGAGAGGAGAGTCCACTCTACCGTGAGGGCAAGGGAGGGTGAGGCGCGAGTGGGAGGGAAGGACAGAAGTCGAAGGAGGGCTGAAGAGTGAGAAAGGAGGTGGGGAGGCTGAGGGGTGAAAGGGACAGGCCTCGGAGCTGGCTTGGCTGGATGAGAACGGAGCGCACGGCCAGAGTACAAAGCAGGGGGCTCTGGAAGCCTGAAGAGGGGGTTGGATCCTGTGTGTCCCCACCAAGGACCTCTAGAGGTGCTTGGAGGGGGTCAGAGGGAGCCTGAGCTCTGGGCAGCTGGTAGCTGGTAGGCTGAGGGGCACCTCAGGGAGCTCGGAACGTGGTAAAGGAGAAAAGGGGAGGCCAGCCAGGAAGGACAAAGGGGGCAGGACAAAGGAAGTGGCGTGGGAGGTCAAGTCGCAGGAGCTGGGGCTCGTGGCCGGCTGCACCACGAGGCAGGCTGGCGCGGCTATGGGGTCCCTGCAGTGTAGTCGCTGCAGCCTGGTCCCCAGCGGAGGGGACAGTGGGAGAGAGGCCAAGAGGGAGGGGGGACGTCCTCACTTCCTAGGTGTTCCAGATTCGAACCCTCTAACTGGGAGCTTCCAGCCGCTCTGCCCTGGACTTCCTCCTTTGCCTGCCTCCAGCCCTGCCCGAATTTCTGTGCAGTGAGCTCACCCCGCAGCCATTCGGGGATGGAGGAAGCCAGAGGGACGCTACAGGCAGTGCCTGGCAGGAGGAAAAGAAAGGCTGTAAGACAGGGCGGCAGGCTACGCGGGCAACTGTACCCACCTGGTAGGCATAGTAAGGTCTGGAAATCAGAGAGGAAGGGCTCAGAGGTCCAGGAGAGAAGGGGGGAGGGCAGAAGAGAGGACAGCAGTGGCCGCAGGGCTGGAGCCCCTGAGGCGTCCTTCCCGCCCCGATGCTCCCTCTTGGCCCCGGGGTCTTTGCTGCACTGGTGGCAGAAGCTGCAGGAAACGGGGTGCCTTGTAGGCGGTATCTGGCTTGGCAGACCACAGCGATGGTCCGGGAGGAGACCCTCATGCTGCCTCTTGTGACTTTCCATCCTAATTCTGGAGGATGGAATTAGGGATTTGGAGGATCCCTAATTCTGGGATGGTGCTTGCCTGTGCGTCGGATGGAGTGAAGTTGGTGACTCAGTGTTGGGGGCCCCCGTGTGGCTCTGTTTCGGAAAGACCCTGTGAACTTTGGAAAGACACGCGGTATCTGGCTGAGCCCAGCGCTCGTGACCCGGGAAGCTGGCTAAACAGTCCTGGTATTCCAGAGAGCTCTTAAAAGGAGTCAGTCTTGTCAGACAGAGGGCTAGTGGTTTGCTGTCCAGAGAGTTTCTGGCAGAAGGGATTGTTTGCTCTCAGAACGGGAGTCTCTGCCATCGCTCGGGAGACATGTCTGTTTGGAACGTTAGCACATGTCCTCTGGCAAGTATGGGTTGATGGACGATAGATCTCCCGATGGGCTGACAAGTGGGGGTCCGGTCAGGTGCAAAGGGTCCCGACATACTTTGTGTGCACACACGTGTGCATTTTCTCTGCTAGAGGCGAGGGTGAAGAGTGGCGCGTGATGGCCGGGTCGTGGGTGTGTGACGCCTGCTGGGGGTCCTGGTAGCAGCACTTGGTTTGTGTCTGCCGAGGTCCTCAAAGGGTGTGTGCGCTTAGGTGGGGACACAGGTCAAGCTGCTTACCCCTTTTTATCATCTGCAGAGAGGATAACCCCCCCCCCCCCATCACGTACCTTTTCCCTTCCTCTCTCTTCTCCTGGTTTGGAGAGAGTGGCTGGTTTGGGTCAGGGGGCCAATCTCAGTAAACTCTAACCCAAGAGGGAGGAGAATCTGAGAAGATAAGGAAGGCCATCCCTCCTCTGGGGACCCACAGAGGTTTCATGTTCCCCTACTCCACTCGGCTTCTCTGGGGAGCTCAAACCGGGCAGGCGGCCTTCCCACAGACTGGGACTGTCTGGCCTCCGCGAGAGCCAGAGGAAATGAGGTATTCCTTGGGGTCAAGACTCGGGTGCCCTCCCCAGTCGCATGGCTGTGGGGGAGGGACAGTCTAATGGAGCCCCCGCCGAGAGAGAGAAAAGGGATAGAAGAGAGATGACCAAGACGGGAAGGGAGAAGTGAGCCAGAGGTGACTGACGTGGGCCAGCCGCAGCTCCAGCCTGGTTTTTTGGGCCACAGAAGTGGACTGAGTATGTGTGTCGGGAAGGGAAGAGAGGCCATTTTGGGGGGGGGGGGAAGAGGCTCTGAAGCCTTTTGACCAGTCTGCTGGGCTGAGCACCCAGCTCTTTGCAGAGGGTGCAGCCCTGGTTCGATCCAGTTCCCCCTGGAAATAGTGGCCCCTCCTCGCTCTCACACCCCCTGCCCTCCAGCCCCAGCAAGTACACGTTGGCCTCTTCCCCCTCCCTCACCTCCCCTTAACTGGGCCCTGAGGATCAAGTAGTTCCTGGCCCCAGGGAGGCAGCCCGGACACTCCGTAGAAGATGACCTCCCAGGGTGGGAACAAAAAAAGTTGAGAGAAATTCATTTCATGGCCAGTGGCTGCTTAGAAAAGGCGATTCCAGCATACGAATGTGATAAATGTTAACTGAGCATTAATCGCATTAAAGAGGGCCCTATAAACTTTTCATTTCTAATTAAATTCGTCCAGTGATGCTGCCCAAGCGAGTACTCTGGGCCTTTGTTTATGTGGAAAATTAAAATGCAAATACAATGGGATTTATTTCCAGGAGTGGAGTGATGGGCCGGCCCCTTTGGCTACTGGCCTCCAGGCCTCTCGGGCCAAGTAACTGCTTCTCTGGAAGTGCCTTCCCCACCTCGGGACACATTGTGGTGTGAAGGGAGAGGACAGAGTTCAAGGTCAAATAGAGTTAGAGTTGAGGAGAGGGTGTGGAAAAAATTGAAGAGAGGGAGAGAAAAGACAGCAGATGACCCTGAAATCTAAGAAGGCATGGCCCTGCCCCCCTGGCCCCTCCACCCCAACTCTCCCTAAGAGAAGGGATCTCTCAGATCTCACCTGTGAGTAATGTCACCACAAGCTTCCGCTACAGCTTGGGGATGAAGGGTGTGCGTGGGAGGGAAAATTTGGAGGACTCCGCCCTGCCGGGCATAGGTGGACCTCCTCCTGAAAGAACTGAGTGGTCACCCTCAGGGAGGGCCCTGGATTTATCTCCAGCCGTTTGAGGGACGGCTACTGTCCATACCATGGTTTCACCGAGCTCTTCCTGCCAGCGCCCAGCAGCATTGACACAGGGCGGTAGACCAGAGGAAACACACTGGGGGCACTGCGCAGGCGCGTCCGCATACACGTGGCCTTCTCGTGTGTGGGGAGGGCCGGTCACTCATGGGAATAAATGTCCCTTGCAGGGAGTCCTTCAGTGCTGCGATGCCTTTGATAAAAAGCAGTAACCCTAAGCACTGTCGACTAGAACGATCTGAAGTTCCTATTTACCAAAACATAAATTAAGTCGAGTGGAGAGAAAACACGGGTCAGAAAAATCATGTGGGTAGATCGGTGGAGACACTGAAGGATCACCGCACGGCTGTATGGATAAGGAAGTTGTAAACAGCATTAAAAAGTAGAGGGAAAGAAAATGGAAGTGGAGCCATGATAAAAAGCAGAGCACTAAATCACGCCCAGGGGTACATGTACAAAGTCACAAACCAGATTTACGCCAAGCGTTGCAAGATCTACGGCTTGGTTGGACCGCATGCGGAGAGGCTCTGTGCCCAGGCGTGCGGGCAGCCACGAAGCGCCATGAGGCCATGTCAGCACGAAGTGGGTGGATCTGGCCGTAACCTGGGCCGTCCCTGCCAGACAGAGGGGCTGACCCATCAGCTCCACGGCGTAGGGATCTGATGGGGCCTGCTTCTGCAGACCGCCGAGGAAACAGCCTTAGGAGGTCTTTAGAGGTCTTTGAGCACATTGAGTCTCTTGTGAGCCGGACCCACATTCTAATGGATCTCCAAGGCCGCGACCCATTTCCAGATGGGGTCTGCCCGACTAGTTTTGGTAAATAGCTTCCTACGCCTGTCCTCCTTAGTCTCTTTTATTCCGGGTTGTTCTTGTCCTTTTCAGCGCTCACTTAACGTCTCTTAGAAATGCCTGAGCACTTGCTGGCCAACAGGTAGATGTGGCAAGTCCCAAACATCTGGATGAAAACCCACCCCGTAGGCAGTCCTCTGTGAGGGATGTCAATAGGAAACCAAATGTCTGGTGATTCAGAGACATCTGCATAATTGATCAGATTTCTTCATTCTTATCCAGGCATCGACACTTTCATTTCGCTGGTGTTGCATTTCATTGAGAAACACCTGTCTTCAGAGGAAAATAGTCTAGGTGACAACGTGTGGTGGTTAGAAAGCGTCTTTGATGCATTTAGGTCTGGTTTCTGGCTTACAAGGAGACAGGTCTTGACCTGAGAGGCCAGTGGAGAGCTGGTGGTTAGAGAATCTGGTATCTGAACAAGCACAGCTGGCGGACGCTTTCCCTGGAAAGTTGGTTGGGAGGGCCTATCACTCCGTTCCGATGAGGGTGAGCTGTCCACAAGGGAAGCCACTGGGTCCTCTGAAAGGACGGTATCGGGTTCTTAGGAGGCGTGGTCTTTCCATTCATTTATACTTTCATTTACTCATTCAGAAAACCTTTGCCGAGCACCTGCTATTTGCCAGGCCATTCACAGAAACCTGTGTAACCCCAAAAATGTAAGAAAGGGGGCTCTGAGAGAGATTGCTGGAGTTCAATTCAATTTCCCTACTGACAGGCTACATGGTTATAGGAAAATCCCCTCTCCTCTCTGGACCTTGGTTTCTTCACTCATCTAACATGGCGCCAACCATACAGCTCTCTCGTAGGTTCTCGTGAGGGTCACACGAGTTAATCCACACCCCTGCTCAGCATTGCCCCCAGCACCTAGCAAGTGCTCAATACATGTGAGTTGTTACTATGGCGGTCACAGTGATCAAGTGATCTCGCTCTGTGTCTACATCAACGTGTGTGACTTCTGGCTTGGGTGTGCATAAACAGTGACCTCTTTTAAATCAGCAAGCTTGAGCCGAAAGGATATTCCGTGAACAGAAATGTGTATTGTGCATGCCAGTGAGAATTATGGTCCACTACGAGACCGGCCAGATTTAGGAAAGGGCCTATTCTATGTGTGTGCAGGAAGAAAAAAGCCCACGATGAGTCAGTTATCTGACCACTGAACAGAATTAGTTAGATAATTGCCCCCTTTGTCCACGTGGGTTGAGAGCCCAGCCTCTGTGGATGTGTGTGTGTGTGTGTGTGTGTGTGTGTGTAAACTTCCTATGCCTGCACACTCCTTCTCTGGAATGAGCCTACTAGTGCTTGAGGAGTTGAAGGTTGGCATTTTCTGGGCTTCATGACATTTTCATGGGTTGTGGTGCTTTGCATTTTGTCATTTTTTTAAAGATAAAATGAAACAGTCATGAAAAAAAAGTCCTTATTTGATGGATTTGAAGGGTTCCTCTGATTCTTAAATGCCATAGAGGGAAGAGAAGGAAGGTAAACCAGAAGAGGAAGGGAAGAAAGGAGAGAAAGTAAAGGTAAGATAAAGGATAAAGAGAGAAGAGAGGGGAAGTAAGCAAATATTTGACAAGTACAAACCAATCTGTCTACTCTTGTCCCACATCTCTGTATGTTCCAGGCAATCATGGGAGGTTGATAATCATTGCCGTTATTTTCACTGTTAAGGGCTAAAAGATTTTAAGGAGCAAATTCAGGAGAAAAAATTTACTTTGGGCTTCACGTGTTAAGTGCGATAGCTCAAGGTAACTGGACAGCTACAGATTCTACTTACTCCATGCTCAACAGGAGCAAAGATGAAAACCAAAGTTTCCCAAACTCAAGATGATATGTTCTGGATCCCCATCTTTATGGGAAGGACCGTGGACTGAACCCAACACCCAATCCCATTCTTGCCTGTAGCTCTCCTTGCCCCTTTGGCCTGGGTAGGTAGCCAAGTTCAGCTCAATGGACTTTCGTAAGATCCACACCCAAATGCCTTCATATTCACTGATCTGATTTCTTTCTTACCCCTTCCTTATTTCCCAACTTGACCCCTGGATTTCAATATTGCTTATTTATACCTCTTGCCTGACGAACATTCTGATTTTTTAAATCAGAAAGGAAATCTTTTAAGTGAGCTAAATTTGGATCCTGAGAATTCAATTATCTTTGTATTTTTTTTTTTTCATAACTGTAAAATGTTTAAGGGCCACCATTTTCCTTTCTGCCTATTTGTCCTCACAGGGCTGGGTGCAACCTTGGTCTGGAGATGGGCAGTGGTGAAATCTATCATGTCTCAGCTCCTGCTCCTGTCCAAATGGACCAGAGGGCCAAGGAGGAGACTAGCCCCTGCCTCCATGCTACCTGACTGCAGTTTTTACACTTCTCTGCTTAAACCACACACCTACCTTTACTCATCTTAGGGTTTTATGTATATTGGCACTCGTGTGGACATGCTTGTATACATTCCTTGGTAAGCCCTTATATTCATAATAATACTAGCTAACAAGTGCTTACTATAGTAGAAATCATTATAAGCATGGTGCATGTATTAATTGATTTAAGCCTCATAAACAACCCCATAGGGCTTTATAGGATTGTTTATAGATGAGGTAACTGGAGTACAGTGACGTTAAATAACTTACTCAGGTCACAGGCTAAGCAGCAGAACTAGGATTTGAACCCAGGCAATACTGGTTCTAAAACCTATGTGCTCCTCCAGTACTCTCTATTTCCTATTACTTTTCCATTGGAGGAAGGGCAGATATCTACGGTCTCTTGTGGGGCTTGGGGCTTTGTATACCTCGCGGCCTCATGCCCTTCTCCTGACAAGCTCAGAACAGAGACCCCGCGCCCTGGTAGGAAGTCACCTACCAGGTAGGAAGGTGTTGCCGTCCTCGGCTATGCTGTGGGTGTGGCCCTCTGAGTGTAGGGGATGCCAGGAAGGAAGAAGGTGCTGATGGCCAGAGTCCCAGAGGCCAGTGGACTGGGGAACTAGAGTTCATGCTGGACTTGGGCTCATGTTCATTGGAATCGGGGAGTTTACTCCCATCCACCATCCATCCTCCTCTTGCCGCATCAGGGACCCAGACTTTCAATAGGCATCGAGTCCGGCTTCGGGCTTTGACCCATTAGGCAGATGTAGGGAGGATGGCACCAGGACCTGTGTCAGAAGTGTTCCATGGATCAGGGGCAGCTGGCTTCCAATAGGACAGAACTGTACATTTGGTCCTCGAGAAGAGATTTGCCCCACATCTCTAGAATCTTCCTTCTGGAAAGCAGCAGGGCAAACGACCAAGCTGGAGCCAGCTAAAAAAGCTGAAGTATGGGCCCTCTCACCCACCTCCCACAACTGCACTGAGAAAGCAATTACCGAATCCTACACCACCTCCAAGATCCAACATCATTACTCAACCCACATCACCAAGGAGACACCCATTAACCTAATCTCTGAGACATACATTACAAAAAAAAAAAAAAGATGCTGATATGATCAACGAACACAATAATTCAAAGCAGAAACACAGACATTGCTGCTAAACAATACTCAAATTCCTCCAGCTCAGTGTTACACAAAGTGCCGTCACCTCAATACATTATCACAAAACACCAAGTAACAAACCTGAAGCCCGCTGCAGGAACGCGTCGGGGCACAATGCACTATCGCGTGCACCCAACACAATTCAAACTCTCCATCCCGCAGGCACACCCATACACAAAGGCTGAAATCGTGTGGCTGCCAGAGCGACAGCAAAGGCTGGTCGCGCATGCGCAGAGCTGGAGCCGGCCCTGGAGCCCCCGGCCCCTCTGCACGCCCAGCAGAAAATGGTCAGTGCCCCGCCGATCCCCCGGCACAGCGCAGCCTGCCAGAAAGCAGCACTGCCCTCCCGTCTCTCCAGCAGGTGGATGTGTCCAGACCATCACCTTCCATAAGGCCTCCGGGCTCTGGTTGCTAGTGAGAGAATAAAGTGTCCCCTGAGCCAGCTTCCTGAGACAGGACAAATCAGCTCTATCCTGGCTGGGGTTTAATAAGACTTTGCTGTTACTGAAAATGACAGAGCTCCAGGGATGGAGGGAGAAGTGGGGGTGGGCCGAGAGGGGGGGCTTACCGAGCTGGGTGCAGGAATTCCCCTTCCTCCACCAAGCCCTGCCTTCGGTGGCCGTTCCAGAGCCGAAGCCCTCTTGCTGGGTGTTCACTGAGTATCGATTCAGTCTGCAAGCAATTTTAATATTTCTTCAGGGACTTTCCAGCAACAGCACAAGTCATTAATTCACCCTCCCAAATTGCTTATTCAATAGCAGGAACACGGCTCCTGAATAAAGTCCCAGAATTTATGTGACTCGCACGAGTCAGGAGGTCAAACAACTGTTATGGCGCGAAGTTAAAAATCCAAATAAAATATTGACACTTTTTTGGGAGGGGGAGGGGGGGGAAAGGAAAGGTATTTAAAACAGGTTTTTGTTGCAATGCCCCCAGGATAAAGAATGGAAGGAGACTGAAGACAAGTTGGAGTTTATAAAATCAATGGAATTTATTGCACATCTACTTGGCATTTAATAATTCTCTCATTTCCACATCCCCCCCGCGTCCTAGCCATAGACAGAAAGATACACAGGTGTACAAGTACACAGTTACGCACATCAATACTGGTGCATGGACCAATGTCAAAACACAGTTGTGATGTGAGAATCCCAGACGCTCTGGAAAGGGACCGGTGCGGAGTGTGCCCGGGGCTTACATATTTGACAGAAATAGGCATAACTGGAGCAGAATTTCATGAAGTAGGTTTTGATAAATACATCCAGTATTATAAATCACGGATCAATGCATCAAAGCCGACATGAATATAAAGATACATTAATCATAGGAGTAGTTTCTAGAAACATCGAAACACTTTGGTGTGTGGGACCGTTACACACTCGTGGACACGATTTAGAAACTGGATAGATACAGAGAATTTGGAAACTACACCCAAAACCTACCTGTGCATATAAAATACTGAAACCGTAGCCACTTAACCTAAAATTGTGGTTCGTTTATAACACGGACACGCTGCTCATCGAATACGGGGGAGAGGCTAGGCATGTTCAGAATCGCTGCTATATGCAGTTTTTGCCCGCTGTCTACACATACATTTGCTCGATTGTCCAGATCATAAATGGGAAGAGACGAGGCCCGAATAGTTAATAAACACAGATAACTGTTAATATAGAAATTTCCAGAAGAGGTCATATTGTTCAGCCTAAAGACATTGGAGTCCCAGGCCTGCACCCAAAGTCTGGCTCCAGTGCTCGTAAGCACATGACCTTAGGCAAATTGCTCAGCCACTCTTGTCTCCTTGGCGTCATTGAGAACATGCCTATTTAACAGAGTTGTAGCTGGGATTTAAATGAGCAAATGCATTTGTCACAGTGGCTGTCAGTGAATATGAAATAAGTTCTAGTTATTTCTTTTATTATTATTATATGCAGCTCTCCTCTCAGGCCAGCTTCTCATACATTCTACCATCTCTTCTTGGTATGAGTATTCTACCCAGTGGTTAGCACCATGGGTTCTGCAGCCTAACAGCTGTGTGCCCTTGGGTCAGTTACTTAACTTCTCTGAGCCTCGGTTTCCACATTCATAGAATAGGGATAATAATCTTCCTAAGAAGTTGTGAGAAATAAATCAATCCGTGGAAAATGCTTAGCATAATGCCTGGTACACAGTGAGTGTGTATTAGCTCACTACATTCCCAAAGATGTTATCCTTACTATTATTAATAATAACCTTCATTTGTTATTCAGCAAATAGTTTTTAAGCGCTAACTTCTGCCAGGCACCATTGCTAGGTGCTGGAAATACACTAGTGAGAGAAATGGGTGTGATATCTGCCCTTGTAGAGTTCAGGGTCTAGGGGAGGACTGAATTGAGACAAGCTTTCAGCTCTGTGCTAGACCCTGAGGGCAAGAGGGGAGTGGAGAGAAATAGATTGGAAAGTCAGGGCGGAGCCAGATTGGGAAAGATTCTGAAGGCCAGGCCCAGGAATTTTGAATTGATTCTGTTGGTAATAGGAAGCAATTGTAGGGTTTAGCCACATCACATTCTTTCAGGAGACAGACTGATGGATTGTTTTTCGAATACTGGAGTCACTGGGGGAGAGGTGGGAGGGGCCAGAGGCGAGGAGGTCAGGCCCCACCTCTGCTGCTGCTCAGGGCACTTCCTCCAGGCTTCCTTCCGCTTGCCTAGGGAGGTGGGCTTGCCAGGGAGGGACACGGAGCATGGGCAGGGAGGACTTGGTCCCAGCAGTGAAGCCACACGGCACCGCTTTCCCCGTCACATCCGGCAGTCTTCTAGCCTCTAGACCTTCCCAAGCAGGACCGTGGGGCGAACAGCTGGTAGACCCCAGTTCTAGCCCGGAAGCCCTGACAGATGAGGGCAGGGTTGGTGGTGAAAGGAGCTAGTCTGGTCACGCTTTGGGCTTGGCATGCACTGCAGACTGGTTTCCAAATGGTTAGTTAAACACATTGCCCCTTAATTTTTAAACCTATGCATATCTTGAAGTTAAATCAATCCATATGCTTACCATTCATCATATAAACCAGCACTATTGCCCCCTTGGGCCATCCCCATGGCCCATCTAGCCTGGTAAATTGTATCTGGCCTGGGCTCCCGGGGACACATAGTGGAAGGATTATCGCCCGTAGTGCCAGTCTTAGAAGGCTAAGTTCATGCGGAATATCTAAAGAAATACTATCTAAGGTGATAGCTAAGGAACCCAGCGGGAATCCGTTATCCGGGAATGTACAAGAACCTATTTTGAAATTATTTTTATGTTTAACCTATAGTTTAGTTTCCACGGAGGAACTGATAGCTTCTTGAATTTTGGTTCCTGAGTCAGTGGGAGTCAGGATCCGCAGATGGAGAGAAATGTCAATGGACAGATAGGAGTAAGGAACCTTCTGAGTCTACTAAGACTTTCAGTCCTCTCAGGGCTCCCCTATATGACCACAAGGATGGTTTCTTCACCCCCTGGCTTAAGCCAATCTTCTCAAATATTATAGAGTTTAAGGATAATCTGGAGAATTTGCTTACTTATAGATTCCCGGGCCTTAACACCATCAGACATTTTAATCGGGAGGGCTAAGGTGGGCCCCAGGGGATTTGCATTTTAGCTCGCGGGGGGGGGGGGGGG
>CM052812.1:50056488-50134623 GCA_028533885.1 Nasua narica
TTTGGGGGAACCCCGTTAAGCTCGGAAGCCGGGCATCCCAGCTCTTCCGTGCTCTCTTCCCGCCCAGACTCCCCATCTGTGGCCGTGTTCATGCACAGACCCTGCCTGACCTGTGGGCGGCTGTCCACGCTGAAACCTGCAGGTGCGTGTGAGTGGGACGGGCGAGCCCCTCTGACCTGCACGGACCGCAGAGCCGGAGCCTAGGAAGCCCGGGTCTGCACCAAGCACTGCTGGGCTGCCAGTGGGGAGAGCGGGTTGGACAGATGCTCTTTCCTCTGCGAGGGGGCGGTCATCAACGTCAGGGGTTTAGTTCTTGGAATGTACCGGGGGGAAATCCTAGTTCCTCAAAGTTCTCAGGAGGAGGGGAGGTAGGAACCGTTTTTAGGAGAGGTGAAATTCTCCTGAATAATCTATGTCGGTTCACTTGGGGTTCTGCCATGAACAATCTCCAGCTGTTTGCGCTGCTCCAACCTGACTCCGGGCTGAGCCAGGGTCGTGAACCCGGGAGGGGCAGTTCGCAGACAGTTTGCACTGATTTATACATGTGTATGGCATGCGTATACAGACACCTGACTTCTCGCCCCGAAGACCCTTTCAGCAAACCAGTAATATGACCAAGCCTGGGGCTGGCCTGCCGTTCTACGGAGAAGTAATTCCATCGTGGGGAAAGCCGGGTGCTCTTGGCAGCTGGACGGCATTTTACGGGGACATGTTTGGAGATCCCATGTATACATTACGTTGTCGGTGGCTGGTTCGTACAGGTGTTATGACTCCCACTTTAGAGAAGGGAATACTAACTCTCAGGGACCCTCCTACCCTTTGTTGCTCTGAACACGACAGAAGAGGCTGGAAATAGAATCCAGGAGTTTGGATTCTGGGCTCCAGGGCATTTCTTTTCTGGAGGTGGGCTAGCTTGGTGGCCACGGGTGTGGGCCTTGCATGTATGCTCCTAGAATTCAACCCCCAGACTTGGCCATTTATTAAATGGGTGACGTTGGGCAAATTGCAACACGCCGTATCTCCAAAATGGGTGGTTGTGAGGATTAAGTAAACTGTTTGGGGCACGTAGATCATTGCCCAACGCCTAATAAATACTCAGCAGACAATGGATTTTATTCCTCGGGCCCCTGCGAACGAAGCACTACTCCTAGAAATCCTGACCAGCCTCGCCCTCGATATGCTGTCACCTAACTCACTCCAAGGGGAGTTGTCTGAGGTCACCTCGATGCTAATAGGACCTCTTCCCGTCTCTACCTCAGGGGGAGTTTTTGCACACCGTTTATTATCATATAACACAATGCAATATAATATCATACATAACATAACATAATATGATGGGTAGGTTAACTTGGAAACCCTGAGGCGGACCGTGGATGGATGGATAGATGAATAGATACATTTGTACTAAGTATACATACATTATATCATTCTATTGATTTGTAAAAAGTTCCCGGTCTGCCTGGCTGTAATGAGATTTTTGAACTTTGCGTGGCGATCAATGAGTGGAATATGATTGGCCTGGAGAATTGATAAACCTGCGCTCAGCGGCTTGTTCCGCTCCCAGGCTGCCCCGGCCCCCCAGGTGTATGATTCCAGCAGACACTTAACCTTTTTTACAGTGTCATCAGGCTAAAAGGAATCTAATAGTGACACAGGACTTGTGCTCAGCACTCTGCCACTATTGCTTTCCTGTCACAAATAATTTATAGCCTTCTATTTCCATCCCCGAGCCTGCACCCCAGCCCTGCCTCCCGCTTCCCCCCAGCTCCCAGGAATCAATAACCTCACACAGCCACAGTGGGACTACGGGGCGCCGAGAGACAGACGGACGGACGCAGAGAAGGGAGACCGACAGAGGGCCAGAGAGAGCCACGGGGGAGAGAGAGAATGAAACACGGAGGAAGGAAGGAGAGGAGGAGGAGGAAGTGGGAGAAGGAGGAGAAGCAGAAGAGGAGGAAGGATCTCCATGGCGCTTTCTCGGAACGTTGAGAGCGCCTCGGTTTCTCCATGAGTTTAGCAAACTGTTAATGGGAGACTCATTACCTGCTTTCATTCTAACTCACAGAGCTGATGAAACTGTTTTGATCTCCAGCTTGGTGGGAGGTGGAGGCCTCCTGGGAATTTAACCAAGGAAAGAGTGACTTCACCTGCCTAGTCATTTGTACTCGGAAGTGCAGTCCCGGCCCCCTGGCATGTACTGGGCCCCGAAGAAGCTGGGGCTCGTGCTGTCTAGGGGGCCCTCGTCTGTCTGGCTGAGAGTCTCTCTGATGTGCCTCTTTTGGGGTCAGGCTGTGACACCTGCTGCTGCAGCTTGTCTTCTCGGTGCTGTGTCGGGGGCCCCCAGAGCAGTGGCACTGACCGGGCCGGGCCAGGTCGGGCTGCGAGGCCCCCCGCCTGCACCTGGCTCGGTCCCTAAATAGAAGGCAGCCGGTCCTGATGGTCACCCAAGGAACATGGCTACTACTAGTCGTCGTCATTATTACACTAGCAGTAGCATTTACTGAGCCAGGCATCGTACTAACCATTTTCGTGCATTGTGTTATTTAATCCTCACAACAGTCCTGGGCAGTGGACGGTATTATTGTCCTATTTTACAGGTGGGGGAGTAAGAAACTGTCAGGGGTGTCACAGGTAGTAAGTAACAGAGCTGGGACTCAAACTCAGGCCGACTGGGCCCGGAGCCCATCCCTTTCATCCCTTTGCCTTAGTCACACCCTTGCCAAGTTCCTCAAGTCCCCCAGGCTGGGGTCAGGCCAAGCCAGGAAAGGTGGGGGAGGAAGGGCCCATCCCTGTGAAGGAGAACGTGCTGGAAAGAGAAGTAGGGAGCAGGGGTCTTGACGGGGCCATTTCCCCATGGCAACAGGAAATGGCACTTGATAGCCACCTAGTAGAGACGTGGCCTCCAGGACTCCCCACTGCTCCCCCCAAAGATCCTTACCTGCACGCTTGACTTGAGGGCCAGACCCGCCTGGGGCCGTGGAAGACATGTATGTGTCTGGCCATCTTGCTGTGCCAAGAACGAAAAAGATGGGAAGAGAAGGAGGAGAAATGGGAAAGTAGTATCAGTCACCCAAAGCAGTGCCGTACTTTATCCTTTTAACCTGTGGTAATAGTCGTGTACGGGATTCCAGGTTAGCAATCAATAACCACCAGGTATCCACGATCCCAGTTCTTAAATTTTCCGAGATCAGCTCTGGGCACCAGCAAGTGCCCACTGCCTGAGGGGCGCACATGGACACGGAGAGCATTAGTAACTCACGCAGGCCCCCGCCCAGCTCCTCTCCCGTGGACCCCCAAGCCGCTGTCAGGGAGTAGTGATTTTCCATCACTTGCTGCCTCAGCTAAATCTACGCCAGGGCCCCAGGGTCTGAGGCTCTGGGTAACAGATAGAACCTCCGCAAGGCCATCCAGTAATGTGAGTCAACCAGCCCCAGCCTGGGGCTCCGTTAGTCCAGGGCTCGTCAGCCCGCAGCCCAGAGCCCCCCACAGCAGGCCTAGTGAGATCCCAGAAGCTTTTGCTGCAATGAGTTCAGAGTGGCTGCTCTGAGCCACACAGCCCCTTTCTAGACTTTTCCTACAGACCAGTCTCAATGGCTCTCGGCTACTGTCTAATCTTCCCCATTGTAATCATGCTCCAAATCTTCCCCCAGCTCTGGGGAGACCACCTTGCCTTCCGCTGCGCCCAGGGAGAACTCTAAAAGCTCCTTTTCGAAGCTTTTAGCTGCCTCAAAATGCACCATCTCTCGCCAGCTCTTCCTGGTGCCTCTCCTTGTTCTGCCTCTTTCTCTGTCGTCCGCATTCTGCAGGCCCTTCCTCCGTTCTTCCTCCTCAGCCTGCCAGTGCAGCCAGGCCTTCCCTCCCCTAAACGGCCTTCCCCCCCCTCAGCCACCAGTTCCATCCACTGGCTTCCACCCTTTTCTCTCCTCTCCTTTCCTACAAACTTCTGAAGGCACCCGTCTCCTTGCATGGCCTCCTCTCCTCCTGTTCATGCCTAACCTCTTTCTGTGCAGCGCCTGCGCAGGTTGCTTTCTTGAGACTTCCGTCCCCCAGATTCCCAAATCTGTGCCTCTTCTTATTCCCAGTTCCCTCAAGTCTTTACATTGTCATTGATGCTGCAAGTTATACTCTCCTTCTGGAAATGCTCTTCTCCATTGATGTAGGTGAAACGCCTCATCCTGGCCCTGCCACTTCCAGGGTGACCATTTTGGAGCCCTCCGCGAGGCCAGGTTCTTCTCCCCAGCCTGTGAAAGTGGTTGCCCTCCCAACACCTGCTCCTCGGGCCCCTGGTCTCTATCAACACTCTTTTCCTTGACGGTCTTAGATCTGCGTCTGCTGTGCCGGCTGGGCACTTCCCTACCACCCCAGACACAGCGTGTCCTGGTCATTCCGCCTTCACGACGTCTTGCAGACTCTTTCCTTTCCTTCCTGAGACTTCAGGCCTGTATGTTGCTTTACCAGCATCTCTAGTTTGGAGATCACTCCCGGCTTGAGACTCGCTCTAACTCTGACTGCTGCATGTTGAGAGAAGTGTGACAAAGTCACGGAGAGCCCCCGTTTTAGGGACGGAGTTCTGCCTCCGCCCTCGCCGACAGTGTGGGCTTGACTAAGTCGCTTAACCTCTGCCAGCTTTGGTTTTCAACCTGCCAAATGAGAATAGTAGTTACTCGGGAGGCTGTTGGGAGAATGAGCAGTCATATGTGTACGTAATATAAGTTATATATGATACGGGCACCTACTAGATGATGGACAAATGGAAAATCACTTTTATCATCATCACTTTCAAGTTTTCACCTTATTTCCTCTTTCTCCTTTACGTACCTCCACTGCTCCTGCCTGGCCAGTCTGGGCTTTAACCCCTAAAACTCACTTGGCTTCCATGTCTTTCTTCTCCCTTCCTCCAGCACCTGCTTATAATGCCACCCGCCCCCCCAGCATGGCCGCTTTGCTCATCTTAGAATCTTAGTGTTTTTCGTTGGAAAGGAGACCCTCAAGATCCTGTAGTCCCACCTTTTTACTTTATAGCTGAGGAAACAGAGGCCCCGAGAGGTAGAATGATGAGCCCCAAAGCTCTTGTGGCTGATGAGAGGCAGAGTCAGAAGCAGGACTCAGGGCCCCACCAGACGGCCCACTGCCCTTTCCACTCTCCTCCCTGCCCACAGTCCCTTCCTCTGTTCAGCCATGCCCTCCTCTGAAGGTCTATGTGAAGATCTACCTCCTCAGGGGCTGGATTCCTCCTCTGCTTCCTCCTAACAGTTCCTGCTGGGCCCCTCGGGGCTCCTTAGCTTTCTCTGGGTGGGTGTCTTCCCCCATCCGGCTTCATCTCGGGGCAGGCGCCCTGTCTATTGCCTGCGAGTGCTCACTTAAACCGCAGTGGGGTCCGCTCATGGCTTCTGACTCACCTGGCTGGTTTGGGTGAACTTGGCCCACGCGCTTCTGTGTAGGGAGGGGCAGTGCCATGGGAGAAGCTGCTTGCAAGCGTACCTGTTCGGACTAGTGGGCGGAGGGGAGCATTCCTTGGTCTTGGCGTTGATTCCTGCATCACGGAGCAGTGGGCGCCTCAGATCCCTGACGAGCAGGCCCATCCCAGCCCTGGCGTGTCTGATCCCACCTGCCTCCCCAGAGCGCACAAGGTGGGTACCAGACTTTTCAGCTAGGCTGGTAAAGAAGCTGTGATCCAAGTAAGACCCCGGGAGAGCAGATCATTGGGCCAGCAAGCTGGGCAGGAGCTGGCAGTGCATGGGCACAGGAAGCTTTTCGGGGCCTGGTATCTGGCAAAGGGACCGTAAGCTGTGCTAGAATCCCGGGGACAAAAAGGGCCACCTGTGACCCAGGCGTTTCCTGCCTATTTCTTTTTAGCTCAAGACATAGGAAATCTTACCTTGTCCCCCAACTCCAGAGGACTGTGGTATAGTCCCAGTAGGAAAGCCAGCTCCAAAATGATGTCCAGCCTCAGGGAGTCCTGTTCAGAGGAGCTTTGCATGGGGTCGAGGAGGGAAGGGTGGGCAACAAGCCGCCAGGGCGGTCCCCACCCCCAGAAAGGGGAAGGATGCTGTGCTGCACTTACTCGGCCGCCCCGGTCCTTGCCCCCGGAGATCAAGCCGCAGCTCAGGCGACACACACTGCGGGATAGCATACGGACCACGGACCGCCTCTGTCCAGCTGCACCTGGCTGGCTGTGTAGAGCCCTGGGCAGAGAGAGCTCATGCCTCGCAGCGGCCAGTGAGGGCGGGGGCACAGGGAGGGGTGAGGAAGGGGCTGGGGAGCTCGGAGAGCCGCTGTGCAGGGCTGGGCGGGAGCTGGCGCCGGCGGGAGCAGGCGTGTGACGTGTGACGTGACACCTTGATGCTGTTGCAGGATCATCAGGACCAAAGTCCAGCAGCCTTTCCACCCCACGCCGGATGGGGCCGGGACGGGAGTGACTGCCCCCGGCCACACCATTGGTAAGAGGGCTCAGGGAGGGGAGGAGGCGGGGCCCCACCTAGGAGAGCCGGGCACCCCCCGCCCCAGAACTGCCCACCTGCCCACCCGCCTGAGGTCCCAGCCCCCCTTTGCCAGCCCGCGCTCTTCCTGAGCTCCTCCTAGAGGTCGGGGTCTCCCCCAAGGACTGTTCTCTGCCTCCTGCCCACATCTGCTTGCAGCTCCTTATCTGTTTCTTGTCTAAATTAAGATTTTCCTTTAGCTTTTTTCTTTTAAAGATTTTATTTATTTATTTGATAGAGAGAGACGCAGGGAGAAAGGGAGGACAAGCAGGGGGAGTGGGAGAGGGAGAAGCAGGCCTCCCGCTGTGCAGGGAGCCCCATGAGGGGCTCGATCCCAGGACCCCAGGATCATGACCTGAGCCAAAGGCAGTTGCTTAACACCTGAGCCACCCAGGCGACCCCCAGGCGCCCCCATTGTTTAGCTTTTCTTCTCCCCTTCTACCTCCTTCCTCATCTTTTGTTTTTATCCGATTCTGTCTCTGCTTGCCCCTGTCTTTCCTATCTACCTTCTTACTGCATTTTGTAATTTTTCAAATTCTTTCTTCTCTTCTCCCCTCCTCTCCCTTCTCTCTTTTCCCTCCTTTCTCTGCCTTTCCCGTTCTCTGCATGTGTGGCTTTGGATCTTTTCCCGCCTCTCTGCTCCACTCCTCATGGCCTCTTTCCTCTTAACCCGTCTCTTCTTGATCTCTCTCCCCTCCCGTCTGTACCTCTCTGCTGCTTCAGCCTCCTTATGTACTGATCCCTGCTTGTGGCCTCTCGGGACTGACCCAGGCCCACCACAACCCCGGCTAACGTCCCCTCCCATATGGGCTTGCCTTTGGCCCAAGGGCGCTTGGTGCTGCTGTAGCCATAGATGAGGCCTGTGGCGTCCGGAGCTGAAATGTGGTTCTACTTCTCCCGCTGCCCCGCTTGGCGGCCGTCCCCTTCTCTCGGGACTAGCAGGAAGTAGAATGGCTGGTCCCAGGCCTCCTGAAGCTGGCGGGAGCCATTGTTTCCGAGGCCGTGTTACAGCGCGTGCTGGGCCGGGCTGAGTTGATCACCCACGGTGAATGTTTTCACTAGCCTGTGCCCTGAGGGAGAAACCAGAAGCTTCTCAAGTGATTTCAAGTCCAGAAGCGACTGGGAAAGAGCAGCGGCGGCCTCCTGGGCAATGCTCTTGTATCTCGTAGAGGGTCAGAGACAGAGCCTAGAAAGCCGCTGCCGCCGAAACAGGGTTGGTAAAGGCCGGCCCAGGAGACTAGAGACCGTGACCTGGGTTTGTTTAGAAGGGTCGGGCCGGCTGGGCAGGGCCGACTATGCAGGGAGGCCCGCTAGGAGCTGCGCTTCCTGCAGAACCACCGAGTCACCGGGATGGGATCAGGGTTGGTGTTTCCCTCCATCCTCCAGAAGTGAGTTTAAGGGCCCAGCAGAGTCTCTGGGGCCGTGAAGAAGGCCTGGGGCTGGACAGAAGGGAAGAGCCTGCACGTTGCCCCAAAACCTCAGAGGACGAAGGGGAATATGGGCTCCCCATCCCTCTTATTCTGCCCCTCTCTGCCCCAGCCCCGGGGCTTCAGCCTGCAATCACAGCTGTTCTCCTGATGGCCTTTCCTCCTTACTCTCGTCCAGTTCCCAGTACGGCCTCCCCTCCTGTTTCCAGCGCCTCCAATGATCCAGTGGGATCCTACTCCATCAACGGGATCCTGGGGATCCCTCGCTCCAACGGTGAGAAGAGGAAACGTGATGAAGGTAGGGAGGAGGGAAGAGGCTTGGCTTCCCTGTGCATGCTTTGTCCTTGGACTCAGAGCTCCGGTTTCGGCCCGGCCTCGCAGCTGCTCTGCTGTGAGATCAGTTTTAGTAGCAAAGCCCGGGTCCCCCCACTGCCCTGCTGGCTCCTGGAAAGGGAGGCAGGCTGCTGGCCATCAGCTTCACCATCTGCTCTGCAGCCTCAATGGCCTCCTCTTCCGCCGGGACTGCCCCTAACATCCCAGTGGGGTGCAAGGATGGGAGCATGAGCCGCGTACCTTGGGAGGGTTCGGGAAGTTGGGGGACAGCTGATCTCTGACCCAGGGATGAAAGGCTCATCTGCCCTTGTTCTTACCTGATCCCAACCCATCAGAAGATGGGGGCATGACGTCACATGCAGCTGACCCGGGGGGCCTTTCTCTGTGACACGTGGATTCTGCCCCACCCCCCAAACCACTCAGGGAGCTGGACATAGCCCCTCTGTACTCTGCCCTCTGGGAAGAGACACCACTCAGGCTCCTGTCTGCGCTCCCCACCCGCCCCCATTCCCTGTAATGCCTCAAGGTGCAGCCAGGCTGTTGGGCAGGGAGTTCAGGGGAGGGAGAAATGAAGAGGAGGAAGAGAGGGGAAAGGACACGAAGAGAGAGTGGTGGCCAGGAGCTTGGGAGAAGGCGTTTTACAAATGTCGAGACATGAGGAGTCCCTTGGTGACCATCTGGTTCTCTTCCGATGAGAGAAGGGCCCAGGGCATAGGGCCGCCGGGCCCAGGCCAATGGAGACACCAGCGTCCGGAGCCTGCTTCTGGTCGCAGTCTCACGGTCCCTGCTGGGCAAGCAGTAACCTTCCGGTCTAGGGAGGGTGTATGATATTCAGGCTACCTCCCATGAAATAGAATGCTCTAGAGATGAGCATAAAGGGGGACTGCATCTCCCATTAGCCTGGACGGTCCCAATTTATGCCTTTTGTATCTGTATCTTGGCCAGCCGGCATCTCTTTTTTTCTCTCAAAAATGTCCTGTTTGGACAATAAATCAGACGGCCATCCCAAGCATAGACAAGCCCGTGACTGGGGCAGCGTTAGAGGGTAAGGAACGGAGAAAAGGGGCAAAAGTGAGATTCCCTGGGCCCAGGCTGGGGGAAAGAGTGTGAAAGCCCTGGTCTCCAGCGGGAGGGACGGAGCGTGGGAGAGGCCCGGGTCTGGCAAGACGGTGATGACCTGGAGCTGGCCTCCTTCCAGAAGCCCTAATGGCCTCGTTTCACAGGGAAACAGCTTGTCTGGCTCTATTTTTCCTTCTTCCAAAATATCGAAACCCATTTGGCTGCCACGGCCTTTGCCACTCACTAAATTTCATTGTGGTTGTTTTGGCGTCAGCCCCTGATGGGCAGGGGAGGCTTCTGGAAAGGGGCTGGGTCTCAGTCCTCCCTGGGGGCTTGCCACACTCCGCCCTCAGCCAGGCGCCCTGGCGCCCCGAGTGGTGTGGAAGACTCTTCCTCAGGCCCCAAGAGTTTCCCCTTTCACCACCAGTCCCTGCGGTTTTTAGAGTGGGAGATGTCCAGCAGGCGGGGCCAGGGGAGGCCTAGGACCCCGCCGCCCCGTGTACTCTCCCTTACGCGTCCGTGGTTGGGGCCAAGCACGTGCTGTTTCCTGGGCTCCTGTGGCCACGAGAGGAGGCCAGCGCAGGAGGCCCTGGCCTCCCAGGGCCGGGCCCAGCCGCCCCAGAACAGGGTGCCCTCCTCCCTGCGACTGATCTCGTTCATTGTTTCAAGCCAATTCACCTCAGTGAACCTTTCCTGTGCATCAGCCGCAAGAAAGGCTTGGTGCTGGGGGAGCCCAAAGCAGAACAAGATATGATTCTTGGCCTTAAGGAGCTTACAGTCTAGTGGGGCATGTCAATCACGTGAGCCCAGACAGCAGAAAGGCCCATCAGATGGTTGTGTTCTTGTGGAGGTCTGGGCCGCAGGCCATGGGAACCAGGGAGTAGCCTGGCAGAAAGGGCTGCATTTCCAAGAGGGGCCTGAATGACGGGTCAGGGGCATGTTCAAGGACAATGGCAGTGTGAAATTCTGTCTGGTAGACCGAGACTTGTGACCGGAAGGTGCTGTGGTGGGAAGACTCCGGCGTGCTCTGGCAGGGCTGAAGGGGCGAGAGGGCAAGGCCGGGAGGGAAGGCTAAGGCTGAGTACGTGGGTTAGGGCCACAGGAGATCAGGGCGAGACCGGGCCCTGTAAGGAGTCGGGACTTTGTTCTGCAGACAGGAGTAGCCACTGAAAGTGTCTGAGCAGGAAGGGAGAAGAGCAGGGCTGGGTTCGGAAAGACCCTCCTCCAGCAGAAGACTTTCCGGAAGTCTCCGGGAGACCGTGCTGGCAGCGGGGGGCAGCTCAGGAAGCAGTTGGCATCTTCTAGGTGAGGGCTAATGGGGGCTCTCGGTTTCCTCTTCTGGCTTAAACACCTACCTCCTGGGCCCGGGCAGGGGACAAGGAAGATCCAAGGCCTTACTCCTTTTGCAGGGGGGATGGTTCTCTTGCCTTGACTCCCACTTCCTCCTCCGACCCAGCCCGAGCCCAAGTGGAGCCGCCCTTTCCCCGGGGCGGCACCTGTGATGGAAGCCGGTTCTCCCTGAGCCGCCCCCCACGCCCACCCCGGGCCAACGCACACAGTTGACCTGTCGGTCGGATCCAGGTGGAAGGGAGAGGAAAGGAGAGAGCAAAGGCAGACCTTTCACAGCCCTGCCCCCTCCCCCGTCCTGGGTGCCTCCAAGCAGCCAGGCCCAGTTTGCATTAGGGAGCAGCTCCGATGATTAAGAATAGGAGAGATAATTATGTGTCAAGATGATGTAGCCCAAGTGTGCGGTCAGGCCAAGGTAGCACAGCAGCTGGCAGGCCGGTGGCAGGAGGCGGCCTTAGGCACCGGTTGCAGACACTCAAGTGTGTCTGTCAGCTACCGGGCCGGTGGCGCGGGCTCCGAGGAAACTGACGGGGCCCCCGCGGGGCGCTGGGATGGGAGCGGGGCTGCGTGCCAAAGGACTAGACCTCCAGGGAGAGGAGGGGCCCATCTCCCTCCGGGAGGACCCCGCCGCCCCTCCCTTGGCCCCAGGCGCTGTGGCATCTCTCTAGAAGTGCCGTACCCCGAGGGCAAGCCGTGATCCTGTCCCTCCTCAAGGAACCTGCTCTGGCTCCTGCCTCTGGGTACAGTTCGGCCTATTCTTCAGCTCTAACAATGTCACGGTGGTGGGCATTAGCGAGGACAATCGCTGCAGCGTGTGCTGGCATTATTGGAGACAATCTCAGCGGTAGTTATTGGTGTTCACAGTGATAATACCCAGAGCATTATTGGCATTGGCACTCAGAATATGGACGGCGTTATTAGTATCTGCAGCAATCATATCTGTGGGGATATTAGTAAAGGGCCGATCAGCTGCGACTCTGAGGAAAAAGGGAACTGACAGTGTCTGCGAGCCTGCCTGAGACGCCTTCTCACGCCTTGGCCATCGGAGATATGGGAAAATCCCTGGACTTTCCTTTGATAAATGTGCTAGTCAAGAAGTTTTGACACTTCCCACCTACCTGAGTCCAGGAGCTCCCAGAATGAGACAGGTAGATGGGCCAGGGATAGATGACGAAACTAATTCACGAAGCATCCAGAAGACAGGCTCTCCATCAGTCGGGGAAAGTAGATCCCCAGTTAGTGCCCTGCTCAGATCCTTACCTCTTTTTGGCTACAATTTCGGGTGAGTATGTTAAGGTCCCTTGAAGGGACACTGCTGCCCTGAGTACTGTATGCCCTGGTTTATGCGGCTGGTAGATAGAGACTTCTTCTTCATGCTGGAAAACCAGAGTCCTTTGCCTTTACCCAGTTGCTTTCGGCCAAAGCCCAAAGTATCGCAGTCCGTGCATGTCGTTGAAGCACGGAGCGATTACATAACTTGTCCAAAAATCCAAGTGAAGTCATATGGTAGGAGTCTGGTGACCCGTGCGAGGGGAGGTGTGCTGGTATCATCCTTTGATGTGTGGGCTTGCAGGGGCTGTGATTTTGCATTCCATTAATTAGGTGCACAGTAAGTTGTGCAGTTGAGAGGTGCCCAGCCCCGTGCCCTGGTGTATTTGCAGACTGGGTGGGTTGCAGGGAAATGGCTCAGTACTGCCGCTGCCTTTAATAGCTTCCTTCTGCTTTGGATGAAGCCGTAACGGGAAAAAGAGCCTTATTTCCTGAGTTAGTGTCCCTCCTCGTTTCCTGAGTGAGTTAGGTGTTGCTCAGGTTAGACGTGGAGCAAATGAGGAGATTCGGCCGTTGCCTGTGAGTAGCGCCCGCCTGGCCCGGGAGCCCTGGCTTCAGGCAAGAGGAGGCTGCAGGACGACGCCCGCCCAGCAAGAAGGAGGAGGAGGACGCAGGGCGGAGGCCAGCAGGCAGTCCTTGGAGTGGTGCGGCTGGGAGTGTGGCTCAGTGGGGAAAGGTGTGGGCCCTGGAGTGAGGCCCCCTGGGTTGGAATCCCAGTGGCTCGGGCAGACTGCTTAGCCTTCGCCAGCTCAGTCTTCTCCGTACAATGGAGAGGGCATCGGCACTCACTTCCGGGGGACCCTGGAGAGGGCTACACAGGAGCACCGATATAGCGTTGAGCCAACTTCAGCTTGGAAGACGGGTGGTCTTGAGTCTGCGGGGAGGACCTAATCGGCAGGTTTATGTTTTGAAGGAAAGTGAAGTCATGTCAGAAGGAAACCTGCCTGGGTCCACATTCCCTGATCTTGGTGCGGGAAGCGGATGCTGGGGCGAGCTCACTGGGATGGGGCCAGGGAGTGGGGGAAAGATATCAGCCACCCGTGTGTGAGATCGGGAGGACCTTTGTCCATCTCTGCGTGGTCATTTGCTCTGTGGTTATCTGGGCGGGCCACGTGTCATCTCTTAGCGTCCAAAGGCATTTTAGGTGCTCGTAATTAAATCTAGGACCCCTTCTTTTCTAACACGGAGGCATCCCTCCCTCTATCCATTGCTGTGCATTTCCGCTCTCACACATAAATGTATTTATTTAGCTAAGGAAATGTGTGCTTGTTGTTTTATGGACACCGTGTAATTTTTTACGTGGTTTATGCAAATACGAGTAAATATCTGTTTTCCACCATTCTGAGACCTTTGGGTGAAAAGGGGCGTGGAATGTCTGCCCGGGGCAGGCGTGCATCCTTCTGGGCCGTGTATATACTTGAGTAGACAGCCAGGTATGAGCAGGTGCGTGCCCGGCAGCACTAGTGAGCGGGGAGAGCTCTAGGCCAGGCCCGAGCCTGTTAGGGCACCGCGGTCTGAGTCCACAGGTGTGCCTGTCGAGTTTTGCCCAAAAGGCCCCGTAGGCACACCTTGCATTCTGGAGGCAAAAGGATGGGCTGTCCCGGTGACCAGGTGTGCCTGGGGCCCGGGGCGGGAGATTGAGGCTGGGAACCCTTACACCCTCAGGCTGTGTGGGCGTCATCACTCAGAAACCTCACAGCCCTTGGAGGAGGAGCCTGGTCTCCTAATCTCAGGGTCTGGTCCCCAGTCTCCTACCTGCCTGTCTTTCGGGATCTCTCAGTGTCTGTCTGTCTCTTATTTGCTCCAGTCGAGGTATACACTGATCCTGCCCACATTAGAGGAGGTGGAGGTTTGCATCTGGTCTGGACTTTAAGAGGTATGGGGGACAGAGGGAATATGGTGTGGGGGTCAGGGGAAAGAGCTGGGGGGGTGGCGGTTAGAGATAATTCCGAGAGAAGGCTCCTGAGAGCCAGGGACCGGAAATGAGGAGTTGGGTCAGACTCCCACTGGGGCACCAAGAGGCTAACAGAGTCCCAGGGTCTGGATTGCTTCAGCCACGGGCCACTGCCGGGTTTGGGGGCTTAGGCCCCAGTGGCCTGGAGGGTCAGGCACTCAGTGGCTGGGGGGCACTTTTTCCAGCCCTTGGAAAAACAAAGAACAGATCGGGCAGTAAAACAAAAGCAAAGGAGACCTGGAAGCACCTGACAGCCCTAATTCATCACGGCCCAAGTTTTTTCCTGTGTTCCCATTATATTTGTTTGTAAAAGTGGAAATCAATTTTGAAGGTAATTTTCTGGAAAGAATGGAAGGGAGGTGGGAGGGCCGGATAAGGCAGAGATGGTAAAAGGAAAAATTTAGGCCAGGCACAGCCCAGGGGCAGCTCTTGGCAAGGTGAAAGAAAATTGCATATTCAATCTCCATCCATGAATCTCCCTCACTGCTGCCCGCCTCCTGCTTGAAAACAATGAAGGCTTTTTCCCAACGCTGGGCAGGGCCTCGGTATCAGCCTCACTTTAACTTCAGGGTCATTAATTCCCTGATTATTGAAGGAGAAGAGAGGGTTGCAGCATCGTCAATTTCGAAGGCACATTCCCCCCCCCCCTCCCCGACCCCCCATATGATCGGGCCCTGGCTGGGCTGGGGTGGGGGGCAGCCAGGGTGAGGTGAGGTGTCGTTTCCGAAGAGCAAAGGGGTGGGGAGGGAGGAAATGGGGACCCGAGTGGACTGGGGGGAAGGAAGGCAGGAGGAGGGCGGAGGAAGGCAGTCATTACCGCATACCTCTGTTGTGTTGTTATTGCAAATTAAAAGTAGCATGTTCCACTCCGCAGCTATCTTTGGGGAGGGGGGGGCACCGAGGGAGGTGGGGGATCTTATCATTGCTTCTTCAGCAGACCAGCCGTGGTGTCACCGTGTGAGGTGACATTTGAATTTACAATTCCGCTGAGAAAAGCCATTAATTCACAAATTAACATTTCTCCCTCTCCCTCTCTCTTTAACACTCTCTCCCTCTCTCACATGGATGTGCAAGCAATTGAAAAGACAAAGGAAATAGCCTTAAGGAAGAGACTTTACTGCTAGTCTGTCTGTGCTGAGATTGCTCCCCCTGCTTCCAGATAGATAAACCAATTACCTGAGCCGCCCTGCTCCCAGCCGCCCGCGCTCGCCTCCTTTTGTAGGCTGCCTCGGTGGCCGGATTACACTGGGGTAGCTCATTAATGTAAAGTAGGCGTGCCCTGGTCACAGGTCTCTCTTCCTGGAGGGGCAGCGGGAGGAGTGCTGGTGTCAGAGGGCGGACGAGGAGGACCCCGGGGAAGAGGAGAGGCTGCCCGGCCCTGGGACTTCGGGTACACCTGCGGTCCTGGACGAGGCTGGTGGGGGAAGGCCGCAGGTGGGCGCTACTTGGGGGGCTGGCGCGAGGTAGGAGCCAGAGCCCAACTCCCTCGGGCCCATGCGCCGTCGTTGCCCGTGGCCTTTTGGTCCAGATGCAAAGGACAGGCAGAAGCAGAGAGCACGGCTTGCATGGGCAGAGCCTAGGGAAGTTTTGCAGACTATACGCCCTGTTAGTGGGACGGATTCTCGGCCCGAGGGATCTGGGAGGGGTGCCGAGGAGCTTCGGAGCTTCAGCTTCGAGAAGACACCTTGAGGCCATACCGTGCTGCAGATTCCTTAACCAAACCCAGCACCTGGGCGCAGTTATGTCTGTCTGCATACCCCTTCCTCCTTCCACACCCATGTCCCCAGCCCTCGGCTTCCCTTCTGGAAGAATACCGCCCCCTCACCACCCCAGGAGTGCAGAGCCTGAGGCCGTGAGCTCTCAGAACCCCTGCATAAGCTTCTCTTGAGGGCAGGAAATCACAGAACATCTTTCGGCTTTCGCTCTCCTCCTCCAGGCCCTGGCCAGGCACTGTAAGAAAACATTATGCTGGCAGAGGGAAGCTGGACAGAGTTGGAGTTTCTCTAAGGAGAGGTACTCTGTGGATTACCTCTGGAATGATCTGATCTCACATCCTGGACACCACCGGGCCCAGGTCATAGACTCCGCCCCTTAGGAGGCGGGTCCTATGAAAGTCCAGAAACCAAATCCCCTCGAAGGCAGTCATCTGTCTGGGCAAGGGTCTGAGTTTAACTGTATCAACAAAGCTCAACCTATGTTCCTTTTCCAACAAATCGTCAGAACCTGGCTAATGTCCACTCCAGTCCCAGATAGAGCTATAGGTTCAAAGGTCAACACTCACTAAGACACCAAAAAAAAAAAAAAAATCCACTTTTGAACACACATTCATTGTTATGACTGTATCTTCCCAGGAACCTGGGAAATTAGACCTCTCGTACCCGAGGGGGGCGTGCCTCTATCTGAGATGGGTCACGTATGTTAGCCCCGTTTTCTGGGTGATGTTGGCCATGAGCCTGTTGAACATCGCTCATATCGTTTACGCAAAAGTAGGGGTAAGTTATGTCGGTATTTTATTTGGCGTCTGTGCGCACGTGGACTCACTTTTGTCTGTGGGGAAGTACCAGGGTTGGGCATGGCTCTGTGTACTTGACCTTGGTACGTGGATTTGTACATGAATCCCTGTGTTCATCCCAGAGACCGACAGCCAGATCATTAACCGGTGTGGTTTCCCAGATTCATGCCGTTGTGAAGGAAGAGTTATATTTGCTTGTTTGAGGAAGTCTGTTGAGATTTAGCACACATGAGACTTTTCTTCGTAAGGGGCCGAAAGAGATAGGTCGCCCCGGCACCCAGGAGAGAATGGACAGATCTGCCGTGGAGAGGTTCCCTGTGTCCCTCCACCACTGGAGACCGGGATAGAGGTAGTGCGGTACCCCAACTTTCCTGGCCAAGGCCTCAGGTCCTTCCACTTGCGTCCGTGCCCTCCTTCACACGTGCATGCACACCCGTCTTGTCAGAATGTGTCTTCACCTCTTATCTTCCGTGTGGCAACCCCCTTCCAGCCCTGCAGGTAGGCATCGTTCTCCTTCCTCCACGGGCAAGGGCACCAAGCGAGAAATCCGCTGCCTCAGCTCTGCCCTTCTCCCCCAAGTGCAGGCTCTGGATGCTGGAGGGAGGAGCCGGGCCCTGCTGATCCTGGGCTCCCCTCCCCAGGCGCTGCCGCCTCCTCGTCCTCCTCGTCCTCCTTGTCCTCCTCGGCCCCCTCCTCCTCCTCCTAGGCAGGCCAAGGGGCAGCTGGAAAGGGCAAGGGTGTGGGGGACATTTCAGGAAAAGGGCTTGGGAGGCGGGTAGGCCAGATGGCTGCCTGCGGAGGACTGGGTCTGAGCCTCCCGGCTGCCCACGGAGGAGCCCTGAGCGGAGTCTTCCCTGCCTGCCTTCCTTGGGGACCACGGTGGCCCGTGGGGGCTCTCCGGGACCCTCCCCATCCTGCCCTGGGTGGGGGCGCCAAGGCAAGGAGGGTGGGGGAGGGCTGGGCCTGGCTCCGGGGCTGGGAGACCGATCACGAGCCTCCAAGCCGAGTTGCAGGAGAGCCAGTAATTCAAACCATCCTGACCCTTCGGTGAACCCAAACCTGCTGACCTTGACAACGCCAGACAAGGGAGGCCTCACAAACCTCAACCTGTGCGAGGGCCTCGCCTTCTCTCCCTCCCTTCCTTGGAGCCCCGGGGCCCAGCCTCCAGGTGGCTCCTCATTTTGCTGTCCCCGCCACCCCTCAGTATCCCTCCCTCCGCGAAGGGCCTGCCCTCCACCCTCTGTGCGCAGCCCCACCAACTGTCCGCGGGCACCTCTTGGGGGCCCCTCCACGGCCAGGCCAGGGGGTTCTCCTTTAAACGTGGCTTTCACACCTGGTGCACTCTCCTCCTGCCTGAGCCTTCATCTTTTTCAGAAGTACTGGCTCTATTGTGCGTGTGTGTGTGCGTGTGCACGCAGGTGTGCACGCGTGGGGTCTGGGAGCACATGGGGTCTGAACGCACGCAGGGCAGGGATAAAATGTGATCAAGACAGAGCGGGCAGAGGAGGGAAGAAAAGCCCGAGGAAAGCAGCCCCAGGAACCTGCATTAAAGTAAATGCAGTTTATGAAGTTTATGCCTTCCTCCTCGGGAGAGCTGGATTCCCGCCAGCAGCCTTCCGAGCCTGGCAAACAGCTCCTGAAGCAGAAAGTGCGGGCAGGAGCTCGAGCAAGCCAGTGACAGAGGGAGGATGCACGGACCCTCTCCCCCGGCCCCCCCACCACGGGCTCACACAGATCTCTCTGGGCTCCGGGCAAAGTCTGGGTGGAGGGGTGCGGACAGTGTGTTTGAGGCGAGTGACTCCAAGAGCTTCACTTTCCTTCCCTCTCACCTGCCCAGCCCCCCAGTTTCCTCTCCTGTGGTGAACAACAGCAAGAGCTGACACCCCCCCCCCCTCCCCGGGAGGTTTGCTGGCCTGGCAAGCCAAACCCGAGGGCACCATGGGCCCCGGGGGCAGCCGGTCCATGGAAGGTGCTCTGCGTGAGGGGCAGTGGGGACAGTCGTTGTGAGGCATAAGTGGAGAAAGGGACCAGAATGCGGTCTCCCAGGGAGCTGCCTTTTTTTCTGTCGCTGGGATTCCTTTTCTCTGGTATCTTGGTCTAGGCCAACTGGGTACCTTGTAGCTACTGAAGACAGCTCCTGGGGTCTCTTAAGAAGAAACAGAGACAGTATTTTTTTTCCTGGGACTTCAGAGGAAATGAATGTTTGGCAAGGTTAAGGATATGAGCGCTCTCAGCGTTCTTATGAGCAAGGTGGGCTACCTGCCCTTCTAGCGGTTTCTTCATGTGCATAAGCACTTGGCTTCATGTGTGCATATACTAATCATGGGGAAATAGGCCAGAATCCTTGACTCTGGAGGAACGGGAGTGTGTAGTAAAGGCCTTCACTCCGACCCTTGGGATTGGCATTCCCTGAGCTTCGGTGACAGGCCTCAGCTGGGATGGGACGTGGGGAGGGGAAGTCTGTCTCCTGCCTTGCCCTGGGACCTTGGTGTGCCTGTTTGAGTTCCGCCAGGAGCTGGGACAGAGGAGGACAGCAGAGGTAGAGTCATCTGAAGGCGGACAGTCGAGGGAAGAAGAGTCAAAGGGAAAGCGAAGGATGGGCAGAAATTGCTGATTGTGGAGAATGCTCTGGAAGCCAGGAGATGCCAGGCATGGAGGGAGGCAGGAACTGGCCAAGGATGGCTTTTGCCCTTTTTCTCCCCTTCCCTCTCCCCTCCCCTCCCTCCTCCCCTCTCTTCCTCTCCTCATCCCTCCCCTCTTCCCGCCACACATCTTTATTGGTTCCGGTAATAGCGTTGATTTGCATGTCAGGCAAAGCCTTGCTACACACACAGAAAGAAAACCCCAGCCGCAGCGGCGGCGTGGCAGTGTCAGCTCTCGCTGTTGTTCGACAGTGTAAAATTAAATTAATAAAGCCCCCAACACAGGAAAACATAACAGGAAATTAATGGCCTTTACTGTCGCTCTGATGCAGTCATTTGCAACCCTGCTTTCCGCACCAAAGACTTCATAAATGCAAGCAGTTTCTCTAAACAAGCATACTTAGGGCGGCCTGGTATGTAATTTTTCGCCTTGCTTGTGTCCTTTGAGCTAACAAAGCCCCCTTCCCTCCTGGCTCCAGAGAGGTTTCTCAGTGGTCCTGGCCCCAGCTGGAACCCCGCACCAGGCAGGAGGCCCCGGCCCCGCCCTGAGAGCCCACAGAGGGCGGAAGGAGAACACATGTCCCCCAGCCCCCCAGCACAGACAGATGCTGGGTGAGCCCTCCTTCCCCACAGTGGCCAGAGGGCCTGGAGCCCTAGCCTCTGCCGGACCGGCCAGCAGGAAGGCACGACACCAACCCTCAAGCAGGAAAGTTGGTCACTCTGGGGAATTCACCCAAACCACCCAGGGCTCAGTCCTCCCCTTTCTCTGTGCAATTCGGGTCTCTCTCCACTACCTGTTTGCTCCCCTCCCTTCGTGGCCTCTGGTCATCCCTTCCCTCCCGCTTCACCTCTACCTGCTCACCATCCCACTTCCCAGATGGGTCACACGCACTCACGCTGGCTGTGTGGTGGCCGAGGGGGCGTATGTCCTTCTTTGCTACAGGTAACTGGGAGTTTGAGGAGGACGGGGGACTAACTTATTCAGAAGGGGGAAAGTCACTGTACTGGTGTAATTCTCTGGAGTTCTAGGTCTCCCCTCTACTGTTTGGTGAGGAACTACAAGGGCCCTAGATGATCATTCAGATCAGGCCTCTGTCCTCAGGCAGATTTCCTATAAGCCCTTTCAGACATCGGAGAGTGTGTGGTTTTCCTTTGGTGTGTAAACAGTGGAATGTTGAGAAAACTTGCGTCTCTGGCGAGCTTTGTATCAGTGTGGGTCCAAGTGCCACTTGAGTTGGGATGTATGAGAGGAAAAAATACCCAGGACGTGGGTCTCCAGGAATTTATAATCTACTGGGGGAGGCAAGGCTATCACACTCAGACAGTAAGCTATTAATTAAATGCTGAACCATGTGGCTGAGCATTCAGTAGGAATCCAGGGAAGTGGCCAGAAGAGCAACGGGAGATGGGACTTGAGCCCCGGAGTAGCTAAGACACAGAGAGACGGTCTCCAGAGACCCCTCCTAGGTGGAGCGAGACCCGTGGCTGGGCTGAGGCCGGTGACAAAGCAAAGTCTCAGATTCTTTTTTTTTTTTATCAACTGTTTTGAGGTTCACCCATATTGTAAGCCTCAGATTCTTAAAGGTCATCTGGTCTTATCTGCCACTCCCATAGGACTCTCCCTTCCCACGGTTCTGCCTGACGGGCCACGGCCCCTGCCTGGACATAGGATGTACATGGACAGTTGTCACTGTTAACAGCACTGCCTTGATACTGAGTCAGGGTAGTGTTGAGGGAAAACCCTTGGAAGCCAGATGTCTGGCTGTGGGGACGGTCTGCACTCCTTACTGGCCGTGGGACCTTTGGCTATTTACATGATCTCTTTTCTTTAAAATAGAGACAACAATATTCACCACTTGGAGTGATGGCAAAGATCTCCCTCTGACGCCGCCTATTCTCTCCTCCCTTCCTCCCTTCTTTCCATCCATCCCGCCTGGTTTGCTGAGCCCCCGGGTGGATTTTAGTTTCTCACGTGATGTGGTCCCTGCGCTGGAGGAATCTTTCCCACCATACTGTTTGCCCATCTCTGAATTCACTCTTTTTTTTTTTTAAAGGTTTTTTATTTATTTACTTGGCAGAGAGGAGAGAGATCACAAGTAGGCAGAGAGGCAGGCAGAGAGAGGAGGGAGCAGGCTCTCTGCCAAGCAGAGAGCCCGATGTGGGGCTCGATCCCAGGACCCTGAGATCATGACCTGAGCCAAAGGCAGAGGCTTAACCCGCTAAGCCACCCAGGCGCCCCTCTGAATTCACTCTTGACGGTTAAAGTCTCTCCTATGCCCCCACTGAACTCCAGAGACTGTCTAGCCAATGCCAAGAATGGTAGAACCGTGGCCACTCCCCATCTGGAAATTGTGCATCTGTAACGTAGCCGAAGATTACATTAGACTTTTTTTAGCAGCTCTGTCAGACTCAAGATCACATCGAGTTCGTGGTCAACGAAAACCTCGAGATCTTTTTCACATCAATTGCTATCAAGCCAGGTCTACTCCATTGTGCACTTGGATAATTGATTTTTTTTTAACCTAAACATAGGGCATTCCATTTATCCCTGTTGAATTCCATTCTGTCGGTTTGGGCTCTTAGTTCCACCTGATTAAGATCATAAGGGTGTTGGGGCGCCTGGGTGGCTCAGTGGGTTAAAGCCTCTGCCTTCGGCTCAGATCATGATCTCGGGGTTCTAGGATCGAGTCCCACATCGGGCTCTCTGCTCAGTGGGGAGACTGCTTCCCCCTCTCTCTCTGCCTGCCTCTTTGTGTACTTGTGATCTCTCTCTGTCAAATAAATTAAAAAAAAAATCTTTTTTTTTTTTTTAATTTTTTTTAAGATTTTATTTATTTATTAGAGAGAGAGAGACTGAGAATGAGAGGGGAGAAGGTCAGAGGGAGAAGCGGACTTCCCGCAGAGCCGGGAGTCCGATATGGGACTCGATCCCAGGACTCCGGGACCATGACCTGAGCCGAAGGCAGTCGCCCAACCAACTGAGCCACCCAGGCGCCCAAAAAAAAATCTTTTTAAAAAAGATCATAAGGGTGTCTTCTGTAGCATCATCCTAGTCAGGGTTTTTTTTTTTTTTTTTACAAGAATTATTTGCCTTGGGGCACCTGGGTGGCTCAGTCGGTTAAGTTAAGCCTCTGCCTGCAGCTCAGGTCATGATCTCAGGGTCCTGGGATCGAGCCCCACATTGGACTCTCTCTCTAGCTGGGAGTCTGCTTCTCCCTCTGTGCTCGCTCTCTCTCACTCTCTCTCAAATAAGTAAAATCTTAAAAAAAAAAAGATGATTTGCCTTTACAATAGAGGAGAGACAGTGGCCCACCAGTGGAAGCCTCCCTCTTGGTTGCAGTAAATGAATGCTTTGGGTACTACTGAGCCCAGCAGCCATCAACCATTTCACTTTTCTTCATCTTGCCCATAAAATTAGGAAGGGGATTCTTTGTGAAATGTTAACATTCCCCACATCCACAGCATTTCCTCAATCAATAAAAAATGCAACTTAAGTTGATGAGCAGATTGAGTGCCTCCTATGTATAAAACATGGCAGGAAGGATTTACAAAAGTAAATAGAATGCAGTTCTTGACTTCGAGAAGCTTCTAATCTAGTAGGGAAATAAATGTGTGCATCATTATGCAAGCAGAGTGTGATAGATGCTATGATCAAGGTATAAAGTGCTATGATGAGTGTTTAAAAAAGAGAGAGAGAGAGCGTTTGCTTCCAGTCGGACAATTAAAGAGATTTTAGTGGGGTTAGCATTTGATCTAAGCATTGATAGCTAATGAATGTGCCACAACTTCTTCTTGGTGGGTGCAGGCAGGTTCCAGGGTATCCCCATGTTCTTTCCCGGGGCCCACACGTTAACTGTATAACAATTTCTTCTAAAAGATTTCCCAACCCTAGCATTAAATTTATTAAAGCATTATTTGCACGACCCCCCCCCCCCCTTTTGCAGGGAGGATGGCATTGGGCTTTGTCACTGCTTCATGCTTTCACTGTGACTTCTCAAGGATTACCAGCAAAAAATTTAGGATCCTATCTACTTTCTCCCAGAGGGTGCCGGTAGACGAATTATCTGGGCCCGGGAACGTTAAGTACATTGAAATAGAGAGGAGTTACCTGCCTGGTCCCCTGCTGACCTGGGACACTCCTGCTGGTCCCATTTCGAAGATTCTTTTCTTTGATGGAGAAGAGGAAGGCAAGCAGAGGGAGGGAGGGTCCGAGAGGTTCTGCCTTCTCTCCCCTTTTTTCTCAGTCTTACTCCCCTTGCCAGGTACTCAACCTAAGCCTGCCTTCCTTTTTGTTCTTTCTTCAAACATAGCTACGGAAGCCCTTTTCTGTAGTCTCGGCTTGTTCTGACCTCTTGTCTGCCTGACAGGTTCAAGCTACCCTCATATCCATCCTTGGTTAGTGTCCCCTCCTTCCATCTGTTGTGTCCTTCTTAAGAGAGAAAAAAATAACTTTTGTCTGGTAGTGTCATACATTTTCATTGAGAGATATTTGGAAGATACAGTAAATTAAAAAAAAACACCTATAATGTCATCACTGAGAGATAACCACTGTTAGAATTTGGTATAGTCTTTATGGTCTTTTTTGTTTTCCCTTCAGTGCATATATAATTTTTTATCAAGATTGGAATGATACTGTATATACAGCTTGTGTCTTGCTATTTTCACTTAACATTATATAGGACCATTTTCACATATCATTAAATATTCTTTGAAAACATGATTTTTTAATGGCTGCATAATCTTCCACCATTTGGTGTACATGTCCTTTTAAAATCTAGGCTCATCATATTTTAAAGCTTACCCGTGTGCAACAGCAATGATTTTTCCTTAAATGTCCTTCTCTTCCAACCCCTCCCCCACTCCAGTCCCTTTACTTTGTCAGGTTGATTATTTGAGCTTGTAGAGGTGGAATTTCATTTTTAGAGCACCCTGTCCTTACAGAATCATGCTCCCTTGTAGAGTCTCTTGCCATGGGATCACTCGACCATTCTTGCCCTCCCCATGTAGCAGTTTGCTTTCCTTAAGTTGGATTCTGTCCAATGCCTCCTTCCTTGGCTACTGTCAACTTTAGACATGCTTGCTTTCTCCGCAGATCCCCATCACTTCCCTTTTATCGGTTTTTGTTTCTCGATCAGAATTAAGCAGCTTGGAATAGTGAAAAGGGCATTGGGCATTGAGAACCTCAGTTCCCATCTTAAAGATGACCAGCTGTGTGACATGGGAAAATTACTCAACCTTTCTGAGCCTTTTTTTTTTTTTTTTGGTCTCTAAGAGGGAATCCGATTCAATGATCTCCATGATAATTTGCAGCTGTAAAATGCAATGACACTGAATCCAGAGTAGCAATTTACTTTGTTGCCACTTTTTTCTTCTAAAAGGTAAATTGTTGATCAAAGCAAGCTAAGTTATCTACCTTTGCTTCTGGAATTCTGTTAGATGAATCAGCCCACATTTTTTTTAAGCACTTCCAGCCCCATGCTAGGTTTACAAAGATGAGAAAGATGAGTCCCTGCCTTCAAAATAGTCACAGTTTAGTGGAGAAGACAAACATTAAAAAAACAACGATGATACATATAGATTCTAAATTTGGCTCTGCCACTTATCGGCTATAGTAGGTAATTTGGGGGTAAGTTACTTAACCTTTCCATCCCTTGGTTTCTCTGGGTTACAACTCAAGCTGCCTCAGGCATATTGCCTGTGTTTGCTTCTGCCTCTTGTATCACTTGTTAGCTGCGTAACCTTGGGAAAGTTCTGGAACCTCTGCCAATCATTTCCTTACCTACGAAATGGAGATAATAATAGAAGCTTCCTGCTTAAGTTCTGGTGAAGATTAAATGAGTTAACATATGTACAATTCTTAGACGCGTGCCTAATGTATAGTAAGCACTTGATGTTAGTTGCTGTTATTGTAAGGATTAAGTCAGTGTCTATGTGTTACCCATAGTGTCTGCTACTGTAATAGAAACTGGATCGATTTCAGTTATTATTATTATTTCTACAATAGAGGGTTGGATAGATGGCAACTGGAACACAGAGAAGGAAGAAATTAATACTGCAGAGGGAGGAGCTAGCCACTCGCTGGTGTAACTTTGAGGAAACTCAATCCAGAAAAGCTCGTGGGACTTGGCCAAGGCCACGTAGCACGTGAGCAACAAAACGAGGATTTCAACTCAGATGTCACTCCTAGTCCAGTGTCATGCTAGGATCGCCAATGCAGCTTAGTGTCTCTAGAGGCACAGGGGTGTAAATGGGCACGGCAAGACTGAGGTCAGGCCGGCCAGGCACCACCCCCTCCTTTCCCCCCACCATGAACTCACTGAGCGTCTAGAAGCTGAGCCTGGTCGGGCGAGCAGGGGGTCTGGCAGGGCTGGAAGGCCAGGCAGAAGCTAGTCTTGCTCAGAGCCTAAGCTTTGGGCCATGTTTCCAAGGGCTTTTTCATGCCCTCTCCTTGAGCTGGGCTTGGCCGTCGCAGACCCACGGGCCGTCCAGTTTCAGGATGGAGGCGCCAGGGAACGGCATCCCGTCTCCTTGGACAAACCATGTTCCCACCAGCACACTCTCCAGCCTGGGCCTCCAGCCCTTCCCAGCACAGGCAGCATGGCTTTCTTCCTCTCTCCTCCTTTTCCTGTCTATTTCTTTCCCCCCAGGCTTCCCCTCTTCCTTCCTTCCTCTCTTCCTCCCTCCCCTCCCCTTTCCACCCATTCTCTCCTGGCTCCCTCACACTCCTTCCCTTTCTTTTTCCCTATCCCGTCCCCTCCCTGTGACCCAAATCCCGGCTCTTGATCCAGGGTCGGAGGAAAGAAAAGCGGGGTGGGGGCCCCCCAACCCCGCCTGCGCCCCATCAGCTGGGAGGGCTGGCGCCGCGTGGGGGTGGGGCCGGGCTGTACCGGCAGCTGCCCTGAATGACAAGCGGGGATATTGATCGCATTCTGAACTCAGCCCAGCCGATAGAAGGTAATTAATGACTCCATTTGCCTCAGTACCGAGGAGAACAATTGAGTTTGAAACTGCAACAACTGGCAGCTGGGGGTGAACCCCATCAGAGAGGAAGGTAGTGTTAGATGGGGGGAGGGGGCGGACCGAGGCTACCGGCCCTAATGGTGGGGAGCAGGCGTTAGCATGGGCCCCCCCCCAACCACAGGGAGCCCGTGCCCCTCCAGGGCCCCTGGGGGCCGAAGCCCCTCACGCACTGTTCCTACTTCCTCCGTGCTTTTTCTCTTTTCTTCCTGTCTCGCTTTTGGGGGTCATTTTCCCTCTTCGGATGAAGTAAGACAGACTTCCCCCCAGATTGCTTCCCCTGTGCTGTGATCTTGCACATGTTTGTTTTTTTTTTACCCTCCCTCGGCTTGTTCCCTCATTTGTGAAATTGAACTAATGGTATCTCTTTGGCAAGCGTTCTGTGAGAACTGGAGATAATGTGTATAAAGCGCTTCAAGCCCCCGGGTACGCGGCGTCCATACGTGCTAATGATGATGATGGTGATAATCTTTGACACAAAAGGCAAATTTGGTGGCATCGAGAGGGCTTTGGGGTCAGACATCCTGAGTTCAAATCCAGCCTCTGCTGCTTAGTCATTGGCTAATGTTCAACAAATAATTTTACCTCTCCTCTGAAAAATGAGGAGTACTTCATAAAGTTGAGCAGATTTAATGGGTGCATGTAAAGGCTCTAATATTGTGGGTTTCCCCATAGGTAGACACGTGTACTGGGGCCTTGAAAACTGAAGTTAGCATAGTTCTTTCTTGTACTTTAAAAGGATTCCTCTCAAATACCTAATTCCTACTTCTTGGGATTTGGGGGGTGGGTAACCCTTGTTCATCCCACCTTGATTTTGTGGATTTTGATGAGCCTGAGTGCTTTCTGACCAAGGAAATGGCATCATTTCATTCTGCCTCTAACCATCACCCCACCCACATTTTGGTCAGTGCACAAGACTATCTCCTGTCCCTGGCAGTGACTACTTTGAGAATTCCGGTAGAAAGTCATCACACAAGGAGGACAGAATACCTGTGTGCCTAGCCCTCACCCTTAGGACGTAGTATTCATTGGCTTCCCTCCTGTCCAAGCTGCTGAGCTCTCACTGGACAACACGATTCAGGACTGGCATGGCCTGGAGTCAGAGAAGGTAGAGAAGGTAGGAGGTAGGGCTCCACTCCCAGCAAGCACAGAAGAGATGGGGATGGACAAGGCTAAGTGGGTGAGATCAGATCCTTTTGCTGGGGATTAGTATTAACGATTCTAGAAGTGGTACATGCTTATTGTACAAAGTCTAGACAATATGGAAAAACTTAGACGAGAAGAAATGATCCGGATTTGCTCATGATCCAAAGGCAGCCATTGTTAACCATGTTCACGAAGTGGGCCCTCCTTCCGGTCAGGGTGATCTTTGGTTGTGCAGCGTCTTTGTCCCCATGGAGACCGGGGCACCGCTGCTAGAGTCCCCGCTCAGGACGCAGGCTGGGCGGGCTCCTGCTGCCCATTGAGCTGGAGTGCCTTCCCGGTACCAGGCTTTCCGGTGGCTGTGTCCTTGCGCTAGCCTCCTGCTAGTCTCTACCGTGTTTGCTCTGAGCGCGTTTCCTCACCAGTTAAAAGGGGATCGTAATCCCTACCTACCTTGGAGCGTGGTTAGGAAGCCCAGATGACCTAAGGTCTGTGAAAGCTTTCTGTTAACTGCTCAGCAAATAGGGAGCAGTCAGAGGAGACGATATGAGCCTTTGTTCCCCCGAAAGAAAAATATTCATCAAAGGTTTAGCTCAGCAGTTTAATTCAGTACATTTATTTATATCCTGCCTTATTCTAAAAAGGACTTGTCGTGGCCCCTGTCCTTGAGAGTGCTTTTGCTCCAGGGAACAGAACACCCGGAATGGGGGCCAGTCCTGAGAGCATCACCGCCGAGTTGTGTGACCTCGGACTGGCCGTCTCCCCCCGCTCGCTGCTCACCCCCCCCCCCCCGTTTTCCTTACTGTAAAATGAGAAATTGGGACCGAGTGTCATTTTCAACAGTCATTTTCAAACAGTCTGTGCTCATCAGCACAGGGCCCCGGCCTGTGCCTTCAGTGTGGGGAGGGTGCCAGGCACAGAAGCGGGGCTGCGAGGAGGGAGACTGTGCCCCAGAAGGAGTCACGTGGTCCCCACCTGAGCCCCTGGCTTTGGAACCCGGGCAGCAGAGTGAAAGGATGTAGCGGGTAGGCTCGGGGTCAAGCAGACCCAAAGTCACATCCCGACTGTCACTAACCTGCTGCCCAGCCTTGGCCAAGCCACGTAACGGCTCTTTGCCTCAGTTTCCCTCTCTTTCACATAGGTATCACAGTCCTGACCCTACAGGGTTCAGGGAGGCTTCAGTGGCATGTAACAAGCTGAGGGCTGTGAGCAGCTCCCCAGACAGTGGCTCGGTCGGGGACAGCAGAAGGTCGGGGACAGCAGGAGAACAGGGCTGAACCCCCCCCCCACGCAGGGACTAACTAACACGCGGTCCCTTCCTCGCTCCAGCAGGGTGCAGAGTGAGGTCTTACTAAACCTACAGTAACCATGTTTTCCAACCTTCGTCTAAAAATACGGCCTGGCAGTGGGAAAGAGAATTAAAAACCAGAATAGTTCCACAAAGCCCAGGACGTGTGGCCACCACACTCCGGCCATCTTCTGGGAATCCTGACAAGGGATTGGCTTATCTCATCAAGAAAAAGGCCAAGGGCCTCCTCCCGTCTTTTAGGAACGACCTTCTCTGGAACCAGCTCCCACCATGGGCCATTAGGCCCCTCTTGTCCCACCCCCGCTGCCTGTGACAGGGCCTTGGTGTGGCGGTCCACGTCAGAGGCTGTCTCTGGTCCCAGTTCCCAAGCCACCTCTGCTGCTTTCCTCGGACGGTGGTTCTGCAGCTCCCAGGTCAGGTGCTGCTCTTAACTGGGAAGACGGCATTCTCTGTCCTTTGGGCAAAGGCACCGTAGGTGGGCAGGCTGGTGTTGCTGAGGGGGACGCTGTTAGAAGCTCCCCAGCAGCGAGGGTGAGTGAAGAAGGGGCATAAGCCTACGCAGGGCCTGCCGTGGACCTTCCCTCATCCTCTGACTGGTAGGGACCTGAGAGGTGACTGGGAGTTCTGGGGGGCCAAGCCAGTCAGGTGGCCAGTCTAGAGACCCTGCGCCAGGGGTCTGGGTCAGTCATTCATTCAGTCACCCATCGAACCCTCTGTGCCCGTGTCCATGCCTGGCGCTAGAGTGGGATGATTTCAGTCACGGTCTCTGCCAACAGGGAACTCATGGCCTGGTTCTCTGTTGTCAGGAATCTTGTTGGAGAAGGATGCTAATTACTCACGCGTTTCCTTCCCGGCTCACTCTGAAACCCAGATCAAGATGTGCTTCGCCTCCTCGTCTGTCCTAGCCCGGCTCTGCCCGCGAGCCTCGACTCCCGCGGCCTGGCAGCGATGCCCCAGTGCGGTTCCAGCCCTCTCCTTGTGTCACCTCGGAGAGCCTCCCCTCGGGAAGTCCCACGCGGAGGGCTCTCTCACCGTCAGCCTCAGGAGGTCTCCGCCGGTGGTCAGCACTGAGCGCCACTTCCTCTTCTCTTCCTTTTCTGGTCTCTTCTTCCATGTTCTCTTTTTGAGTCTGCCCGTCCTTCTCTCCTCTCTTCTCTTTCCCCCTTCATCAGCCCACCCTCCAAACCCACTCCATCCAGGCCCTTCCACAGCAGGCCACCCAGGTTTCCTGTCCAAGCGACTTCTCCCCAACCAGCACTTCCCAGGGCTTCCGGGGCGAGGAGCATCTTCCCTTCTTCCTCTGCCTGTTCTCCTTCCTCCTTTCCTGTGCTTCTTCTTCTTGGACCTCTGACCCCAGGCTTCTCCCAACCACCTCTCCTCGCTCCCTTCCCACCCTCTCCCCTTGCCTTCATCCCTTCTGTCCTTCTCCAGCCGAAGGAAGGGTGCCGCCCCTCCTCTGGAGAGAGCCTGCGAGAGCTTCCCGTCCCCATCAGTGGTGCCACCGCCCACTCCCTGTCTCTGCACCCCCACCCCCCAGAAGTTTCTTTGTGCTCTTTCATCATTCATCATTACCGCTGCCTCTCCTGCCTCCTCATTGCCTTCCTCCTCCTCTGGGAGTTTCCTCAAGCCTCCTGTAGCCTCTCCTGGGGTTCTCTGCAGGCTTTCATCACACCAGGTCCCTTCCCCGACCCTCCAGCACCTTCTTTCTCTCCCTCACTCCATGCCCTTCCTCCTCCTCTCCTTCCCTTTGCCCACCTCCCACTGCCACCTCTTCCAGTAGCAGGCTTCCCTTCGCCTTTCCTTCCTCCCTCCCCCTTCCACTGCTGCCTCTGTAACCTGTCTTATCACCAGGGCCTGAGTAGACAAAAAAATAAATAAATAAAAAGGTCAGTGAGTAGAGGGAGCAGCAATAACCCCTAAAACAGTACTATCAGTGGAACATGATTGATCAATTGAATTCCATAGCGGCTGAAAGATGTGGGATTAAGTAGTGTATTATACGCACAATGAGTTGAGGCATGATGTTCATTTCAAGTTCATTTCGCCGGCCTCTGCCACCAGATCAGGCAATCAATAGGGGCAGCAGATATCATATATCACCTCTCTGCGGGCTGGGGAGAGAGCACCATAATCTCTCGCAAATTTAGAGTGACAGATTTGTCAAGATCTGAAGGGCCCCTGAATAAATGACGGAAAAGAGACTCCTCCAGCCAGCGCCCTGAGGACAAAGCTTCAGTTCAGCCCCCCCACGCACGCACGCACGCACACGCGCGCGCACACGCTGTACACAGATCCACGCAGAGGCACGCTAGGAGCCTTTCCACACGTATGCACACACTCGTGCACTGAACACCAGAGCCCGTGCTCCCAGAAAAACGCACACCTTCCTGCCTGGGACCCATTTGTGTCACCGCCAAAACCACACACAAAGAACCACTGCGTCATTCGGCCCGACAGCAGGGTTTCCCAAAAGGCAGGAGGATTCCAGCGGGAGAGGATTCGACACAATGGAACATGCAGAGAGCTTCAAGGGGTGGAATCAGGAGGCTAGCACACCCTTGAAAGAAAAGCAGGCGCAGAAGAAACATGGGGCGGCTGAGCTCACGCTCCCCGTACGGTCACATGCACGCGCATGCACACACACACACACACACACACACACACTTTCTTTGCTTTCCCACCTCCTGAGGAATAGAGTAGAGGGAAGTGAAGACAGAGGGTCCCCTTCGGAAAACAGACCCCATGCTCCATCTGGGAGGCCGGAAGAGAGGATGGCTGCAGGTTGAGGTTAATCAATATGTAATATTTTCTATGGTCTCCCGAATGATCCTGTACGGTGTTACTGTATATAATGCAATATTGATTATATCATATCGTATAATCACCTATAAACTGATATATGTAACAGCCCCAGAGGAGCACCCGAGGCCTCCAGCATGGGCTGGCCCCAGGCCCAAGGCTCCTCCGTGGGTCTTGGGCTGAAGGAGGCCAAGGAGTGGCCCCACTGGGGCCGGCGAGGACCCAGCTTCGGGTTGGGGAGTTGCCACGTAGATGTCCACAGAGAGACAGAGACCAGGCTCTGAGCCCACTGTGTGGTCCGGAAACTAGCACGCGGGACGCAGGGGTGCAGGGAAGGGAAGCAGAAAGGCTGGCTAGAGCAGCGCCTGGACCAGACAGGCCTGCAGCCCCAGGGGGCGGGTGTGGCACCCCCGTGGCTTTCCCCCACGGAGCGCGTGTCGGCTGCCTGGGACAAGTACGGGAGGAGCTGGGCGCCCGTGGCGCTGGCCGCTGACGGAGGCCTGGCTGGAGTCCGGGTCAGGGACAGAGGCTGAGGACACTGTCTCTAGGCTCTGCCCCAGGTGGGACCTCACTGCTCGTGTGCCACCTGCTGTCCTCCTGCTCTGGTCTCCGTCCTGGCCGGAGCAGAGGGCCTCGGCTTGACTTTCAGAGTCCCTCCTCCCTCGGTGGCGAAGTTAATTACTTCAGCCAGTCTCCGTGTTACACCCAGCCTTGGAGATTTGATGATTTTCCACCCTTGGAGTCAGTGGAACTGAAATTCATCTCAGAGCCGAGTTCAATTCTCCACAGGCTCGGTAATGCTGGCCCGAGACAGTCCGCTCCTCCCCAGGCTGACCCAGGTCTGGGGACAGATGGGGTTCAGGGGAGACATTCCCTAAGGAGACCTCCGGCTATAGCTCCTTCCAGTCCTTCCCACACCCCAGCCCCCCCGCACCGGGACAACTTCCCTTTCTCTTCCTAGGTCCTTCAGAGGCTCTGGCTTCCCCAGCCAGATCTCAGAGGCATGGTCAGCCCCCGGGTCAGCTGCTCTAGTCTAGAAGCTGGGGATGAGGGGTCCCAGAAGGGCTAGAAAGCCCCCTTTGGCTCACTGTGCCTGTGCCAGCCTGCGCTGATGCCCCCAGTGTCCGTGTGTCCTCCAGATGTGTCCGAGGGCTCAGTCCCCAATGGAGACTCCCAGAGTGGCGTGGACAGTTTGCGGAAGCACTTGCGAGCCGACACCTTCACCCAGCAGCAGCTGGAAGCTTTGGATCGGGTCTTTGAGCGTCCTTCCTACCCTGACGTCTTCCAGGCATCGGAGCACATCAAATCGGAACAGGTGAGGGAGGAGCTTTCTGCCTGCAGAAGTGGACAGGGATGGGGCAGAACAAGGCCTCTGGAAAATGTGCCTACCCAGCGTCGCACACGCAATGTACGGGGGCACCGCGCGCATGCCGAGTAGATACACTCACACCAAGATGTGAGGGTAGTGTTCGGAAGAACCGTTGTGGTGTACGGCAGTTAGAGATGATGAGTTCTGGGTGATAGGCCTTGGGTAAGTCTTGTCCCCTTTCGGAGCCTCAGTTTCCCCATCCGTAGAATGGAGGATTTGGGCAAGGTCTAACAGGTCCCTTCCGGCCCTGCCGTTCCACGCGTCTGGCATAGAAGACCCAGGAAACGTCCTCGTCCTCTTGCCATGTCCCTTGCCTAAATGCCCCGGAGGTCTTACAGAAAGTTTGGGCAAGCCCGGGGTGTACTTCTCGCCTTCGGGGTCTGCCTCCTGCTCCCTGAGTCCAGCTGTCCAGCGTGACCCGAGGTCAGCTGACGGCCTACCCCTCCTCCCCGATACTTCGCCTAGACGCAGCACGGCCCCGCGTGCCCCGCGGCCCACGACACACCGGCACAATACACAACGTAAACACACCTCCTAGCTCCTCCCATTTACCGGTGTGCACGTGTTTACACACCAGCACAGGCACCTGCTCCCTCCCCCCACTCACAGCTCGCAGTCCTCCGAGCACAGCCCCCCACACCCCACCCGCCAGCAGGGGGGCCTTCTCCCAGACCACCGCTCGCACACCCCCAGCACCTGCCTCCACCCACACATCCAGAGGGGCCCCCAGTGCACACACACCCATTCCTCCCACACCTACGGTTCCGGCCAGGCCCACAGCCACCGTACGACCCCGTCCACTGGGCTTGCACCCGCACACGTGCGCTCGCACACTCTCACACCCGCGCAACCCCGTGGGCTCCACGCAGCGCGGTTCCGCTCTAGGACGCCAGCGGCTCCCAGCCACTCGCCTTTCTCTCCGCCCGTCCTTTTATCCCATAAGCTGTTTGTCTTCATAAAACAAAAATCAGAAGTCTTTTTAAGGTGCCCTGAGCCATAAACCAACAAAGGAGGAGCCGGCCGAGGCGGGCGGCTCGGTGCACCCTCCACGAGTCCCCGGCTGTATTACAATGAATAACCTTTATTTACTTTCATTAGACTATTAAACACCAGCACAGTCATTTTTCCCCCTGAAACTCGGAGCAGGGCCCATAAAGCAAATCCGAAGCCTAATTGAGTTCATTTTAATTTCTCTCCGATCACAGCGAATTACTCTGGTGATAAATCAGGGGGCAGCTTCACCCCCAGTAGAAGGCCTAATTTGCAGCTAATTACAAAACTGATTTCTACAGGAAGATCAATACGAGAAGGAATTGGAAATGACGAGGCAATCCCGGCCAGCCAGGGAGGGGAGGGGGCCCTCTGGGGGGGCCAGGAAGCGGAAGGGAAAAAAACGGACCCGAAAGAGCAGAAAATCAGTTTTAATTTAACGTAATATTAATCAGAGTAACTTTTCCTGCTTTGTGCAAGCTCCTGGTCGGCCCGGCTCCGGGGTCTGGCTGAGCGGTGACGGCAATAAAAAGGCAATTACCCGAGTGTTTCGGGCAGGACACCCTTTCAGAGGCAATGACTGGCCCCCTCCCACCCTTCTGTTAGCCATGTGGACTCTCCCCCTCCCCAATTTCATACCCCAGTGCACAGGCAGAGAGCGAAGGGCCCGTGGGGCTGTCTTTGTTTGTTTTTTAAAAAGGGGGCGCCAGCGCCCAGCAGTGCCAGGCCCGAGGCCCCCCTTGGCCCTTCCCCCAGCTCCTGCCCCAGCAGGCCCATCACGGTCCACCCCTCCTCCCCAAGACTCCAGGGGCAACTGAGAACACCCCTTGCCTCTCAGCAGGGGGGACCCAACTGCTACACTCAGCCCTTGGGGCTTCATAGACAGGAGAGGCTGGAGCACTTTGGAGCGGCCTGGGATCACCACCATAACTACCCTCTAGCTGCCCCGAGTCGGGGCTCCCCCCACCCACACAAAACGCTCCATCATCCGCTGAGCCCGCCCCTCCCTCGCTCCCCTCCCTCTTTCCGGCCATCTCCTTCCACCCCATCTGGGAAGGCTCCCTGTTCCTCCTCCCCATCTGCACACTGAGCCCTCTCTCCACATGTGCGCATCAATAGAGAGCTGTCGCTTTTCTCTCTTCTCCCAGGGGAACGAGTACTCCCTCCCAGCCCTGACCCCTGGGCTTGATGAAGTCAAGTCGAGTCTATCTGCATCGGCCAACCCTGAGCTGGGCAGCAACGTGTCAGGCACGCAGACATACCCCGTTGTGACCGGTAAGGAGGCTTCCAGGAGGCGGGGAGGGGGGACGCTGATTTCAGTAAGCGCACCTCAGCCCATGCCATCTGGGGCCCAGGGGGACAAGTGGGCCGCCTGCCATGGTATCTGCAGAGAGGGCGAGCCTCCGAAAACCAGGGTGCTTCCTGAACAGATGTGTGCAGATGTGAGGAGAGACTGTGGTCAAGGTCTCCGTGTGCTTCCACCAGGAAAGGTCGAAGCTAGGAGAAGCTGTTGCCGGTTCCTTCTGCCCATCCTCTTGCTCCTCTCTTTGCCTTTTCTCTTGCCACTCCGAAGGCGTCTGGAATTAGATGCCTCTTGCTAGGATGTGCACAGAAGAATGCAGAGGGTGAATAACTTTGGCCGGGTTGGGGAGAGGGGGTGCGGTGTCCGGCCTCCATACTCCCACGCCTCCCAGGCTCCTGGGGGATCCGCCTTCCTCTCCCTCTGGGCGGCCTAGGGAGCTGCCGCTTTGGCTTTGGGCTTCAGGGCACGGCCTCCAGCTCTGTGGTTACAGATAAGAACAACTACTCCAGTCCTTCTCCCGCTTCCCAGAGAAATCACTGAGACTGGGGCTTGATTTCAAGGCCAGGCAGGGTTGGGCCGTGCCACAGTCAAGGGCAGGGGAGAGGACATCCAATCCAGCTGCTTCCGTGGAGTGGGAGCAACAGGGGCAGCTGGGGGGGAGAAGGCCGAGGCGTGGTGCGGTGAAGGGCCCAGCCGAGGAAGCTCTCGGCCTCCAAGCTGCAGGCTGAGGAAGGCGCCTGGTACCGCAGAAGGGTTTCCGGGCCAAGAAAGTGCCCAAGTGGGAGAAGCACACATTGAGGTGTTATTAAAATTCACCTAATTATTCTGGAGACACTAAAGCCAATGTGCCGTTTGTTCCTTGGGAGACAGAATGATTGAGAAGGGTCTCGGTGGGGATTGGGAGACACCGAGGCGTTACCTGCCGAGAGCGGCGCGAGGAGGCGGCCCGCGGCCCGGGGCCCGGTGGCGGGGCTGTAGGCAGCCCGCATCCCAGCCGGTGGCAAAGGCAGGGAGCAAGGCCCTGGTGCTGGCGTGGAGCCGCTCCGAGCAGGGCTCAGGCCAGGGCCGGGGTGTGAGTGGCCATCCAGCTTCCACCAGCGGGCCTGGGCGGGCCCTGTCCTTAACCTTCCCAGGCTCTCCTCAAGGCCAGTGTCCTGGTACAACCATTTCTGGCCCCGACAGGGTTGAGCCCTTGGGCTAGGCGATCAGAGATGAGTTCTGGAAGAGTCAGAGACCCGGACGGGGCTTTTGAGAGTGACAACCTTGGCTGGGTCAGGACATAGCCTATTATCGTCTGGCCCTCGCCATGAGCCCTCCTTGGCCAACGTGGAAGCTCTCTGAGCCGCTGAGTGTTCCGAGCCAAGGCAGGGAGATGGTACAGGCCAGGCCAATTCTCTGGTCTGCTGAGAGGTTCAGCGGTCACTTCCTGAAGGTGGCCCACCCCAGGCCAGGGACAAAGGACAGCCCAGGAGACTTTTCCCTCATCCCAGCTGCGCTTCTCTGTGCCTGGGGCCACAGTCCAGAAGGCAGGGGCTCTCTGGGGGTGGAGAGATGGATCTTCGGGCAGGGTTCTTGCTGCAGGAGAACTCGGGCTGGTGCAGAAAAGTGCCTCCACCTTGAGCCTCCCCCGCCTGCGTCCCCCCCATGGCCCTGGAACGGTCCCAGCTCAGCCTGGGAACATCTCCGGCTGATCCATCTGGATCCAAGTGTGAGAAAAGTTCATTTCAGACCCAGCTTGACATTCCCAGGTGGCAAGTTAGCACTAACATCTCAATCTGTATGCGACATTTCAATCAAGCGAGGAGTAACAAAAGCAGAACCATTAACATTCGGAGCTGTTCACCAGTGGTAATGACGGGAAACTCGCTCAGAAACTGGAAATTACCAAAAAGAGAGAAGTGTGTGGAGAGGTGGGGGAGGGGAGGTGGGAGGAGGTGGGGGCAGGGAATGATTTTTCTACACTTAGGCCAAGATCCAATGTTTGGATTAATGGTGCCATTACCAGAGAGAGGGCTGCCGATTATGCTCATTCTTAAAATGTTTTTGCTGGCAATTAAACGGCTGCAGTTATTGATCTTTGTTGATTTTATGTCCTCCTAATTTGCATAATCTATTAAAGATGAATGATTCATGATGTGTTTATTATGGGGACAAACAGAATTTGCTGGAGGTACCGTCAAGGTGAGAAACGGGGCAGTGCCCAGAGACTTGATGGGCCACCGCAAGAGTGGGTCCAGCGTGGTGGCCTCTGGGCCAGGACTTTATGGGTAACAGTAAGCAGTGATGCAAGGACAGCAGACGCGAGAGAGGTGGACTTGGGCTAGGTTCTTCTCGAAAGATCTTGGCATCTGTGAGAACTTCAAGCACAGCTGGCATACGGGAGAGGCTTTGGGTGTATTTGTAGACGTTCCCTTTGAAGATTCTTAAAAAGCTTGTTTTGTTGGAGAATATGAAGGACTTTGGTCCAGAAAGAAAAGGGGAGGCTCTTTCCGGGCAGGTGTGTGCTAACCGTGAGGGAGAAGGGAGGTCGTCTGTCCACAGCCTGACTTGGGCGTGCTGAGGTGTTCAGGGCCCCCTCGTCATGCCCTGGGTCTCGGGCCCCCAGGTCCTCTTCCTCCCCGGGGTCAGGCAGATGAGGCCATAAACCTTCAGGGACGAGCCCTGGGGAAACCGGCCCAGCCTGGAGAGCCGACCTTATTGATATTCTTGCCACCTCCTGGCACCGGAGGCTGATTTCAAACTTCACCAGCCACTTGATACAGCTGTTCCACAAGGTCAGGACTGAGAGGAGAGAGGAGCCCGGGCTATTGTGTGGAGGGGAGAGCGGGGCCCGGCGGGCCGGGACACAGCTAATCACATTGCAGGCAAGGCTGCCTGCCAGTGTCTGGGCCTTGGCCTGATAGTCTCCCCTCCCCACCTTCCATCTTGGAACCATGGAGAGAGACGGATTTCTCTGGGTAGTGTTTGCAAGTTCTGCCGAGATTTTAATTTCACTGCATCACAACTCAGCAAGCTGCCAAGTCAAGCTGGTTATTTAAATTTATCACCCACTTTCCCTTCCGCCGCTGGGCTGCTCGAGCTCAGCGGCGTCTCTTCTCTCCAGCCCACTGCTCTAGGCTGCTGGTCTGGAACGGAGCCGAGTCTCTCCGAAGTGATAAGGAAAAAGGGACCAGCTAGAGGAGAGAGTGGCTTGGGGGCACTCTGGCCCCAGACCACCTCAGGTTGGCTGGCGGTGGCCGGTACCTTCCTCTATCAACTTCTTACCCTTGCAGAGGACCCCATAGGGGCCTGTCGTCAACCCCTCAGTAGTCCCAGGGACCTCTGGACCAGGGCTTCAGTGAGGACTCTGGCTCCAGCTGGGTGCTCATGCCTTCGAGTCTCCCATCACTGGTAGAAAAGAGCCCCTCATCCCCATGACCTTGACCTCTCCCTTCCTGTGTCTGTCCAGGTCTTCAACCATCGAGGAGCTTGAGGGGACACGGGCAGCCGTGTTGATCTAGGAGAAGATGAGTACTAGTTTCAGGATGCCCCAAGTCTCTTGGAGAGATGCCTGAGCATTTAGAGGGTCCCTTGGCCTGGTGAAAGTCCTCCGTGAAGGGGAGCGCAGGCTCCCTACTCTGGAGGCCACACAGCAAGACGGGGAGCGTGTACCCACTCTCCGCACCAGCCCTAACAGCCCAGAAATCCAGCCGTCGGTCCCCGGAGCTGCTGCCCCAAGCAGGCTTCAATGGCCTCCGGCGGGCATCACCACCAAACACTGGGAGAGCTTCTTCCACCCCCCTTTTAGTCCCAGAGAGGTCATGGAGGAAAGATATCCATGTCCGGAAACAGGGCGGGCTACACTCCCCAAAACACAGCTGGATAAAAATGTAACGACAAGAATTGTCAACACACAACCAAACCTCACTCTCTGGTGCCAGGAGAGGGAAACCCAAAGCCAGAGCAGTAGGGGAGTAGGGGAGACCCAAGGGTGCCACCCTGGAGTGGGACCCTACCTGGGGTAGACTGTGGTTAGAGCCCAGCAGATGGCAGCCACGACCTTGGGTCCAAAAGAAGCAGGAAGCTAGAACTGAGTATTACCCTGCGTAAAGCCAGGAACAGAGCAAGACAATGCCATCCGTGAAAGGGAAACACAGCAATTATCCCAGTGGCCCAGGGAAGTAAGTGAATGAAAAATCATCTCTGTGAAAAATGGAGTCCCCACACCTGACCCTGGTTCAGGGTCCAAATTTATACCTGAGTATGTGGCAGGAACCCCAAGCCAAGAACTGACATAAAAATTTGTCTAGGATAATAACGCACTCCGAAACCCCAGCAAAATCCAGGGCAGAGCTTCTCTACAGAGTCCTTTCCCAACCTAGAGCACGTGGAACTCCATCGCTAAAGATGACCTCACTATGAAAAATTACACACCTCATGTGAATACAAGCTATCATGAGGGAGAGTTAGCAGGAGCAAGAAATAGGACAATTAATACCCCGAAGAACTAGAGAGAATAGAGCAGTCCAAAAGCAACTATAAAATAAGCAAGTTTCATATTCCAAAGAAGATAAAAGCATCAGTTTTGTGTTTATCACAGATCTGGATCCCATATCCCCTTTTCCCTCCACAGCTCAGCCAGTCTTCAGGTACTAAAAACCAAAAAGGCCAGGAAGGAAGACCACACCTATATATAGCTGATTGCTTTGAGGTCCAGGAGCCCTAGGCACAGCCCTGAGAGTAGAGCCTGCCCCTTGCTTATCCAAGCCCCCAGACTCAAGGGTTAGCACAGAATCTGCCCTTTAGAAAAACTGTCTGAACTTTGGGAAGCTAGGGACAAGGAAAATACGCAGTCCTCCTCAGTGAAAAAAAAGAGCCTTACTAGCTTCTCTACCCTCCATCGGCAGCGGGGGGAGAAGGTGGTTTTTATTCAAGAGTTTGGGAGAAACTTCTCTTGATGCCTTAAGGCTACAGCTCGGAAGGAAGGACTGGATAGCAAAGATTCAGGAGAAGGGGATGCTGCCCAAAGGCGAGTGCCCAAGCCCAAGGTGGGGAGAGGGAGCAGAAGCTTCTCCTGGAAGCTGGTACGTTGCGGGAGGTCGGTAAGGCAAAGTTCAAAGCTGAAAAGCAGGCCTGACACCACCCCCCCTCCGCCAGGTCCTGGAGGCCTGTAAGAACCATGCTTCTGAGCATGGGCTCAGCTTCTGAGAACGGGTTGTGAGCCCTCAGAGGCTCAGACCCCTTTCCCACATCTGGGATGGTCAGCAACGTGGCCTTTTAGCAGACAGAAGTGTGGATCCTGGGAAACCATCCTCCTCCTACTCAGGGAGTCCGGAGGACCTCCAGAAACTGCCTCTTTCCTGTAGTTAACAACCCCCTTCCAAGGCAACTGCACTTCCCTCCATAAAACAAACAGCTTAGCCCTTGGCCAGCCCCTCTGGGGGAGGAGAGGGCAATAAAGGCTGAGAAATGTTTCTAAAGGAGGCTGGGAGTCTCCTAGCCTTGTCTGTCAGCTCAAAACCCCTGATTAGCTAGAGGAATTTAGGGCACAGACATCAGAGCTTCTCTCCAACCTTGAAAGGAGGGGGCTAGGGAAACTTCTGACGTACATAAGTCCGAGCCTTTTGCTGTGGAGGCCAAACCAAGCCAGAGGGCTTCTCCAAGCACCCATGCGCCCTGGACCCTTCCCTTAGGCCCTGAAGGGCCAACAGTATGAAGTTAGCTTCCTTCCAACATCCCTGAGGCCTCTACCACATCCCCAAGGACCTCCAGCCCCCAGACCCGGGCTCTGATTTAATTACGGGGGCATTTCCATAGCAATGAGACATTGACAGATAATGCGGGTGTCCTGGGCCTGCAGCCTAGGGACTCACTGGATCTGGGCTCTTTCCTTTCCTCCTTTTTCCAGCTCCCCTTTAGAGGGCAAGAATACTGAAAAGAAAGAGCACTAATCCACGCTAGGACTGGGAGAGTCAGATCGGAATTGGAGCCGCATAAAAGCTGTACCATCCCAATCTCCGTCCTAAATCCGCGTGCATGCCTGTGCCTACCAGCCCTCCCCAGTGGTGACAGGCTGCCCACCCCAGCAGGGTGCCTGGGACAGAACATGGGGCTTCTAACGGAGCTGCAGAGGGATGCAGAGTCACGGGGAAGATGAAGGTGTGAAAGGCTCCTGGGTACTGTAGCAAAGACGCAGTACCATGGCCTTCTAAACTGAGCTCAGATGTGGCCCCTTACCTTGGGCTTTCCTCTTGACTTCTCCCATCCTCTCTTCCCTCTACCCTTGAGACCCAAAGGCTGAGCACCCCAAAAGGACTGTGCTGAGTCTTCCACAGCTGGGGCTCACTGATCCATGTAGAGATCAGGGAGAGGGGCCAGTTTTAATATGAATCAAAGTATTTTTAAGAAATCAGTGATCTCTATTTCAAATGCATATAGTAGCCAACTCCGGCTAACAAAGGGTCTCCTGATGGCACTGGGCACCGTTTGCACGATTAGCTAGGTTATAGAGAACCTCTCAGCTCTTACATAGATGTTTAGAGATGCTTGGGGTGTCCCAAAGGACAATTCTCCAAAAGGGGGATCCCCTGGCCCTGAGTTTGTTTATTCCATTATTTGGCACTTTCTAAGAATAGGTTGGCTGAGTAAAAGTAAATCAGTTAACTCAGTCATTTCTGAATGACCAGAAATCCTAAATGGTGGCGTCCCAATAAATATTACAGGTATGCGTTGGGACCAAGGGCTCAGAAGTGTCCTGGTGGCCCCAAAGCCCCCAGGTAAGACGTGAAGGCCTGTTTCCCCCAGAGAACCAACCAGCCCCCAGGGACAGGAAGACCCCCCACCCCCCCGCTGCCCCGCCCCCCCCCACCCCCACCCCGACACACTGCTTCCCTAGGGCCATCAGAATCTCTTTCCCTGCCATCAGCCTCAGGACATACAAGCCAGCCCTTTTCAACCCTGAGCTTTGGGAGGCAAGGCCTCCCACTAGTGTTACTCAGGAGAGGGCTTTGTGGCCTTCAGCCTGGAAGCCCCCCCTCTCCCCCCAGTGGCGGCTGGGCTGCCAGGCGGGGAGGGAGGAAGTCTGAGGGCTCCGCTCCCAGAGCAGCCGAATGCTCCAGCAGCTTAAGTGGCCCTTCTCCTTGGGATTAGGGTTTCACTTACACAGAGCGCCTGAAAAACACTGCGCTTTCGGAAGGATTAGAGCTGACAATTCGGTGCACTCAGGGACAATATAAAGCCGGAGAGGAACTAGGAGACCTGGAGTATCGGGAGACTGTGCAAACAGGCTTAACTCTGCCCACCCAGCAAGAGGGTCTCTGGTGCTCCGAGCCCAGCGGTGAGTCGGGGCCAGCCCCCCAGCGCCCACACCTGCCCGGACTCATCTCCACTTGCAGTTTGCTCAAGGAGCTAGAGAAGGCAGCTTGGAGAAGTGAAGGCGGAGAGCGCTGGGATATCGTCCCCTCTCTCTGAGCCTCAGTTTCCCTCTCTACAAGTTAACCAGACTCCCTTGCAGGCCTCTGCAAATGTAATCCTCACCGACACTGCCTTGCCTTCTCCCAGGATCCCAAGGCTGCTCCATCCGAGGTCCAGCGGAGTTTAAAAAAGGCAACCACCTCTTGGGGGGCCCTCAGCCAGCAGGCGACCGTGGCCGGATGAGGGCAGTGTGCTGGAGGGAGAAGGGGCGGGAACAGCATAACTGGTCGTACCCAGCTAGTTGGCGGTCAGGATGCAGACCTTCCCCAGCCCACCCAGATCTGGGCAGCTAAAGGTCCCGCTGTGGGGGAAGCAAGATCAGCTTGGAGAGCAGCCCCCTGAGCTGCGGGCACGGCCCCCTCTGCTGGAGCCCAGAGCAGGCGAGGCCCGGGAGGAAGAGCTCTGGGGCCAACCCTGCACCTGCGGCTGGTGGCTGTCACTCAGGCACCCCTGCTCCCCCTCCCCCACCCAGGAGAAGCCTTGGGGAGGATTCAGAAACATAGGAAATAAGAAACCAAACGAAACCTGTAAAAACCTTTTCCTCTCCTTTAAGAGCAGCTTTTATAGACTTTAAGTTTGTGGCTTCAGTGCATTATGTAAACTTGGATTGGTCATAAAGGGATCATAATTGGTATAGTCAATGTCCACGTACAGTATATGTAGGCAGTAATTACAAATTTAATAACTGTGTCTTCTTGGAAGTTATTATAAACGCTTATGTCAAAAGCAGGCACAGACGGCCAACCTTGGAGCGATCTAATGTCTTCATCTTCACTACCTTATGAGAAGCAGACAAAACTTGAGAATAGGATAGTAAAACAAGAGTTATGTTTTCTGGCCTTAGGGTCCTCCAGAGTGTCGAGCAGAGAGCAGAAGTGCTCATTTTCAGAGAACGATGCTGAGGAAAAGCATCTCTACACTCATGGAATAGAACTTTTGCTGTATAAATCTACGTCTAATAAGTCTTGTGGTCTGAGCCATCACTGGGCCGGGGCGTCTTAGCCATGTTGGCGGCTGCCTTTTTATTATTTCCTGGGTTTTCTGGATGCTGACGTTCTCCTCACTTGCGATCAGCCTCTCGGATCCTTCACCTGTTTTTCGTTTTCTTTGTCCATCGGTCCAGTTCAAGTGCGTCCAGACGAATCGATGTCTTTCTTTTATGCCAAAGAACAGGTTCCTTTGCTTTGGTGAAAATAGCATTTATCCATCTTGGAGTCATGAATACGTTTGAGAGTCTGATAAAAGCTGTCTAGATATTATGTATGTGTGCCTATACGTTTGATGTATGGCTTTATGTGGGCTCTGGGAAGCGGATCCACAGAGTCCCATGGCATCAGTGAACCCCAGTTTAAAATCCTTGCTGTAGAAAATGGAAGAAGCTAGAATATGCAAGCAACAAGAAGCAACGGGATGTTGTTTTAGGAAGGATTCACTTAGCATAATCCCAGGTTACTCTCCTGGGCCAAATACCTATTTTCTGAGTATGATGTTCAAGAACATCATTCCAGAATCAATTCCCAAATATACTGATTGTTCCATTCACCCAGATTCTGCCCTCTACTCTCTGTGGAATCTTGAACATAATGCTTAGCCCCTCTTGAGTTTCAGTTTTTCACCTATACAGTGGGGATTAAAAGCAGATCAACATCATTGGTTGATACAAGGATCAAAAGAGATAAGACATAGAAAATATTTAGGACGGTGCCCAGCTGTAGTAGGTGCTCAGTGAGGGCAAGCTAGTCTAGCTCAAGTAGAAATGCAACTCTGCCCTTGAATCTTAGAGCTGACAAAACAGCATAAATTATCTGGGGACTGAAATTGTCCAATTTCTGAATAAAGTCATTCACTTTGCTGTTCTCTGTACTTGTAAGAGGAACTGTACTTAGGTTCTCCAAAACCGTTGATTTGATCTGGCCCATTGGGTAAGGAGTGTCTGACAAAGTGCAGTGTCCGATTCAGACGCAGTGATTGCTGTAGAAATTGGCTGTAGCCTCTTCGGGGACTTCCGCCGTTGAACTGAGAAGACGTCTTCATCAAGTACAGTGTTTCTAACACTTCTGGGTACTTTAAGATTCTCAACTACTACTGTTTCTTGAAGAGCCTCTTTGTTTTTTAGAAGACTCTCCAAGGAGATTAATACTCCACCCCGTGGAGTTTTACCACTGACTTTCCATGTCAGTATTTTATTCTGTAAGTCCTGTTTTTCTTGCCTCATCTTAATGACAGTGATGATAGGAGATTTTTGCTTATTAGATGACTTCTTTTTCCTTTCCTTCGGCCCTTTTGGGGATGATCTGGCTTCCTGTTGTCATTCAAAGGCAGCATGCCACAGACATAGCTTTGAACTTGGGCTCTCTGGTTTACTAGCTCTGTGGCCACGAGGAAGTCATTATGCTCTGTGCCTCCGTTTTCTTAACTTGGGGACAAGGAAGTTAGATCATCTTGAAGGTTTGTCCATCTTTAAGACTTTGTGATCTTGGGAAGCAAGTCTCCCACACGAAATGCCCATCCCTTGGTAATATGTGGGTTGGTTGGTTTGTTTGTTTTAAATCCATTTGGCATTCTTGGTGCTACTGTCACATTCCTGGCATCATGGATGGGCAAAGACCTTGCTGCTTCCCGTCTTCTGTTGGGCGGCACATACTTTGTAACTGATATATTTTTTTTTAAAGATTTTATTTATTTATTTATTAGGAAAGAGAGAGAGTGAGAGAGAGAAGGTCAGAGTGAGAAGCAGACTCCCCATGGAGCTGGGAGCCCGATGTGGGACTCGATCCCGGGACTCCGGGATCATGACCTGAGCCGAATGCAGTCGCTCAACCAACTGCGCCACCCAGGGGCCCTGTAACTGATATATTTTGCGATGTCACTGTTTTCTCCTCTTTCCGTGCTTTTGCTTGTTTGTTTTGAGGGGGTGGTTGTGCTTACAGTCTTAGAGCCCATCTCTGCGCCCCTTGGCCCATCTGTCTGCAGTGCTCTGTTGATTCTTCCTCGCACACATTCCATTACCCATTCATATCTCTCGCTAAAAGAGGCTTGCTCAAAGAATGCTGCTGGGCAAATGGTATGATGGTCTTAGTAATTTGAAAACTTCCTGCAGTATGTGTTTTCCATTATTGACAATGGTGTTCCGGAAGAATATATGGCTCTGGCAAGAGTTTGGTCAATTTTTTCCTCCTCGTCAGGTGTCCCCTGTGTACTAATGAAGCCATTGAGTGCTTGGTAAGCGGTGACTTATACCTGTGTCAGTTCAGGGGTCCCGATGGGAACCTCTTCGTGGGGACACCGATATCACAAGGGACAGCGGCACGGCCGTGTGCGAAACACCGGGAAGCCTGTATGCTCCTTCCTCATCATGGGCCTCTTCTCTCACATTTTAAAAAGTTCTGAATAGCACTTCCCAGGTTCAGTTTTTTAACTAGAATTTAGCAATGTGTCTTTCAGTGAACAGTTCTCTGGGTGACTTTCCAGCACGCAGAAGTTTCTGTGTGCTGCAAGTTAGCCTGTTTTGCGAGAGGAAAAGCCGGTGGAAATAAACATCATAAGAGGGTAAATCCAGGTTAGCCAGAGACACCTTTCCAGGCATCCGGCCTTTCTTCCTCTCTCCTGAGGCCAGGTAGGGAATTGTATGACAAAACCTTAGATTACAAGGAATTCATGTGTGACAGGTTGTAGTGATCTCTTGTCTGATGGTTCTGCTCTGTCGTCTGTTCTTGAGTTTTAGGAAATGTAGAGACTTCGGGATGTTGGACAGGACACAGGAGAGCTGTCCTATTGCATGCTAAAACTGAGTCACAATAAGTCACGGTCATCTCTCCCCATCCTATAAAAATTCACAATCCCTTGTTCAGACTGTTTGTAGAGAACAAGCAGGTTTCAGCATTTGCATTTTATCCCAGCCTTTACCTCTTCAAAACAGTACAACCCACCTGGCATTGGCCAGAGGTCCAATAGAGTGATAGAGAATCAATCAGTAAGGTATTTACTGAGCGTCAGTTATTGATTTCTCAGCTATGCAAGGCAGAACAGAAGACGGGGCCCTGCCCTCAGTTTGATTATAGTCTATTCGAGGAAGTAAGCCATCGTGCGAAACAGGTCCGATGTCTTACGACATCATGGTCAGCCATGCCGCACAGACATTCTAGAAGTTTAGAAAGAAACTTCCCTGATGGCTAGAAGGCTAGGCATTTTAAGGCTAGAGCTGGAAAGAGAGGGAAGCTATGAGGAAGAAGAAGAAAATGATACGGCAAAAGCGCAGAGTTGTTTCACAGCACACACTCCTGTGAAAACAGCCAGCTAAACCGGGCAGAGCGAGAATCAGCGCTGAGAAGGTCAGGTGGAGAGAGTACCCAGGAGGCTTCGAAAGCCTGGAAGAGTGTAGGTTCCAGCTGTGGACTATGGAGAATCAGCGGCGGTTTGCACAAGGGCAGTGATATGTCGAGAGCAATGCTTCATGGGGACTAGCCAGGCAGCCCCACCCGGGATAGCCTGGAGAGGCAAGAATGTGCCGGCAGGGAATACCAGGGAATGCCAGCAAGAGCAGTTACGGCAGACCAAGGGCCGGGGCTCAGGAGCTGAGCTCTGGAGGCTGTAGAGGAAATGGAGATGCGGCCAATGGAACAGACATTGCTCAGGGGAATCAGGAGCACCTGGTTACTGACTTCATCCAGAGGGGAAGGACACAGGCTATATCAAGAAGGATTTCGGGGTGCCTGGGTGGCTCAGTCAGTTAAGCATCTGACTCTTGATTTCAGCTCGGGTCATGATCTCAGGGTTGTTCGGGATCATGAGATCGAGCCCTGTGTTGGGCTGGGCATGGAGTCTGCTTAAGATTCTCTCTCTCATCCTCCCTCCCCGCGCGCCCCCCCCCCCCCAGCTCGTGAGTGCTCTCTCTCTCTCTCTCTCTCAAAAGAAGAATTCCAAAGTTTTTTGGTTTGGTGGTCTTCAAGAAGGTATTCAACACACCTGATTGGGGGGAGGGGATGAGTTGGCCTCTATTCCCTTTCGGTCTGAGGCGACAGTGGGACAGCTAATGAAAATGTTCAGCAGGCAGCTGGAAACACAAAAACCTGAGCTGCAGCTCCATATACTTAGGGGACGATGAATCACTCAGATGTGTTAAGGGAGGAGTGAGGAGACTCACGTCTCAGAAGAGTAGGAGATGAGGTGAGATTCAAAGACAGTGGCAAGGAGAGCAAGGGGTGTTTTGGAATAGCCATAGGGAGGATGAAGACCAGGGCAACTGATGAAAAGAAAATGAAGTGGGCCAGATATGCAGAGTTCTGTGACTTCCCCAGCCACACTTTGCCTTCTCAGGGCCAGACAGGGGCGCTAGAGTGTCACAGGCTGAAGGGGAGGATAAGGGGGATCTGGAGACGATAAATGGGGCTCAGGAGAGCACCACGTGGTCTCTAGGGCATGGAGGTGTGGGAGAGGGAAGAAGGCAAATTATCGTCATTAAAGTTTGGGACATAAATTGCAAGGCAGGTGTGATCCCTTCGTGGCGATGGAGGGGACAGGTGAGGACAAGAGGCCACTCAGGTATAGCTGTGTCCCAGCGATGTCTTTGGACTCGGTGGTTCCCTAATATTGGCCTGCCTTACCTTCACTCCAGGACACTGCTAAGGAAAGCCCTGCCCTCCACTCTCCAGACTCTAGCCAGTAGAAGTTTCCAGGGACAAAAGTCCAGCAGCTGGTGGTGGGGGGAGCAGGTTCTGCTCATTGGAACTTTGTCTGATCCACTTGAACTATTCGTTCAAAGCTCCCGATTTTCACTTCAGGGATGGTTTTCTATGGTTTAAATGCCATAAACACTAACAACGAAATAGCCCTCTGGTGGCACAACCCTGCCCCCCCCCACCCCCGCCTGCTCGCCACACTGCCAGGCCCAGCCCCTGCAGCTCTACTTAAGAGAGGACAAGGAAGACCCATCGGCCCCAGTGTGGGTGGGTGGGGGGGGTATCTTCCAACCCCGAAGGAAAGACGGGGTGCTAGAGAGGCGCGCAAGATGATAGAGGTCCATTTGGCTACTGGAGAAACCACAGCTGACTGTCTCGCCGGAGAGGAGGAATAAAGAGGTCAGCCCCCTCCCTTCTCCGTCTGGGTTTGGGCTACGAAGGGACACAAGCAAAGGGAAACACACAGGCACGTAGACGCACCCAGAGAGACACAGAGCGGTGCACTGCCCGTCACAGGACATTTGGGGAACAAGCTTAAACCCATGTAAAGGCACACCCGGACCCACTCATTCAAACATTCCCCCACATGGCTACACACAGCTCTTTCCTCTCCAAGAGTTTCCTCCCCACGAAGTACCCCGGCGTGAGCAGAGGCAGGCCTCTCTCTTCCAGGCCTCACCCCTTCCCCTTTGTGTTTTTCCAGGTCGTGACATGGCGAGCACCACTCTGCCTGGTTACCCCCCTCATGTGCCCCCCACTGGCCAGGGAAGCTACCCCACCTCCACCCTGGCAGGAATGGTGCCTGGTAGGTGACAATACTGCAGCTGGCCAGTTTAGGTCGGGGTGACTAAATTGTGGGCGAGCTGCTGCGTGGTCTGTAGTCCGAGGCTGGGGGTGGGGGGATCCAACATCCCTTCCCCCCAAAACCATTGCTGTCCCATCCCTCAGTCTCCCTAGAGGCTGCAGTTGGTCCCTCATGAGCAACCCAGGGAGGGAGTTTGCAGAAGTGCCCCTGAGTGCACCCCACCATACGTCACGGCCCCTCCACAGCGCCCACCCCCCCGAGCCTGTGCCTGGGGAGCCCCGAGCCTCAGCTCCTCTCTCGGCGCCCCAGCCCGCCCCCAGCCAGCTGACACGGCTCGGGAGAGCCTGCCCTGGTTTCCATGGAAACTTGGAGCCAAGAACCATTTCCAGGGGCGCTGTCAGTCACTCAGACAAAGCCACCCTGGTCCACACCAACCCACAGGGAAAACCAGTGTGGAGAGCGGACCCGCCCCAGGGAGAGGAGGGAGCTAGTCCCTCAGGAAAGAGGAACAGAGAGGACAGGCTATGGCAGGGCCCAGAGAGACACTGGCTGCAGAGAGACCAGCTAGAGCACCACGGCTCCTCAGAGGTACCGGGGCCCTCGTTGCTCCTGAGGAGTCGGGTCTGGACTGTGTGGATGGGAGAGGCGGAAGCCAGACTTAGGGTCTGAGGACCGCAGCTGGAGGTTACGCTCTTCCCAGCCTCTCACCCCTGATTGGGAGCTGGGCTTGAAGCCACAGAGTTGAAGCTTCTATTCACAGAAACTCCAAAAACCTCTTGTCTTTGAGAGGGGGAGACTCTCTGTAGCCCACTCCTGCTGGCGGCCCTCCCCTGATGCACAACCGTCACGGTGTGGGGAGGATGGAAGAGGGTGACTGGCCCAGATCCCGGAAGTCCGTCCAGGGACAGCCCTGGCTAAGCAGAGCTTGGGGGGATGGGCGGTGGCAAAGAGGGTGCTGCACCACAGGGGCTGAAGGGAGTTAGAGGGCCTGGCTAAGGAGAGCTGGGAGGTGAGGGGATTCCTGCCCAGATCTGGAATGGGGGTCGAAGCGTTGGGGACAAGGAGATCTTCGGGATGGTCCCAGCAGTGAGCAGGTGGAGGCTGGAGAAGGTCTTAGAGAGGTGGGGGTGAGGGAGGGGGTGTCTGCAAGGAGGTGGGGATGAGGGGTGCCGCAGAGAGCCCATGGTGGCAAGGGGGGAGTCGTTAAACAGAATCTAGTGCTGATGAGGAAATTACACTTGTTTCATTAGCGACGGGGAAGGAGATAGCTCAGTTCCTCTTGGTCACAGTTGAGCTCAGAAGCTCATTATCCTGCTGCACGCATGCTTTCCCTCCTCGTCAATAAACAGGCTTTCCAGTGGCTGCATCCCCCACCCCCACCCCAGCTCCCTCTCGGAGAGGGGCCCCTTCTCCTCTACTTAACCCGCGGTTAGGGATCACTGTAAACAGTCTGGGGTCATCACACAGGAGAAAGGGCGAGGGGGAAACCCGGAGGCTTGGCCTTTCTCCCGCGGAGGGAGGGAAGCAGCTTCCGACGGCTCCCAGCCCACAGGGCCTTGGGCTAACCACCCGCGGACCCGGGAGGCCACCTGCTTCCCACCCCCTCCTTCTGCTGCGTGGTCAGTGCATCCAATCTCTCGAGGGAAAGGCGGGAGGGGGTGTCTCCCAGCAGAGCCCCCACCCCTTGCATTGGCACCTTACTGAGATGCCATTCTTAGGACTTTCTGGGACAAAGTGTCCCTAGGGCCTTCCTTTGCCACTTTCCCCCGCTTTCACCCCGTGGGGCTATGGCTCCTAGAACCAGAGTGTCCACTAAAATGCCCTGGCCCCCAAAGCAGCGGGGTAGGCACGCCGGGACCCAGAACAAACCCTTCCCGGATGGCCCGTAGCGCCTCCTGGGGGAGCCCCAAGCCCCCGGGGCCCTTGTCGGTGCCTCTGCGCCCGCCCCACCAGGGGCCCTCCCCACGAAGGCCCAGTGGACTGCTCTGCCCCTGTCTGCCCTCATGCCCTCTGCGGGCGTTGCCCTGCCCGCCACACCTGCACGTCAGACTGGGGGTGGGGGGAGACCGCGGGCAGGGCACGTCGGGTCCGCCCCGGCGTTGCGCGCGTGTCTGATCCCCACTCCCCCAACCCTCCCGCAGGGAGCGAGTTCTCCGGCAACCCGTACAGCCACCCCCAGTACACGGCCTACAACGAGGCTTGGAGATTCAGCAACCCCGCCTTACTAAGTGAGTACGCCACCTGGCTGGCCGGGCGGCTCAGCGCGCCCGCCCGCGGGCCAGCTCGGCCCGGCTTCCTCCCGACGCCAGTCCGACTCCCCGCGACCCGACCTTCGGGTGCCGGGCGGGCGGGCGGGCTTGTTAGTGCAGCACTGAGGTCCCGGGATCCCTTGAGGACGCCCGTGCCTCCCGCGCCTTCCCTCCTTTTCTCTCCCTCCTCCGGGTCTACAAGGCCCTGCGCCGCTCCCACCCTCGCTCCCTGTGGAAGGTCCCCCCAGTCGGGCGGCGGCGGTCACCGATGGATCGGGTCCCTCTCCCACCGGTGAATGAAGCTCTCCCGGGGGCGACCGGCCCCATGGCCCAGCCAAAGTGTCCCAGCCCCGAGCCCGCCAGACCCCAGCCACGGGAGGTCTTTGCTTTTCTTTCCTTTTTTGTTCTCCTGTTTGTCCTCTCACCCAGCCCATTCTTCTCCTGTGTTAACTTCCAGGTTCCCCTTATTATTATAGTGCCGCCCCCCGGGGCTCCGCCCCTGCCGCTGCTGCCGCTGCCTATGACCGCCACTAGTTACCGCGGGGACCACATCAAGCTTCAGGCCGACAGCTTCGGCCTCCACATCGTCCCCGTCTGACCGCCCACCCCGGAGGGAGGGAGGACCGACGCGACGCGAAGCCTCCCGGCCACCGCCCCAGCCCCACCCCCGTCCCAGGAACCCTGCAGCCTTTCACACCACCCCGTCGAAGGCCGGACAGGACGGGTGGAGCCGCGGGCGGGACCCTCAGGCCCGGGCCCACCGCCCCCAACCCCGCCCGCCGCCCCTCCCCGCCTGCCTGGACTGCGCGGCGTCGAGAAGAGGGCGCGCCCCAGCTCGCCGCGGCTTGGCCCGAGTCGGTCCCAGAGCGGACCAGCCCCACCGCCCGACCCTGGCCGGGCCCGCCGCTGCGCGCGGGGGACACGTTTCTGTGACACACAATCAGCGCGGACTGCAGCGCGGCCCAGCCCCGGAGCAGCCCGCCTCGGACGCTCCGGCGCCCGGGAGGCTTCGCTGGAGGGACTGGACGAAGGAAATTAAGAAAACGATTTTCTGCAGAAGGAGGAAGAGCCCCCTGCCAAACCCTCGAACCCTCGGGGAAGAGTCCTTACCCTCGCGCTAGCTGGACTGCCCCCACCTTCCGAGTGTGCCCTGCCCCAGGAGGTGGCCTGGAATGGGGGAGTGGGGTCCGGGCTCTTGGGACGGGGGTTGGGGTCATCAGGTCTTTCCGAAGTTGGGACCCAAGGCACGCTGGCCCCAGCAGCGCGCACCCGCCGAGCCCTAGCCTTGGCTTTTCCCTACTTCACCTGAACGGCCTGGTTCCCTAGGGTCCAGGCACTCCTACTAGGAACCGGACTCTCGGCCCCACCTTGCCCCTACCTCAGCGCCTCTCCCATCTGCCGACCTCGCATTCGCCCCTCCCGCCCCTCCCGCCCGTCCTTTTCCCATCCCTCGACGTTCCGCATCACTCCTCCCTAACTCCCCGCCCCTTCGTTGGCTCTCTGGTGCCTGCCACAGGACCAGTTTCCGTAGGCCGCGGGCACTGGTCTGGCCAAGCGGCTACTGGACGTCCCCTCCCCCGACACAGACTCGCGATCTGCCGGTGGTAGGAGCCGGTTCTGAGCTGGCGTCTGGGCTGCGGCGGGGTGGAAGTGGGGGCTGCCCTGTCCACCCCATCCCCACGACCCCCAGCCTCCTCCTCCGGCAGGAACTGAACAGAACCGTGAAAAGTCTGCATTTATTTAATATGATGGTCTTTGCAAAAAGGAAAAACAAAACAGAAACTCAACAGGCTGCTGCTTTGTAGAAAGACGGTGTGTGTCGTGTGAAGGCGAACCCCTGTGTATATAAGCCCGCCCCGCCCGGTAGAGTCCCCGCTGCCCGCCCGCCCTGCCTGTAGATACGCCCCTCTGTCTGTGCTGTGAGAGTCGCCGCTCGCTGGGGGGGAGGGGGGGACACAGCTACACGCCCACTAAAGCACAGCACGTCCTGGGGGAGGGGGGCATTTTTTATGTTACAAAAAAAAATTACGAAAGAAAAGAAATCTCTATGCAAAACGACGAACATGGTCCTGTGGACTCCTCTCGCCTCTGTTTCGTTGGCTATTTCTCTGTAATTCCGTGTTTTCGCTCTCTTCGTCTCTCTCCTCCGCATCTCTCTCCTCTCTCCATCTCTCTCTGCCCCGCTTCTCTCCCGCTCTGTCTCTGTCTCTTCGTCTCTGCCCCTCCCTCGGCCTCTCCCCCAGCCCCGCCCCGGCCGCCTGGCCCACGCAGGCCCGCTCCGAGGCTACAGCTCCAGCCCCCGGGGCTCAACGCTCGTGCCGGGCCCCGCGAGCCCTGGGCCGCTGGCGGCCGGGCCGCCCCGCCCCGTAGTTGCTCTCTTGGTAGCGGCGATGCGCCCTGCATGTCTCCTGACCCGTGGATCGTGACGACTCGAAATAACAGAAACAAAGTCAATAAAAGTGAAAATAAAATAAAATAAATAATTAATTAAATAAATAAAAATCCTTGAACAAATCCGAAAAGGCTTGGAGTCCTCGCCCAGATCTCTCTCCCCTTCGAGCCTTTTCATTTGAAAAGGAAAACGAGCAAAGACTAGTTTAAGGGAACTGCCGGCGCCCGGCCAGGTTCCAATGGTCCGAGCAGGGCGGCCAGGGCGCTGGGGTTCAGACCCCGAGGCCCGGTCCGTCCCAGTCCTTGTGGAGCTGGTCGGGCAGGGGCCCCCAGCCCCAGGACCCAGCCGAACCCTCGAGAGATCCCCTGACAGCTCTGGTCTCCTTAGCCACTTTCAGCGCGTCGGTTCGTTTTGATTCTTTTCTTTTTCTTTCTTTTCTTTTCCTTTTTTTTTTTTTGTGCACATGAGAAATAAAATAATAATAATAAATAATAATAAATAATAATAATAAAAATTTTGTATGTCACTCCCCATGGCTCCAGGTTTGTCTCTCCCTGTCTCTGGGATAAGGCCTCCCCTCACACTGGTCGATCCCAAACAAGCCCCTCAGGGCCCCTCCCACCGCGACCGAACTCCCACCCTCTAGCCGAGACCCTCCTGCTGGCGGCCGGCTGAACGCAGGCGGCGGCCTAGACGCGCGTGCCCTCGGGTCGATACCCGCACCGCCCACTCCGCCCTTGGGGTAAGGAGTTGCGCTTTCCAAAACTTCAGAGTAACTTGAGTTTCAGGTCTGTACAGGGCGTGATCGCTCCCCCTGCCTCTCCACCCGCCCCCAGACTTAGGGCTCGGGCTCTCAGGACGCGACGTCGGGGGCGCTCTCCCTACGGGTGGGGCGGGTCCGCCGCGCTGGCTCCTTCCTCCGCTCGTCGCGCAGCCGCAATTTTACCCCCGAGTCCGCGCAGAGCCAGCGGAGAGCGCAGACGGCCGTGGCGCCGCGGGTTTCCTCGCTGAGCATTTACTTCCAGGCCCTACCGTGTCCAGCCCTGCGGAGACCCAGGGACACCCCGCCGCCCGCGGGACCTCACGTGGGCTGGTCCCGGAGAGGGGGATAGGGCGCGCGGGCGCTTACGTCTGTGTGGCGGTAGGTGGCTTCCATTTCTGTTCGCGTGGGTCTATCTGGCCCTGGAGGGGCCTGGGGGTGGGGAAGTGGGAAAGCGGTTTTGTTTTTTCAGACCCTCTTACTGTTCTTGTCGCTCGGTGTCCAGGGAACCATCTGTGTCTGCCCCTGTGTCTGTTCCCGCTTTGGGGAGGGAAGGAGCGACTGTCCAGGACTGTCCGGGCTGCATCTGAGATTCTTGGAAGGGGTCCCCCCTCTATCTCTTCAGCAACCTCCCAACCCCGGCCAGTGTCCACCTGGTCTCTGCTCTTAGAGACTTTCTCTCCTCGCCCTCGGGAAACCTGCTCCTGAGCCCCCATCTCTGGCCCTTCCCCCTTGGAAGGCTGTTGAAACTCTGAGCTGCCAAGGAAGGCAAACAAGGCCTGGAGGCTGGCTAAGGAGTGACCTTCTCTCTTGGCTGGTGTCTCCCAGACACCTCCTTCCCACCAGGATCCCTAAGGCCTTTCTTCCCACAAGCCCATTTGCTCAGCTTCACCCACATCATGGGACTTGAGGAGGGTAAGAAGGGTCCCCAACAAATCAGCAACCTCCTAATCAGGTCGATTCCCTCCCTTCTGCCTCTTCACCTAGGTCTCCTCCCTATTCCCCATCTCATTAAATGATGGTCCCATTGTCCACCCTGCCCTTTTGATCACGAGTCTCCTAGAAGAGTGGTCTTCACACTTCTTTGGTCATACACATTATCAGTAGAAAGAATTCTCAATGTGTACTCCCAACATAGGTATATTTACTTATTTACCAATTCCATAAAGATACTTCTGGACTAACATAATGAATTTCAGGACATAAAATAGAAAAAGGACACGATTGGAATACATAGAAATAGAAGTTCTAGTGTTCTCCTCTCCTACCTAAATGGGTTATTTTGCACTCCCTGGAAACTGTACACCCCACTTCAGAGCTCCTGCTTAGAATCCATCAAAACCCAACATGGCCCAACTCCTGTCTATTGCCTGATACCCAGCAGGTGAGTTCCTGGAAGTCGTCAGGATGCTGGGTTGGCCCAGCCGATTCTGCTCTCATCATATGTAGCAGGCTACCTGGTCCCCCGTGCCTGGCTTTGCCTCCAGGTGCCCCAGACTGGGAACCCTGCCCTGCCCAACCCATTAAATTGGAAGCCAGGGCGTTCCCTGGGCCCCACCAGAACGCCTTGCCTTATGTTGTATTTCTGGTCACCTTCAGACCAGATTGGACAGCGAGGATCCCACTGTCTACAGTGGCCACCTTCGCCCAGAAGCTTTCATGGTGTGCTATGCCCTTCCTGAGGCACTGGTTTCTGCTTGGAAATCTGAGCCCCACCCCCTCCCCAGACTGTTCTATACTCCTTGACCAGTTTCCTGGTCTAATTGCAGCCCCAGTGACCTTCCCCAAACACAAATAGGGCCCGCTTCAGCGTTGCCCAGAACTCACCTAATTCTGGCTCTGCGGGTCCTATCCCTGCCCCGCCCCCGCAGAGTTCCCAGCTGAGATACGCCAAGTATGACAATTAGAAACAGATGAAGAAAGGTGTCCTGGGTTGAAGGAACAGCAGGAGCCAAGACATGGAGGCATGGAAATATACCAGATAAAATGCGGCTGGAGCGTCAGGTGCCTGGGGAGGGTCGGGGCGCGGGGGGTAGAGGGAGATGGCAGGAGATGAAGCGTCAAAGTAGTTGAGAGCCAGGACACTGTACTGGAAAGGTCAAATGGTAACCTTCACTTAAGCGGCTCCTTTCGGGACGCTGCCCCACTCCCAGCCCCTCCTGCCCGTGTAGACACCCATCTGTTCTCTGCTGCTAGGACTGGAGCCTGTCTGGGCAGGACACAGGACGCGGGAGAGAATGAGGACGTCCCCCCGAGGGAGCAAAGCCCAGTGGAGGTCCCGAGAGGATTCCCCAGCCTTTGTCACCCCAGTAAAGAGTAGCTCCAGTCTAGTGATCACTCAGGCCAGAAGCCCAAATCTGCCCTCACGCCTTTGTCCTTCCCATCTCACATCTGAGCCCCCAGCACAACCAGACGTCTCCACCTTTAAAAGAGGCACGGAACTGGATCACTTCTGACTACCTGCCCCTTACTGTCCTAGTCCAAGCCACCGTGATCCTTTAGCTGGGCTTGCAAAAGAACGTTCTCACTGGTCTTTCTGCTTCCGTCTTTGCCCCACCCACCCCAGCCCACTCTTCCCCTAGCAGCCAGAGCGATGCTCTAACACGTACAGCAGATCATGTCCCCCTTGCATGTGTTCTGGCTGTCTCCCCTTCACCCCTGCCCCACTCCCACGGCTGCTGGTAACCCACCTCCCATGACCTCCTCCAGCTCACCGTGCTCTGAGCCCGCTGGGCTCTGCACAGTGCATCTGTTTCCCCGAGAGTGAGCCTTCCCCCCGCCGCCCCGGACAGCTCCCCACTTCCTTAAGGGCTCAGCTCTGATACTCCCTGACCAACAGGGCCCTCCCTGACCACCTTAAATAAACTGGCACAGCCAGGCCAGCACTCTGTTCCCCTCCCCTGCTTCTCCATGTTCTACTACGCCTGGCAGGCTGTGAGTTCTTGGTTTCTGTCTTGTCCTCCCCCATCAGAATGGGGGCTCCATGAGGACAGATTTTTGTCTGGTCTGCTCGCTACTCTGTCTCCAGCGGCTGGACTTCGGTAGCACACAGACGTTCAGAAAACGGTGATGGACGAATAAGGGAATGGAGTGAAGGGAGCAGGAAATCAGGAGTAAGCAGGAGGCTGAGGCAGGGGAGAGAACCAGAGGAGAGAGTGAGAGATGCTAGGGACCCTCGGTCACGCGCAGGAAGAAGACGACCAGTGGAGAGCAGCTGAGTGGCTAAGGGAGGAGGTGAGAGAGGGCAGGTGCTGCTCCTACTTCTCTAGAAGCCCAGTGATTTGATGTGATCACTGAACTCCTTAAACTCCCTCCGTTGCCTAGGGTGACTTTTCCTTACCAGCCGAGGCACCCACCGTTGTCCCCATGGGGGCCTCAAGGGGGCACCCCTTCATCCATTGGGAAACCGTCCCTCTACCCTCCTGTGTAGCCCTTGTGGGGCTATCAGTCCGAGTATCCGAGTATCCGTGAGCTCCTGACCACCCAGATGGGCCTGAGACCCACATCTGCCCTACGGGGACCTCACATCCCTGTCCGAAGCACACGGTCCTCAGGGTAGGAGCAGAGGCCTCCCAGAGATTCTCCTCTCTTGGGCTGCTAGCTGAAATGACTAAGGGCTTTGGACCCCTAAGGACGGCCCTCACCACTCGGAGAGCGCAGACCCGCTTAGAGTCAGGCAAGAACACACAGAGCTGAGAGACGTAGAGAGGAAAACACTATTCTCCGAGCCTCTAGAGCCAGCTAGGCCTGAAACAAGACCGCTTTGGGACTTCCAGAGTCATAAGCCAGTACCTTCTCCTTCCTTTCACCTAAGCGGAAGTGCTGAATATTTGTCAATTGGAGTCCAAGGGGTCTGACTTAAATAGGTCTGGAGTGCACCAGTGCCCTGGGAAGTACTTTGGATTTGGTTTTTTTCTGTAGGCTGTGAGAGCCACGGAAAGCGTGTGCGCGAGGGTGGTTTAATAGGCCTGCATTTTTGGAAGGGCTCTCTGGCCATGATGTGAGGAGTGGGATACGGGAAGAGGCAGTAGGTATAGACAGATCTGTACGAACTGACTTCGGTGGCCCAGGCAAGAGATGGTGGTGGTCCGTCTACACTCAGGATTCATTCAGGAAGGACTCTGGCACGGAAAATGATAAGGTTATATTTTTAAATGAAAAGTGCCAAACAGTAGATAGATCATATAAGAAAGAGAAAAAATAGAAATCATTTGTATCTATATACATAAACATTGGAAAGATAATTAGCAATCTTATAAAAGTGGTTGTTTCTGGGTGGGGAACAGTGTGGATTCAGACCCAGTAAGAATAAGGTGTCTGCGAATATATATACTCTTTGAATGTAATTTTAACTTTATTGAAAAACGAAATTTAAATAAAAAATGTAAAGAGACAATCAGGTCCTTGACACATATAAGCATAATTGTTCAGTGAATAAGCCAAATTTTGCTTTTTGCTGTACAACTGAGGAAAAGGCCCTTGGAGTTGGGGAATAGGGGATACGTGGTGACCAGAAGTCTAGTGCTTTCTAAAGGAGGAGGGAGGGCTGAGGGGTGGCAGGGAGAGGTAGTTAAGACCTGAGGAAGCAGGAAGCAGAGGGTAAACAGTTGTTGGAAAGGTTTGGAGGGGGAGGGGCTTGAGACGATGTGGTTGGCGAGCTCACGGGAAGGTTCTTTCGGGCCAGGAGCTGTGGACGAGCCTGCTGGCTAAGGCAGAAGGTGGAAGGCAGGGGTTGGCAGTGAAGATGTTTGGAGATGGATGTGAGAGGTTTATGGAAGGAGGTCGGAAAGAATGGGCCTGAAGCGTAGGGGTGAGGGGTGGGGAGGACCCGGAGAATTCTACTGGGGGAAGGAAGGTCATAAGGGGAAGGGAGCTGCTGGGGTTGCTCAGAGGGATTGCAGGAGGCCCAGCTGCTGTGTGCACAGAATGTGGGGAGCAGGGCCCAGCCTTGAGGAGTGTAGATTTCTGGAAGAATCTCCCAGGCATTCAGAAGGAAGTCTGAAAGCAGGAGTCGGCCGGCAGCAAGGAGAACACACTCAGAGGGTAGATCTCTGGCTCCCCTTGCCCAGGCTGGTTCCACATCTCAGGACACAGCAGCCAGACTCCCAGGATTACGTTGGTCCTCCCCTGCCGACGTGATCCCTGTCGGCCTCCTCCACGCGGCCTCCACCTAACAGAACCGCGGCAGCAACTCAGATCCATTTTCATGGTCTGATCTTGGTGACCTTCCCTCCGCTAGTGCCCAAGCATGGCCTCAGCTGCCTTGTAGGAGAGGCCTGTGGAAGAACCGGCCCCCCGGCCCCCGCCTCAAGGCATTCCCAGCGCCCATGTGCAACCCAGAGGCGGGACAACAAACACGGTGCACGGAGGCATCTCTAAGCCGAGAACGGAAGGGACCTAAAAGTTGGCTAGGTGACCTCCGATGAGGCCCCTTCCTCTCTCTGTGCTTAGTTCCTTCATGTGTAAAAACCAGATGGCCTCTGGGACTCCTTCCCCCTTGGACATCCTGGGCTTCTAGAGGTATATACTGTAGGTGCTCAGGCAATCTCTGTGGCCAGCGGAATCTGGGAAAGCTCTGTGGAAGTAGAGGGGGTACATTCAGATGGTGAAGATTTTTTCAACCATAGCAGAAGGCATGGGTTTATTTAGATGTTGCCATCTCTCCCATCCGGGGGTTAGTACTGCCCTTTCCTCGCTAGAGGTCTCTAGGGACAGGGGCTCCAAGCATTGAGACAGGAGAGTGGTGGGGCCCATTGAGGGTGCAAGGTAGGGGACTAAGGGAGGAAGACAAAGGAAGCAGCCATTTGGGGCCAACTACATTCCCTGCCTCCCCCCACACGCCCCCTGCCCAAAGTATCCCGGTACCCTAATTAGCCAGTCCCTTAGGCCCCTGTTAGCCAGGCCGGCTGAGCGCCCAACTCCCAGGGGACCAGCCCCCTTACCCCCCAGACTAATCAGTCCTTTGCTCCCTGAGTGCATGAGTGTGTGCGTGCACGTGTGCCCACACAGAGACACACACACCTTGATTGTCTCCCAGAGTCCCGGGCCCCATTCTAGCCTTCTGAAGGTTCATTTAGGGCGGTACTGAATTCTCCCAATGAAGACACCCCCATTGGAGATGATTGAAGAGTTGGGGAGAAGCCAGGCAAAGTTTGAGGGGTCCTTTCCAATTGGGGTTTTCCCTCAAACTTGTAGGGCCACGAATGTGTAGCAAAGCATGAAGCCATGAGTGGGGGTGCTCTATGGCACCCCAAGCTCTCTGGCACCCCAAGCCACCCCCTCTCAGGCCCCTGGCTATGGTCAATATTCACCCCAACCCAGACCCCCCCTCCCCTGCATCTCCCATTCGTCTCCCCACCCCCTTACCCCCCGACACCCGCACTGTCAGCCCAAACACATGATAAATTGCCCTGTCAACAGAATTCATTCAGGGACCAATTAATTCCACAGAAATGAACCAGGAGCCATCAGTTGCTGAAAAACTCAGAGTGCAGGGAGCGGAGGGAGGGGGTGCAGGCAGGGGGTGGGCGGCAGAGGAGGGGACGGGGAGGCTGGGGAAGTTAGTCTGACAGAAATTGGTCATTTAATGCTTAAGTGCACGCTAGACAGCCCTGTCATCGCCCGCGGCCCCCGCGCGGGATTAATTATCAGAGGAGGAGAGGGCAGCCCAGCCCAGCCCAGCCATCTGTCACCAACCAAGGCTAGAGTCACCCAGGACTTGGGCCACCCGGAGTCCATTTCCAAGTCTTCAGGCCTCCTGCTTCCTCAGCTTACACGTCCTCCCAGATCCCAATCCTAGGACCAGCCTCCTATCTTAGACCCTCAGCTGCATTTAGCCAGGCCTTGCCATCTTCTAGCTAGCCCAACCTGGAAGCCTTCTTTGGCCCCTTGAGGGGGTTAGGCCCTATAACTCCCTGTCCTCCCCATCATTACCCTCAACCATCTTGGGTGACTCTTTTTGTGGAGGTCAGGATATGATTGTCCCATCCATTGATTCTAGGGGAAGGGAATGGCACCATCTTCCACATAACTGCTCAAGCCAGAATCCTACTAGTCATCCTTGACTCCTTCCCCTCCCTCATCCCTCTCATCCAGTCCATCCCAATCATCCCATCATTGGGAATCCCAATCCCAATCTCAGTTCAGTGTCCTGTAAACGTATGAAATCTGAGTCGGTTGCTTCTAACTCCTCACTACCACCCAAGGCTGAGCCATCAGCAGCTCCACCTGCTCTGCTGATTTAAGGCTCTTGCTAGTAGCTAACCTCATCTTTAAAAATACAAATAGCATCTTCTTGTGCCCCTCCACACGTGCATGCACACACACACACAATTACCTTCCAGTGTAATATTCTTTGGTGGATGACCATGGACCTATAGGGTGTCAAGTTCAAACTCTTAACCTGACTCATAAGGCGCAAAGCCCCAGCCTTACCTCCAGCATGCATCCCCTTCTTTCTCTGCTCCAGGCCCACTGAACTTTCTTTCCAGCTTCGTACACTCTGTTTTTCTCCTAGTCTGCAAACCCCTCCCCCCCAATTAACTTTACTAACTCCTATTCATCTTTGAGATCTCAGATTCAATGTCACTCCCTCCAGGAAGCCTTCCCTGACCCCTTGATGTGCTTTTACAGCTCCCAGACTTACTCATTCATCAACATGTCACTTTACTTATGCATTGTCTGCCTTTCCACCAAAATGTTAATTTCACGAGACTAGAGTCCATGTCTTTATCCTTCTATCCTGGCACTTTATGGACATCAGAAAATATTTGTTGAATAAATAATGAATAAAGGCCTGACCTTGTCTAACCCTGGCCTGAGTCTGGGGCCATGCTCCCCAGAGTCAGATCTTTCCTGGAAGCCCAACTCATGCTGGAGTGGGATGGGGAGATGAGAAACCCTCAGGAAACTTGTGGACCCATCAGACTGGCAAACCAACTATGTTAGGTGGGCTCAGATGAGGCTGCTGAGAGATGGAGGTTCGAATAGTCAAGAGAATGGCTGGAAGGACTTTCTAGAAGAGCAACAATCAGGATCTGGAAGAAGCATGCTCTGTGCAGAGACATGGGTTGGCTGAAGCATGGGGCTGATCAGAGAAGGAGGGAGTATAGAAGTTGGAAAGAGAACTTTCCAAATATGATTTTGGTATATTTGCCGAAGGTTGAACCGATAGGACTTGGATGAAAGGGATGGGAGGGGGAGACCAGTTTGTGAAGGGCAATGAATGCCAGGCTGAGTTTGGCCTTTCTTCTTGCCCTTCATGGTGGCAGAGGGTCGGGGCGGTCATTGGCTGCTTCTGAAGATGGCCAGACGCAAAGTTGTGTGGTTTTTTTTTTTTTTTAAGATTTTATTTATTTATTTGACAGAAAGAGAGAGAGAGAGAGAGATCACAAGTAGGCAGAGAGGCAGGCAGAGAGAGGGGGGAAGCAGGCTCCCCGCTGAGCAGAGAGCCTGATGTGGGGCTTGATCCCAGGACCCTGAGATCATGACCTGAGCCTAAGGCAGAGGCTTTAACCCACTGAGCCACCCAGGCACCCCCAGATGCAAAGTTTTATTTGCAAAGTTAACCCGGGCTTCCAGACAGGGTGGTTAAAGGGAAAGGTGAGGCAAGGAGGACAGTGCAGTTAGGAGAGAAAGAAAAGTTGACCTGTGGAAAGAAGGTTTGTGGTGGAGAAGTCTCCCATGATAGGCAGAGGGGGATGAGATAAGTTGATCTCCATCTCCAAGAAGTGCAAGGCTGCTGGCGGCAGCCTGACTCATATAGCATATCTGGACTTGGTTGCCAGTTGGATCTGAAGGTGCTGAAGGTGAGAGAGAGAGAGAGAGAGAGCGCGCGCGCAAAGATCACAGTCTCCAAAGTTTGTGTTCTGAGAGCCTGGATGACTGATGAGGCCATCAGCAATGGTAAGAAGAGAGGCTGATTTGGTACTAGAAACAATGAACTTGACTTTGTATACATGCCTGAGTTTGGCAGCCCTGAGCTTGATGTCCAACAGACAGAATGAAAGAGCAGTAGCTCAAGGGTGTGAACTGGCCTTGGGATGTAGAATTGGGAGATATACCTTCCTACTTTTGCTCTCCTTTCTTCCAAATTTGCATTTCAGTTTGGATAAGGCAGTGTAATTTTGTGACAAAATAGCAGTATAATTCTCAGAGGGATCCTTCAATAATATATAAGGCGGTAAAGATGTGTCATCAGGTACAAGTGGTAGTGTAGGGCTGTAATAATGTAATCTAGAAATAAAATAACTATATGCCAATTTACTAATATCAACCAGGAAATGCTGGGTCGATATATTGGCTAACGGTATGGGCTGACTGTGGTAATGAGGTAACCATGTAATCAGCGATACTGTAAGTGCTGAGATGACCGTAACAAGACATACAACCCAGCAATAAAACAACAACCTGATAGTGGAATCACGTTAACTTGGCAATGAGGTACTGATGCAAGGATGCCATGACTTAATGGCAGAGTCGTGATGATGTCACACAATAATAAAGCCTCAAGGACAATGGGAAGAAAGAGGACAGGACCCTTAACCTGAGCCCCAGGGCCCTGCGAGTAGAGTAAGAGAGCTCTGAATTTGAATAGAAGCTTGCTCAGGATGCAGCAGAGGTCTGGAAGCAGCTTCGGGAAGGATGACACAACCTGGGACAGGAAAGAGCTGAACCAAGAAGGAAAGTTGGCAAGGCAAAAAAAAATTTAAATAAATAAATAAGTAAAAAAAAATTTTTTTAAATGGTGGTGGCTTTGCAGGACAGATCAGGGCTCTGTGGAGCTGGCCAGGATGGAGGGGCCTGGGCTGGGGTCAGAAGGAGGGAGCCCCTGATTGCAGAGTGTTACCTGAATATCCCTCAGAGCATTCAGTGCTCTGAGAGCTCGTTGGGCCCAAAAGGTCTCTGCTCCCTCAGGAGCTAAAGAGGATGGAAATCACATCCAAAACTTGCGAGATTCTGGGAATCATCAAATTGCCAAAAATATAAAAGAAAATCCAGAGCTAATAAAAACACAGTTGAAAACAATTCACCTTCATCCAGTCTTTAGCAAGGGCCAGGCACTGTGCTCAGTACTTTCCCTGCATTATCCACAAGAACTCCGTTAAGAAGGTTTTATTGTTTCTACTTGATAGAGAAGGATGATGAGACTGGTTAATTTGCTCCAAATCACATGGCAAGTAAGGAGTAGAGCTGGAATTCAAACTCAGGCCCATTTCCCTTTAAGCACGCCATGTCCTTGCCATTGGGTGTCTGCTTTAGTAAGTGTGTGTCCCGAAGTAAGAAGCAAACCAGGGAGCAAGTTGAACCACAACAAAAACCTGTATTCCTAGACACTAACTTTATTAAAAGACCAATATTACACTGGATAAAGATATGTATAATAAGCAACTATTTAATAAAAGAAGGAGGAATATGAATACATATACTTATTTACTTACATTTTACAAAATGGAAAGATAAACCAAAAAGACTTTTTAAAATATTCATCCATTGAAGAAGGGAGGAAATAAAAGGACAGGAACAGAGTAGAAGGTAGACATAACTGATTATAGCTTATCTTGTAGATTTGACTTCAGAACCATGTAAATATTTTACATAATAATACAACAAAATTAAATATATAAGTAATCTCCCCCCCCAAAAAAAGCAAAATGAAACAAATGAATCTATCTATGGAGTTGGTGTCATAACCACATAGAAACTATTTCAAGTATTTTTTAAAACCTAGTAATTGACTATACATATATAGTATATATGTACATATGTATATGTATAGTATATATATATGTATAGTATATATGGGACATATACTAATAAAGCAAATAAATAGTGATATTAATATTCATGGAGGTTTTCAGTGCGAGAGGAGCAAACAAAACCAGATGGAAGATCAATGAAGACAAGTAAAATCCCCATAGTCCTGAATTTAATTGGCCATATTACTAATAACTCTTGATGCATTTTACCTTTTAAAAAAGTTTTCCTGGATCTGTCCTTGGAAAAGGGACAAGAAAATGACCAACTTGATACCAATAAGCACCTCTAGTCCCCAGACTGTGGTCTTTAAATACCACTTTGCACTAAAAGGAGCCAGGGCTCTTGGGGGAAATTGAAGATTCCAAGTCAGAAATAAGAAATGTAAAAAATAATTCTGGAACTCTTGTTATCTCAGAAAGCATAAAAGCTATTAAAGACGACTAGGGTCATGTTAAAAGGACTTAGTCACCCATTAGAGCCTCCCATTGGCCAGTGACTAGATAAATGAACATCAATGAGAATAATAACTGCGATTAACTGAAACTCCTCAAAAAATTCATGAGTCCATAATTATATCTAAAATAAAAGCCTTATTGATCTTCTTTGGAGGGTGCTAGGGAATCAACTAATTATTTGGGAAACTGATAAAGAAAAAAATCAAGTACTTCTACAGTTTTTCTTATATGAAATGTACCTCAGGAAAATCAAATAGTGGGTGAGGGGAATTTTCTTTTTATAGAAGTACCCTAGCAAATAAATGAAGAAGGAAAGGATAGAATTAGAATATCATCATTTTGTAACCCCTAATGGAATAATAGATCTAGACAGCGCTCATTGATGGCCGTTAATTTCACAAAAAAAGAAACAACAGAACATTATGTGCCTCTCGATGAAAGTACAAAAAAAAAAAAAAACCAACTCTATTAAGTAAGTAGTATTTTCAAAAAATCACACCTGAATCTGATCAAGCCACTAGATGTAACTATCATTTTACAGAAAATATTATGAACCAAGGAACCACGGGGATGCAATCTGATTTAGGTGCTTGCTTGTATAGATTCCCCTGACTGTGAGAAACTTTAGTGCAAATAATCTGGCTTCTTCGGTAAGGAAATTGCAAGGGGGGGGGCATAAAGACTAAAAGAAACTTAAGAGATATATCAACTAATTGCAATATATTTGAATCTTACAAGTAGTTAAAAAGAAGAGGAGGAACAGGAAGAGGAAAAGGAGGAAGAGCGGGAAGAGGAGAAGCTATGAGGTAATCAGGGAAATGTAAACACTGCACTAATGGCACATTACGAAGTTTTTATTTTTTATTATTTACTTATTTGTTTGTTTGCTTATTGTTTCAGGGGTAGAATCTAGTGATTCATCCTTACATATAACACCCAGTGCTCATCACAAGTGCCCTCCTTAATGCCCATCATCCGTTTAGCCCATCCCCCACCCATCTCCCCTCCAGCAACCCTCAGTTTGTTCTCTATAGCTAAGAGTCTCTTATGGTTTACCTCCCTCTCTTTTTTTTTCTTTCCTCTATGTTCACCTGTTTTGTTTCTTAAATTCCACATATGAGTGAGATCATATGGCACTTGTCTTTCTCTGACTGACTTATTTCACTTAGCATAATACCCTCTAGCTCCATCCACATCATTGCAAATGGCAAGATTTCGTTCTTTTTTATGGCTAAGTAGTATTCCATTGTGTATATGTATGTATGTGTGTGTGTATGTGTGTGTATATATATATACACACACACACACCACATCTTCTTTATCCATTCATCAGTCTATGGACATTTGGGCTCTTTCCATAATTTGGCTATTATTGGTAATGCTGCTATAAGCATAGGGGTGCATGTGCCCCTTTGAATCAGTATTTTTATATCTGTTGGGTAAATGCCTAATAGTACCTTTGCTGGATTAGAGGGTAATTCTATTTTTAGCTTTTTGAGGAACCTCCATACTGTTTTCCAGAGTGGCTGCACCAGTTTTCACTCCAACAAATAGTGCAAGAGGGTTCCCCTTTCTCTGCATCCTTGCCAACATCTGTTGTTTCCCTTAATTTTAGCCATTCTGACAGGTGAGAGGTGGTATCTCATTGTAGTTTTGATTTGTATTTCCCTGATGATGAGTGATGTTGTCTTTTCTTGTGTCTGGTAGCCATCTCTATGTCTTCCTTGGAAAGATGTCTATTCATGTCTTCTGCCCATTTCTTGACTGGATTATTTGGTTTTTGGGTGTTGATAAATTGTTTATAGAATTTGGATAGTAACCCTCCATCAGATATGTTACTTGCAAATATCTTCTCCCAGTTCATAGATGGCCTTTTAGTTTTGTTGATTGTTTCCTTCACTGTGCAGAAGCTTTATAGCTTGATAAAGTCCCTGTAGTTCATTTTTGCTTTTGTTTCTCTTGCCTCAGGAGACGTGTCTAGCAAGAAGTTGCTACACCGAAGTCAGAGAGGTTGCTGCCTGTGTTCTCCTCTAGGATTTTGATAGTTTCCTGTCTCACATTTAGGTCTTTCATCCATTTTGAATTTAATTTTGTATATGGAATTAGAAAGTGGTCCAGTTTCATTCTTCTGCCTGTTGTTACCCAGTTTTCCCAACACTGTTTGTTGAAGAGACTATTTTCCATTGGATATTCTTTCCTGTTTTGTTGAAGATTAGTAGACCATATAGTTATAGGGCTATTTCTGGGTTTTCTATTCTGTTCCATTGACCTATGTGTCTGTTTTTGTGCCACTACCATACTACTATCTTGATGACTACAGCTCAGTAATATAGCTTGAAGTCAGGCATGGTGATGCCCCCAGCTTTGCTTTTCTTTTTCAGGATTGCTTTGGCTATTCATGGTCTTCTGGTCCTATACAAATTTTAGTATTGTTTGTTCTGGCTCTGTGAAAAATGCTGGTGGTAGTTTGATAGGGATTGCACTAAATGTGTGGATTGCTTTGGGTAATATGGACATTTTAACAATATCAGTTCTTGGGGTGCCTGTGTGGCTCTGTAGGTTAAAGCCTCTGCCTTCGGCTCAGGTCATGATCTCAGGGTCCTGGAATCAAGCCCCGCATCGGGCTCTCTGCTCAGCAGGAAGCCTGCTTCCCCCCTTCTCTCTGCCTGCCTCTCTGCCTACTTGTGATCTCTCTCTCTCTGTGTCAAATAAATAAATAAAATCTTTAAAAAACAACAACAACAACACAATATTGGTTCTTCCAATCCATGAGCATGGAATTTTTTTTTCATTTCTTTGTGTCATCTTTGATTTCTTTCATCATTTTTTAATAGTTTTTAGAGTAGAGATCTTTTACTTCTTTGGTTGGGCTGATTCCGAGATATCTTATAGTTTTTGGTGCAATTGTAAGTGAGATCAACTCCTTGATTTCTCTTTCTGCTGCTTCATTATTGGTATATAGAAATGCCACAGATTTTTCTACATTGATTTTATATCTTGTGACTTTACTGAATTCACGTATCAGTTCTAGCAATTTTTTGGCAGAGTCTTTCAGGTTTTCTCTACAGAGTATCATGTCATCTGTGAATAGTGAAAGTTTGACTTCTTGCTGATTTGAATGCTTTTTATTTCTTTTTATTGTCTGACTGCTGAGGCTAGGACTTCTAGTACTATGTGAAATAACAATGGTGACCATGGGCATCCCTGTTTTGTTCTTGACTGTAGAGGAAAAGCTCTCCATCATTCCCCACTGAAGATTATATTAGCTGTGAGCCTTTCGTGTATGGCCTTTATGAAGTTGAGATATGTTCCCTCTATCCCTACTTTGTTGAAGATTTTTGTCAAGAATGGATGCTGTACTTTGTCAGATGCTTTTTTTTGCATCTATTGAGAGAATCATCTGGCTCTTATCCTTTCTTTTTTTAGTATGGTGTATCACATTGCTTGATTTGTGAATATTGAACTACCCTCGCAATCCAGGAATAAATCCTACTTGATTGTGGTGAATAATTTTTGTGTGTGTGGTGAATAATTTTTTAATGTACTATTGGACTTGATTTGCCAGGATCTTGGTGAGAACATTATGAAGTTTTTAGATGTGCTAATGATATTATGGTAATTTTAGAAGTCTTTTTTAGAGATATAAACAAATATTTATAATTAAATGATATAATATCTGGGATTTGCTATAAAATAATTTGGGGGTGAAATAGTTGGGGATTATATGGAATAAGACTAGATATAAATTGGTCATTGTTGGGTTTGGAGCTGGGTTTGTTACACTGTCCCCTCTATTTTTATATATGTTTGAATTTTTCAGTCATAAAAATGCTTAAGCAGTGTTATAGTAAAACAAACTAGCTAAATTTGGAAACAGCCATTTCCCCCAGCTTGATTTTCAGAAAGCTGGCATCTGTCTTCAGTTGCTTAGCTGTCCAAGCTGGCGATTTTTGTTTTTCTAAAAAAAAAAAAAAAAACTGAGGGGGCACCTGAGCGGCTCAGTGGGTTAAGCTTCTGCCTTCGGCTCAGGTCGTGGTCTCAGGGTCCTGGGATCGACCCCCGCATCGGGCTCTCTGCTCGGCGGGGAGCCTGCTTGCCCCTCTCTCTCTGTCTGCCTCTCTGCCTGCTTGTGATCTCTCTCTCTCTGTCAAATAAATAAATAAAATCTTAAAAAAAAAAAAAAAAAACTGACCAGTCCAAAAGAAAATACTTCCAGATTCTGGCAATTGGGGTCCCCCACAAAACATTTGGGTCCCCACCTTACTACTTTTAAGTGACATCTACTAATCAACATATCTCAAACATGCACACAAAAGTTTCCAAGCAGCCTTTTATTGCCTTACTTTTGTGTGTTGATGAACAGGAAAGGGTACTAATGGTATTAAATGAGCTTCTAACATAAGAGATTAAGACCAGAATTGACTGCTACAAAAAAAAAAAAAAGAAAAGAAAAAAGAACTTGAAAGAATCAAAGACAATTCAGGGAAAAGAACAAAACTAAAAACAAACCAAAGAAACAAAAACCCATCTATAATAGCCTCAGAGAAATAAAAGAAACTCACATCCATGAATCAAAAACAGGGTATATTTTTAAGGTACATTTGGAGAATAATAATAATTTCTAACCCCCCGTAAATTAATACATATGTATACATATACGTGTATATGTATATATATGCATATTATATATGCATATATATAATATCAGAAGTAAAAATATTTAATAGAAAGTAAAGTTAAGAAAATATCAAGGTAAATTTAAGAAAATATCCAGAACATAGAATGAATAGCCACAGAGATGAAACTAGAAGGGAAAAATAAGAAAACTAGAGGATAGATACAGAAAGAATAAACATCTTAGTAATAAGAGTGAGAAAAAGAAGACAAAGAAAATGGAGGTAAGTGAATTATTTAAAAGTAATTCCATAAATTTTCCAAAAATAAAGAACATACATTTCTAGATTGAAAAGACTTGCCAAATGCCCAGAGTAATGGATTTACAAACCCCCACACCAAAGCACATAATCATAAAATTTTAAAACACCAAGAGATAAAGAGATGCTTCCAGAGTGAGAGAAATAAGGGCAGGGAAAGGGTTTACTACAACAGTTAGGAAATAAGAATGTCAGCAAACTTCTCAACAGCAACAATGGAAACTATTAGATGATGGAACAACAGCATCAAACTTCCTAGGAAAAAATGCTTTTGAGTCTAGAATTCCCAGCATAAATATCAGTGTAGTATGAGACCAAAATAAAGTCTTTCTCACAGTTCCAAAGTCCCCCCACATTCCTTCACATGCTTGCTTTCTTTTCTTTTTTTTTTAAGGTTTTATTTATTTGACAGAGAGAGAGATCACAAGTAGGCAGAGAGGCAGGCAGAGAGAGAGGGGGAAGCAGTCTCCCCGCTGAGCAGAGAGCTCGATGCAGGGCTTGATCCCAGGACCCTGAGATCATGACCTGAGCCGAAGGCAGAGGCTTCAGCCTCTTCGGCCACCCAGGTGTCCCCCTTGGCATGCTTTCTTAACAAATTACTGGAGGATGTCCTCCATCAAAACTGAACTAAGAAAGAGGAATATTTGGGTCCCAGGAAGCAAAAGATCTAACACAGTAAAGAAGTCAAGGGAATTCCTAAAATAATGGAGAAGGAGAATTTCATAATGACAGTTGTGGAACATATCCATGGAATAATCAGTACAAACAGGAACAGGAACAAGGACACCACATACAATTACAAAGGGTGTTCCTGACCAAAGGTGTCTGGCTTGGTGGCCATAAGTGTGAGCCAAAATTCATCTTGCACTCTTCTTGCCATGCCACATTCCTGATGGAGGATTGCATCAAACCTAGAGGAAGAAGATACCCTTACTAATTGATCTTCCCAAAGAGAGCAGTATTCTGTAACTTGTCATCCCAAGAAGCTCCTTTGTACAATCCATCTGTCCAGAGGGGATACCTTTTTAAGGAAATTGACTCAAAAGGGCCATTTGTGTTAGTGATGGCCTGCCTGGAAAAGCGTAGGTCCAAAAAGGATGCCACCAATAAAAACATGGTAACAATAGACTGCAAAATATGCTTGACAAAATAAAAAGAGTTTTGTATCTCTGTTGGGAATTTGGATATGAATTAATAACCAGTAACTAGAAAACTTAGCAAACAACAACAACAAAAACTAAAGCAGTTAAAAAAACCAACAACAAACTAAAGCAGTTTTTAACCCCAGAGAAAACACAACAAACAAATAATGCAGCTACCTCTGAGGGAAATGACTGGGATGCCAGGGATGAGAGTTAGTGGGAAAATGGAGACCTTTTTTTCCTTTTAATCAGTTTTATTTTTATTTTTATCTTATAGATTTTTATGCTATGCATTATTCCAAACACTTTACACTCATTTAGTCCTCATAACAATTCAAAGTGGATCTTCTTCATTTGATGGAAGAAAGCTGGCTCTCACTTGAAGTCTTTTCAATGAGCAGGTTCCTTTTTAAATAATAATTTTTTAAAAAGATTTTATTTATTTATTTGACAGAGAGAGATCACAAGTACGCAGAGAGGCAGGCAGAGAGAGAGAGGGAAGCAGGCTCCCTGGTGAGCAGAGAACATGATGTGGGGCTCCATCCCAGGACCCTGAGATTGTAACCTAAGCCAAAGGCAGAGGCTTTAACCCACTGAGCCACCCAGGCGCCCCTTAAAAAATAATTTTTTAAAATAATGAGCCAAAGAAATCTATTCACCTTCTCATATGACAACCATTTGGTTATTTGAATTATTTTCTTCCCTAGTAGAAAAGCCTTAGTTCTTCCAATGATGTCTCAAAAGTAGAATTATCATGTATTGCAGTTATTAGTAACACTTTCTTAACTGACTGAGCCACCCAGGTGCTCCTAGTAACACTTTCTTTTTCTCTCAAATGTGTCCTAGTTTAGGTAATAAGTTTTATGTTCATAGTACTTGGTGTTTAGATCTTTACCAAGGGGGTTGCCCTCCCCTGGTCCTCACTCTTTAGAAGGGTCCTCAGCCCTCAACCTAGCAAAATAGGGAAACTAGTAGGACCGTTGGCCTTTCTCATTCCAAGCTTTCTGCATCTAGTAAGGCAGCTTGGAAGCCTGAGAGTCACCATATTCCTGGCAGTGCCACACAATTCATCCATGATGAGTTAACTGTCAAATAAACTGTCTTTTTGCATAACTCATTCTTTTTTTAAGATTTTACTTTTAAATATTTTAAAAGAATCTCTGCACCCAACATGGGGCTTGAAAACTCCCAACCCCGAGATCAAGAGTCACATGCTCTTCCAACTGAGCCAGCCAGGTGCCCCTGAGTGACTCGTTCTTAAAAGAGGACTCCCAGTCCCATGTTTGCAACTTCGATCTTTTTAACCCACCTGCAGGAATCTATACCCACCCTCCTCCAAATGTCATTTGTTCATGTAGGATCATCGTTCCAGCCTGTCAGGATCATTTCGAATCTCAAGTCTGTCATCCAACCCATCAGTGATCTTGTTCCTCTTTGTGATGGTGGAAAGTGTGATGCACTAGACATCTACATCTTCATCTGGGCCACTGATAGAAACGTTGCGTGACCAGGAACTTCCACTGGCAAGACATCATCCTTATCATCATGGCACTTCCGTGGGCATAGTGTGTCACCAGTTACGAATCCTCCAAGCAGGGCCATTATGCAGCCCACATTTCTTCATCGTATCCACAAGGATTGTATGAAAAACTACTGCATACCTTGTTGAAAGCAAAAAGCTTCAGCATTCCCCTAACCTTCTCATTCAGTGTCTTTACCAACAAAAGAAGTATAATATTCCACCCTTTGATATGTGTTTTTAGAGAACTCATGCTGGCTTCTGCCTAAAAGCAGACCCAGTTTCCTTGCTGAGAACTGCCATATCCCATATATAATAATCATTTCAAGAATTTTGCCAGGAATCGACATCAATCTCGACAGTCTTTAATTTCCAAACCCGTGGAAATTCCAACATTGTCTACGATGGATATAATGGCAGTACTTGTTCACTTCTATCCCATGGCACCTGTCCCATCCTCCAGGGTTGCCTAAAGGTCACTGAGTGCAGGTTCCTGATCACATATGATCTTGACCGCGGTCTGGACCTGGACCCTTTCACCATAATTTTTCCCTTACTATTTCTGATTTGAAATCATTCTCTTCGACTCCCTGGAAAGAAGGGAGTGGGGGAAGATAGCAGCTCTTCTCTGTCTTTGGTCAACAAACACCATGACCTTCTACCCCAAAGGTTGTCCTGAGTATTAACAGATTTTATTCATTTATTTACTTAATTAATAAGTAAACTCCAACCATTAATTTATGTTTAATCACACAAGTGACACATATTCATTAAAATGCAAATATTACAGATAAAGCTAGAGCTGTCATTTGCCAGTCGGCCTAATTCTAGTCCATTCTTTTTTGTTTTTGTCTGGCCAGTGCAGAGCATGATATGGGGCTAGATCTCACAACCTTGAGATCACGACGTGAGCCGAAATCAAGAGTCGGTAGCTTAACTGACTGAGCCACCCAGGTGCCACTGTAGTTCATTCTTTATTATTACCTGCTTGATGTATACTCTTCTATGCATTTACACACATTTATGTACACAAAAACACAGGCTTTGGCCTTTTGCTTAGCTATGTGGACATATCCTGTAGAACATATCCCCCCACTAACATTTTCCTGGCAGAACATTTCTAGTTTTTCTGTACCCAGACTTCATTTTTTTTAAAAGATTTTATTTATGTATTTGACACAGAGAGAGAGAGAGAGAGAGATCACAAGCAGGCAGAGAGGCAGGCAGAGAGAGAGAGAGGGGAAAGCGGGCTCCCCGCTGAGCAGAGAGCCCGATGCGGGGCTCAATCCCAGGACCCTGAGATCATGACCTGAGCCGAAGGCAGAGGCTTTAACCCACTGAGCCACCCAGGCGCCCCTGAACCCAGACTTTATAAAACACATGCATCTCCCAATAATGTGTTTCAGTTGTTTCTATGGGAAACATACATGTAGTATTTGCATCCCCAGGACTCAATATGGCATTCTAAACATAATGATGCTCATTATGTTTAGGGAAAATCCTGAGTTCCATTTCAAATAGAATTGGTCAAGTGTCAGAATCATGTGTAGACGTCTTGAAAAGTGTCAACAAAGGGGATGTGAGTCTGGAGCATGGCTGATGCTGAGGGGCCTAATTATTGCTAACAAAGCAGCCATTTGTCACAACTGTAATTCATTATTTGGTAACCAGGAAGCAACGTTTCAAGCATTTTCCATCCTAACATAATAAATTATTTGTTATTTACATAGAGACATTTTACTGGGATTTGGTTATATTTTCGGAAATCAGTTGAAGGGTCTGAGTCCTTTAAAATCATGGAAATCATGGTAAACAGGCTCCCACTTCGTATTTAAAAAAAAAGAGCACAGCACTTGATCTGAAGGGATGGATTTCCGACATGAAGAGAGAAAACGCCGGTCCACTGACAGAGGCAGAAATGAACCAAATGTGGTATGTACATACAATGAAATAACATTCAGTCATAAAGAGGAATAAAGTTCTGACACTGCTACAGCGTGGATGAATCTTGAAAGCATTATGCTCAGTGAAAGAAGCCAGACACAAAAAGACAAATATTATAATGATGTCATTTATAGGAAATATCTTACAAGCAAATTTGGAAAGACAGAAAGTAGATTAGAGGTTCCCAGGAGCTTATGTGGAATAGGGGGTAATAGCTTAATGGGTACAGCATTTCTGTTTGGGATGATGAGAAAATAGGGCGCCTGGGTGGCTCAGTGGGTTAAAGCCTCTGCCTTTGGCCCAGGTCGTGATCTCAGGGTCCCAGGATGGAGCCCCACATTGGGCTCTCTGCTCAGCGGGGAGTCTGCTTCCCCCTCCCCCTCTCTCTCTGCCTGCCTCTCTGCCTACTTGTGATCTCTCTCTCCCTCTGTCAAATAAATAAAATCTTTTAAAAAAAAAAAGAAAAAATGTGGGAAATAGTGGTGACGGTCGCACAGCCACTGAATGTGGTTAACGCCACGTACACTTTAAAATGGTTAAAATGGTGAATTTTATGTAATTTATTTTCCCACAATAAAAAAGGAGAGGTACTATGTATTTAAAAAAAATAAAAAACACAACTCTTGGGGCGCCTGGGTGGCTCAGTTGGTCAAGTGTCTGACTCTTGGCTTCAGCTGAGGTCATGATCTCAGGGTCGTGGGGATCGAGCCCCGCTTGCTCTGTGCTCAGCAGGGCGTCTGCTGGAAGATTCTCTCTCCCTCTGTTCCTCCTTCTCCCTCTCTCTCTCTAAAATATATAAATAAAATCTTTTTTAAAAACTCTTATTTTTAGCACTGAGATTCTTATCTACATTGAGTCCTGCAAAGATTAACATACCTATGGAAAAATTCAAGAAGAATCTTGTTTTTATCTTATTTAGCTTTTTACTTTTCTTGGAAAACAAAGAAGTGAGATGACAAATGTCTGGTTATGTAACTTGCTTATCTCATTCAACAGAATGATTGGAAAGACCCTGTGCCAGTCCCTGGATTTTTGCAGAATCCTGTGTAGGGCATAGTGTGTGGGGTAGATAAGCCCACTGGGGTGCCGGGCAGTGTTTAGCAGCCTCCTCTGTTTGGGGGCTCTAACCTCCAAGTGTGTTGACAGTGTCCCTCTTGCAGTCCCTCTTCCTTCCTCCCATGGTCTGTGCAAGCCCGAGGTCAATTTGGCCTCATTAGAGACCTTCCCAGGCCGTCACACGGGTATGCTCCCATGCCTGTCCTGGGCTTAGAGATACATGCTCGGAGATGTTCCTTGCATCATTGTTTCCAAAGTAGAAAGCATCCGTGTCCATCAATAAGAGGTTACTCAATGGCATTATCTTTACTCCTATGCAAGCATTAACAAGGTTGGTATAGATTACAGAATTTTATTTATTGACATAAAAAATTGCCCACAATTGTTAACAAATTTTTTTAAAAAACAATATGTATTGGGGTGCCTGGGCGGCTCAGTTGGTTAGGCATCTGTCTTCGGCTCAGGTTGTGGTCCCGGTCTCCTGGGATCGAGCTCCGCATTGGGTTCCCTGCTCAGCAGGAGAGCCTGCTTCTCCCTCTCCCTCTGCTCCTCCCCCTGCTTGTGCTCTCTCTCTCTCTCAAATAAATAAATAAAATCTTAGAAAATAATAATATGTATTATACAATACCATTTTTATTAAAAAAATTGATAATGTCCCTAAAAATAAAGTCTGAAAGGCTATACACTGAAATGTGAACAGTGGTATTCTGGGTGATAGGATGGCAAGTGATGTTTTATTTTGCGCACCTGAATTGCCCAGTTTTTATTCATTTAACATTCATAACTCATATAATGCGGGCAAAGAATTTTTTTTGAGTCAAGTTTGATGTCCCTGATTTCAGTAATTGTATGAAGCTATTTTAGAGTACAATAACTTTTCTTTTTAAAAAAATATTTATTTGAGAGAGAGAGCATGAGCTGGAGGGGCTGAGGGGGAAGGAAAGAATCTTGAACAGACTCCACGCTGTGCAGGGATAGTCAGGGAAGTTTCCAGAAGAGACCTATTCCTCTATCTCGCGACCCTGAGATCACAACCTGAGACGAAACCAAGAGGCTTATGCTTAACCGACTGCACCACCCAGGCACCCCCCCACAAATAACATTTCTTACATTCTTCTCTCGCCCTCCAGGGGAGTTGCGGTCCCCACTTTAAGGTGGCAGGGGGAGGAGGCCAGCCACCATCTATAGGTAACAGTGCTAAGCTTTGGCCAGTGGCTTTATCTCCATCCTTGCATTTAATCCACACAACAACTGAGAAGGGGTGGATATTATTGGGCCTTGTTTTATAGATGAAAAAACTGAAACTCTGAAATGACAAATAACCACCTTCAACCATGCAGCTGATAAATAACTAAAGCCAAATTCAAAACCAGGTCTGCTTGAGCTCAAAGCCTTCCTCCTTTCATGGGTTCCCACAGCACTCACTTGTACAGATTTATCTGGGCTTTGTTTTTCCTAACACCCAGTCATCAACTTATAGTTTACAGCTCTTTCAATCAGAGCAGTAGGTCTCTTTCTGAAACTTCCCTGATGACCCCTGCACAGTCCCCCGAAGCAAATCCTAGCCTTTAATCTTCAGCACCATTTGTAAGCTCACTTTCACATCTCTCCTTCAGTCCTTCCCTGCAGGAGCATGAACTCCAAATGCTGGAAGAAATGAAGTCATTCTCCACACCCCCAAATGGACCCGGATTTCTTCGGTGTCTCTACGGTTGCGAGGTTCTGCCGACGGCATCTGGGAGTTCCAACAAGTCCGGGCAGGGTTCTGCCAGACCTCAGGTGTGAACCACAGAAGGTCCTCTAGGATCCCTATTGCGGACCTTTCAGGATGTCCCTCGGCACCTACATCAGGGAAGTTTCCAAGATCCTTCCCACTTGCTTCCTTAGCTTCCCTCCCACGGAGCGGGCTACTCCTCTCTGTGGCCTTCTCACCCTGGCTTTGCCTCCCTACCTTCATTTCGGCATCTTTTCTTTTCTTT
>CM052812.1:50142532-50155978 GCA_028533885.1 Nasua narica
CCCTACTCTAAAGTATCTCCTGATCTAGAAATAGAGACTGACAAGCAAAAAGACAATCACCGAAAGAGCTACAAGACCTTCCTGAAGAGAAGTCGAGGACAGGGGCCCCTAAGGGGTTCTGGCAGACAGAGAAGGCGCCCAGATGGGAGACACTTGAGCTAGGTCATTAAGAGTTAGCGGGGGCTGGCTGGATGGGGGAGGGAGATGGTGTCAAGAAAAAGGGCATGTTCGCGCCTGCCTGGGCGGCTCAGTCGCTAAGCGTCTACCTTCAGCTCAGGTCATGATCCTGGGGTCCTGGGATCGAGCCCCGCATCAGGCTTCCTGCTCAACAGGGAGCCTGCTTCCCCCTCTCTCTCTGCCTGCCTCTCTGCTTACTTGTGATCTCTCTCTCTCTCTGTCAAATAAATAAATAAAATATTTTAATAAATAAATTAATTAATTAATTTAAAAAAAGAAAGAAAGAAAAGAAAAAGGGCATGTGCAAGGTCTGGAGGTGAGGGAGAGCAAGGGCTGACCAGGGACCGGAATTGGAAAGATAGCCACTGGGGCATCGAGGAGGCTTGGCAGAGGTGAGGCTGAATGACCGGGCAGGGACCAGTTCATGAAGGGTTTTGAAGACCATAGCAAGGAGCCTTGGTTTCTTTAAAACAATGTCAGGAGCTGAAGGGCTACATGGCGGCCCGAGCCGGACTCTGTTGGACTTGTCTTCTCCTACCCCACACGTGGAAGCAGGCAGACGCAGGGAGCCTGGCTGCCCTCGTACAGTGTCCTTGGGCGCCCTGGCAGGAGGTAGGCCTGGGGAATGGGGACCGCAGGAGACATCCGGTCAAAGCTTCTCTAAGAAGGTAATGGAGCAAGTGCACCGGATTGCCTTCCAGGATTTGAGAGACAAGGGGCCCCAGTTCTGCAGCCGCGCCCCCTTCCAGCCTTGTGATGCTGGCACTCTTAACGCCTTCCATTCTTTACCCCCTGCAAGGTCATCCACTCTCATGGCTTCGGATACCCCCTCACCACTGATGGTTGTGAGCCCCACAAGGGAAGGGCATAGCCTCTCTCATTTACCGTTATACCCCCCGGCCAATCTACCACAGATGCTCAATAAGTATTGGTTGACTAATACATAGACATGAACAATGACTTCCAAATTTGTAACCCAAGCTCTAGACCCTCGTGTCCCACTGTCGACTAAACATTTCCCTTTGGATGAGTCCATCTCACACTATGTCCAAACCCAAACACAGCCCTTCCGCCACCCCCACCCGACTCCTGCTCCCCTTCTGAGCTCCCCATCTCAGTCAGTGACCCCACCAGCCACGCTGGTGACCAGCCCAAAGATCTGGGCTTCATTCTTGATTCCTCCGTCTCTCCCAACCTTACCGCCACATCAAACCGGTCCCCAGTCGCAGTCATTCTGCCTTCCCAATGGTTCCCCTCCCCCTTCTCCCACCATAACACTCTAGTCATCACCTTGCGTTGCCTCTCTCAGACTACTACACCCATATCCCAGCTGGTCTCCCTGCTTCCGGAACCCCTTCTCCAGCACTGTCCCCCCCAGCGGCTTCATCACCATACCCTTCACTTGGTAAAACTCCACCCATCTCTCGAGACTCCCCCGCAATTTTCTTTAGAGACTCCTTTGTTTCTGTTTTCCTTTGAGTTTTTCTGTGCCTTTTTGGCATTCCAGATTGAGCAAGTATTATTTTTGTAAGTAGAAAGGGAAAATGTTTTTATTGCAGCTGAGAACCCCCCTGCTTATAAAGTTTCTCTCCAGCCTTCCACACCCTGACCCATAGAATTCAACCTCCTTTGGTCACGGGGCCCTTTCTCCCACTCCCTGAATCACCAGCATCCTTATCTGTTTGCACATCTGTCTCCCTCAGGGGAGGGGAGACTCGCTCATATCGCTCAGCACAATGCTTGGCAGATCAAACGGGGCGACATGATTATTGAATGAATGAATGACCAAATGACCTAATGACTGAATGACCTGAGAAGGAGCTCAGGGTTTGATCCAACCACAGCATTCCATGGAGAGTAAGGGTGCTGGGGACACTTGATCTGGGAGATGTGAAAAGCAACCAGCATGTGCACCCCTGACTTAGGGCCCTGTCACAGTCCCAAGCACCCACCACTGCCACCAGGCAGGACTCCTATCTCCTTGCCATGAAGGGGAAGGGTAGTAATAGAACTTCCTAAATGGAGAAAACCACCCTAGGCACCTAGGCTCTAGCCTCAGCCCAGCCCTGACCACCACCATCACAGACCTTCAGGGGAGTGGCCAGAGACACAGATTGAGAAAAATGGCTGAGAGGAGCAAGAATGTGGAAGAAAGGCAGAGACTGGGAGAGTAGCCGAGGGAGGGTGGTGCTCATGAAGACGAGGGGAGGGGACAGCAGCAGAGACACAGGAAGGGCCGATGGGCAGGCAGCAAGACCCCGAGCGTGACCCAGGAACCTCGGGGCACATGAAGCTGGCTCTGGGGTTGCAGGAGAAGGTCGCGGGGAGGCAGGAGCAGGGAGTGGTCCCCAGTGTCCTGTGGGGGCTCCCAGGCCGGTGCCCCGCCGGATTCCAGAGCTGGCGGGCAGCACCCAGCAGGGGGGAGATGAGGCTGCGACGTGAGTGATGGGCGCTGATTTGGGCCCAGATTCGCGGTGCTTGGGGGGCTGGCACAGCTCCGAGACCAGGAGGAGGGGTGGACTGGGCATTTGGGGGCCAGACCAGCCATCAGGAGAGGGTATCTCTCTGAGAAGTGCCTGGCTCTCTTTGCTGAGTGCTCAGTGGAGTTCTGGTGACCGAGGACTCGGGGCAACAGCCGGGAAACCCGAAAGGGACACTCCGCACGGAACCTGACTTCTTTTTTTTTTTTTTTTAAAGATTTTATTTATTTATTTGAGAGAGAGAGAGAGAGAGACAGCATGAGAGGAGAGAAGGTCAGAGGCAGAGGCAGACTCCCCGTGGAGCTGGGAGCCCGATGCGGGACTCGATCCCAGAACTCTGGAATCATGACCTGAGCGGAAGGCAGTCACTCAACCAACTGAGCCACCCAGGCGCCCCGGAACCTGACTTCTGTTTGCAGAGTGCAGAACGGGCGCCCTGAAGGGGTGGTCGCAGGCGAGCAGGCAGGGGTGTGTGGGGAGCCCCCTGGAAGTGCCCAGGGGGTGCGTGCACACACTGCCCGGGGGCGGGGGGGGGTGGACGTGCAGACACACCGTTCCACAGCCCAGCATTCCCACCCAGAACACACCCCGTGAGATGCCTGCATGGACATACTCAAGAGCACTGCTTGAGCACCTACTGTGTACCACAGCACGTCAGAACCATTCCCACACTCAGCCACCCCCACACCAGAGATCAGTCCCCGCTGCTCTCCCCTGTGGTCATGCCTCGTCACACCCACACACCGTTGTCATCACACAACTCACGCTCACTCACACTTCCGCAAGTCACAAGGCCCACCCAGACACCCCACTCCGTGAGACTGGCTCCGTCACAAAGGGCCACCAACACTCATTCAACCCGCTCCCGGCGGCTCGGAGTGCGGGTCCGGGAATCCTCACAGACACGAGCCATCCCACGGGGGACCTCACGGTCGCTCGTTCCCCTCCCGCGTAAGCAGGCGGGCGTACAAGGACGCACGCTCAAATCGCTCAGTTTGGCAAAAGCGTTGGGGGTATCCCCGGAGATTAAGAGCTGAGTGTTTGGGTCTTGATTTTGAAGGAAGAGAGAGACAATCTCAGGCTGCTGAGAGACAAGTCTCCGGCCACCAGCCTGGGGTCCGGTGAGGCCCGCCGCAGGGCTGCCGCGGGTCCAGGTCTCTCGGGGCAGTCTGGGCTGTCCCAGTCAACTCCGGCCTCCTCGCTCACACTGTGTCCAGACCTCCTCCCGCCCCCCGCCAGGGTCCAGTTCCCTTCCGTCCCTACAGTCCCCCCCCCCCCGTCCCTGGCTCCCCTCCTGTCAGCTCATTCTCTTTCCATCTGCATCCCTTCTCCTCCCCCCTCCGACCCCCCCATCCCCGCCCCCCCAGCCTCGGTGATAAAAGAGCCAGATTGGAGCGGGTGCCACGCAGCTTCATTCCCCACCATATGGGCCCAAAAGCCAAATCGTCAGCTAAGCGATTAAATCAAGTATGTCGAACAAAATGTTATGAACTGACATTATGGGTATATAATTTTATGCCATTTGTTGCCATCTGTTTATCTAAACAGCCCCCATTCCACACAGACATACAGACTCACACCTTCCCTCCTACCCACCCCCCACCCGGCAGGATCCCCCCACCCCCAGCCAGAGCCAAGGGTCAGGGACGAGAAGATGTGGGCCTGGAAATTGGAGAGCTGGGGCCTCCGGGGTTCTTGGGGGTCAGAAGGAGTCGTGAGGCCAGGAGTCCCAGGGGACTGAGGGACAGGAGAGTAGGGATCAGGCGCACTCGCTGGCCCTCGGGCCGGAGGTTAGGGAGCAGGAGTGCTGGGTAGAAAGAATGCAGCCAGGGCCCCCGGTACAGGAACGTGGACCAAAGCCAGGGGAGACTCACCGGCAAGCCTCCAGCCTGGCCCGTGGCTCACGTGAGTGTGTGTGTGTGTGTGTGTGTGTGTGTGTAAGGCAGGCACGACAGCAGCAGCTGTGCACAGTGCTTGCTCTGGGAGCCTTCTCGCCCTCTGCTTCACGTCTCTCCTGGGGCCTGCGGCTCTCAGAGCCTCTAGGAGTGCACTGGCTCCCCTCGGGACCACAAGCACAGACCAGGGGTCCAGAGGCTAAGGCTGGAATGACTCATGTCTCCTCCTCAGCGTGAGGCCCCGGGGCAGTGCCCCCTCAAGCCCAGGGGATGGGCAGCCCCCCTTCTCACAGCCCCTCAGGATGCCTCACGCAGCTTCGGAGTCTGGAATGGCCGCTCAACACTAGGCCTGTGGCGTCTGAGCGTAAGCATGAGGCCCAATCCCGGACGCTCAGGCGTCCTACCCCCGCGAGCCCGGACTGCCTGGCCCCTGACCCGCAGCAGGGTCTGTGGCCTGCCCCCCTTGTCCCCGCCTCTGCCTGCGTCTCCCCTCTGCCGTGGTGTCTCTGGGAGTCTCTCTCACCTCTGGGCCGGGTCTCCTCGCTCCCATCCTGGTCTTTTTCCCGCCTGCCTCTGGCACCGTCGGCCTCCCACTCTCCCGGAGGTGCAGGCTGGGGCCTCAGGGGGGTGCAGGCCAGAGTCGGGGTGAGGGTCTGGGCACAGCGGGGCGAAACGCCAGACCCCGGGGACTCCGCAGTGGACAGTGAGGCGATCCTGGACCCGTGAAAGCCTCAGGGCTGTTCGCCAGCTAAAAGGGCGTTGGCCCGGGGTCAGGAAGCCCCCCACCCCCAGGAAAGTGAGGGAGGCTCCTCGCCTAGGAGGCTAACCCAGAGGGGCAGGAGGAGGAAGGCCAGCCGGCAGGTGCGCTGGACGGAGGGCTGGGGACCTCTCCCAGGGTTTGTTAGAACACTGCCCACAACTCCCACGCGGTCACACCCACCCCTGCGCACATGAGCCAGCCGCACGCAAACGGGGCACGGCAACACTCTCCATAGAAACAAACACCTCAAGGTCACTCACGCAAACGCCCTGGCACTCAGGGACAGTGTGGCCAGCAAAGCAGTAGCTCCACGGCTCCCGGAGCCCCAGGCCAGCCGTTCCAGGGCCCAGCCTCTTACGGGGCTCCCCCAGATAGCTGTGCACAAGGGAGCCCCCCAAGCCCGGCTTCACACCACCGTAGCACACGGCACCTCACATCCAGCCGGCATGGCTCCAGGTCCCTGTCCCTCCGGCGGAGGAGACAGGTGAGCCACAGAAACCCAAGCGGGGGAGAAAGAAAGATCCAGAAGGACTCAAGGGAAGACTGAGGCAGAGAGGAAGACTGGGAGAAGGAGCTGAAGAAGCAGAGAGAGGCAGAGACACCAGGCGGAGGACGGAAAGAGAGAGACAAAGACAAAGAGAAGCGGGAGACTTGACCACCAGGGAGAGAGCGAGACGGCGGCTGAGCGAGGGGACGCTGCGGGCGGGCGGGCGGGAGGGGGCGCCCAGGCCGCGGAGGGCTGGGGAGGCGCGTCGGTGGTGGTGGCGGTGGTGGTGGCGGCGGCGGCGCCGAGGATGGAAAAGCTCATTTTGCTGGTAATTTACTCTCCTGCTTTTGGGCCCCTCCGCCTGCCGCTGCCGCCCGCCCGGGCTGCCTGTTCCAATATTAGATATAAACAAGTAAACTGTGTAATGGATCACATTAAGCAGGCCTTGCGTCTTGAGGCAGGATTTAATTTGCATGGCAGATTAGCTTGTCTTCCCAGCAAGGCACCCCGGGGCACCCCGAGCTGTAATAGGATCCCGCCTCTTAGAGCCCATTAAGGCAATTGAGAGCGCCTCTTAATCTCCCTCCCCGCCCTGCACCAGAATCCCCTCCTACCGGACCCCCATCTTCCAACCCCCATTCAGGCCCCATCTCACCCTTAAAGCAGCAACTCCAAATCCCCTGGGTTGCACCCTTTCCAACCTCAGAACTTTCTCTCTACGCACCCTAACTCTCCTTCAGAGTCCCCCAACTGCCTTGAACCCCCTTTTCCCCCATTTTCCCAAAGTGTCCCCAAACTCCAGCCCAGTGCTCCGACCCCAACTTCTCTATTTCCCACATGGGCCCCCCCTAAACCCTCCACCAATCAGTTGGCTTCTTAGCTGAGGTCGGGGATAAGAGCGCGTTCTGCCCTTTTCTTCAATTTCCCATTGAACAGCTGGCTATTCATTGAGCTTCCTATATCCTTAGTAATATCGTCACCAGCCCAGGAATCAGAGCAGGACTGAGGATCTGTGCGAAGATTGATGTTCAAGGCACAATTTGGTTTCAAACTGAGGTTGAGGTAAGTAGTTATAACGACCCTCATTTGTGGGGTGATTTAAAGTTTCTAAGTGTTACACCTATTAGGTCACAAATCCTCATAGGAGCCCTTTTAAATCAGCCTTACTTTATGATAAGGAAACTGAGGCTCAGAGAGAAGAAATGGGTCAAACAAGTGCTCAGTGTCAGCTCCAGGACTCAAGCCAGGTCCTCCTGACCCCCGTGGAGCAGGCTTTCTGATCCGCCCGTGCAGCGGTCAGCACAGGCTCCAGAGAGGGACGGGGCAGTCTCGGAGTTACAAACCACACCAGGGTCTGTATCGGTCAGGCCAGCCACGGGTTTCCATCCCCTGCCTCAGCCCCGGACCGGGGTGGGTGGAGCCCACACCATGGTCAATTTCCCCACTCATTGAACGGGAGGTGCTCCCGCCGTGGAGTGACTGAATGCTTGTTAAGAGGACAAAGCAACCAAAGGCCAGGGGCATCAGAAACGAGGGAAATTAGGGGTAGGCATGGAGGAGAACTTGCAGTCTGTGGGAACATCAGGCAGGGCTCCCTCGGCATCGGAGGCACCCTGAGCCGGATCGGGCCGGGCTGGGGAGGGGGGCTAGGGAGCCTGCGGGCAGCACGATGGGGCCCAGGGTGGGTGGGTATGGGGCCAGGCCCCTGGAGAAGGGTCAGCTCAGCCCTGTGGAGCTCACAAAGGGTCCTTGTTGTGGGTAATGGGACTCCCCTGGCAGCTTTATTTGCTGTCAGTGGCTTTTATTAAAGTCTCTAGTTTCAGACCCTCCACCTCCAGCCATTGTGTGTGCTCCCCCAGGGCCCTGCCCCCAGCCCCTGCTAGGCTGACTCTGAAGAGCCCCCTTGCCCCGTCCCCCGGGGCCCAGGCCCCCCAGCTACTAGCCTCCCACCTCCACCTCCCAGTGAGAGGGCAGAGGGGCTATGCGCTGGAGGAGGAATGTCTCGGCCTTGGCCCTCGGCACCCAAACAGACCCTGATCCTCCAGATGTTGTGACTGGTGCCAGGGGGCGGGGCCGTGAGTCAGCCTGGGCGGGATTCACACAGGGTGACACACACGTGTGCACATCTAAGTGCATCCATGTGTGTCCGTGAGGGGTGTGCACCCATCTGTTCTCCCAGCTCATCTCTGCATGCAGGCTTGCAGACGCTCCAGGAATGGGTGGTGTTTAGGGATTGAGTGGGGGGCTACAGTTTGATTTCATAAACAGTTAGGGACGCCCTCTGCCCCCGCCAGATACCTGGTCACTGCTGGGGGCTGGGAGGATGGGGAAGTGTCTCCCAACTCAAGCTGTCACGCGGGGTATTGGCTCCCCACCCCCGTCATTCATCCAGTAGGCAGGAGAGAGTGTTTGCCAGGGGAAGGAAGGGGGCAGAGGCTGCGCTGTGACCCAGGGTGGGGAAGGGACTCAAATGCACTGAATAGCAAATGCACGGAGTTCAACCTCACTTCGCCAGATCCAGACTCTTCCTCTATCACCCAGAACCCAGCCCTGAACTCACAGCCCACAGCCCAAGCAGCTGAGACCCAGAGAACCCACTTCCTTCCCAGAGACCATATTGGGGTTGGGGTATGAAGGGACCCAGGCCAGGCTCTGCAGGGTGAACCCCCACTCCAGATAAAAGTTTGGAGTGAAAATGAATATTCATCCCAGGAAAGGCTTGCTGAGCAGCGGGAATAGAAAAGAGGCACGAGAGAAGGCCAGAGAGTCACAGGTGGCAGCTCGAGGGGCCTCGGAGCCCACCCAGAGCTTCTAGGCCAGGTCCTACCCCAGCCCTTGTGGAGGCTGACCCTCCTCTCCCTCGTGCGCAAATGTGAGATCCGAGCGGCCCTGAGTGCAGGGCCGGTGACCGTGTCTGTGTGCACTTGGGCATGGGCCACGGGGTGTCTGGGTGGACACGTGTGCGCCTGGATGTTGGGGGCCCCACCAGCCTGATTATTTGGAGTCAGGCAGGATATCTATCTGTGTGCCTGTATGTTTCTTTTCTGGGGGCGTCTGCTCTGGGGAGGGGGTAGCTGAGTGGATTTACGTGAGAAGAAAGCATCTGTGTTTGAAGGTGACCACTTGTACAGGTTATGGGACGTTTGTCCCGCATACGGTCACGTGCCGAAGACAGAGGGAGATCCAGGGGGTCCGCAGCCCTCCCCAGGGTCTTCTGAGCTCCTGACTCGGCCTGTGCCAGGCCATTTGGGGAGCACCCGTGCTTTATGGTGCGCGGGTGAAAAATGGAAATGCTAATAAGGAGTCGTTAAGTTGTCTTGCAAAAATGTTAAATGATAAATTGGGTAATGTTATTGTTGAAATGAAATATGTAAAATAAATGAGTTATTTATTTCTAATAAATATTTTGTTTACGATATATTTGTAGGGGTGTTAATTATTTTCCCCCTCAATCGGGGCAACGTATAAATTCTAATAAAGTGCCGGCCGTGGTGAAGGCAGTGGTGATGGTGGCGGCTCCGCGGGGCCGGGCAGCGGGGGGATCCGGCCGTGATGGAGGCTCCAGGCACATGGATTGCTCTCTCGCTGCTGTTGTGTGGTCCGGTGGTCTGTGGTCTCTCCTGGGGTGGCGGGGGTGGGGTGGGGGAAGAAAAGAGGAAAGGAAAGAGGGAGGGAGGGAGGGAGGAGGGAGGAAAGGAGGGAGGAGAGAGTCCAGGAGGACAATGAATAATAAGCTAGGGTCTCGGGGATGAGATGAGGAAATTTCCCTCGGCCAGGTCTTGCTCCTTAGCTAGCTGCCCAGGCCTGGGGCACGCACGTCACTGCTGGAACCAGCTGCAAGGAAGAAGAAATAAATATATAAGCAAACCAAGTGGTGAAGATGGGTCCTTAAGACCCATCAGCAGCACTGACCCACCACAATAACCCTCCAGGCTGGGCGCCCTCGGTTATGCCCACTCTCCCCTACTCCAGCCGGGAGAGCTCCAGGGAGACAGAAACCCTCGCCTACCTACCGAAACTTTCCTCCTTCCTCCCAAGGGAAGCCCCCCTTTCCCCCTCACCCTGCCTCTCCTCCCTCTCTCGCTTTGCCTGCACCCTTTCCTATGAGGACCTCCAGGTCTGTCCATGGCCTCTCCAGGAGAACCCTAGTTTAGCCCCTCTGGGTCTATCAGGCCAGAAATTCAAGAAGGCCCTGGCCTGGCCCCTGAGGCTGGGATGGGTGGAGGGGAGTACATTCCCCTTCAGAACAGGCTGCCTCCCCCCAGGGCGTTATCTCCCCCTGGGTAATAAAACTGCTGAGGCAGGACGGCCTGGTGGGCAGGGACAGGTGGCAAGGGCACGGGACGCAGGGCCGCTCTGTCCCTGCCGCGGGCGCCATCCACCTCTCCCTCCAACCCCCTCCGCCAACTCCTGGGGCTGAGCTGGGCTCCAGGTTCTCACGGAGGAGCTCTGGGCGGACCTCCCATCAGGGAGCTCGAGCACTGAGCACGCCCAACCTTGGGGTGGGGGAACTCGCTGGGGGGCTGCGTCCCCAAAGGAGCTGGGATCCGTTGGATTCAGGGAGTTCCTGCCTGTCTTTAGAGTTGGGGTAGGGAGCCCAAGGCTTGAGCTGATGCCTTCCAGGCTCGGGTCCCCCCACCCCAGTCGGCCCGGAAGGGGACCTGGACCTTTTCCAGCCACCTACCACTTCCCACCACTTGAAGCTGAGCCTTCGGGAGCGGCCTCTCCAAGGGCGGGCCCCTGCACAAGTGTGACTTGTTTGTGTGTGCACATGCCGCTGCGTGTGCAAGAGGAACAGGCTTCTGGGAGGGGAGACCTTCCGCAGGACACTGAGAGGAAAGTAAATCATAGAGGACACGAACAGGGACACGCCACAGACGCCCGTGCGTGTCCGCGGGTCCACACGGATGCATGCGCAGATCCGGGACGGGCACGCAGTCACACCCAGTGCTTGTGTGGCGCACATCCACGTGCAAAGCCCCATACCACACAATCACAGATCCACAAACGGAAATGCCTTCAACTATGCTTTCAGGGGCATTTGAGACAGGTCCGTGAAGAGACAAAAAGGGATATGCAATCATCGCCTATCTGTGGGGCTCTGATTAGGCGGAGGAAGGGGGTATCAACACCGTGGGGAGGGCGCCCCCTACTGGACAGAACTGCGGTAACTCCCCACCCCCCACAAGCCCGGCCATCTGAACCTGCCCCTCGCTTACCCGCACCCGTTCCTACCGCGTACCAAGTCATCCCCACGGCTCACACTTGTCTGCCACACTCTGGATAAGCCCCCAGCCAGGCTGCATAACTCTGGGTTGTCTTCAAAACGTGTAAAATCTTTGATCATCATTTGTTTAAACTGTATAAATAATCCACCCGGTTTTAATAGGATTTTTCTATGAATCGGCAACAAAGCATGAAATGTGATATTTTCACCATGAGTAGTTGGGAAATTAGTCACCTCTGTCCGTGGCTCTCTGCTGGCTGGAGACCCCCGTTGTGTCTGGTCCCTACCTCCCCTCCACGTCGGACTGTCCTGGGCCCTTCAAGCTCTACCCCCTCAACTCCCACCTTTTGTGGGGGTAGTGGGGGAATTCTATGGCGTTGCTCCGAGGAGCCCTTGCTGGTCATCTCTGGCTCTGAGGGCAGACGCCAGGCCGCCCCGGGGCTCTGTTTCCCAGACCCCTCGGCCGCCATCAGGCCCCACCGTGGGCCCCAGTGCACACTGGGGTAGGCTCTCAGGGCGGGCAGTGGGCTGTGGGTGAGTTATTTGAGGCAGGATGATGGTATGAGGCAAAGAACTGGCATCATTCACCAACTCCCCCAATCACCCAAAGTGTTTCCACACTTGCCTAACACACCTGTTTGCTGTTACACTCTCGAAGGCAAAACCTACAAGCAAACTCGAGAGGCCGGGGGCTGACAAGTTGCCCACCGGCTTTGGGAACCGAAGACGCTGAGTCTGAGGGAAGAGCCAGTGCTGGTAACAGGGACGGTGGGGAGGGATGGGGGTCAGATCTGGGGAAGTGGGGGATGGGAGCCTCAGAGCTGAGCTTCAGAGAAGGAAGCCAGACAGGAATCAGAGATCAGGCCGGGACCCGGGAGGGGGAATGCAGAGTCGGCAGAATATGCCAGAGAGCCCTTCGGTCCCACTCCCAAATGACTCCCGCCACCAAGTATAGCAACCCCAAAGCAGCCCCCCTCTGCCTCCGTGCCACACTGAGAAAAGCCAGCAGCCAACCCCAGCGACCAAGGGCTTACAGAGCAGGCTGGCCTGAGTCACCCAGCCGGGCCTGGGGCCTCCCCACCCTGGTGGGGCTCAGCCACGGACCTGGGGACGGGCATGGGGGAGGGCCCTGTGGGGTCCCCCCGCCCCCGTGCTGCACGACAGTCCACGTGCTCCAAGCTGAGCAGGGCCCCCTTCCTTTCTGCCCCCTGCCCCTGGCCAGAGATGAATAAAACTCAGGGGGTGGGGGGAGCTATTCATGGATTCAGAGAATGTGTGAGCCGCCCAGCAGCCCCCTCTCATTAGGGGACCCCCGTCAGGTGGCGCTCATTAACTTCAAGTTGTCTCTTGTTTTAAAACTCGGGCAAGGGGGGCAGGGTGGAGGGGCACATTGTCTGGCTGCTGCCCCAGAGAGATTAGGCGCCCGGGAGGAGGGGGGCAGGCAAAGGCCCTTTAATTAGTTACTTTCAAAGGTTCCCTGTCCCCTTTCTCTCTGGTCCCCCTCCTGCCCCCGGCTGGGCCCAGCTTCGAGGGGGGCGGTCTTTTCTGCTTGGCAGAGCCGCCTGGTCACTCTGCTTAAATCCGCAGTCTTTGTTCCCGCCTGGACAATGGGCCCAGCACATCAGCCACGGAGGCCACGGAAGAAGCAGGGCCTTCTGTAAGCCTGGAGCCAGCAGAGAGGGGTGTACCCTGGCTCAGGGGCCTTTCGGGGCTAAAAAGAAAAGGGGACACACACACACTCACCCCAACCTTAAGACCTAGCTCTAGCAGAAGCAAAAGTTGGGACAAAACTCATGTCAGGGACTGTGACACAGGAAGTTTCTAGGGCAGATACCTAGAAGCTAGCTCAAGGACAGGCTTCCCCCTCCCTCTATATAGCTGGGAAAAACATGGTTTTAGAATCAGGCGGATCTGAGTCAATCCCAATCTTGGCTCTGCTACTCATTTACAAGTAATTCGTCTCTCGAGCCTCAATTCTCCTAATCTTTAAAATGGGGGAAAGAGTGCCCGTCTCTTGGGTGGTGAGGATTAAATTGCTTAACTGGCTAAAAGTGTCTAGCACAGTGCCTGGCAAAGAGGAAGCCCTCAGCACGGGGCCTCGTACGGTTCCCAGGGCCAGAGCCTGACCCCGCACCCCTCGCCCCCGCACCCCTCGCCCACCGGGCCGCAGGCTCAGTTGACCATTTCCCTTGGGGGTGGCTTACTGGGGGCCGACAGGGGCTCGCTGCCCTGCAGAGTGCTGGTGCTCATGTGTGGGGAAACACCTGGAAGTCAGTGAGTATGTGGACAGGAATGAAGAGGAAGGAGGGTCCCAGATTGGGGGTGATGAGGTGGGGGAGGCCAGCAAAAAGAAGGCGTAAGCAGGAACAGGAGGAGGAAGGGGAGAGCGGCCCAGACTGGGGAGCGGGGGGGGGGGGTGG
>CM052812.1:50156078-50282825 GCA_028533885.1 Nasua narica
AGACCACTCACGTGGGTAGGCGTGTGCACGGGGAAAGGCCCGTGCGTGGGAGTGAGTGGGCCCAGATCATGGGTCACATGTCGGTCTGTGCGCCCTTTCCCTTGTGTGGGGCTCATTTGACCTCTCCCAGTTGTCCCCTGTCAAAGATGACTCCTCTCAGGTATCCCTACGTCCCACCCGAGGGCCCCCAGGTTACAAGCACCCAAGCCATCAGGAAGAGTCAGGGTCCTACGGTTGGCAGCAGGAGTGGAGTTGCTGTGGATCATTTCCATTCGGTTGGGGCCTTGAGGAGCACCTCCTCAAATCCGCTAGTACGGGCTCACCTTGGAGTTTCCAGTAGGAGGCAACCCTGGATTACCGTTTATGTGGCTACTTCCTGGGGGCAGATCATTGACAACTTAGCCTCTGGTCCCCTGGGAGAGTACCCCCACTTAGGGAAAACCCACCCTTTCGGAAGGAATCAATTACACACAGGTTCCCTTTAATAGCCCCTGATGTTTGTTGAATGAATAAGTGTGACAGGTTGGGCAGCCGTCTTCAGCTTCAAGAATTCACAAAGGATATCAAAGAACTAGATCAAAGGGCAAGCAAACACTCCTACAGGACCTAAAGAAGCCCTTAGTTAAAATTCAACAGTTAAGAGGTGATTAGACATCAGATAAAGGCGCTTCAGACTCTTAACACTAACCCAAGAGTGGTCCGCCTTGGGGGTCCTGAAGGGAGATGCAAGTGGGGGAGGGGGAGAGGGGAGGCACCAGGAGGCCTGGACCCCGCTCTTGCCCGCGGAGGGACGGCTGCCTTGCGAGCAGGGCCCCCCGTGTTGTGCAGTGCCTGCACCTCCCGATTCAGGACAGAATTTGTGTTTCGTGCCATATGCTGAGTGGTGTTATTATAGTTATTAGCAATTACGTTTTATCATAAAATCACTTTTCCTTTAAATATGTGAGTAAAAAAATATCAGCTGTTCTTAGAGTAAGTTCTAGCCGATCTATTCCTCTTGGAAATTACTTCTAGTTTTAGAATACGTGCCAATAGGCGAAGGGGCTGTTTGCACCGGTGTGTGTTGGAAACCTAGCTGTTCCATGCGGGGAATAGCCACCAAGCCGCCAGATGACCGGGTGGTGGCAGGGCGTCATGCTGCAAAGGTGCTGTAGTCAGTGCCCCCATCTAGACCCAGGCCTGCCCCCTCCCCCAACCTCCAACCCAGTGACCACCTTCCTGAGGCTGTCACTGGGTTCCTGGCCCCAAGATGCCTCCCCCAGCCCTGTGCCCCCCCCCCCATCTCCACCTTGTGCCCCTGACGCAATGTCTACGAAGGAGACCGGCTCCTCTTGGGGCCTGCGAGCTTTTGTTAGCGTTATGTGAGCCGCTAGTGACAAGGGCCCTGAAACCCAACTCGACCAAACTCATAAAAGGGGTCACTGTCTCTTTAATTAAAGTTCCCTGTTCGGAGGTTAAAGACAAAGCCGTTTGATGGTGCAGGTGTGGAGGGGGGGGGGGTGGAGGGAGGGGGGAGGGGTCGCTGGAGGGAAATGGAATTCTATCCTTGGAGGGGAGCCGGGAGGGGCCTCCCCAGGGCCAGACTGGATGACCGCAGGACAGTCTGATGGGGGGCCCAGAGGGGTCCCCAGTGCGGGAAGGGTCACAAGGGGAGAAAGCAGCCAGGAACAGAGAGGCCAGGGGCCAGTGTCCCCAGCTTCTGCCTACCCTGCACACGTGCCTTGCTCAGGCTCCCTCCCCCCTGATCCCCGCTACCAGCCACCATCATGCCTAAAGACTGGTCCCCTTGTCCGCTCCTTCCCCCTTTTCCACCCCAAGAGTTCTCCCCTAAAAGCTCAGGGCTTAATCCCATCTCCACACAGAAGCGACTTCATCACAGTTTAACATAAAAAGATCAGCTGGTATCGACCCGTAATTTGGACCCACGCCACGCTATTGGCAGGAAGACAGAATAAGTTAGGGTGGCCATGTTTCAAAAATTCTCTGTGTGCACTCAATCACGGCCTGGGGAAGGCGGGCGGGTGCGTAATAACCCAGCCGCGCTCTCCATTTCCCCTGTAGATCAATGCTAATACCAGGAGGCCCCGGAAGATGGATGGAACCGACAGGAACCTTGAAATCCCTACATGGGGGCTGGTGCCTCAACCAATAAAGGATTTCGCTGCTGCTGGGGCGGGGACACAGAAACCCTAAGAGCCACGGGAGACAGTGTGGTGGGGAAGGGGGAGTAGCCTCTGTTGCACACACACACACACACACACACACACACACACGCTCGTGTCCTCACTGACACCCACAGTCACTCACGCAGCCTCCTACGGATGCACATTCCCGAGTCACTGACGTGCACGCCAACAGCTGGCGCACACAATCACACACTCTCCAGCCCGCCGCACCAACACCTCCCTGAGAGGCCCGGACTCCGAGCGTCTCTCACGCAGGTCCTAGGACGCGTAGACACACACAGACACAAACCTGCACACGAACTCGAACCCGCACACCAGAATCGGGGTCTCTGACACAGACGCTCACTGGCATCTACATGCTGCTTGGGCAAAGCGTAAAGATATACGCCCCCACACCCGTATTTACCTCCCCGCCACTCCTTTCTTTCCATCTCATCCCTTCACCCTATTGCGTTCTGATTCTGTTCAGAACCTTGCTGGCTGGCGATCAGTCGGGGAGCTTCCCAGGACCCCCTGGAAGTAAATCACTAAGACAGACGTATACCAGACATACAGCCCTGGAGACACCCAGACGGGAACCCGTGCACACACCAGCTGGAAGGTAAGAGACCTGGGTCCCAGGGACGGCTCCGCCACAGGCTCGCTTACATGGCCTTGAGGAAGCCCCTGGCTCATTCTGGGCCTCTATTTCCTTATCTATAAAACAAGAGGTTGGACCAGGAGATTTCTAAGGTCTCCTTCTAGATGTGAATGACTCTGTCTGTAGCAAATACAAATCCTTGCACACACACACACACAAGTGCATGCACCCCAGCTTTGGAGCGCCTGGTGGCCTGAAGCCACGCCCACGATGACACCTAGGATCACACCTTCGGGCGCTGCTCTTCCCAACCAGGGTGGCTGCAGCAGGGACCAGGGCTCTTCCTCCTTCCCAAAGCTGATGTCAACGGGCTTCAGAACCCACTTTTCTGGGAGCAAAGAATTGGGGACAGAGCAGGGAGATGGAGCGTTGCTGTGAGTTTAAGGGCAGAGGCGTGGGAGGGCAAGGGTTGGGACCTGCAGAGGGGATAGAGAGAAAAGCACAGTGCTGGCTGCCAAGACTGCCCACCTCTTTCCGGCTGGTGATTTTCCTTCTGAGCTCAGCCCCAGCACAGGAGCCGGTTCCGTGGCCTCACACTGACATCTTGTGGCCATCGCTAGGATTGCAGGCTGTGCAAGGGTCGGGGGCACAGCGGAAAAACAGCTTTACCCATCACCCAGCCAATACTTGGGACAGTGGATCTGGTCCCTGGGTGCCCTCTTCTAGGCTCAACAGCCAGGAAAGGCACAGGAGACTGACATGTACCTGGGGGCAGGGTCGGTGTATGAACAGGAGGCTGCTTTGGGAAAAGGCTTCAGGGTCACATGAAGACAAAAGGGACCCCAGTCTGGGGCAGGGAAACATGACCCTGACCCAGGGGCTGCTGCAATCCAAGGAAGGAGACACAACATTTCCCCCAGGGATCCCGCACCTGAAGGAAGAGACTCAGCAAGTAGTCTGATGGGGAACGCTGGCTCCTGTCACGGGAGACTAAGCCTTCGGGAGGTGAGGCGTGGCTGCCCTCAAGGGGCTCTAATCTCAAGGAGGGGAAAACCCCAGCGTCATCAGAGATACCAATCCTATCTGAAGAGCATGCAATGTGGGGTTTCTGAAGCCCTTGGCTGTCCCAGCCTCCCGTGTCTGGAAGTCTGAAAGGAACATGATTCCTGTGTCGGCATCAGCAGTCTGTGGCTTGGAAGAGGGCTGAGGGAGAAGTAGGGGGTGGGCTGGCTCCAGAGACGGCCCCATCCATTCTGAAGAGGCCTGGTGAAGGATGGGGAGAACCACATCTCCCAGATCCTCTCAGAAGTAGCCATGCCTGAAGTCCCAAGCCTGTCCCAAGACTTCTCGGGATCAGTTCCTCTAGCTGTAGTCTCCTGTCACTTCTGGGGACGGGTTCCAGGCACCTGGAGATGGCAGATATCACACACACACAAGGCAGAAGCCGTGGGTTCTCAGCCCCAGGGCCAGGGAACCCTGGAGGGGCTAGTCTGATGACTTTGTTATAAATTAGAGACTCATTAAGAGAAGGTTGAGAAGGGCTCAGTAACCAGCTTTCGGGGCCCATCTTTTCGATTTCTTGTTCAGTTTGTTTATTGCGATTGTTCCTGTCTCATAAGCTTATTGCAAAACCAATAAAAATGATCTATTCGGAGAGGGGAGCTGCTCTTTTGACTAGTAAGCGGCCGCTTGGTCCTGGGCCCCACCCCTCCCCCTCCCGGTGGCTACAGCCCCAGCCTGGTTGACCAGCTGTCTCCTGCCGCGGGGTCAGCAGAGGGTGCCAGATTCTTACTCACCAGAAACTGCGTCCACCTGCCACGCAGCCACCCTAGGCCGGCCTCAGGCCTCCAACCTGGCCCCGTCACCTCCACGACTGCTCTACCCCAGCCCTCCAGCTCACCAGGTCTGAGCTGGGCACATGTTGGGGCTCAGTTATGAGAGGATGAGAGGCCAGGATGAACCTGAGGACAGTCACCGGAGCCTGGAATTTCGGGTGGAACTTTTGACTCAGTTTCCCCTCTGTGCCTCAGTGAGGCTGCACGCTTCACATGGGGTTCTCTACCCTGACGTAGCCCTGAGGGCTGGTGAATGGAGCCGAGGAGGCCCCAAAGGTTGCCTAGAATCAGAAGTCCTGCCCTTGACCTTGATGACAGAACAGAGTCCCCTGGCCTCTTGCACACCCAGGACCCTGTGACGGTTGAGTTCAGGGGCCCAGGAACCCCTCTTCTCAGGCAGCTCGCTCTCACCCCCATCCCTGTTCCATCAGTGACGTCGGTTCCATTTAGCGACTATGATGTTTGACACATCATGGATTTCCTTATGGCACTTGGTTTCAGAGACTTTCAGATGATCATTGTGGGGAGTGCAGGGTTGAGGGGAGTCAGAAGCCCACAGACTCCTTACAGACCATATAGAGTTCGAGTATCAGAGCCAGGAAGGACTTCTGAGATCGTTCTGTCCAACTCCTCCAAGTCTGGGGTACAGAATCACGGTCAGAGACATGACGTGACTTGGCCAAAGCCCCACAGCCAGGGAGTGACAGAGCTAGGACAGGAACTCAAAGTGACGGACTCTGGCATCGTGTCTTGTGTCTTCCTTTGTTTATCTGGCTCGTGTCAGGGAGCTCTGCCCCTCTCATGTGTCAGTCCAACGCAGGCCACAGGCCGCCCTCCCCACCCCCACCCCCTAATAACAGGCAGGCTCTCTCTAGAGCAAAGTCAATGTCTTTCCTCAATGCCCTGGCTCTGCCTGAGGGCCCGAGGGAGGGCAAGCACCTTGCACAGAGGCTTTTAGTGTTTCCGTCATTTCAAAGAGATAGCATCAATCGACTCTTCCTTCATCTGTTTATTTTGGACGGGAGAACGAGACACGAAGGCAGGTAGGAAAGAGCAAAGTTTTCAGGAAGTGAAGCTTCTCAAGGACTTGACACATCTTCAGAGAGAGGCACGTCAACATTCTTCCTTGATCTCTTTGTGTTTGTTTATTTTAGTACTCGATATATGCAGTTACTATATGTCAGGCGCCGTTCTAAGTGCTTTAAATATCCGTTAATTCAACATATATATTAATTTATTGAATACTCTTTTTTATTGAATAGCTTTAATAACCTTATGAGGTGGGTATTATTATTAGCCCCACTTTACAGAAGAGGAAACTAAGTCACAGAGAGGCAAGCAGCTTGCTCAAGCCCTCACACCTAGGCAGTGGCAATGTCGCCATTCAAAGCCAACCCTATCTGGCTCTTATCCACTAAGCTACGTACCTTCCCTTTACAGAAGCCCCAGCCCAAGGGCAGCTGGGGCCCCGGTGACCTGAGGAGGAAGGAAGACTCTAAATGTTCAGAAAGGACAAGATGTCCCTGGGTCCAGGGCCTAATCTCCTCAAGTCTGTCTCTTTCTACCCACCATCCCGGCCACCTCCTCCGTAAGCTTGTTGGAAGGCCAATGTGTTATGATTGGGGTGGCCAAAGGAGGTGTAGGCAGCTGAGACCCCACGTCCCTGCCACACCAGCCCCATCATGGGGGGTGGGGGGCTTCTGCTGGAATCTGGAAGCCAGGGCTCTGGGTGTGGGGCCAAATACCCACCGCCCATTTGCTCACAGAGCCTCGCTCCCTCCCACACAGCCGCCTGGACTGACATCTCAGAGAGGGCCTTTGATTAAAGAGACAAGTGACTTTGCCCATTCTATTGATCAGAATAAATTACTAGGAACTAATTTATGGGCCTCCCCACAGCCGATGACATGGTGGATTGTGCGCTATTGGTCAGTAAATTGGATTGTCAGGCTAGATTATTGGTTCGTATACAGTTATCTCTCATAGCGATATGAGGCAGCCCAGGTAGAAGAGCAAATCCTTTCTCTGCTGTCAGATGCCAGGATGTCGGGAGGCCTTCCCGAGGTCTGGAGGGGAGGGGCTGGGATAGAGGAGGAGGAGAGGGGAAGGGAGGCCAGGCCTCCGTGCAGGATGCTTATTAATTAGTGCAGCCTCACAGCAGTGAAAGAACATTAGTGTGGAGTCATCTGCAGAGCGATGGGGAGGTGACATGGTGGGTCTCCTCCTGGTTCTCCAGCTAAGGCCCTGCTGGGGAGAGGCAGGGAGGGGGTTGATGAGCAGATGGGGGGGAGATTGAGGCTAGGCAGGGGCGGGGTGGGGGGGAAGGGGCCGGGAGGAGGGGAAGGGAGAGGAGAGCCACGTTTGCTGGGAGTTGCAAGCGGAGCAGGTCTAGCTGAGTGCCGGCATCGCTGAGCCCCGCACGGGGGCAATGGAGCTACCGTTCTGCTCCGTACATCACAGCCAACGATGAAAAGTTCTAGAGCTGGGATTTCTCAGGCAATTTGGCCAGTGATGCATGGGGCAGTAGATCCTCGTGCACTCTTCCGTGCTTCTGCCAAGCCAGCAATAACAAAAACTTATTTTTTGCCAGGGAAACGGATATGAGTCAGGCAACCCATCAGGAGTAAGGGGGGCTCTACCACGCTGCTGCGATTTGTACCGCTCGGCTGTTTCCCCGAGCTCTAAAGACCTGCCAGGAGGTGACAAAGGCGAGACAATTTCGAGTTCACAGTCCTGTGTCCTCGAAGCATAACAACAGCATACCAGAGATGGGGACTCTCAGGGGCTGTGGCTGCAAAGTCAGCTGTCTTTTCCCCCCAGCCCAGTGAGAAGGGAGAAGAGGGGCTGAGCAAGAGGAGAGGGGCAGAGAGCTGAAGAAACGTGCAGCCCTCCCCTTCGCTGGGCAGACTCCCCCCAGCAGCTCCTTCCGCATGCGGGGCATGGCGGGAAGGGCATAGGGGGGCAGTGCTGGGGTGCCCCGCTGCCCCCAGGCACAGGATCACAGATAGGGGCTGCTGCCGGGGTCTTTGTCACCCACGCCGCCCCCGGGGTCATGCCATGGCTGAAGGGCCAGGCCTGGAAAACCCATTTGATGGGGCGTTTGCACTCTCACTCTTGAGGCGTGAGCCCTGAGGAGGCCTGCGCCTTCTCTGTGGCTTGATCAGGAACACAGATAACCTGTTCCCTGGGCCTCAGGTCTCCGGGGAAATGTGCGGAAGGTGGATGGCGCTCCAAGGCCTTCAGACTCTAGCTATCACTCATCTGACACCGCCAGTAAGGGCGAGTAAATACCCGCTGGCAGGGACCCAGGGCCTCCGGCTCCTGAGAACAGCAGCAAGGAGGTCTCATCAGTGTCACAAATGCACGCAGGTCACCCCCCCAGCCCCGCCTTTACCGGGTGTTGCTTAGCAGACCGGGGTATGCTGTTGGAGGGCCTTGGGAAAGGCCTAGCACCGTGAACTAAAAATATCCCGCACATTCCACAAGATAAAGGGCAGAGGTTTAAAAGTAAAAAACCCCTTCCACCACCAGCCTCTGGATGCTTTTCATGCCTACCCTCCCCGTCACTGTGCTCTCCCTACACCGCAGCCTGTAGCCTTCTCTGCGTGAGTTTTCCTTCTGGGCACTCTCCCTTTCTGCCCTCCCCTGATAAATATGAAATTAAAAGGAGACAGACCCTCAAAGTCAGAGGAAACAGGGCTGGGTCCTGTTCTCCAGCTCCAAAGTAGTACCCCCCCCACCCCCGCCCTCTCTTAGGCACAGCTCTATACTGGCCTCCATTCAGCAACAATGTGGAAGCGATGGCACGGCCCCCAGAGTCCTCGAGCCTCTAAGATGGAAAAGTTTGCAAAGCTTGGAAAAAGAAAAGTGGGCCTGCTAGTCGGTCTATAAATTAGAGACTCATTGAGGAGAGGCGGGAAGGGCTTTGGGGGCCTGTGCCTTTCGATTTCTTGTTGAGCTAGTTTATTGCTATTGTTTCTATTTCATACGTTTATTGCAAAACCAATAAAAATTATCTATTAAGAGCAGGAAACTCATCTTTTGACTTGTTGGTTGAGGTTTCTACAGAATAACCTTTAACCGGCCCGGCGTGTCTATAGGGCAGGAGCAGGCCCGCAGAGGTAAATCCAGAGGTCAACCAGGCTGAGAGTAGGCGTGCCCGGCCCTGCGGAGGAGGGGACAGCTCTCCTTCCAGAACCTGCAAAGAGCAGAGGTTCGGACTCGAGCCAGAGGGCACCTGTACTCTATTTCACTCACCCCACATTTAAAATGTTTTAATTTGTTGAAAGCATTTAAACTTGAGACTTTTCGCCAAATTATGCCGATACCTGGCGTCTCTTTAAACATGGGAAGATCAGGGGCGCCTGGGTGGCTCAGTTGGTTAAGTGTCTGCCTTCACTCAGGTCATGACCCCGGGGTTCTGGGATCGAGCCCCGGACCGGGCTCCCTGCTCAGCCGGAAGCCTGCTTCTCCCTCTCCCACTCCCCCAGTTTGTGTTCCCTCTCTCACCGTGTCTCTCTCTGTCAAATAAATAAATAGAATCTTAAAAAATATATATTATAAATAAATAAATAAACACAGGAAGATCATACCAGACCTCATTCTCACCTGGGAACATTAGGCACTGTCTTCTCTGCATAGGCTCACGGCCTCCTGCCCCCCACCCAGCCGGTGGGGGTGTCAGTTTTCAGTCTCATCCCTGACAACTGGGATCTAAGTTCGCAACTCCTACCTTAGAGGAGGACTAGGTTGGAAGGGGGGGGACAGCTAAATCTTTCATTTACAGAACTACTCTTGAAATAAAATTGTATAAGGATGTTTCCAAATCAGACTGATAAAATTTCTCTTTCAAGATCCCCTGAGGGAAGGCCTGGGTCTTGTCCCCGCCGGATGGGAAGGGAGTGACCACATGTCACATGCCTTCCGTGCCAGGCTGAGCCCTTCAAGCTTCCTGGCCATCACCCCTATTTCACCAACAGATGAAATGCTGGGAGATGGTCAGTGAGGTGCCTCGGGGCAAAGGATAATAAAACCCTCAGCCAAAGAACACCAGCCCAAGAAGAACGCGGCACTGTCTCTCTGGTTTTGAAGAAAGAACGGAAGGTCCCCAGTGTTACTCTCTCAGGCCTGGAGAGGCTGGCCTGAGGGAAGATTCATAACCGATGGAGGGAAAATTCACCCAACTGTGACTCAAGTTAGAACTTGCCTCCAGAGTTACCAACACCCCTAAATCTAGTGAAAGGGAACCACAGGGTCTTTAATAATCACTCTGTCAGGTCACGGGATGGTGACTAATGGGCCTAGAGGAGGAGACGGTGAAAAACACTCTAGGAAATAAATTTGGGTGATTAAATTTCAAGGCAGTTCATGGAACAGCAACCCGAGGCCTAAACGAAGCTATCAAGTTACCAAGAGAATCAAGATTTCAATTTAAGCACTGCTGTCCAAGAACCCATCCTGAGTCTGCGAAATAGTGGGTTCAGAGAAGGCACCCCTACACATACAAAAAAACTTTCTGAGTGGCTCTGACATCTTCCCAGCTCCAACCCTTCCTTCCAAAGGGCCAGCCAGCAATAAGTCGAGGAGATCATTGTCTTTGTCTGGTTATTACATAACTCCAAGTCTCTAAGGAAAAGGCATTGCTCACTCAAGTCAGGAGAGGGGGGAGGGGAGGGCCTCCCATCGAACGCAGGCTAGAGCCATGCACAAATGTCTGAGACACTCTCAGTTTACTAAACTAACAGAAGAGGCCCAAATTCCTCCAGGTCTCTGCTATTTCCACCTAATGCCAAGTCTTCTGATTGGATCTCAGGCCCAAACAGTCATGGTCTAGTGTCTGGGACATAATCCCCCCCTTGGCGGAATCCCACCCAGGGTGTTGTTAAGCTTTGCAGGTAAATACAACCTGGGCTCTAGTGTAAGAGCCCCGAGTCTGATTCCCTGCCAGATATTGTCCGTGTCTGCTGGTTCTAGTCCCCCGGGCCTCTCTCTCTCGCCTGTTTGTTTCTTTTTGAGAAAAGCCAGGGTGGGGAGCGTTGGAGCTGGGGAGGCCCCCTACCCCGTGATCGAAGAGTCAGGGGCGGGAAGAGCTTAGCAACCGCAGCTGCTCCCATGGCTGGCTCTCCCTTTTGCAATCCCTTCCTCTCTTGGGGCTTCACCTCCCCCTGCCCTGGCTCCACCAGCTGTTTCCTGCAAATCCAGCTGAGACAGCTGCTGGCCCACCATGCGAAATTTCCAGGGGCCCTGGAACCCCTTGACTCTCTTGGCCAAAATGTGGGCAAATCTCAGGCATCCAGACAAGGCTGAGATTGTTCAAAAAGCACTCCGCTAGGAAACTAGGGGGGAAGCCAAAAAAGTAAATTACAAAAGCAGAGAAACCGACAGCTTCGAGACCGCAGATTCCTTCTCCCAGAATGACTCAAGTCTAGTCCCAGGAAAGTTTGTTGCAAGACTAGGTGATTAAGAAGGGAGGAAGGGAAGGAAGGAAAGCTCCAGCTTGCTGGACACCCATACCGCCTTGCTCCTCACTCCTCCTCAATTCTGTAAGGCTTGGATACAAAACAAAGATGCTTGCGCTCTAGCCAGAGATAGAAGTTAACACCATCACCGTGCCTGACGGAGCTCTCAGTTGTTCAACATTCTGCCATCCAGGCCCTTGGCTTGATCCAGCCCCCCGATCGGTGCTGCCTGCCTGCATTGCCCTTTGGTGGGGGCTCCTTACCAGGACCCCCAGACAAGGAAAGCACTCCTCTGTCGCCTTCTTCTTACATGGGCTCCAGGCTGTCCCTTCCAGAAAGCTCAGGGAATGCCTTCTACCTTTCCTAAAGTTAGGATCTTGGTCTCTGGGTCTGGTTAGGTGCGGGGCCTCTTGGGTTGCTAGCTGACTGGCAAGACGGCACCGTACTCACCACACCAGGAGCCTTTCTCCTCTGAGTGCCTAACCCTGGCAATTCTCTCAGGTACCCTGTCCTACCCCATCCAGATGCCAACCCAGCCCAAAGAACCTTCCTGCATTCTAGGACTACAGCAGAGTTAAAAAGCACAAATATTTACCCACTGTCAATTAGAATGTCGAAGCTTTTCTCTCAGAGAACCTCCAGAAGACGTAAGGCATATGCTGGATGATGCCTCTAATTTCTGTCTGTAGATCTTGGCTCAGCAGAGTTCCACTTCCTCTAATCCCGGGGCCCATTGCTTAGAGGATATTTCCACCTGGTTGATTCATCAGCTCCTCAGTATCCATTATCCAATTCAACCTCAACCGAATTTGTTACCCCACCACTCCAGGTAGCCGGGATCTGTTAGTCCCACCGCGGGCTTCACATTCCATCCCTGGTTCTGTCACCTATTAGCCGGATGACCTCAGTGAAGTCATTTAACCTGAACTGCTTTTTCTGTGAAACGAGGATGAGCGTTTGTAGCGCCCTCTCATGGCTGATGTGAGGAATTGGTAAAATTACCTCTGTAAAACATCTGGCATTTTGCCTGACATATGCGAAGAACGGTAAAATAGATCTAAGTGTAGAAATAGATATACAGCTATGATCCCTTTTATGTGCAAACTGGTGCCCCACATCAACTCTCCAATATCCTTCAGTGATGCCATATTTTCCAGAAAAGTCTGCCTCCTCAGAGAGATGGTGATGCCTGCAGGAGTCTCCTGGATCCGTGTGACAGACTGCTCATTATAAATGAATAAATTCACATTCTGGTTTTAGGCATCAGTCTTTCAAGCCTGATTAATATGCTCTTGCTACCAGACAAGGATCTGTTTCTGGTTGCAGATAAAATGAGTTTTCTGAGCCTAGAAGGCTGGGGGTCAGATCCTGGACCAGAGAAAAGTCTCCAAGTTAATGGCTATCCCCTGAGAAACCTCCCAGGAGATAATCTGCTCACCACCCCCGGGACAACTGGTCACCCTCATATCCGACACCCCTGGCTCTGCTGCCTCTCCCCCCTCTGGAATCGCTCTGTGCTGGGCACAGGGGTTCACATGTGGTAGGTGTAGGATCTACTTGTTTCGTCAGTGTGTGGGTGGCTGGACGGTTGAGCGGGTCACCGGGAATCTGTGCCTCTTTTGGAGGCAGGGAAGAAGCCGTGGTGGCCTAGCAACAGGGGAATCTGCCTAGCAACAGGGGCGGGAGGCGGGGCTTGCTGGAGTCCTGGGGAATGGCTGACGGGAAGGAGACCTTTCTGGATCTTGTCAAGAAGGGGTCTCAGGCCAGAAAGAGAGAAAGCAGACCCACAGAGATCAGGAGAGCGGCGTGGGAGGCAGGGCAGGAATAGAGTCGGAGTAATTGGAAACGTTACAAACCTAAACTGGAAAAAGCCTCCTGCCTTTCCCAAAATGTGCGGAAGCAACGAGCCTTCCCCACCCCCACCCGGAGTGAGCTGATGCCCGGAAGTGGACAAATTTGAAGAGTGTACCACTTTTTCTGCACTCCAGTTTGCAAGGGTACATACAACAAGATACACTTTCACGTGTGCTGTCAAGTCTGGAATTTGCTCGACTTAGAAAGCCACAACCCCTCCCCTCCCCACCCACCAGCACACCCCGGCCTGGAAAGGATAAAGACCTATATTCACTTAAAATCAATCCGGAGGCAGATTTAGCAACTTTCCAACCCAGTCTGTCCAGGGCAAGGAACCATTAAGAACTCTGGACTGATCTGGCTTGAATCGCTTCCCTCCTTCCCTCCCTTCCACCCATCACAGGACAAGGGCTTGGACAGCCAGCCCCTCCTGTGAACTTTCAAGACCCTCCCCTGAAGAGAAGAAAAATTGTCATCAGCCTTTGACCTGATTAATAATTAAAACTGCTGAGTCTGAGCTGCCCCTAACAGCGAGGTGCTCCGAAACTCCAGCAAACTTTAACAAATAACCAGCCCGCTCAGGGGAGAGAGGAAGCTTTTTTCACTAGACAAACTGACAATTAGCCGCTATTCAAATCCCCCTCTAGTCTTAGCATATTGGTTCTCCTTTGAAAGTGGCTCGGCATGGGGTAGAATTTTTGGCCTTGAGTTTAGAACTACTGTGCATAAAATCAAAGCAAGGAAGCCAGCAGTTGGGAGAATAGAGGCTATTCGGGGATTAGTGATTTCGGAGTTAGATTTCTAATAACTTGGTGAGTGGTGGGTTAGGAATGTCCTCCAGGAGCATCAGGCAGTCAACACCGTGGGACATGTCCTCACATTGAACTGGAAAGCAGTGAGTCACTACCCTAGAGGGTAGAAATACAAAATGGCATAAAATGACGGCAACTCAGCAGCGCTGCATGGTAATCTGCCTTTTGTAATCGCTGCGGGCCGCATCCGGGGCTCGCAGTGTTGGGGTTCCGTGTGAAACCCCCAATCGGGCTCAAAGTTTTCTCCCCACAGAGCCACAAATACAGGCACCCCCACATTAGGAACCATTTACGGAGAACAAAGGGAAGAGAGTGGGGGAGATGGGAGAAGGGAGAAGGAGGGGGCAGGCATTCAAACTGCTCATTTTCCCCTAGGAAGCATAAGGCCCAGCCACTACGGTGGGTGAGCAAAGCAAATTGGTAATGGGTGATCCAGATTGCATCGCGGAGTCTTGCTTGCTTTCCCGGCACTTACGGAACTTTATAACTCTTTTGGGGGTAAGGCACAAAAAACCCAGGGTTTCTTATTGACCAGTGGGGGAGAGGGAGTTTGTTTCGAGCTGGCTGGTCCAAGTCTGCTGCTTTTCCACAAGACTGTACTGTATTCCATCAAGAGATTGTTTTTAAAAAAATTTTTTTTTTTTTTTTAAGAGGGGAGGGAGCCGGAAAATTGTGATGGGAACAGCAGCTGCAGGCCCGTCAAGATGGCAATAGCCCAGCCTAGAAAGTGCTGGAAAGCTCAGTTTTTCAGAGATGTAGAAGGCAGAAGACAGGGGTGGGCAGATGGCCACCCATCCTAGGAACCCGGAAGGGGAGGAGGGCCGTTCTGTGAGGACAAATTCCCTTTTATCCTTTTTTGTTTTGATTGAAATGTAACTTACAAACAGTAAAGTGGATGATTAGAAATGTGTGGCTTGCTGGGCGTATATATATATATGTACTCATGTAATCACTAGTCAGATCAAATGTGAAACAGGACCACCACCCTGGGACTTTCCCATGTGTCCCCTCCTGGTCACTATACATCCACCCCACCCCCCAAAAGTGGTCACCATTCTACCCTATGTCTAAATAAGTTTGGTCAATTTTCAAACTTCACATAAATAGGATCATAAAGTATATATTTTTGGGTGTTGATATCTGTGAGATTCATCTACAATGTTGGGACTATTAACAGTTCATTCTTTTTCATTGTTGCATGGTGATTTCATTGTATCAATATGCTACTATCTATTTTCCATTCTTCTGTAGGGATAGTTGTGTTACTTTCAGTTTTTGTCTATGATGCATAAAGCTGCTATGAGTATTTTTGTATGTGTCTTTGGGTAGTTGTGCACTCAGTTCTATTGGGTATAGACACAAAAGTGCAATTGCTGGGCCATTTACTTATTAAAAACAATAACCTGGAGGTATGTGGCTGGGTCAGTCATTAGAGCATGTGACTTTGATCTCGGGGTTATAACGGCACCCCACAATGAGTGTAAAGATCACTTAAAAATAAAATCCTAAAACAAAACAATAATCTGAATGCGAAGAGGGCAGAGATCGGATCTGTCTTCTTCATTGCTATATCCCCAGACCTTGTCACAAAGTACATACTCAGTAAATATCTTTGGAAAAAATATTGACAACAATGTCAATTTTTCCAAAATTAATGTACACATTTGATGCAATTCCAATTAGATAATAAGAAAATTTTGATAGGGTGGGTTGAGTAAAACAAGTTAAATTATATAGAAGAATAAATGCTTTACAATGGCAAATAAAATGTAAAAAAGAAAAATAAAGGGTGAGACTTGCCTTACCAGATATCAGAATGTACTATAGAGCCACTGTAATTAAATCAATTTGGTATTGGCATAGGAATAGATAAATGTATCATTGAAATAAAATAGAGAAGCCAGAAATAGACAAGTATATATATGAGAATTTACTATACAACATAGTTGGTATTTCAATTCTGTGAAAAAGGATGAATTATTTAATAAATAGTGCCAAGGCAACTTCCATCTGGAAGAAAATAAAACTGGACTCCTAGTTTATACCACATACAAATTTAAACTCCATGTAAATAAAAGATAAATGTAAAAAATGAGACAATACCAATCTTGGAAATCTAGGCGTTCACATGTTCAATATAGGAGTCAGGGGAGGAGGGCTTTGTAACACAAAACTGGAGTCCAGAATCTATACAAGAGAATACAGACATATTTTTACCTGGTAACAATAAAAAAAAAAAAAACCTTGTATGGCAATAGATAAACAAAGTCAATAGACAAACAATAGATTTGGAGGAAAATATTCATAATGTCCAGGACAGATCATTAAGAACAAAAATAAACAAAAACTTCATAAATGGACCAGAGACACAAAACAGAAAAATGGGCAAAAGCTGTTGGAAGGCACTCACAAAAAAAGCATTTGTAAATGGTCAACATGCGTAAGAAAAGCAGCTCAAAATTATTAGTATTCAAAGTGATGCAAATTAAAGTACAATGAGATATTCATACCTTTCAAAAACAAAAATTAAAATGAAGGTAATTTCCATTGCTGGCAGGGATTCGTGGAAAACAGTTCTTACATTGCTGGTAGAATTATAAATTTCTACAACCCTTTATAATCTGGCAAAATCTCTTGAAATTGAAAATCTGTGTTCACTTTGACCCATCAATAGAAATGAAAACACCAGTGCAGAAAGAGATGTGTGTGTGTGTGTGTGTGTGTGTGTGTGTGTGTGTGTGTGTAGCATTGTTTATTTGGCCATTCTCCCTCCCAAATCCCTCCCCCAGAAAAGAAGCTAGACACGAACTAAAACCCACTAATAAGGCTCAGTGATGGGCTAGTTAAAATAGGAAAAAGCCCTGGTTTGTAGCTCTTGCAGATTCCTAATATGTAACCAGTCGCACCATGCCTAACTTGGAGCTACCAGCCTGGTGCCCCTGAACGCCAGGCTGGGAAGAGTTGTGGAAGGTCGGCTGAGGGTTCCGGCAGAGACACACCCTGGACTATTATGCAGCCATTAAAGAGAAGAAGATGATCTTATAGTTTACTTGGTAGATTTCCAAGAGTGGTTGTTGTGGAAGAAAAACAAAAGGCCAAAAAGAGTGTAAGGTGACATCATTATATTTTTGTAAAATATATTTTGACCAAAATAAACACAAAAAACAGAAACCTGTGTGTGTGCAAGCATGTGCATGTGAGTGTACATTCTCCTTGTACATGATTACGTAAATATGAGGAGAGAGCCAAGGAAAAATTATAAGGGCACGTTTATACATTAGATGCCTGTGTATAAAGGTAAAATTTATTTTAATTAAAAAAATATAAAGAGCCTCCGATACACGCCCAGTTCTGCAGCAGGCTCTTGGGAACGTAAGAACATGTGAGACATGGTTTCATTCCAATATTTAGTTGGAAATAGAAAAGCAAATCGTCATAGGGCAATTTATTAACTCCTATTAGGCATGAAGTAAGTACCATGATAGAGGGATAAGTAAAAGGGTAATGGTAAGAAATCCCACAGGGGAAGGCTTTTTATTTTTTGTTGCTGCCGATGTTCTGGGTTTTTGTTGTTGTTGTTGTTGTTGTTTAAGATACTAATTTGACAGAGAGAGAGAGAGACAGCGAGAGAGGGAACACAAACAGGGCTGGAGAGGGAGAGGGAGTGGGAGAAGCAGGCTTCCGGCTAAGCAGGAAGCCTGATGCGGGGCCCGATCCCAGAACCCTGGGATCAGACCTGAGCAGAAGTCAGAAGCCCAAGGACTGAGCCACCCAGGCGCCCCTGTTGTTTTGTGTTTGACTAAGCCCTCTGGGCTCTCCTGGGCCCTCACCTGCTGCAGAGTCCGGATCTCTTGTGCTGGGTCACAGTGGGTCCCAGGCCAGCTTCTTTTTAGTCTCCCTCAGCAGGTGCCTTTGCCAGACCCTCCCTGCTGCCCCCAAAGACAAACACATTTTATTTTAAAGCTTTGGCTGCTTTACTGCTACTGATTGCTGCTAATCACCATGGAAACAGACCTGGAAAAACATCAACTAGGGAAGCCACACACATTAAGAATCATACAGGTGGCAGGAGGTTTGGTTTCCAGGCCTGGCTCTTGACTCCTTTCTAATCTGGTAACAGAAGCGCTCCCTGGGCAGCCACCCTCCCCTTTCAGGCTCCCATTCTCTCTCTCCTGGGGTGGCCAACCGTTCATCAAGCAAGAGCTACTTTGGGTTGCCATCAGCTTTACCTTGGGGAAAGGTCCTTCTAACTCAGAGAGTTCGCTCCCCCAGGTCTCCCTTTGACTGGGTTTGCTCTCCGTATATCATATAAACAAATAGCCAGACAGGTCATCTGCAAGTGTCAGAGCCAAGAATTGGCTAAAGTCCAGTAAATCCCCGTTGGTCCCAACAGCCTTTGTCTTCAGGGAGCTCCCAGGCTCTGATGAATTCTTCACCCAGCCAGCCAAAGCCCTCATCACCACCGGATAGCCCCACCTCCCACGGCCAACTGGCCACCCTTTGTCCCGCCCCTCTGTCCCAGTGGTTTAGCCTTCATCCCGAGACTGGCAGGAAGCCCATGAGCATCCTCCACCTGGGAGAGGCTGCCTTTGGCTCCTGTCCTCTCATTCAAACACAGCTTTACAAGCTTACTGTGTTCAGGATCTTTAATTGATCACACCCACATTTTACACTCATCCAGCTTGCCAGAGTACCTCCACGAGGTTTTGAATCATGCAAGAAAACAGCCAGAAGGTAGGGTTTAATTAGAAGATCTGAGGTCTGGGATGCCCGGGTGGCTCAGTTGTTTAAGCTGCTGCCTTCGGCTCAGGTCGATCCCGGCATACTGGGATCGAGTCCCACATCGGGATCCTCGTCTGGCGGGAAGGCTGCTTCTCTTTCTGCCTCTGCTTGCCACTCTTGTCTGCTTGTGCTCTCTCTCTCTCTCTGACAAATAAATAAATAAAATCTCAAACCACCCCCCCCACCAAAAAAAGATCTGAGGTCATATCCAGGGGGTCCATCCAAGCTGAAAAAGAGAAAAACAGTTGGAAATCTTAATAGTCAGATGAAAGTTGATGGAGATCAGCTGGACAAGGGGACAGGTAGAATATGGCCAGAGGTCAGAGGCGGCAGCAGCAGGACATAAAGAAATCCTAGCACATTATAGTGAATCAACATTGAGCCTTCAGGCCGGGCTTGTGGGAGAGATTTTGTCCCTGAGTTTGGCAGTGGTATCTCAGTAGCTGGAAATAGGCAGTAAAATCACATAACCTCATAATCGGTGAGTGATATCCCCAGGCAAGGCCCAACTGCATACTTCCTAAAGCAAATGTGTTTTATTTTGTTTTTCATCTTATTTTCCTGATTACAAAAGTAACTCATAATCATTGTAAAAATGTTAAAATTTACAGAAATACGTAACGTAGAAATTAGACCTCTATCCTTCAGAGATAAACACTTTGAAGTTGAAATGTATTTATCCAGATTGCTTTCTCTGCATATATGAACATTTAATATATGTGTACATATGTGTGTACATATATGTGAAGTTCCACAAAATTAGTATCATAAAAACTGCCTTCATGGCCAGACTTAGAACTTCAGCAGCCCTAAGCTTGGAAATGGTTATGGTGTCCCCCTATCTTGCTTGTGTTTCACTCGAAAAGAAAAATACTAAATGATAAAACAAGCACGTGGAAATCAAAGTTTTGATTTTTCCTTTCATTATTATTTCAGTACCTTAAAAACTACATGTATTCTTTCATGTAAAGAATGTAAAGAAAGAAAAAAAAACTTTTTTTTTTTGCTTTCTTGGCACCCTAAGTGTATGCCCGGTTTGCAATTAAGTCATCTAACACTACGTACAATACACGTTGTCTTGCAACCTGTTTTGTTTTCTTTTTTTTTATGCTTTCTTTTTTTTTTTTTTTTCTTAATTTTATTTATTCATGATGCCTGGGTGGCTCAGTCAGTTGGGCGGCTGCCTTCGACTCAGGTCATGATCCCAGGGTCCTGGGATCGAGTCCCACATCGGACTCCTTGCTCAGCAGGAAGCCTGCTTCTTCCTCTACCTCTGCCTGCTGCTTCCCTGCTTGTGCTCTCTCTCTGACGAATAAATAAATAAAATCTTTAAAAAAGTAAAAATAAATTTTATTTATTTGACAGAGAAATAGAGAGATAGCACAAGTAAGCAGAGGGCTTACAAGTAAGTACAGCAGGTGGCTGTAGCAAAGGGTTAGGATCTTGGAAGAATTTTGTGGCTTTCATATGTTAGTGTCACAACGACTGACAAGGAAGTTTCCTTCATGTTTAGCTTGACTTCACAAGCCACTGAACTGCCTTCAAACCTTAACAGAAAGAGATGAAGATGTAAATAAGTAAATTGACTTGTTCACCTCTTCACAGCTAGTTCAATTTAGGAGCAGCAAACATCCTCATCACGATTAAGGGGTAAAGTAAAAACCAGAGAAAACCCATTAACAGGGTTTCCTTTATGTTATCACTGTTAGAGAAATTAGAATTAGACTATGTCCTCAACTGGTATTTAACTGTTACTTAGATGTGGTACTTTTGTTACTGGTTTCTAATTTTATTTCATGTGGACAGAGAATGTTTATATGCTATCAGTTATTTGGCATCTTCTGGAATCCTGCTGTGGCTTAGCACTTGGCCATTGTAAATACTTGGCACGTGCCTGAAATATTGCAATTTTGACCACCATCCTGGGTGAAGGCATAAATAAGAAAACTAAAGTCCATATTCCTATTTGAAATTAGCATTCAGGGACAGGCTTCCAAATACTATAAATCCTGATATTTGCCCGGCTGAAACCCTCAAAAGCTCTACAAAAAAATACTTCTTAAAAATTATAAATGGCCTTGGGATGCCTGGGTGGCTCAGTTGGTTAAGCATCTGCCTTCAGCTCTGGTCATGATCCTGAGGTCCTGGGATTAAGTCCTGTATGGGGCTCCTTGCTCAGAGAGAAGTCTGCTTCTCCCTTTACCTGCCACTCCCTCTGCTTGTGCTCGCTCTCTCTGACAAATAAAATCTTAAAAAAAAAAATTATAAATGGCCTTTAAAATTTTTAATCAGAATAAACATTATAAAGTTAAAAGTAATAATTCCCAGATATCTCCCCTACATGGAATCCCAGAAGGTGGATGTGAGGCACTGCAAACAGTGTCAGAGAACTTCCCCCAGACACGATCTTTGTAGGCACAAGAATATTGTAAATACATCGCGTTCGCCCACCGGGAAGGGAAATGCCACACGAAAATGGGATTTTACTACCCACACATTGTTCCACGATCTGCTTTTTTCACTTAGTGTATGTCAAGTAGCTTTTCATATCAGCAAGCTTATATCTTCTCTGTTCCTTTTTTTAAAAATTATTTTATTTATTTATTTATTTATTTGACAGAGAGAGACACTGCCAGAGAGGGAACACAAGCGGGGAGAGGGGAAAGGGAGAAGCAGGCTTCCTGATTTGGGGCTCGATCCCAGGACTCCAGGATCATGACCTGAGCCAAAGACAGATGCTCAACGCCTGAGCCACCCAGGCACCCTGTGTCTCTGCTCTCTTTAATAGCTGCATGGTATCCGCTGCTAAAGCTGGGCAGTGATTTATTGAGCCATCCTCTACTGCTGGCCACGTGCATTGTTACAGCCCATGCTGCTGTGAGCAGTCTCATTCACACATGAAATTGCGGCTTCTCGGCTCTGTCCTTTCTCAGGACCAACTGCCCCCCTCCTCACCAAAACTCTCTCATCTTCCTTTGCTATTCGGTCTGCTTCCCGTTCCTCCAAAGGAGGCTAAATCACCCCCGCGGGCTAAGGAGCGCGTTCGGTTCCCTATGCTCCTTGTTTGGCTAGAACTCCCCATGACCAGCAGGCAGGCCTCTTCGGATTTTAAGTGTTTTCTTCCATGGCTCCAAGAAGCAAATAGAATAACAATAAGAACAAATGTGGGGTGGTACAGAGCTTACAAAGTGTTTTAGTTAGTAGTTCCCAGCCCTGGTTTCTGTCCAGGAAATGCCTAATTTCCAAAATTCGCCGACTCCACTTCGGCTCCCCAAATTAGAGAAAGTCATATTGATTCTTTTTTCCACAGAACTCCTTCCTCCCCGCCCCCAAACCGTCTTCTCGTTTCAAAAGAGCACTCTATGGCTCTGAGGACCCCACGCTGCGTTCCCAAATCAACCGTCTCTGCTCTGTCACTGTGGCCACCCCTGAACACTTGCTTCAGCCGTAATTTTTCATTATTATACAGCATCTCTACGTAGGCTGCAACATTTTATGACTAATAAACAGCCTGAAAATGTCAGAACGTTGCGTCCTAAAGCCAGCTAATTCTGGGTGAGTCACACACAGCCTCCTAGTACCTGTAACATAAGGCCAACAGAATGCCTCATTTCCCAAGCCCTGCAGAGATTGGGTGAAGGCGGCCACACAGAGAAGGGGTCGATTTCATGAGAGAATTCAATCCCAGAGTGAGCTTTGGCTATGAGTGCCTCACGGGTCGGCACATCTGTGGACACCTGTTGTTTTGCCATTTGCTCTACGGAGTTGTAGACACCCAGAATCCCCCAGGCTGATCCCTTGACTTTCACACCTGTCCACATCTGAATTTTTCATTTGTGAGCAAAGCCAGCAGCACTCTAAGGGTGTCTAGAAAATCAGGCATGGCATTTCTAGGCTATGCTCTACAAAACAAAAACAAAGCATGTTTTCCTGCTCGCAGCTACCCAGGAAAGGTTTGTGTCTGCTCTCGTCCTAAGAACACAAAGTGAGAATTTTGTGCTTGAGAGAGTTCAGAAAGAGAACGTTCCAGTAAAGACCATCCGAGTCCCTACCATGGGAAACTGTGGATTCTGGGGGAATCTTGGAACGGATGGTTTGGGCTTTTCACCTGTGGAAACCTCAGACTGAAGCCTGCTTCAAGGGTGAAGAGAAGAGGGGAAAAGCGGATTTGGTGAGTGGCTTGGAAAGGACTGGGGTAGTGCAGACAGGGGCTAGGCAGGGTTTTTAAAATGCAAAGAACGTTCCCAGATTCATTTACTGTTATTCATTTTTCTAATGCTTACAGTTATTTCTGGTATGGTAGCTAAGTGCCTGGGATGGAGGAACTGGGGAAAGAAGGGAGGAAGAACGGGCACCATTGACCAAGACCCATGGACCAAGCCAGGACTAAGTGAATAGTGGGGATTACTCGTGACATTTTAGTTGGGGACGTCCATGTATCACCTAGGCTAGCACGGCTCCTACACTAAGTGTCTCCTCTTGCTTTAGGAATCTCATTTTGAGGAATGGGCCTATGTCCAGAAATCAGAGGAAGCCAGGACTGGGCAGGAGACAAACTGAGGGAACTGACCCAACTCTAGGAGCTAGCCCCCATGGAGGAAGTAATACCCCAAAGACAGTGGACACGTGTTTCAACAGTCTCAGTACTAATTCTGTAAAGGGCATTAAGACAAAGAAAGGAGAAAGGAGTAACCAGATCTGTTTAGGGATGTCAGGTAAAATTTTACTAGGAAGACAAGCTAGCCATAGAAATGAGGTATGCAAAAGCCCAGAAGCATCAGTGAGGCCAATGTGTTCAAAGGATGGCCAATACCACTGTTCTGACAGGCAGGAGGTAAGACACATGGGGCAGGGTGGGGAGGTACAAGGTGTTGGCCTCACACAGGTAGAAAGGGATCAAATCGTGGAGTTCCTGGTATAGCTGGCCGAAGAATTCGGTTGTAGATTCAGTGCCTTAAAATTTGTTTGCCAGGGATTTGGTGGTTGTTGATGATGATGATTTTATTTTGTTTTTGTTTCCCTATCAATATGAATTTGGGAGTGGCATACTCAGATTTGCTTGTTAGAAAGATAGTTCAGGCTGCAGCGGGGAGGTGGATTGAGGAAGGACAAAGAGACCAGTTTGGAAGCTATTGCAAAAGACTTTCCAGGGGATAATTAGGACACATATTGGGGTGCAGCAGGAGGGATAGAAAGGATTTTAGAGTACAAAATATGTAGTTTTAAATTCTACAAACCAGTAAGAAAAGCACAAACAGCTTAAGAATGAGTGAAATATGGAAATGGACAATAAACAAAAGAAGAATCCAAATAGACCCCCCAAAATGTATGAGGAGCTAGTCAACCTAATAATTAAGGGAACACAAAAGAAAACAATGAGAAGCCACTTTCACCCTCCAGATAAGCAAAAATAAAAAAGGAGCATGGTATCAAAGATTAGAGCAGAGATGAGGCAAACTGAACTCTCATACATTGCTGGTGGGGCCATAAATTAATTTGGCCATTTATGGAAAGCGATTCGGCAGCATACAATAAACTTGATCATGCAAATACTCTATGATCCAGCAATTTCCTTTCTGATTATATAACCCATGGAAATTCTTGTACTTGGGCACAAAGAAGCATGTCCAGAAATGTTCACGACTGCATTGTTCATAATGGATAAAATGTGGCATAGGAACTGCATACATAAATAAGATGTACAAGTATGCAAATCTTTTTAAAAACCATATACAAAATGATCCTATATATTCCTTATGATTAAATATAGGTATATGTAAAAAATAAGGACTCTGAGGTGCAGAGAACTTGTGTACTTAAAAACCACAATAGTGGGGGGAGGGGAATTAAATTGGGGTATTGGTTAAAAAGGACTCAGCTATTTCTGTGATGTTTTGTTACAAAAAACAGAAAGACCAGAGGGGCGCCTGGGTGGCTCAGTCGATTAAGCTTAAGCGCCTGACTTCAGCTCAGGGCATGATCTCAGGGTCCTAAGATCGAGCCTCCCCTGAGTCTCCCCATCAGGGTCCCTGCTCAGCGAGAAGTCTGCTTGTCCCTCTCCCTCTTTCTCTGCCCCCCCACCTCGTGCTCTCTCTCTCTCTCTCTCAAATAAATAAATGCAATCTTTAAAAAAAGAAAAAAGACCAGAAAAGAGGAGAGGAGAGTAAAACTAGGCAAAATGTTAACGGTTTGTGAGTCTGGAGTGGTGAGTACGCCTTTGTAATATTCTTCTTTGTATTTGTATCTTTTACATTTCTAAAAAGAACCAAATATATGTTTGTATGTGCATGTGCATGTATTTTTAAGAGAAAAAATGATACAAATTATATTGAGGGTGCAAAATCAGTAAGACTTGATGACTGATGACAGGTGGGGGCTGAGGGTGATAGAGAGGAGGGATTAGTAGGATTCCCAGGCTTCTGGCTTGGGCGACAGGGGAGGGGAGATGATGCCACCATTCTTGAAGATAAGAAATACAGGAGGAGAGAACATTACCTTGGGAGGTTTGGGAAGGGAGATAGTGAGTTACGTTTAAGACACGCAGTTAGAGAACTCAGCATCAAATGTTTGTAGTACTGAATCCCTCCTCGGGCTACATAACCGAACTGCCTCCACGTTACCCACAAGCAGATAGGAGCAAGGGTGTCGGTGTCAAGGTCCTAGGGAAAGGAGATGAAGGAGAAATGGGTGGAGGCTAGCAGAAACAGTAGCGGGTATCTGGCCAGTCTTCCCTGAAAGCAGTTAATATAACAGCATAACTTCTAATCTGAAACTATTGGTCCTTTTCTTTTATTCTGTGAAGGGGAGAGAGAGATCTGTTTCTTTGGAAATGTAACATATACAACTGGTAAAATACAAACTTCACAAGTAGAGGAAAAACTCTCTCTAGAGGCAACCACTGTTAGGAGCTTCTTTACCTATGATCAAGGCGGCCACTTAAAGGCCCAGTGGCCTCCCACATGGGAAGTTAAGGGAGACTTCAGGCAGAGAGAGCAGCAGGACCTGGAGTGCATGCCTTTTTTTTTTTTTTTAAGATTTTATTTATTTGTCAGAGAGAGAGAGAGCACAAACGGGGAGCAGCAGGCAGAGAGGCAGAGGGAGAAGCAGGCTCCCGGCTGAGCAAGGAGCCTGATGCAGAACTCAGTCCCAGAACCCCGAGATCGTGACCTGTGTTGAAGGCAGACACGTAACCCACCTGAGCCATCCAGGCGTCCCAGCACGTGCCTTTCTTAGGGTCCATGATAGAATCCCTTGGGGTTCCCAGGCCCAATTGGTCAATTCAAACTAAAAAGAGCTGGATTTTGGTAAGGCCATAGGGGTCTTATTAAGGGGAACACGTGAGGAAGGCCCTGGGAGGCAGGGGAGACTGTCGATCGCAGGGACTGTTGGGGGGTCATATCAGGAACTTATGTTTACTTGTTACTCTGCAGGCTGTTATCTCGGCCTGTGCGTGGGAGGGCAGATGTCAGTTCAAGGCCCTCACAGGCTGCTTGGCCATACAAAGTAGCTGCCAAGGTGGCAATATTGCAGAGTAGTTTAGCAGAACTCTCTACACTTGTGAACGATATAAACTGGTTATGGAATAGCTTCGAAGATATATTAAGTGAAAAAATTAAGTTGCGGAACAGCGTATGCTACCCATAGACTATGTTATTGCTTGTATAGATAAAAGGGGTGATTTGCATGGATATGCCAAGACTCTCTGGAAGGATCCTGCACTTTCCAAGTGACTTCCTAACTGCAGCACAGCATTCTACTGTATGGCTGTGCCATGATTTGTCGTGTTCCCTACTACCGGGCTGGTTAGTTCCTTTTCAGCCTTATACTACGGCTAATGCTACAACAAACAACTTTCTAGATCCATCTTTGTGAATGGAGAGGTATATTTCTAAGAGACATTAGAAGGGGAATTAGAAGGGGACATTTTTGCTGAATCAAAAGACATGCACGTATTACATCTTTGATAGATATTGGCCATTGGGTCTTTGAAATGCCCCCAGGTATTGATTTTAGGTAGAGTGTGGCAATTTTTTTAAGAATCCCTGCGTGAGAACTCTGCTAACTCCCCGTAACATTCCTCTGGGCACCGAAAACACGATTTTCCTCCTCTGTTGGTTCCCAGGGACATTTGCTTTAAGAGAGCATTCTCTCCTAGAACTTTGGAAACAAATATTAGACATAAATTGAGACATGTAGGGCAACTCAAAGAGGAGTTGCTGTGCACTGCCCTCCCCTCCCCACTGCCGGATGCTTCTCTCGTTGATGCTGAGAGAAGAGGAAGAAACACTAGGCTTACAGTCCTACATGGAAACTTCAGCCTAGAGAGGTTGTCTCAATTTAGCAGGGAATGTGCCCCCCAGCTCCCCCAGAACCCTGTCTCTCTACTCACTGAGGCTGAATTCCACGTGCCATTTATCACCATGCTTGTGCAAACACGGGGCCAATGCCACCATTTCCTAACTTGCAGGAACGTGGCAAAGATTAAAGAGGTCAGCAGTCATAAAGCGCTTAGAACAGTGCCTGACCGTAGCACGGCCCAGCAGGATTTCGCCACCATCGTCGTACTGACCTGCGAAATATTTCTCTGATCCCCACTCTCTATAAAAGTCAGGAAAATGAAATCTAATTCACATATTTATTTACCCAGCACCTGTGGGCATAAGTGTGAGACCCCTCTTTGAAATTCACACAAAACCTAGATTTTGTGTGAAATCGCTTGATTTTTCGGTGTTGTCCGATGTCTTTAACAAACTCTTTGGGGGCTCAGGGAAGCATGTTTTCAGGAAGGCTGGCACACAGGGTTCAGAATTTTGGTGCTGTGGAAGCTTCCAGCTTCAGGATAGTGTTGGTAGGGAATGACTGAAGAGGCGAGTCAGAGCCTGATAATGTAAGGGTCATGCTGTGAGGAATTCTGGGAAGAGCCCTGCAAAGGTGTGAGATCAAATGCATTCTCCCTCCCAGACCCTCTCCAGTTCCAGGTGGTGGGGTTTTATATAAAGGGCAGGTTGGACAGGGGATCTCTGCCTCTTCTCCCATTTCTCACCCACAGTCCCTAGATTACCGAGGACAAGACTGGACCTAAGAGGGTCACCTCGGCCATCCTCCCCATCTTGAAGCTATTACAGCGCAGGATGGGGAAAGGCAAACTCCCCTGGAGAGACAGCCTGCCTCTACAAAGCTCCCCACTCCTGGAAGGAATGGCCTTATAAGGACATAAGGGGAGCCTGAGTTGTGTCTCCCCATCCTCCTCACCAGCAGGAATGACCAAAGAAAGCGACCTTTTCTCCTCCAACCAGCTTCTGCTGTTCAATGCCACCAATACACAGAAGGGTGAAGTATGAATACAGATTACAGCAATGACTTTCAAATGTTTCCACCACTGGCCACAGTAGGAGCGCAGAACTGCCTTTTACATGACTGCCTGTAAAAGGAAATACGTACAACAGAAGTTTTGCAAAATAACACATAATTATAAACTATGTGCAGTACACGGATATTCTCTATTTCATTCTCTTACTGTTTTTTCAGTTCTGGTCTGTGACTCCTTACATCAATTTCAAAACCCTCTAATGGGTTGCTAACCAAGTGTGAAAAATACCTGGTCATAGATTCAGGAGTCCCTGAAACTAGTATTTCCCAAAGACTTTCTTGTATTTCACACGTATGAATAATATCTCTGCCTACCACCACTAGTAAACAAGATGACCGTAGTAGAAATATGGGGAGATAGTTTTTCTAGTTCTTATCTAGTTCTTTATTAGTTTTTACAGTTTGCTTCCATTTGGAAAGTTATCACTTTCCAAGGGATACATATTTTTAATTTATGGAAATGATTTTCAGTGTTCTTCCAAAATAAGTTGATATAAGTGAAAATATTGAGTAAATAATAGTAGAGGAAATATTCAGGTGTGTCAAAAATCACAAATACATTGCTACTTGTGTTCTAAAGGGTAGGAAATATTATCTTGCAACATTCCACAATGAAATAACAAGAAAAGTACTTTCCCTAACATCAGATCTGCTTTTTCAGTGTTACTAATTATTCCCAGGAAATTTAGATTATATGACATTGCATTATATTACATTTGGCACTTCCCTAGCAGCCCCTTACAACCAAGCCAGTGCTTTTTCCAAATGCTTTTTGGGAAGTTTTGAGTCAGCATCCATTTGCAAAGTGACTTGTGTGGATCTTGAGAAGCAGGAGCTCATCTTTCCCTCTTCAGATCATCACGTGGTCTTTCTTTCTCTGTCAGGTATTCATGTTAATTATTTCCTGTTTCTCTGGGCCTGTTCCTTATCCCCTTTCCAGGTCCCTCCACCTTCCCCTCTATGCCTACGGGCTTAGCCATCTGCGGGCAGCTCTGTAGTAAACCCATCTTTGTCTCTCTGCCTGCCCTAGAGAACCCTCCAACAAGAGCCTTGGAATTTACCAGAGGGTAGCGATCTCGGAGCAAAAGTGTGTCATTACCGTAGAACCAGAAGTTACTTTTACTTTAGTTCTCTTCTTTTTAGTATCATTCTCTGTAACTTGCTGACCTTTTGTTCCTTTAGTCCCTGCCTGCTAAGGTACTGTGTGAGCCCATCTGCCCAGTGTTGTTTTCTTTGTGCCTGCCTGGAATCTCTGGCATCAGTTACACTGTCCCTCCTCTCAGGGTTCCCACGTTGGGCTTGACACTCCCAGCAAACTTGATCTGTCATTCGTGTAACACTGTTTCTGCTGCGGCCCCATCCCTTCCCATCAAGGCCAGAGTCTGCCCTCCTCCTAATGGTCTTTAACAATTCAGGGTACCAGACTGAGCTGAGCTGCACCCCACGGAAGCTTCATGCACAGAAGGCACTCCACTCTTACAGTCTTTGCTTCCTCATCCCCACCTGCATTCCCAGACATCTTCTCAAACAAACCTTTTATGGTCATCTGTCCTTAATTTCTCCAAATTCATCATCCAATCCTGGCCGAAGTTTTGTCTTAAGTCTCTATTTCAGTCTTGTCTGCTTTATTCATCATCCTCTCCCCCCAGCCCCACCCCAGTTCTACCCTCCTCTTGTCTCCTCCCATGCCAACACCTGAGTTCTTTACCATCTCTTACCTGGTGGACAGCTCCTGGCTTTCTATTTCTGGCCCACTACATGAACCCTCCATGAAGCGTGTGTGCACATGTGGCCTATGTACACATTCAATGTGGGGAGAAGGGGTATAAACACAAAATAGACTGCCCAGTGCTATTCGTGGGGGGAAAAGAGCCTGAGATGCTCCCGGCAGTTCTAGTTAGTATGTTCGGCATATTTCACCCTGCGACCAAATCGGTATCATTTTCAAACACAGCTTAAACAAAGAAGAGCCTTGATGCTTATTGAGGATTTAGATAACGACTTCCCTGTTAAGAAGAGATTTTTAAAATTGTGTTTTCATTATGACTCCATTTATTGATCAAGGGATTTCTTGCCTCACTTAACTTCATAATCTGTTGCTCAGATTAAGAAAATGTGAGAACTATTGTTTGGTAGCATGAGTACGGACTTTGAAGTGATACCTTGGAGGCCAGATGATTCGAATACTATAATCCAAGAAAAGCAACTGATTGATCATGTAGAATGTTGTTTTTTTATGCATCGCTCTTTCTTATGGGATGAGCATGCAGTGAGACGAATCAGATTAAATATTTTGTAGATGTGCCATTATAAAAGCAAGAATTTACTAGTGTCGAAACGCCCAACAGAAAGCATTAATACAAGATAGGAAATAATACATATAAAAAGCCCCAAATAAACAAATGTGTAAATCATTATTCATTCAACACATTTCTTTTTTTTTTTTTTAAGATTTTATTTATTTGACACAGAGAGAGAGAGAGAGAGAGAGATCACAAGTAGACAGAGAGGCAGGCATAGAGAGTGGGAAGCAGGCTCCCTGCTGAGCAGAGAGCCCGAATCAAATCGAATCGGGGCTTGATCCCAGGACACTGAGATCAGGCTTTAACCCACTGAGCCACCCAGGTGCCCCATTCAACACATTTCAAGCATCTATTATATTCTTTGTTAGGTAAAGAATGATGCTAGGTACAACTTCTCACTTATTAGCAGAAAAATGCCCCTTATTTTAGTATTTCCTTCCTTGCATTACCACTACCTAGTATATAGCTGTGTGTATATGCTTTTTTGGATGTATGAGAGATCTGTACACTCACTGTTTATCTTTTTTTCTTTGTTAAGATTTTATTTGACAGAGAGGCAGCAAGAGAGAGAATGCAAGCGGGGGGAGTGGAAGAGGGAGAAGCAGGCTTCCCACCAAGCAGGGAGCCCGATGTGGAAGGCAGATGCTTAATGACTGAGCCACCCAGATGCCCCTCACTGTTTATCTTTTACCCTATATGTTGCAATCTTGTGGGCCACTTTTATTCCTCATTAATTCTTCCTCTTAAGGGCTAACCAGGAAGGAAAAGAGGTGAACTTCAGGTCCCTCAGCCTTGCTTAGCTACAGAAGCAGTCAAATCTCAGTACAATAAACTTTATTTATTTATTTTAAAAGATTTTATTTATTTGACAGAGAGAGAGCACAAGTAGGGGGAGCAGCAGGTAGAAGGAACGGGAGAAGCAGGCTCTCCGCTGAGCAAGGAGCCCTATGCAGGGCTCTATTCCTTGACCTGAGCCGAAAGCAGTTGCTTAACGACTGAGCCACCCAGGTGCCCCTCAGTACAATAAACTTTAAAGACTTGTCTAAATTCTTTTGTGTTGGGGGCGCCTGGGTGGCTCAGTGGGTTAAAGCCTCTGCTTTTGGCTCAAGTCATGATCTCAGGGCCCTGGGACCGAGTTCCGCATCAGGCTCTCTGCTCAGCAGGGAGCCTGCATCCCCCAATCTCTCTGCCTGCCTCTCTGCCTACTTGTGATCGTGCTCTCTCTCGGTCAAATAAATAAATTCTTTTCTGTCATTTAAGATTTCGTTCCACCCAAATGATTGAACAGTCCTGACAATTAAAGCCTGGACATCCTTAAAAAAAAAAAAGCTTGGACATCCTGAAGATTGAGATTTTGGTTAATAGTTATCACATATATGTGATATACGTATATGTGATGTATGTATACATAACTATTAATATATTACATACATTATATATCTGCATATATTCTATGTCAGACAGTATCTGACGTGAATCTGTAAGATTTTGTAGTAAATTAAAGTATAAGAGTATGTCTAAAGAGCAAAGGAAAGGGAACACTAATGTGCTCAGTACTCATCACACGAGAGACTCCAAACTATTAAGTTTACACTGCTTATCTCTTTTATAGTTTACAGTTTCCCAGAAAAATAGAATGGGATTTTATAGATGTGGAAACTGAGGCTCTGAGATATTCTGACCAGTATCAGGTTGTAAGGAAAACCCTGGCTGACAGCTTCCAACACACAAGCCCCTTACAAAGAAGGACTGGAGAGTGCTGGCAGCTTTTACTAATCTATGCTGTTCACACTTAACATGGGTAATTGAAAGCTGACCCTGTGCTCCTTTCAAAAATCTCCAAGGAATCTGGCTGCAGAGACTTCATGGATAACTCATTTCAACGGCTGAGAAACAAAATGCTTCTGTGGAATAAAAACAGCCTTTATTTCAGTGGGGGTTTTCTTCTTTTTTGAAAAAAGAGAAAAAAAATCCCCCCCAACACTCAACAAGAACTCTCACAGAACGGACAAGTCTTCAGATTGGGTTGTGCAGATTACCAAGGAAATGGTGACAGCATTAGGGCACTCTGGCCTGAGATGTTCAAGAGACGATGTAATGAACAGCTGGGGATTTCTGTGGCACAATTGTATGACACAGGAAGCGCAGCCGTTGGCCACCCTCACTGAGGGCAGCTGCCAGGCTCGGGTTTGCTTCTGCAAACCTCGTCCCTCGCCCTCGACCCAGGCGGCTGTCGCCAGCTGCCGCAGCGCCCGCAGCGGCCCGCGCCTGTCCGCCCCCGCGTGCCTGCTAAGGCCGACGCGGCCCGGATGCGACTGTGCGCTCTCCCCCCCAACCGCGCACGTGACGGGGGGGGGGGGCAGTTTTCCTACCCCTCCCCCTTCTCGAAACCCCGCCTCCTCCTAAGAGGCTGCGGCTTTCTATTGCTCCATTACTGAAATGACCGCCGTGCCAGCCAGTCAGAGTGCGACCCTTCAAGTAAGGCCCGCCCCCTGTTGGTCCTCAGGTTCCTTCCCGCTCACACAGGAGTCACTTCCGAAGAGAGAGAACCGCCATGAAGAGAGAAGGGGGTGCCGCCCAACTCTGCTCCGACAGCCTCCCCGAGTCCCAGCAGCAAGACGGCAACCACGCACCCAACTTCTCCAGCCACAGCTCATGCCGCCGTCGCCAGCGGCGCCGACATGACAAGGCGCTGCATGCCCGCTAGGCCAGGTTTCCCCTCATCCCCAGCCCCGGGGTCGTCGCCCCCGCGCTGCCATCTGAGACCCGGTAGTACCGCCCCTGCTGCAGCGGGAAAGAGAACAAAGAGTCCTGGGGACAGGTACCGTGCAGAGGGCTGGAGAAGGGGCCGGGTCGCGGGGGCAAGGGTATGAGGGAGGACTGCGGACGCCCGCTCTTTCACTTCCCGCCATCCTCCGCGAGCTCAGGCCTCGGCGTTCCGGGGCCTGGCAAACCCCTGCCCCGCCTCCGCGCGGGGGCTTCTGGGACTTCGAGTTTCCTTTTCTGTAGTTGGGACGCAGTTCTCGGTCTAGTGACCACATCCTGGGTGGCTACGGAGAACCCGCCTTAGGTAGACCGTGATTTTTGTCCTTTACGATAGCTGGACCCGGGGCCCTACCTGCTTAGTGCATATTTAGGTGGTTTTTTTGTACGTTGCAGTTCTACTGATCGTAGTAGCTTAACAGTATAAATCTTTCCTAAATTGTGGGTGAAATTATGTACGATGTGACGAGGGAGACCTCTCCACGAATTACTATATAGTCCAGTGTGCACGATAATTGATACTTATAACATGCAGATTTGGAATGTGATATGTTTTTTCCTTCAGTAACTTTTCGCCTCTCTAAGAGGCTAGGTTTTTTGTGAAGATTTTGTGGGAGCTATGTAATAAGATGGGGAGTTTTGACATCCTCTGACAATAAAACATGTTTAAATTCTCTACGCTCTTGGTACTGTCTTTTTTATTTTAAGTTTTAAAAAATTTGTAACTTAAGTTTAACAGTAAGTTTATCTTCTAATGTTGTGGTATATACAGGTCCACAATCCCTTATCTCAATTGTGAAACAGAATGCTATGAAAATCAAAAGTTTTCAGTAAGTTTGGCACCACCTCTGACCTGGCAGCCAAACCTGACTAGAACTAATGGAAGGCTATTTTGGGGCTTTATCGCATTAAGTGTGAGTATTTGTAAGCGCTGCTGGAGAAGTATTGGTGTGTTTGCTTTTGGGGTGCAGTGTCAGACCCCACTGGGGGGCTTTTTATAATGCATCCAAGTTACCCCCTTTCTAAAATCCGGTAAATTCAAAATTCAAAAACATATATGACCCCAAAAGTTTCGGATAAGGGCTTGTGAGCTGTTAGAATTTTTTAAAAGCTAGTTATAAATAACTAATGGACATTTCTGTGCATATGGAATTAGAGAACTGTTCCTACTTGAAAGTTACATTCATGGTTATTTTACAGATTCCTTGTATGTTTTACCCAAAACCGTTTTTCCCTCTGGTGTATGACTCGAACTAAGGAGCCTGGGATCTAATATTTTAGGAAAGATATAATGTTAACTTAGTAATTAATGTAAAGGCATATCTAGTATTGTTTTAAATTAGCTGCTGCTTAATCCTTTCTCATCTCTTTCCTCAACCAGTAACAGAGGGCATCATCCTTTCCTGGTTTGCAGAACCTCTGGCATTTCTTCATTTATTCTCCTGTGGAATTAATTTTTTATGTTTTATGAAAACAAATGCATAAATCCTTCCTTAGTCTGTCACTTGTATTCATTTCATAACCAGTTAGCTTTTCACCAACATTTCACAAACATTGTACTCGGTAAACCATTAAAGAAGGATATTGCTCTTCTAATGTGACCTGTGAAGCATACAAGGGACTTGGATTGTTCAAGTTTTCTCTGAGCATTCCAACCTCATAGTGAATAAATGTTTAGGGAAACTGGTAGTGTATTGCTCCTCTTTCAGTAAAATGGATATGTTTTAGCAGAATTGTGCCAGGAAGTTAATTTTTTGCTCGACATACGATGACATTCCTCTTTATGCAGCTGACGAATAACTCTAAATACATCAATCCAAATACAAATTCTGGTAATAATGGTTCACTTTGTGTTACTATGCAGAAATCCTTAAAAATTAAAACACTTTGGTTTTTGAAATTGTTCACGTTCTTTTATGTTTTCCCCAATGTGTTATTTTTGTAAATATTTTAAGAATTTTTAGGTAAGAAATAAGATTTGGAACACTAGTTGTGAAGACTCATTATAATTTCTGCTGTTACTTAGATTAACATCTTATTCTAGTATATAAAAAAAGTAGTGTAAGCTTGGCACTTGATCCTTTCTGCCTTTTGGCCAGCATGCCCTTCAACTCAACTGCCTCCCCAGCTGGGCCCAATCACTGGTACTGCCATTCTACCATCTACTCTTGTTATGAATCTGTTTAGGTTTTACTCCGTTTTTATAATCTCCATTATTCATTCAGCAAACATCTATTGAGCATTATTTTGTACCAGTCACCGAAGGTACCAAGCAATAGGATCAAATCCCCTCATGGAGTGGTAAACTTTTCTTAGGAAGCACACTGTCGATTCCCTGGATCCATACTCCAACAATCTTATTTTAGTACTATAGATTATATAAACCTCAGTTGTGCATTTATAAGTTTGCTCCTATAGGAAATGGTAAATTATATTGAAAATGGAAGTTTTTTATAATCAGCTTAGCAAAGCATTATTGCCATGTCAGAACTTGATTAAACCAGGTAGTGAGATCCAATCTATATCCTATAAATCTAATATTCTCCCCTTAATCTGAATTATTGAGGTTTTAATGTTTGCTTATGTGATACCATATTAGTTATGCTTTTATTTTCAGGAAGCAGTCAATTATAGATTTCTTCAAACCAGCTTCAAAACAAGGTACGTATACTATTCATGCATTTTTTGCAGGATCTTTTGAAGAGGGAGATGGATTCAATTTTTAAATTTCTCTAAGCTCTTGATTAAGCATAATGTTCAAATTGAAAATAAAATGGAAGATGCAGTGTTTTTTACAAAGATAAGTTCTAGACATCATGAAGAAACTTTTTGCTGTTATTCTTTCTTACATTTAAAATATTCCAGTCAATAATGTTCATATTGCCTACTACTTTAATTTTCTAGTACATTAAAATTTTATAAATAGAGCCATATGAGTTTACAAGATGTAACAACAGGGAGCATTATGAAAGTAAGGTTATTGAATAAACCATATCTTAATCTCCCATAAAATGTGTATTATCATCTAAATATTTATTTGAAACTTTTTGTGATAACTTAGTATTTTAAGTATTGTTAATTTATATAAATGTATATAAATATATGTATAAAATGTAATAGTTTGTGTTATTTTTAATAACGTGCAATTTGTGTTTTAATTGACTATTTAGACAGACATATGTTGGATTCTCCACAAAAATCAGACATCAAATATGGAGGAAGTGGATTGTCCATCACTGGGACAGAGCAGTTTGAAAGGAAACTATCCTCACCAAAAAAATCTAAACCCAAAAGGGTGCCATCAGAAAAGAGCACTATTTTAGAGGCTTTCATGAAGGGTGTTAAAGAACACCATAAAGATCGTGGTATGCATGAATCACGTCGGCCTTGTGTGTCAATAACCACCAAATATCCAAAGGCAGTTACAAAAGTCTATGTTCCTCCATATTGCTTGTCAAAGGAGATGAAGGCACTGAAGAAAAAACATCGCTCTCCGGAGAGAAGGAAGTCACTGTTCATTCATGAAAATAGCAGGGAGAAGAATGATAGAGATCGAGACAAGACCAGTACAGATTCCAAAAAGCAGGCCGCAGTGCCAGAAACTGACATCTTCAAGAACAGCTCTAGAAGCCTTAGCAGCAGGAGCAGCCTATCCAGGCACCAGCCAGGAGAAAGTCCACTGGGGGCTAAATTCCAGTTGTCATTAGCTTCTTACTGCAGAGAAAGAGAGCTAAAGAAGTTGAGAAGGGAGCAAATGGAGCAGAGAATCAACTCAGAAAATTCTTTCTCAGAAGCAAGCAATCTTTCCTTAAAATCCTCTAGTATAGAAAGAAAATGTAAATCAAGGCAGGAACAAAGTAAACAGAATGACGTCACGCCTGGAAAGAGTAATCTTTCAAACCTGGTATGTGTAATAATTACTGAATCAGCTTGGCTACTACTTTATTTAGCATGCTAAATTTTAAAAATATTTAACAACTGTTTTCTTAAGGAAATACTGATAAACAGTTTAAAAACTAATTTAAGACGTTTCCTCTGATTGTCCATACAACTCAGTAGTGTTTCTTACCCTTAATTTTTTCAGACCATGAACAAAGACCTTTCTTAAGAAAGTAAGGATTCTTTTTTTAGCAAGTATCATCATTTTTAAATTAGGCTGTACTGAAGGGAGATACTTAAGGAATGGAAAATCTAAAACAGGAGGAAATGTTTTAGAACAGCGGTTCTCAAAATGTGGTCCCTAGACTAACAACATCAGTATCACCTGGGAACTTAGAAATGCAAAATCTCAGGCCCCACACCAGACTCACTGAACCAGAAATTGGAGATAAGACCAGCAATCTGCAATTAACAAGCCTTCCAGATGATTCAGATGTACTTTAACGTTTTGAGAATCACTGGTTTAGATTATATATAAATCCTAAATAATTTTGAGAATGGATCTTAGACAACTTAGATGATAATACTTAGAAAGCGATCCAAATACATATTAACTTCATCATATTCTCCCTTGAGAATAGACCAAACCTAGATAAACATAAAAGCTGATCCTTTCCCCTAGAAAGACAAGTACACTGTTTCAGGAACTTCTCTACGTACAGAGCAAATACAGGAAGATCAGGTATCAAGAAGGGGCTGTGTTGATACGATGCTATGAGATTTTAAAACCAGATAGACCAAAAAAGTAAACCAAACTATGACATTTTAGGAGGGAATGGCGAGTGTTGCCTTGTATATTACTAGAAAATGTATTTGTAAACTCTACAGTTTGTTTGCAAGGAGTTTGGTATCTTTACCAATGAGATGTGCTAATAATCAAGAGGTTAGTAACATTTGGTCCATTCTTACAAGATTGCAGTGTTTGGTTGTACATCAGTACTTGAACTGAAGTATTGAAGAGTCCATTATGTCCATTATTTTTAGAGATTTTATTTATTTATTTGAGAGAGAGAATACAAGCTGGGGGAGGGGGATAGGCAGGCTCCCCACTCAGTGGGGAGGGCTGATGCAGGGCTTAATCCCAGGACCTTGAGATCTTGACCTGAGCTGAAGAGCTCAGTTAACTGACTTAACTGAGTCAGCCACCAAGGCGCCCCTGAGTTATGTCCCTTTAATTGGCAAACATTAGGCTTTCTATTTCTTTATCAAAATAATGATATAGTGCTTTAATATTAATCTTGAGTTAATATAAAGCTCTAAATTTCCATTATGAAAACTGGCTTATTTTTATGACATTTATACATTTTTATACAAATACCCTTCATTTTTATAAAACTTAAGAGTTTAAGTGTCTTTTTTTAAAGATTTTATTTATTTATGGGGCACCTGGGTGGTTCAGTCAGTTAAGCATCTGCCTTCAGCTCGGGTCATGATCCCTGAGTCTCGAGATCATGGAGCCGGCATCATGGAGCCGGCGGGCTTCCTGCTCAGCGGAGAGTCTTCTTCTCCCTCTGCCCCTCCTCCTGCTCGTGCTTTCTCTCTCACTCTGTCTCTCACTCAAATAAATAAAATAAAAATCTTTTTTTAAAAAGATTTTATTTATTAGAGAGAGAACACAAGCAGGGGGAGGGGCAGAGGAAGAGAGAGAAGCAGACTCTCCACTGAGCAGGGAGCCGCATGTGAGGCTCGATCCCAGGACCATGACCTGAGCCGAAGGCAGCTGCTTAATCAACTGAGCCACCCAGGTGCCCCTAAAATGTTTTACTATAGAAGTTTGAATTTGCCTCCAAATAAAAGTCCTTGCTTTATTTGGCCTAGAAATCTGTTTAGATGTTATAAAGTTCACATTCTTTTCTGGCCCCAATTCCTAATTAATTTTTTCTCATTTTGCTAAAAGGAAAATGGACATTTCTCAAGGAAAAGATCCTCTTCTGATTCATGGGAACCTGCTTCAGGTAGAATCAAAATTTATTCATTTTAAATAAAATTGTATCTCAGTGGCACTTTTATAAAGCAAATTTGTCTAAATATACAGTTTCCTTCCTAGAGGGAAATTGAATGTCTGAGATTAGTTAAGAGTTTGGTTAAATTATATTTAAAAAGAATAGTCCTTGAATTAGTATGCATAACCTGTGGTTTGTCTTGACTTTTTTGCCTCTTTCTAGAGTTCCTAGCAACATGTTTGTCATTTTGGTATTCAATGTTCTGCTCCTGAATCTTGGCTACAATAAGAAGCATAATCTTATATTATTGGAACTTTGGACTATCTGAGATCTTGGTGTTTAAAATATTTTATTTATTTATTTGAAAGAGAGAGAGAGATCACAAATAGGCAGAGAGGCAGGCAGGGGTGGGGGGGGAGAAGAAGGCTCTTTGCTGAGCAGAGAGCCCGATGCGGGGCTCGATCCCAGGACCCTGATATCATGACCTGAGCGGAAGGCAGAGGCTTTAACCCACTGAGCCACCTAGGCGCCCCTGAGATCTTGGTGTTATAGATGCCTTGTATAAGGTCGAATCTGTTATCATCATCCACAACAACATCCAAATATTTCTAATACTTCAAGTACAAAGATAACCTTTTTAATATCAAATTTCAAAAACACCTATATAATATTAATTTGTACTTTTACTATCTATTGGTTGAGGAAATACATAATAACAAATAGCTACTGTTAATTCAGTAATTCTTAAAGTATCTTTATCTTTTCTTAACTAGAAAATAGAACAGTGTTAAAGTCAAACATTGCAGACATTTACAACACAGAAAATGAAAGGCTCCCAGAAATAACCACCGATAATAGTCTGGTGTAATAGATTTTTTTCTGCCATGATTGCAGACTTTGAAAAATGGATTTTACAAATTTCCATGCTCAGTAAGATACAGTGGACATAATGATAATAGCCACCATTTATTCAACAGTTACTGTGTGCCATGCCCTGTTCTGTGTGCTTTTAATTCATTTGATCTTCACATCCTCGTAAGATAATTACTTTTAAAGATGAAGAAAAAACAGGTAGAGAGAGACAGATGTGACTCCTTGTTCTTCAGGTTTCATGCAAAACTCTATTTTTTATAAATTTTAGAGGTACATTGCTTTTGACCAGCTGATCTCAAGTGTTAACACTAATGTTTGGCCAGGGCTGAAACCATTGTTTACCATCATAAAGGGAGCTTCTAAATATAGGAATAAATTTGAAGTATTATGTGGTTTTTAAAATTTTTACTTAATAACAATGTTGATTTTAGTGATTAAATTTCATTGAGTTTTGACATTACGAAGTACAAGAACAATAATTTCTCAGCCACGAAATTGTTCCTGTACTCACTGTATTTACTGTATTATTTATAGTAAAAGGTGATCAATTTGCAGTAAGGTGAATGGAAAAACAAAATATTTTTAGTATAAAATATTTTGCTCTGCCAGTAAAAAGGGCTGCTGGTGGTGGTGTTGCCACCAAGCTGTTCAGCTTTTTTTTTTCTCTAGTAATGACTAAGATAAAAATTGTCTTCAGTTCATAGGTTTGCAGATTTCATCAGTTGTGACTGTAATGTAGTTTCATTTATACAGTTCCACATACAGCAGTTTTTGAACAGTGCTTGAAAAAGATGCTTTCTGGGCACCTGGGTGGCTCAGTCAGTTAAGCATCTGCCTTTGGCTCAGCTCATGATCCTGGAGTCCCAGGATCAAGTCCACATCGGGCTCTGTGCTTTGCAAGGAGTCTGCTGCTCCCCCTGACCCTTCCCGCTCTCGTGCTTTCTCTCTCTCTCTCTCAAATAAATAAATAAAATCTTTAAAAAAAGAAAAAGATGCTTTCTGCATATTTTCATTAAGTGGACTTAAGAAACCTCTTATTTATATTTCATTTATAACCATTTATATTTTTATTTCTAATATTTTACATGTTTCATAATCATTTTTAGTTATGGTATTGTACTCTTTAATAAATACACATTTATGCTGTATTTTACTATCAACAGAATATAAAGGACATAAGGGGCTTTTTCACTAGATAACCTGAAGAATGCTTATCTTTATGTGATAGCAAATAGATCTTAATAATCCAAATATACTGTCTTGTTCATATTTCTGCTATTATACTTCTCAGTTGTGATGTACATAATGACACACACGTTAGAGGACTTCAGGAATGTTGGTAAAATTATTTAGCTCTTTAGTCTTCCAGAATCCTGTCCTTGGGCTATATTCTGAGGTCCAAATTAATCCATCCCTTGTTTATTCTATAATTTATTAGTAACCAATCCCTATTAATGAATAGTTGGATTTTTACTTTTTTTCTGTTTACAAATTCAACCCCTGGCTTGTTTGGCTTGTTTTATATATTAACAGATATGTAAAATGTTCTTAAACAGTCTACATTTTGTACGAGCAGTGCAAAAAGAATCATGCAGTTAACCTACTGCTTTAGAGAGCTTGCAGAAGGGGAGCTTACTTACAGTACCAGTTCGACCTCTAATTCCAAATGTCCAAAGCTCTTAGTAAGCTGGTTTTTCCTAAACTTTGCTTTCAAACAGTTTTTCTCTCCTCCTGTTCCAGAATTGGAGACCTGAACAAGTCAGAAATTGCTAAACAAATCAGAAGGTTCTTATTTCTTACTGTATATAAATTAATTTCTCTAGGAAATGAAACAGAACTCAAACTGGCAGCCCTGTAGCTGTCTTTTTTGAAACCCCAAACTTAAAATAATCAGTGTAAGTCCATCCCAAGTCTTTTTCTTAGTTACTTATTTCTCATACTATAAAGGACCCCTGTCCTTTTTTTGCAAGACATTTAACCCCAGCAAAGTGAATGGGCATGGAATGATTTCTTCAGGTAATAGGAGCTATCTGTAGAAAAATGGAGATAGAGGCATTTGTTTGTTGATTTTGCATGTTTATAAATGGAATTTTTCAGATTATGTACTGATCAAGCTGTCCAGAAAGTTTCTTACCTCTTGAGTTACTTTGTTGTTTAATCAAATCATTGAGGATTTGAGGACATCTGCCCATATGCAGAGAGAAACTTGATTTGGGGAATATTGATTATATAAATAGTAATCTTTAATGATTAATGGGTTTTAATAAATGATACATTGCATTTTTAAACACAGTAAGAAATGTTTTAAACCTGGTTAACTCAAATATACGTGGTTTATTAACATTCTCCTGGATGGAGCTCCTTAACCTAGGTGGCTTAAAACATTAGAAATTTATTTTCTTATGGTTCTAGAAGCTAGAAGTCCAAAATTAAGGTTTTATCAGCAGACCCATGCTCTCTCTCAACAATTCTAGGAGAGAATCCTTTCTTGCCTCTTCTAGCTTTTGGTGTTTGCCTACAATTCTTGGCATTCCTTGACTTGTAGATGCATCACTCCTGTCACATGGCATCTTTTCCCTCTGTGTGTGGGTGGGGTTTTTTTGGTTTTTGTTTTTTAAGATTTTATTTATTTATTTATTTGAGAGAGAGCGAGCGCGCACATGTGTGCGCGTGCGCATACAAGTGGGGGGGAGGGGGAGAGGGAGAAGCAGACTCCACACTGAGCAGAGGGCCCAACTCAGGGCTCAATTCTAGGACCCTGAGATCATGAACTGGGCCGAAGGCAGACGTTTAACCGACTAAACCACTCAGGCACCCCTTCCCTGTTAGTTTTCACATTATCGCCCTCTTCAGTTCTGTCTCCATGTCCAAATTTCCCCTTTCGAAGGAAGCCGGAGAGAAAGGTACTTAGGTTCAACTAAAATGCCAGCCTGCTCCACTCAGAGAAGTACATTTTGTGAGAACCAATGGAAAGGAGCCTGCGTTGCTGTAGTACATTCCCTATGAATTCACGACATCATAATATAAAAAAGATAAAAGACCTCCAGACTGCAAATTTCCCCTTTTTCTAAGGATACCTAAGGATACCCAACTTAGTGACTTTTATTTTAACTTAACTACCCCTATAAAGACCCTATTTCTTATTAAAGTCACATTCAGAGATCCTGGGAGTTAGGACTTCAACATACCATCTTTCTTTTTTTTTTTTTTAAGATTTTATTTATTTGACAGAGACACAGTGAGAGAGGGAACATAAGCAGGGAGAGTGGGAGAAGGAGAACCAGGCTTCCCGCGGAGCAGGTTGCCTGGTGCAGGGCTCAGTCCCAAGACCCTGGGATAATGACCTGAGCCGAAGGGAGATGCTTAACAACTGAGCCACCCAGACACCCTGCAACATATCATCTTGGGAGCCACAATTCAACCACAACTCATAGCACAGCTAAAGGAAAGAAGGATACACAGGAAGGAATAAACAATTAAACACTGAGGAGAAACACTTGGGTGGATTTTTTTTTAATTGAGAAATTAAAATTTGTCTCCAACTAGTTATTGAATATATATTTTAAGGTTCTGTAAATTTAGATGTAGAAGTATTACATTTCTGGAATCAGGTAGTCCTTGGTCTAAGAAAGAATATATGAACTTTGAGAGAATTTCCTTCCATGATAATAGATATGCAGCTTTTGTGTTTTGGGGAGCAACACCTTGAATTTTGTTTAGGTAGTAAACTTTTAATAGCTTTAGAATGAAAATGAGCATTGTCATTAGCTTTAAATTTGGACACCAGTATTTTATTAAATAAATGGTAGTTCTAACTCTTTTTCCTTATGCCACGTACATTGAATGATCTCAGCCTAAACTTTTACAATTTTAAACATTTTGTCAGAGTATTCTAGACACTGAATAAACTTTACTAAGATAGGAAACTATACTATTTACTAATCTGGCAAAAATTAAATTTTAGCAGGGTCTAAGCAGAATAAGTTCCCTGACAAAAGAAAAAGGAACTCTGTCGACTCAGATCCGAAAAGCACAAGAGAATCTATAATGCCAAAAGTAAAAGAGTCCTTCCTTGAGAAGCGTCCTGACGGGCCACATCAGAGAGAGAAATTTATAAAACATATTGCACTGAAGACACCTGGGGATGTATTGCGCTTGGAAGATATATCCAAGGAACCCAGTGAAGAAATTGATCGCTCCTCTGGAGGCTTGGCACCTGCAAATTCTGGCCACCATTCTTCCAGGAATAGTGACCAAATCCGTGCGGCAAGTACCAAAGAGACTAAGATGCAGAAACCCCACTTATCTTTACCTCAGGAAAAGTCTGCAGTTAAAAAAGCTAGTAACCTTCAGAAAAATAAAACTGCTAGCTCTGTGGCATCAAAGGAGACAAAACTTCTACCTTTACTTTCCCATGTTCCAAGTGCTGGTTCCTCCCGGGTACCATTAAATGCTAAAAATTGCACTCTTCCAGTTCCTAAAAAAGAAAAAGAGCGTTCCTCATCTAAAGAATGTTCTGGGCATTCTACAGAGTCCTCCAAACACAAGGAACACAAAGCAAAGACTGATAGAGCTGATTCTAATGTATCTTCAGGGAAAATTTCTGGGGGATCTTTGCGTTCAGAATATGGCACTCCTACAAAGTCTCCCCCCGCTGCTTTGGAAGTTGTGCCATGTATCCCAAGCCCTACAGCACCTTCAGATAAAGCCCCTTCAGATAAAGAGAGTTCAGGAAATTCCAATGCAGGTAGCAATGCACTGAAAAGAAAACTAAGGGGTGATTTTGATAGTGATGAAGAAAGTTTAGGTTACAACCTAGACAGTGATGAGGAAGAGGAAACATTAAAATCACTGGAAGAAATAATGGCTTTGAACTTCAATCAGACTCCTACAACTACAGGAAAGCCTCCTGCTCTTTCCAAGGGGCTTAGATCTCAGTCATCAGACTATACAGTAAGTAGTCCTGTGACATTTATCTTTACTTGAAGAGGGAAAGATGGATTGATTAGTGAAAGAGGGATAAATTGCTAGAACTATTTGAAAACTTAGTATTTGTTACGATTCATAACTGGACTGAAACTGGTATAGTTCTTGTTTGGTTAATGGGTTTCCCATATCTTTAGTTTTATTACTGTAAATCAGTGGTCTCCAAACTTTTTTGATCACACACACTTCTATTAGTAAAAAATTTTTAAGCATGTACTCCAATATATATGTATGCTTATAGATTATATACATGTACCACTATGCTACCGTGTACTTTCTAAAGCATATGCGAAAACAGAATTTAAAAGGAAGAAGAAAAAAGTATTTTCCTATAGAAGTTATATAGAAGTTACTATAGACTAAGTTCTACTGGAGTTTCTATAGAAGTTCCATATAAATAGAAGTTCTATTATTTTCTTCCTGCACCCCAATGGATCACCTTGCACACCCCCTGCTTTGGAGACCACTGCTGTAAATGAAGGTAGAGTGTAGAAATGTTGTTAATTGTGGTGTGCAATTTTATTTATAAAGTGCTTCATTCTATCTTGGGAATAAGCTGCATTAAATTCTAATATGTCTGTAAAATTTGGTGGGGAAGGTGTTAATGTTCCATGGTAACACCTAAAAATTAGTTTGATTCCATTAAAATAGAATTTAAAAATAAAGATAAGGTAGCCATGGAGCCCTTGGGTGTTTACAGTCAGTTCCTAAGGCTGGCAGGGTTTTATAAGTAGTGCCTTTCCTAATAAACGGTAAAATCAAATTGCCTGCAGTACAAAATACTAGATTTAAAGCATGATGGCGAAAATTCTCTAAGAAAGGTATCCTCCTGGCCTAGGTTTTTGAAATAGAAAATATTCTTTAGTACTCTGAATAACTTAAAACATCCCAATTCTTGTACTAAGATATGTTATAAAGTATCCCTAAATTTTCTTCTTGTTTTAGGAACATGTTCATAGTGGAACATATACAAATACTTTAGAACGTCTTGTGAAGGAGATGGAAGACACTCAAAGGTCAGTTAGCATCATGACTACCTTGCTAAATTAAACATACTGCTGGTTTGTGTGGCTGGCTTTTAATTTTCCTTTAAGAATTATGAGAAATTAGCATGCATTTTGTGCTAATACTACTATAACAGTTTTACTGTCAATTTTGTTAGAAATAAAGTATTCTTGTTCACAGGCTGGGTCAGAAGATCGGGGTTTTTTTTGTTGTTTTTTGTTTTTTTAAGATTTTATTTATTTATCTGACACAGAGAGAGAGATCACAGGTAGGCAGAGAGGCAGGCAGGGAGGCAGGCAGAGAGAGAGGGGGAAGCAGGCTCCCCACCGAGCAGAGAGCCCGATGCGGGGCTCAATCCCAGGACCCTGAGATCATGACCCGAGCGGAAGGCAGAGGCTCTAACCCACTGAGCCACCCAGGCGCCCCAGAAGATGGGGTTTTTATGGTTTGCTGCATTAGTGTAATAATACAAATTCCTTTCTGCTTACCACAACCAGAATCTTAACTGGTAGCTGAAATTCTGGATCAAAAATATGGGCAGAATTTTTTTGTGTGTATTTTTTTATTGTAAAATATATAGGATTTAATTTACCATTCTAATCCTTTTTAAATGTGCAGTTCAGTGGCATTACATACATTCACATTGTCCAACCATCACCACCATCCATCTTCAGAACTTTTTTCAGCTTCCCTAACTGAAATGCCATATTCATTAGATAATAACTTCCCATCCTCCTTTTCCCAGCCCTTGGCACCTACCCTTCTGCTTTCTGTCTCTATGAAATTAATTATTCTAGGTACCTCATATAAATGAAATCATACAGTATTTGTCCGTTTACACTGGTTTATTTCACTCAGCATAGTGTCTTCAAGATTCATCCATTTTGTAGCATGTGTCAGAATTTCCTTCCTTTTTAAGGCTAATACTCTACGTATATACCACATTTTATTTATCCATTTATCCTTTGATGGACACTTGGGTTGCTTCTATTTTTTGGCTATTGGAAGTATTGCTGCTATGAACAAGGGTGTACAAATTTCTTTAAGTCCCCACTCAATTCTTAGGAGTTGGGTATATACCCAGAAGCGGAATTGCTGGATCATACAGTGATTCTATATGTCATTTTTTGAAGAACTGCTATACTGTTTTCCATGGTGGCTGCACCATTTTACATCCCCACCAGCAGTGTACAAGGATTCCAATTTGTCCACATCCTAACCAACACTTGATATTTTCTGGGGTTTTTTATAATAATGGTCCTAATGAGTGTGAAGTGGTACCTCATTATGGTTTTGATTTTCACTTTCCTAATACTTAATGATGTTGAGCATCTTTTCATGTCCTTATTGGCCATTTGTATAGCTGCTTTGGAGAAATGTCTATTCAGGTCCTTTGCCCATTTTTTTTTTTAAGATTTTATTGATTGATTTGAGAGAGAGAGAGCACCAGAGGGAGAAGGAGAAGCAGACCCCCTGCTGAGCAGGGGGCCTGATGTGGGGCTCAATCCCAGGACCCCAGGATCATGACCTGAGCTGACGATAGACATTTAATCAACTGAGCCATCCAGGTGCCCCTTGCTCAATTGCGTTGTTTGGGGGTTTTTTGTTTGCATAGAATTTTTTTAAACATTCTTATGTTCATGTAGTCCAAATTTTGAAACCAGCATAGCCACACACAGTATTTCCACATCAAGTTACTCTTAAGGAAGAAGTTTAGAATTATGTTTCTCTTCTGTCTCTGGCTCGCTCTCTCTCTCTCTCTCTCTCTCTCTCTCTCTCTCTCTCTCAACACACACACACACACACACACACAGAAATAAAAAAGTTTGAGGGTCGTAATGGACCTAATAAAATTTATGTCACTGGTTGTAAACTGCTTTTGCTAATGAGGGGAAAAGTATCTTCCTTATTTAAGGAATAGCCTCAAAACCAGCCCACAGAACTTCACTAAAAGCTCAAATGACTTGGGGCTCCTGGGTGGCTCAGTTGGTTAAGTGTTTGGCTTTGGTTTAGGTTATGATCTCAGGGTCCTGGGATTGGATCAGGCCCCATGTCGGGCTTCTCTGAGCAGGAAGTCTCCTTATCCATCTCCCTCTGCCAGTCCCCTTGCTCGTGCTCTCTCCCCTCAAGTAAGTAATAACATCTTAAAAAGAAAAAAAGCTCAACTGACTTGAAGTTGGAATATATGTGTCTCAAACTTGATAGATGAGTTAGCTGACCATAGGAAATAAAATTAGTCAGAAGTGTTTCCCTTTCTAAATTTAGAGAAATTGTCTCTATTGCAAAATTCTTTAAACATTTCACGAATTCATGTGTTTTGTAATGTCAGATCTGAAGTTGTTTATTTAAAATGAACATGGCACAGACCAGAGGCAGAGATGCTAGTTTGATCTGATTATTGACTCTTTTCTAGATTGATAGAGCAGTACATTTACTGGTCACTTACTGTTGTATTGTATTCTTCTACTATGGGCCTGGAGCTAGGAATAAGGACCTTGGTTAGAATAACTTAAATCTTGGCAAGCAGTGTAAGCAAGGACTCCAGAGCTAGACTCTCTGGCTTTGAATCCCAGCTCCTGGCATTGTGAGCTTGAGCAAGTTAGCATTCCTAAATCTGTTTCCTCATGTGTAAAATGGGTAATAATAAACTACCAAATGGGGTTCTTGTGAGGGTTGCAAGATTTAATACATAAAGTTCTCAGTGTAGTGCCTGTCCCGTAGTTAGGGCTCAGTGTTAGGTATTGTGATGATAATGATGATGACAATGATAATGACTACTGCTTCTAGAAAGCCTAATTAACATTATCAGTCTGTTGGTCTACTGGAAGTCAAATGAGCATTAAAGATTCAAGGGGATAATCAAATTATTCTTTGCCACTTTTCCTTCCCCTTTCTCTAAATGATTTGGATTTCATTCTTGAAGTCCTAGCTATAAAGAAATATTCAGGTCTTCTGTGTGAAGGAACAGTATTCTAATAGCATCCCGGTAGGTGGGTAAAAGTCTGTTATACATCATGATGTTTGGGAAGTGCAACAAAGTTTGTCATATAACAAGGTACTTATTAATAATAAGAGGTTGCGTTTGAGGGGGTTGTTTTGGGGGGGGTTTGGTGCTGCTTTTAGACATAAACTAAAGATTGTTTTTAGAGTAAACCATTTTCTGTAACATTCTTTCAATTCTCAGGCTGGATGAACTGCAGAAGCAACTACAAGAAGACATAAGGCAGGGCCGAGGTATTAAATCCCCCATCAGAATTGGAGATCAAGACAGTACAGATGATGAGGATGGCCTCTTAGAAGAGCACAGGTAACAGCATTTTTCATAATGTATACCCTATTAAGTTGATATATTTTAATTTTGTTCTTTGAAATAAATGACCCACTAAATGGTTATGTACTTAATGAGTAATCTGTGATGGTTTTCTAATCCATCTATGATGGATTTGAAGGACAAATGTTAAGGCCAAGTTATATTTTTTTTCTCCCGGTTGTTTCTTTTCACATAGACCGGTTTAGTGGCTTTGGACTAACTACTAGCAAAAAGTGGGAAGAACAAAACACACGTTCTTATGCTAGTCTTATCTGGGGTTTACATTGGTCCTAAGAAAAGTTTTCTTTGCACCCAGCTTTTAAACACAAAAAACCACATGCAATGTAACTATTTGGTATTCAATAACTTTTTTTATTCCAGGGAATTTCTAAAGAAATTTTCAGTTACAATTGATGCTATTCCTGATCATCACCCAGGTGAAGAAATATTTAATTTCCTCAATTCCGGAAAAATTTTCAATCAGTATACCTTGGATTTAAGAGACTCTGGTTTTATAGGACAGAGCGCTGTTGAAAAGCTTATTCTTAAGTAAGTAGAAAAATAGAAAAACATTTTACTTTTTCCTACATAAAAATTACCCTAAAAGATTTCTGACATAATCTTTTAAAAGGTTAATTTCTATTATGACCTATCCGTTTCCTAATCCTTCTTATTACAATTGCTTTTTGTGTTTATTATTTAATTAGCATATATATGCCAAGCATGTTATATGCCTTTATTAGTTAGGATTAAGATCAGCATATAGTAACAACAACTGTCAAAATAATAGGGGTTTAAAACAAAAAAGTGTATTTCTTATGTGAAAGTTCAGAGGTAGGAAGTCCAGGGCTAGTGTTTCACCATATAATCTTTCTTCTCTACCATCCTAAGCACCTGGTTGCTTCAGATGCTACTGGTACTCCAGCCCTTTACATTCGAATTCCCAGAAATCCCACATATTTCTACTTATGGTTAGTTGGGTAGAACTTAGTTGACATGACCACACCTGTTACTAGGAAGGCTGGGATGGTTTTTATTTCAGGCAGACCCAGTGTACCCAGCTGAAAGTCAGCCATTCAGTTGCCAAGAGGAAAGGCAAAAATAGATCTTGGGATGGGCAACTAGCAGTTTATACCACAGTGCCCAAGTTGGTCTAATTTCTCTCAGTGCATGATATCTCAGATCCAGAGAGATCACATTAATTCTGGTACTGAGTTTTCCGGAAGTATAAACCCAAGCTAGCAAAAGCAGACAATCCCCTGAGACTTAGTAGGCGCCTTCTCAACACTGCCAGCTAATTGTAAATTTATCCACCGGATAAATCTGGAGACAGGCCAACAGACTGGATCAGCTTTAGCCCATCACTTGAATTTCCTTTATGAGTAACCCATCCATATTGGAGCAGAGTCCACCTCCAAGGTCTGAGGATGGTGTGCTTGCTCATTTCCCTGATTATGTCATATGTGGTGGTAGATGTTTCTTATCATGGAGTACAGTCATTGATTTCACTTTATTTTTTCAGATCATTGATTTCACTTAATTTTTTCAGATCAGGAAAAACAGATCAGATTTTTTTGACAACACAAGGCTTTCTTACCTCTGCCTATCACTACGTCCAGTGTCCTGTACCTGTGTTAAAGTGGCTGTTTCGGGTAAGAGAAATGTTTGGGGAGTATAGTTGTCTCCTACTGCATTTCCTAGTCAAAGACGAAGTTAAAATATCATTTGTGCACATTACTAGAGAAAAAAAATAGCACATCACCCATGATTTCAGTGGGTTAAAATGAGGCAAAAAGAGTCCCCGTGAAGATTATAAAGGGAATGCTAATGCAGATCGTGTGCGGGCTAGCAATGTTAATTGTGCCTCAGACATTTCATCCCACTAGTAAATCACTATCATGGTTAGTTTTGGGAGGGGAGGGGAAAGGAGGTTTTGTGGGGTTTTTTAAATTTTTTTTTCTCCCATTTTTTTTTTAAGATTTTATTTATTTTATTTGAGAGACAGAGAAAGTGAGAGAGAGCATGAGAGGAGAGAAGGTTAGAGGAAGAGGCAGACTCCCCGCGGAGCCAGGAGCCCGATGTGGGACTCGATCCCGGAACTCAAGGATCATGACCTGAGCCAAAGGCGGTCGCTCAACCAACTGAGCCACCCAGGCGCCCCTTTTTCTCCTAATTTTATGGAGATTCTTGTATATTTATTTTAGGATTTGACTTGTATGTTAATGTTTTCCCATTTGTGTGTGTGTGTGTGTGTGTGTATCTGCAACTAAATATTCTTTTCCCCAATAATGTTTAATTTTCAAACCCACTTAATTATCTAAATTTTTATATTATCTGCATGGTAACTTTATAAGTATCAGTGGTATTCAAAAATACGACTATTAAAAATATGAATATTGTGGGCCCCTGGGTGGCGCAGTTGGTTGAGCGACTGCCTTCGGCTCAGGTCATGATCCCGGAGTCCCGGGATCGAGTCCCACATCGGGCTCCCAGCTCCATGGGGAGTCCGCTTCTCACTCTGACCTTCTCTCTCTCACTCTCTCTCTTTCCTAATAAATAAATAAATAAAATCTTTAAAAAAATATATGAATATTGTATGAAGTGAGAAGTGGGAAAAACATAAGAAGTTTCTATTCTGGGCTTTAAGGTAGCATTTCAAACAATCTCATATTTGGTAAGAACTAGATATTCCAGTATAGCCTTTTATTCATTTTTTTCATATAGCTGGCCTTTTTTGAGTGCCAACTATGCCAGGTACTAGAGATAACAGCAATGAAAAAAAAATCCGCATTTCTGATCTCATGAAACCACATTCTAGTACTATAGAGGGGATAGTAAGTGGCTTTGTGTGTGAATGCATATTTAGAGATATATTATGTCAGATGGCAGTGTAAGGAGGAAATAGTAGGCTAGGGTAGACACAGAAGTATCAAAAAAGCATGCTTTTTTGATATATATATATAAGATAATGAATGATGAGGGCCTTACTGGTCAGGTGAGGTCTGAGTAAAGATCTGAGAAGGAAGTAATGGAGTGAGGCTTGCCACTATGTGGTAAAAGAGCACTCAAGGCGGAGAAAATAGCCTTTTTTTCAGGAGCATTTACTTCCAGTGGTTAAGAGCGCACTACTTTGACCCCAGTAAATTTTTTTTGAACAGTCCTAATTAAATCAAAACTTGCCTCCCTGTAGTTTTTATATAGTGGTACTAATTACCTTTTCTAGAGCTCCCCAGAATATGCTGCATCTAACAGTCCTTCATTTATTTTAAAACAGTTGTTATGACCCTCATCTCCCCCCAACACTAAACTTTCTCCAGTCACTAAATATCTAGTGCCTTTACTGATCATCTTTCTAAATGACCTTTAGCTCCTAAACTGTTTCCCCCATAAATGGACATATGCTTCAGATAAGGTCTTTCAAACTGCAGTTTCAAGTCAGACTCTTTCCCTTCTACCCACTGACATATTTATGTTACTGCAATTCAAAACTTCATCTGCTGTCATGCCAGGGCTTTGTCATTCTCTAACTATGCAATATAACTTTTCTTAAACTTATAAGTAAGATTTTGCATCTATCTGTATTAATTTTTATCTTGTTGATGTAGGTCCTCATTATAGCCTTTAAAATCCTGAGTATAAAGATATAAGCATATTTTTGTATAAGGGATTTTTATACTCTACATATTTATTATTTGAAAAATAAAATTTATTAATCATACATTAATCATTTATTCTGTGTAAAACAGTTTGTCTCATCTTTCCTTTTCAATTCCAAGTCCATTTTTCATGAGGGAGCAATATACCAACTCATACCTTATTTTTTTCTTTTAGGAAGTATGTCAGAATTTATTTTAATGCTATGGTTCTAATGTGTTTTTTTTTAAACCCTTCTTACCCAAAGAATACAAAAACGCTAATCCAGAAGGATATATACACCCCAGTGTTTATTGCAGCATTATTTACAATAACCAAATTGTGACGCAGCCCAAGTATCCATTGATAGATGAGTGGATAAAAGAGATGTACACACACACATGTACACATGTACAATGGAATATTATTCAGCCATAAGAAAGAAATGAAATATATGGTCCTAACATTTTTGTAAATTTAATCGTTAAAAATGTAATTAAAATGTTTGCCTTTTCATGATTTTATGAGTATAAAACTAGAAGGACACTTTACTACTTTTTAAAAACTTTTTCAAACGCAATTCATGTTTGATTGTGAAAAGTTCAAGTAAAATGGAAAGATTTTTTAAAAAGGCTTAATGCCATCCCAGTTTCCAGGGGTTATTAAATTTTATTGTTGTCTAGATCGTTCTCTGCATGTACATAGATTGCTATATGACAGTATAAACAGAATAGGTGCTGTTTTATGACTCATTTATTCCAAATAACAACAAATTATTTATTTTCATGTCAGTATAGATATGTTGTCATCTTTTTTTTCTAACTTTTTTTTTTTAAGATTTTATTTATTTGACAGAGAGAGAAATCACAAGTAGGCAGAGAGGCAGGCAGAGAGAGAGGGAAGCAGGCTCCCTGCTGAGCAGAGAGTCCGATATGGGGCTTGATCCCAGGACCCTGAGATCAGGGCTGGAGCCGAAGGCAGAGGCTTTAACCCACTGAGCCACCCAGGCGCCCCTGTTGTCATCTTTTTTAATGGCTTTACAGTATTCTGTTGTTGTGTTATACTATGCTTTATTTAACCCAGTCTCAATTGATAGACATCAGATTGTTATATACACCTCTTTACACGTTTATTTAATTATCTCCAAGTACTGAGTTACCCAACTTAGAATTCATTACTGCCTAAAAAAGATTGTTACCAGAACTTGTCCTGTTTCCAACGTCTTTGAATCGTGCTGCCCCCTAGTGGCAAAACATAGCACAAACATAGCAGAGTTTTTTTTGACACAGGTTGATTTTGAAAATGGCACAAACACACAAATGATGCAAATACAAACATACAATGATACAGATATGCCTGACTGAAACCAGAGTTTGGGTTATTCTCCTTTACATTTTAGATTTAAATTTACTATAATAATAACTACAGCTCCAAAGCAAAAAGGAAACAAGTGTTTTCCCTTGCAAAACCACTTTAAAATTACCTTTAGTGTGTCATATGATTCTTTTTTTTTAAAGGTTTTTTATTTATTTGACAGAGAGAGAGATCCCAAGTAGGTAGAGAGGGGGAAGCAGGCTCCCTGCTGAGCAGAGAGCCTGATGTGAGGCTTGATCCCAGGACCCTGAGACCATACCCTGAGCTGAAGGCAGAGGCTTTAATCCACTGAGCTACTCAGATGCCCCATATGATTTTTTTTTTAAAAAAAAAGATTTCTTGGGGTGCCTGGGTGGCTCAGTTGGTTAAGCAACTGCCTTCGGCTCAGGTCATGATCCCAGAGTCCTGGGATTGAGTCCCACATCAGGCTCCCAGCTCCACGGGAAGTCTGCTTCTCTCTCTGACCTTCTCCCCTCTCATGCTCTCTCTCACTGTCCTTATCTCAAATAAATAAATAAAATCTTTAAAAAAAAAAAAGATTTCTTTTTAGAGAAAGTGAGTGTGCATGAGAGTGCAAGCAGGGGTAGAGGGAGAATCTCCAGCAAACTCCCTACTCACCGGGGAGCCTGACACAGAGCTTGATCTCACAACCCTGAGATCATGACCTGAGCCAAAATCAAGAGTAATATGCTTAACCAACTGAACCACCACCCAGGTGCCCGTCATAGGATTCTTTAAAATGTTGTTTATTTATATTTTTAAAGATTTTATTTATTTGAGAGTGTGAGAGAGCACAAGCAGGGGCAGATGCAGAGGGAGAGGCAGACTCCCTACTGAGCAGGGAGCCTGATGGGCTCGATCCCAGGACCTTGCAACCGTGACCCCAGCCAAAGGCAGACAGAAGCTTAACAGACTGAGCTACCCAAGCGTCCCTATTTATTATTTTTTTTAATGTTTTTTTTAACTTGAGACTTTTTTCCCAAAAAAGGGGTTTGTAAAATTATATTAATTATATGCCTCTGCATATATATTTCTGTATGTAAAAAGGCTAACTAGATCAAAATATAAGGATAATAACTTTGCATAAATATTACCAAATTACTTTTTAAATTTTACCAAGTTATACCGGGCATGCTACCTCTTTCCTAGTACTCTTATGAACACTGGTGTTATCAATGTTCTTGATCAATAACAACCTTAAAGTCAAGCTTCTGGGGTTTTTTTTAAGATTTTTTAAGATTTTAAGACTGAGCCACCTTGGCGCCAAGTCAAGCTTCTCTTGACAAGCTAATGACATCTTGTTACTTCTCTTTGCATTTCTTTGATTACTAGTGATATTGAACATCTTTTTTAAAAAGTATATTGATGGGGGCACCTGGGTGGCTCAGGTGGTTAAGCAACTGCCTTCAGCTCAGGTCATGATCCCAGGGTCCTGGGATCAAGTCCCACATCAGGCTCCCAGCTCCACAGGGAGTCTGCTTCTCCCTCTTACCTTCTCCCCTCTCATGCTGTCTCTCACTGTCTCTCTCTCTCAAATAAATAAATAAAATCTTTTAAAAAAAAAAAAGTATATTGATAAGGACACCCACCTCAGTGGGTTGGGCATCTGCCTTCAGCTCGGGTCATGATCCCAGGGTCCTGGGATCAAGTCCCACATCGGGCTCCCTGCCCAGCTCAGAGCCTGCTTCTCTCTCTCTGCCTGCCACTCCCCCTGCTTGTGCTTGCTCTCTCTCGCCCGACAAATAAAAAAAATCATAAATAGTATATTGATATATTATTTTGCATATTTGTGTCTTCAAATACTTTTATTAGTTTGTGGTTTGATTTTTGCCTCTGATGAACTAGCAGCCTTTTTTCCTTTATGGTTTTTGGATTTCGTTGCACAAATGAACTAGAAAGACATTTTTTGATAGTTTTCAAATGTTATATTTGTCTAATATAAATGAAAGTCGTAAAAACAGTCAGCATGTTAGAATGGAAATGGCCCTGATTTTAGAATCAGACCTGAATTTTAAGTTCCAACTCCTCATGTATTATGTTGGGTTGGGTAGAGTATTTTAATCTCTCTGAGCCTATCTGTTCATATGTAGTGTATGACCCCTTCATAGTGTTATTGTAAGTATTAAAATGAGATGCATATAAAATATATATTAAAAAATACATAAAACACTTTTATATATGCCTGGCAAATAGTAAATTCTCATTTTCTTTCTTCTTTTTTAACACTCCTATTATCTACTTTGGCAGATGATGTCGGTTCATACAGACTGTATTGTGTCTGTGCAGATTTTAAGTACATTGATGGAAATAACGATTAGAAATGGTGAGTATATAAATTTACTCTGATTATCGGTGTGAATTATTGGTTGCTATGTACACAGTCTCTTTCGTATTGCTCAACATTTACAATATTCAGAAATATAGAATAAAAAAATTTTTGTGATCTAAAATCTTTAATAATGACATGAAACTCTAATCAAAAATGACCATCTGCATTTTTCTAGTTGCATTAAGAAAAAGGATATAAGACCTTGCAAGTGACTGCCCTAACCTAATATTTACCAACTTATGGGTTACTGTCCTGGGTAAATGGAAATAGTTGCAAGTTTGTTATTTATTTAGCCAATTAACTTTAACTGGCTTATTGTTGTGCAAGTATTGTACTGATTGTGCACTGAGGAGATTGAAAGTATCTACTGCAAAAATATAACAGTTGTTTTCTCACTTTTGAGATCCCTTATAATGAAAGGAGCACTGTGATTTACATCTTTCACTTGTTTTGAGGATTGGGACTATATGGGCACTGAAGATGGTAAAATTTTCCTATGTTAGGAGTAGTTGATATTTTACCGTTGTTATTTTCAGTCTTTTCAAAGTGTGTTACTTCTTGAGTTACACCCTTTTATTCATCATCACTCTCATACTTTCATAAATATCATTTCTTTCACATTTACTTGAAAATTTCTATTTCCCATATGATCATTCTAGATAACTATATTTTTAACATATCATTACCAGATGTCATTTCTGTAAAATCATCATAATCATGTTTCACATGCAGACTGTCACCTTGCAACTTGTGTTTGTGAACCTGGGATTTAGGATAAAATATTTTCTTCTCTTAACTAGATACCTTCAGTGATTCACCAATTTGGCCCTGGATCCCATCATTATCTGATATAGCAGCTGTGTTTTTCAATATGGGAATTGATTTCAGATCTTTGTTTCCTCTGGAGAATCTTCAGCCAGATTTTAATGAAGACAATTTAGTGTAAGTTTTATTTTCTTAATTAATTCCCCAAAACATATTTTAAATAATTTGTAATATGGTAATAGGTAATATTCATTTGATAATTTCAGTGCCCATTCTTTTTTTTTTTAATCTCTCAAAGTTGAAATGGATCTTGAATTAGATACATTCCTAACATCTGTCTTAATCTGAAAGTCCCTGTCAAGTTTAACAGGGAGGAAATAGAAACATTTAAAATTTTTAAATTTTTTTTAAATAAAATGATATTGACATAATTTAAATAAAATGATATTGACATAATCCTGTTATTTGACATTATCTGAGATTATTTGCTTATTTGACATTATTTGTTGGCATTATTTGGCATTATTTTGTTGACAGTACTGGCCAAAGCAATTAGATAAGAAAAAAAATAGATATAAAAACTGGAAATGAGTTGGTGAAAGTTTCATTATTTGCAGAAGTGTGTTAATGTATGCAAAGAAGCCTAAGAGTCCGCTGAAATGCTGTAACAAATAAAAGAAACAAGTAAGAGAAATTGGTATGGGGCACCTGGCTGTCAGTAGAGCATGTGACTCTTGATGTCAGGGTTGTGAGTTCAAGCCCCATATTAGGCATGAAGCCTACTTAAAAAGTGGGGGGCACTTGGGTGGCCAAGTCTTGATTTCAGCTCAGGCCATGATCTCAGGGTCCTGGGATCAAGCTCCACATTAGGCTGTGCACTCAGCAAGGAGTCTGCTTAAGATTCTCTCTCTGTCCTTCTCCCTTTGCCCCCTCCTCCCACTCACCTGCTCCCTCGCTGTCTCTCTCTCTTTCTCTCTCTCTCTCTCTCGCTCTCTCTCTGTAAAATAAATAAAATAAGTCTTTAAAAAACAGAGAGAAGTTGGTATGGATGCCAGGGTACAAAGTTTAAAAAGAGAAATTAGTAACCTTCAGATATATGAACTGTAGCTAGTTTAAAAGATAAACTGGAGGGTGCCTGGCTGGCTCAGTTGGTAGAGCATGTTATTTTTGATCTCAGGGTCATGAGTCCCATGACCCCCTTGAGCACCACCTTGGTGTCAAATGAATAAATTTTTAAAAAAAGATAAACTGGAAGAAAAGACTTCATTTACAACAGCAAGAAAAATATGTAAGAGCACCGAATCCTGACCACTAGACAACCAGGGACCTTAAGAAAAATATATGAAATACCTAGGAATAAAGTTAAGGGGAGAGAGAGAGAGAGAGAGAGTGTGTGTGTGTGTGTGTGTGTGTGTGTATCAACATTACCAAGAGACAAAAAAGAAGACCTAAATAAATGGAAGAGCATACCATGCTCTCAGATAGGAAAATTCAGCATAATAATATAAATAGATTAGAGCTCCTGAAGTTAAACCATAAACTTAATGACATTTGGGGTTTTTGTTTTTTGTTTTGTTTTAGATTTTATTTACTTATTTGACAGAGATCACAAGTAGGCAGGCAGAGAGAGAAGCCAACAGGAAGCAGGCTCCCTGCTGAGCAGAGAGCCCAATGCGGGCCTCATCCCAGGACCCCGAGAGATCATGACCTGAGCCGAAGGCAGAGGCTTTAACCCACTGAGCCACCCAGGCGCCCCACTTAATGACATTTGAATAAGAAATGCCAATGGGATATTTTGTAGGAAAGGGGAGAGTTGATACTATATAAGTGGATCTAAAGTCATGTGGAAAAAAATAATATCCAGAAAAGCTTTAAGAAAGAAGAGTTAGAAGGTAGGACTGGCCTTAACAGATAATAGTACAGGGCAAATGCAAAGTGCAGAGTTCTGTCAGTGGAACAAAATAAGTCCAAAATAGAACCAAATACATATAGATACTTAGTAAATGTTAAAGATGCTATCTCCATAAATGAAAGAGTAGGCTATTATCTTGTGTTATCCACTATTTGGAAAACTGGGTAGCCATCTGAAAAAAAAAAATTTGCATCCATACCTCAAACTGATTTAAATATGTACAATGAAACCATAAAAGTAATAGAAACCAGCAGGTTTTTATAATCCTAAAAAGGGGAAAAATGATTTTATGTATGAATCTAACACTCAAAAGGCATAAAAAGGAAAATTAATTTATTTGACCACATTAAAAACAATTTGCCATGACAGTAATCACTATACACAAAATCAAAAGAAAAGCCTCAAAAGGAAGTGGGAGGGAGATATATATTTATATGAATTTTTCATATTCATGTGTATATATATGAATGGAACAACTCTGGTTACAGATAAAGGTTTAATTTCAAATTAATAAAAAGATCAGTAACCTATTAGAAAAATAGACAAAGGAATAACTGATCACAGAAATAAAAATGATTCTTAAATATGAGAATATAGGGGTGCCTGGGTGGCTCAATGGGTTGAAGCCTCTGCCTTCGGCTCAGGTCATGATCTCAGGGTCCTGGGATTGAGCCCCGCATCGGGCTCTCTGCTCAGCAGGTAGCTTGCTTCCTCTTCTCTCTGCCTGCCTCTCTGCCTACTTGTGATCTCTCTCTGTCAAATAAGTACATAAAATCTTTAAAAAAAAATAAAAAAATAATAATATGAGCATATACTCATCTTCACTTCTGAGAAAAAGGTAAATTCTTGTTATTGCTGTAACCAAAGTCAAACTCACCTCTCTAGTTCTCTTTCCATCCATAAAGGATCCCTTGTTGCTCAGAGGTAATCTATATCTAAAAATATGTTGGATAGCTAATTTTCAGATAAAGACTGTGTTCTGTCGCTTTAAATAGGGAAAATAATGCTTTCCCAGCCCACCAAAAAACCTAGCCATTTACCCCAAACATTACTAAAATACTCAAACCATCTATATTTAAAAGTTAAAATACCAATTATTTTATTATTTGACCTTTAATGAATTCAGTAATGTGGTAATGTATGTTGTATGCAGCAGATTTGAATTTTTCTTCACTGTTGCAAGCAAGAAATGTAGTGGAAATAGTGAAATAAAGATATATAATGAATGCATTAAGACATAATACATGTAAATGATATTTAGCAAAATAGTTTTCTATATTGGTTACTTACCAGTTGAAGCATTGGCCTCAGGTAGGGTTGGTGACTGCAGCAGGGTGGTGGCTGTGGTCACTGTTGCTGAGTAGTGGTAGGCATCGAAGAGCACAGGGGATCGAGGAGGAGCCGGTGAAGGGATGAGTGAACCATGATGAAATGCCTGTTTAAGCAACATGAGTCCAAGACTGAATCCTACTGAGATACGACCATAACTCTTTTCACTAAGACTCACATGCAACTTGACCATTTTTATTGGAGTGTGTGAAGTGTTTGAAGGCTCTTAAATATTCAGTTAGGGAAAGTAAAATGCTGAAGGATAGTAGAACAGTTCTTTTCTTGACCATTATTCTGTTAGCTATACAGACTTAAAATCTGAGTCACAACTAACCTCGTTCTCTTCTGCATTCCATCAATTCTCACATTCCTGTATTCTACTTCCTCTGCTCATGTCACAGCTGTTCTTTCCTTTTTTATTACCAGTGTTAGCCTAATTCAGATCCTCTTTTCATGCCTACCCTGGCAAAAAAAAAAAAAAAAAAATCTTTTCTCCAGGGGCTTTCTACCTCCAAGATATTTATTCTTTTCTCTGTTGGAGGATTCCTTTTATGAAACATAGCCTTGAACTTTTTTCTCCTCTGTTCTCAAACCTTTTACATCTTGTATTTAAGGCTTGACAATTTGACCTATTTTTTGTTTTGCTGTCCCTTTTGTTTTCCAAACTGATCTGCTTGCTGTTCCTCCATATTAGTCATCATTGCATTGGCTCTTCCTCATCCTGATCCCTCACCTTCATCCACAGTGTCTGCTCACCAAAATATTACCTGTCTCTCTCACTGAAGCACTGTTTCTAAAAGCAAGAGAGTCAGGGAGCCTGGGTGGCTCAGTCAGTTAAGCATCTGCCTTCAGCTCAGGCCATGATCCTGGGGTCCTGGGATCGAGCCCCGCATGGGGCTCCCTGCTTAGCAGGGAGCCTACTTTTCCCTCTGCTCCCCCCACCACTTGTGCTCATTCTTTCTCTCTCTCTCAAATAAATTAAATCTTAAAAAAAAAAATAAGAGCAAAGTCTTATTTATATGAAACAGATTAATAAATCATGGTACGTCAGTCATCATCATCACAACTACTAATGGTTACATATTGCTTACTCTGTACCAGACACAATTCTAAGGGCTTAACATGTGGCACTTAATTTAATGGTCACTACAACTATTAGATAATATTCTCATTCCCATTTTACAGGTGAATCAGGCACAGAAAGTTTAAGTAGTTTGCCTGAGGTTTACAGGCACACAGGACTACCAAGCAGTGACTTTAAAAACCAAGAAAGCTTTTCATTTTCATATATAGTTATGGAAGTATAAGACATATTAAGTGAAAAAAAGAGAGGTACACAACAGTATATAATGTGCTGCCATTTAAATTAAAGGAGGGAAAAATGCATATTTATTTGTATATACATAAAATGCTTGTGGAAGGAGGGATTAAAACTAGTAGTGATTGGGGGAAGCGAAAATGGGCGGCAAAAACTGTTCTTCACATACTGTGCCTTGATACCTTTTGAAGTTTTTTGACCATATGAAGGAATTATTTATTCAAAAAATTAACCAAGAAAATATCTTTTGAAGGCCAAATTCATGTCTCCTCCTCCATGAACCTTCATTGATTACCGCAACCAAAACTGTGGTGCTTAGAATTGTTTCTTTATATTGCTGTCTATTCATGCAACCTTTATTATGAGTTCTTTTGTAGTCAGAGCCACCTTCTACATAGTTCTGTGACACCAAGAACAATGAGGATAGGGCCTTATAAAAAGTAGCCATTCAAGGGAAACTAATGCATAGAGATAGAAATCAGATTAGTGTTAACCTGGAGTGGGAGATAGCAAAGTGCCTTGGATCTGACATGAAGGGGCTTTTGTGGGTAATGGAAATGTTCTGCTACTTCTTTATTCTGTTGGCAGGTACACTACTACATGTATACTTATCAAAACTTAAAATGGGTATATTCCTTTTATTATGTGTAAATTATGCCTCAACAAAACTTTTTTGTTGTTCAGTGTTTCTTAAAATAATTATTTTGTGCCTAATTTCACATTGCTTTACTTGCTTTTCAATAGTTCTGAAACACAGATGACGTTGGGTGGGGAAGGAAGTGAAGATTCATCTTGTAAGCCAATTTTTTCAACTCTTCCTGAAACCAACATTTTAAATGTGGTTAAGGTAGGGGGAAACTCTCTTTTATGTCTTTAGCACAGAACTAGAACCATTTAATTTTGTGGTTAGTGGTTTCAAAACAAAATGACTAGTGTTTTATCAGATTTCCAATCTTTGAAATTTGTTAGCAATATTCTTTGTATTAAACATTATTTTTGCTGTTTTTATTTTTTGTTTTAGTATTAGGAGTGAAAGGGAACCTTATAGAATTAATATAGTTCTAGGATACCTTTGCCAAGAAGCTTTTAGAAACCAATATTTTTTAGAACCAGTAATTTTTTTTAGAATTAGAATGTATGAAGAGAAAAAAGTTATTACTTGTAACTTAGTGATTAAGAATTAATAACTTAAAATTTTTTAGTGGCTGAATCAACTCAGTGATACTGAACCATTAAAAAAAATCTCAAAAATAAAAATTGAAGAAGAAAATAACTTATCCTGTCACCTAATTCAATAATTAATATGAGTATTTCTTGCCTTCTTTTTTCTAGACATCTGATGTTTTGTTTTCTATAAGTTCTCTTTTGCACTTTTTGTCAGAAAGTTTTTATAATTTAAACTCCAAATAAAATATATCTCCTTAAGTTTTGTCTCTGTACTTCTGTCACAGTTTCTAGGCTTGTGTACATCTATACATCCAGAAGGTTACCAGGATCGTGAAATAATGTTGCTGATTTTAATGTTGTTTAAAATGAGTTTGGAGAAACAGCTGAAACAGATCCCTCTAGTGGACTTTCAAAGCCTCCTGATAAATCTGATGAAAAACATTAGAGATTGGAACACAAAGGTAACCATACTTAAAGCTTTTGTATTGGCGTTAGTATTGGTTTTTTGTATACGATCACAATTTGACTTTCATAGTGCATATGCAATTAATAGTTCCTAAGCTCAGTTAAGATCTCTGGCAGATGAAAAATAAACTGAGGAAGGAACTATCTTTGTTGGAACTATATTAAATATTCGATAACTGAATCTTCTCTTAAACCGGAAAAAAATGTGTTTATTGGGGATTTACTGGGGACCAAGCATTAATGTAAGTGCTAGAAATACAGCCCTGGGAAAAGATAAATCCATTGCCTTTATGGCAGTTTGATGTAGTTAGAGGATTAAGTAATAAAGTAAATGTATATTATAATACACCAAGTTGTAAAAAGGGCTACAAATTAAAGTGAGACATGGATATAGAAAATAGCAAGGTAGTAATCTTCTGCTGTTTCAGATAAGACAGTCAGGGAATGCCCTTCCAAAGTGACCTTTGAGGAGAGACCTACATGAAATGAAGCAAAGTCACACATACAACAAAAATTTGAGTTAAACCCCTATAGCCATATTAAGGGTAAACATGAATAATTTTTGTTAGGTTTTTAAGAGTTATATTTTTTAACCTTTTTTGATGGAAAATTTCAAACATTCAAAATTAGACAAGTATGATGAACCCATAAGTACTTATCACCCAGCTTCAGCACTTAACAAGACATAATCAACCTTGTCTCATCTGTTACCGTCATCTCATACTTTCTTCACTTAGAGATTATTTTGAAGCAATTTTGTTAGACTTTAAATACTGAAATAGTTGAGGATTCCTAAAATGCAAGAAATCCCAGGTCAGGAACATGTATGATCTTCTGCAGCTCTCAATATACACCTTTAGAAACTCATGTTTGTATTTAGCTCTATTTAGGGGCACCTGGGTGGCTCAGTCAGTTAAGCATTTGACTCTTGATTTCAGCTCAGGTCATGATCTCAGGGTCCTGGGATGGAGCCTACAGTCGGGCTCCACACTCAGCAGGGAGTCTGCTTGAGAATTCTCTCTCCCTGTGCCCCTCTCCCCACTAGCACACTCTCTCTGTCTCTCTCTCTCAAATAAATCTTAAATTAGATCTATTTAGATTTAGATTCATTTTCTTCTAGGGAGGACTGTTTAGATGTAGGTATAGGTGTGACATAGGATAAAACATGAAAGCCAAGTGAAATTCTGATAAGTCTATCTGTTCAGTGTGTTCCAAAGTTAAAGATAAAACTGTGTACCGTGTATGTTTTAGCAGGTTCTAGACTCCATGCTGTTTCTAAAAATGAGTGCTCTTTTTGTCATAATGCTCCCATAGGGCAAGAAAGGATGTGGATGATTTGGTTCCACTGACCTATTTGAAAAATCTTGCTCATTCTTTGTTTTCAGGTGCCTGAACTCTGTCTGGCCATAAATGAGCTGTCTAATCATCCGCACAATCTTCTGTGGTTGGTACAGCTGGTCCCTAACTGGACATCACGTGGAAGGTACTGAAAATTGAGAAGTAAACATTAAGAAAAATTTATATTTACATTAATGAAATACTTTTTGGTCCTTAAAAAAACACTACCAACATTAGATCAGTCTTTTATTTCATAGTCAGGTGTGGAAAAAGGCATTGACAACCTGATTCTAAAACTTAACTCAGATCATTTTGTGATATTCTTGATTTTTAATTTTAGCTTATCTTATAACTTAATACAGATGGCACATATCATGAAAATGAATTAATTAGCTTTTCTCTTTTTTTTTTTAACTTTAGTAAACATAAATGTGAGCAATAAAATTTTCTATCAGTAAGTCAGCAGGGCCAAAGATAAAGGCTCTTAATGATTTGCCTGAGTTTCAGGCAATTCTAACTTTATGTACAAATATTTTACATGAAAATTTTAGTGTTTTAGTAAAGTTTATATGTTCTTATACTGTCGTCTCTTGAGACACTAGCTATGTTTCCAGTTAGAAGAACTTTGGGCTCATTCATTTGCTTCTCAAACAGTATTTATTAAAATGCATTCTAAATACTCTTAAATTCTAATTCCAGGCAACTAAGACAGTGCCTCAGCCTAGTGATTATTTCAAAGCTTTTGGATGAGAAACATGAAGATATCCCTAATGCCAGTAATCTGCAGGTATAAATAATATTTTTATTTTCTTTTCATAAATGGGAAAGGTAATGAGGTATAAGGAAAATTAATGGCTCTTAAATCAGAAGTTCTAGGGTTAGATCTCAACTCTCAAGCATAATACTATTCATATAATCTTTGGGATGGTACTTAACTAATGAGATCCATTACATGGACATGATATCTCATGATACTCAATAACATATAGGTTAGTAGTGGACAATTAGATGAATTAATGTATAAATACTGGGAAAATCAAAATGTGTTCTAAGGGGTACCTCGGTGGCTCAGTCGGTTAGGCTCAGGTCATGATCCCAGAGTCCTGGGATCCAGCCCCACATTAGGCTCCCTACTCCACGGGAGCCTGCTTCTCCCTCTCCCACTCCCCTTGCTTGTGTTTCCTCTCTCGCTGTGTGTGTGTCTCTCTCTGTCAAATAAATAAATAAGTGAATCTTTTTTTTTTTAAGTGCTTTATAAATAGGGACTATTTATAGGACTGTCAAGGTTAGCAGTTTATCACAAGATTAGAACTTGCAGAACTATTGTACATTAATTGCATCTTTTACCTGTTTTAATATTAAATACTCCTTAAACTATAGAGCTTAAACATGGTTGTACTCTAGTAATTGTTCAGTAGTAAATGTGTCATGTATAGATGAGTGGGTTTAAATATATCCAACAGAACCTCCATTGAAAGGTCCTGAAAGCTTTTTACAAACATCAATGACGCTAAGGGAGCTACAGGGGCTACACATAATTGGAATTTTAAAACTCAACATCTAACCTGGTCTAGATATGTTCTTGTGTGACTGCAATTCAATACAAGATGCTCTATTCTCTACTAGGTCCTAGGAATAAAAAATCGAAATTAGAGATTTCGAGGTGCTGTAGGACAGAGAGATTGAAAGGGGCAACTGGTTTCATTAGTAGAGCTCAGGTAGACTTGATTCCAGGTATATGGGGACTGTCAGTCCTTTCAGTGATACTTTCATCAAAAGAGAATTCTTTTTAGAGTTCAGTGACTTCTGCTCATAGGGAGATTCAGCTTTGCTGACTTTCAAATAATGCATTCTGTTTGGCCTCTATCGTGATGCCATTTGGTCTCTTCCTAGAGCTTTTATCCTCAATTACAGGTATTTAACCTTTTAATTTAAAATCCCTTTTAGGGTGCCTGGGTGGCTCAGTTGGTTAAGCAGTTGCCTTCGGGTAATTCCAGTGTCCTGGGATGGAGCCCGGAATCGGGCTCCCTGCTCATCAGAGAACCTGCTTCTTTCTCTGCCTCTGCCTGCCACTCTGCTTACTTGTGCTCGCTCTCTCTCTCTCTCTCTGTCAAATAAATAAATAAATAAAATCTTTTAAAAAGTAAAATAAAATCCTTTTTAAGCAAATGAGGACTTTTAAGTAAAGGAGAATTGGGTATCACTGGACTATATAGAAAGCTAAAGGGGCAAAATCAGAGAAGGCAAAATGAACAGATGACTAAAAAATGACTAAAAACAGATGACTAAAAAAAAGTAGACTAAAAAAGAGCAACTGTATTGTTTAATATTATTGAGTTTCTCCTCTATCTGTTGATAGGTATCAGTCCTACATCGCTATCTTGTGCAAATGAAGCCTTCTGATTTGTTGAAGAAAATGGTTTTAAAGAAAAGGGCTGAACAGCCAAATGGCACCATTGATGATAGTCTTCATTTGGAACTCGAAAAGCAGGTATCCAGGGCTCGATCATCTCAAAAGAGTGCCTAACAACAGGCTGAAAGCCTAGACACTTCTGGATTTAGAGATTTAGATACATTCTAGCAAACAAAATCATAAAGTGAATGATATTTTTAACTTATTCCTGTCATGAAATTCATAAGTAACCTTGAGAATTGAGAACTGAGGTGAAAGGATGGTTGTTGGTAATTCAGTACTGGGAGTGTTTTGGTACTCCTTTACTAGGGGAGTTGTGAGATGGTAAAAGGAATGCACTTGAGTTAGAAATCGGGAAGCCTAGCTTAAATGGTTGTCTTTTCCCTACTTAGCAGCTCAGTTAACTTTAGCAAATTCTTTAATCCTTCCTGAGCAATTCTCCTGATGTGTAAACTGGGATGATATCTGTGCTAGCTAATTCATGGATGTTTTATTTATTTGTTTGTTTGTTTATTTCTCTAACAGGCATATTACCTGACCTACATTCTTCTTCATTTAGTTGGTGAAGTTAGTTGTTCTCATTCTTTTTCTTCTGGACAACGGGTAGGTAGTTTTTAGTGTTTTTTTGTTTCTAATTAAGTGTCACTATCCATGGAATAAATGAATGTTCTTTACATAGAAGAAAATTTTGTAAAAGTTAACTTTGGGTTTGCTATAGAAATTCCAGTGTACACTGGAAAGAGGGAAGTAATAATAACTTTGCAACCATATCATTGGCAAGAATTATTTGTCTGCACATGTTCTGTTTATTGGAGTGTAGTTTAATCATCATAACTTGACAACAACATAATACATTAATAAGATATCAAGGTCACCAAATGGGCAGGATCTTAGCTGCTTTTTTCCCCTCTTCTCCCACTACACTTTTTTTTTTTCCTTTAGAAATGATGTTTGCCTCCAAAATTAAATTGGTAAGTCAGGGTACTTTACATATGCATTTCTTAATTATCTTCCCATGTTAAGATTTTCATTTTGAGGGGCGCCTGGGTGGCTCAGTGAGTTAAAGCCTCTGCCTTCAGCTCAGGTCAAGATCTCAGGGTCCTGGGATCAAACACCGCCCCCCCCCCCTCGGGCTCTCTGCTCAGCGGGGAGCCTGCTTCCCCCTCTCTCTGCCTGCCTTTCTGCCTACTTGTGATCTCTCTCTCTCTCTGTCAAATAAGTACATAAAATCTTAAAAAAAAAAAAGATTTTCATTTTGAATTATTCTGTCCTTCCCATACTACCATAACCCATACTTCTGGGGAAAGTTCTTGTTTAAGTCATCATGTTTCATACTGTGGCTATTCCAACCTGTTTTAAAACTTGATATCTCCTTGGTCATTGTGAAAAAGACATAACACTGGTTCATATGGGGTTTTCTTAGGCTTTGTTGTTTGTTTTGCTTTTTGGGTTTTCTTTAGGTAGACGCACAATGTTAAATTAATTTCAGGTGTACAACATAGTGATTCGTCAGGTTTATATATTATACTGTGCTCTCCGCAAGTGTAGCTCCCATCTGTCACCATACAACGCTATTATAACACCACTGACTCTATTCACTATGCCGTCCCCTTTATTCCCGTGACTTACTCATTCTGTACCTGGAAATCTGTATCTCCCACTCCCCTTCTGCCATTTTGCCCATCCCCTCACACTCCCCCCCCGCCCCGCCAACCATCAGTCTGTTCTCTATTTATAAGTCTCTTTCTGCTTTTTGTTTGTTTATTCATTTTTTTTTTTAGGTTTCACATATAAGTGAAATGTAGTATTTGTTGGCTTCTGTCTGGTTTATTTCACTTAGCATAATACTCTGTAGATTCATCCGTTTGTCTCACATGGTAAGATCTCATTCTTTTTATGATTGGGTGCTATTCTCTTGTACAAATAAATAAGTATATATACTATGTGTAAATTTTTAAATGATTGTTAGTTCTAACGGCATCATCTCCTCTTTGTTAATTTGCAATGCTTCAGAGTTGTTTTTCTGCCTCATGTTTGTTTTGCACAGAAACACTTCGTGCACCTCTGCGGGGCTTTGGAAAAGCATGTTAAGTGTGATATTAGGGAAGATGCAAGACTGTTTTATAGAACTAAGGTAAGTGTGTGTTTTTCATAAAAATTGTTAGAGGTTTTTGTTGTTGTCTAGCTTTGATTACATTAATATTTGAGGAAGAGAAGCATCTAAGCCTCTTTTTAAAAAAAGGATGTGGGGTTGGGTGGCTCAGTCAGTTAAGTATCTGCCTTCACCTCAGGTTATGATCCTGGAGTCCCGAGATTGAGCCCCATGTTGGGGGCGCCCGCCCCACCGCTCACCGGGGAGTCTGCTTCTCCCTCTGCCCTTTACCCTGCTCATGCTCTCTCACCCATCTCGTGCTCTCTGGCTCTTGCTCTCTCACATAAATAAAATCTTTAAAAAAAAAATAAGATGAGAAATATGATTTTCTCTTTTAATAATGGGAATCAGTTTCTACTAAATACTTCTAGCTAAATTAAAAGTGAAAGGAAAGGCTCTAGGCTTGTTCAGTCAGTAGAGCATGTAACTCTTCATCTTGGGGTTGTGAGTTTGGAGCCCCACATTGGGTGAAGAGATTACATTTTTTTAAAAAAGTGAGAGGGAAAAAAATCTCAAGACAGATACATTTTTCATTTTACTATATTCTAAAACTCCTGACACCTGAAGAGAAAGTTCTTCTAGTACTAATGAAACTTACTGAGATGCCTGCTCAGTCATTAAGCTTCTGCCTTCGGCTCAGGTCATGATCCCAGGGTCCTGTGATTGAGTCCAGCATCGAGCTCCTTGCTCAGGGGGGAGTCCGCTTCTCTCTCTGCCTGCCGCTCCCACTGCTTGTGTGCGCTCGTGCTCTCTCTGACAAATAAAAAAGATCTTCAAAAAAAAAAAAAAAAACTAGAAAGTTTCTTTTCTCATTATACAGATTAAGACTTTTATGCCTAAATTAGTTTCAGGGATTAAGAGCAATTTTGTGATGGTTGAAAACTTGTTTTGTTCATGGAGAAGAACCAGGTTAGCTGTTATTCTTTGAATGTCCCATTAGAGAATGTGTTAAAGAAGAATCCTTCAGGTTTCTGAGTCCAACATCACCCAGTCTGAGCTCTAGGTTGGAAATGATTCAACAGTAAGCTTGCTGGGGCGCCTGGGTGGCTCAGTGAGTTAAAGCCTCTGCCTTCAGCAGAGGGATCAAACCCCCTCCCCCGGTCAGGCTCTCTGCTCAGCAGGGAGCCTGCTTCTCGCTCTCTCTGCCTGCCTCTCTACCTACTTGTGATCTCTCTCTCTGTCAAATAAATAAATAAAATCTTTTAAAAAAAAACAAACAGTAAGCTTTCTAAGCTTTTTTCTTAAACGTTTAGTACATTCAAAGACAGTAGAAAAGCTGACTATGAGTATGGAGTTAGGAAAGCAACTTGAGTGTTAATAAAGTGATTTTAACAGTTTTTCTTAAAACAAACACTTTTTAAAAAACTTTTTCATTTAAGGATTTTTTAATTCCAGATCCTCTTTTAGCATTTGTAATGTAAAGCTGATTCTTTTTTGCCATTGTGTTTGGATAAGTCATTAAGTGTGAAGTTTCAGCTTTGTAACTTTATATCTTAAATTAATTAGCTATAAAGGTTAGTCATTTCAACAATGCCCATTTGGATTCAGAATGTGTATTTATTTTAGTAGATTTAAGTTAAATACAGAGATGAGCTACTAATGAAGTTGTATCAGATTGCAGATTTTCAGAAATATGTAGGGGATAGCTCTTTGACTTAGAGGGGAAACCATAGTTTCAAAGCACATTCTTTTGAACACTGACTAGAGTTACTGGCCCGTAGAACTTGGTGGTAGTAGCTACTGCTGACAGATGTGCTAAAAAGGGACCACCCAAGGTCTTTGTTTTTTAAAGCCAACGGCCTGCATAGATTGGTGCCAGGGCTCCTCTTACTTAGAGTGGGGAGAGGCACAGAGGTCTACGGAAATTGCGTCGGGGGATGGTCTGCTGAGAAGTTGCCTCTTTGCAACCCGGAATAGAAAAGGTGATTATTTTGGAGAAACTGAATCTGCTCAACTCTAAATGGAGAAGAAAATAGACCTTTTAATTTACTTTATAAACTTAAAGCAGCTATAAAATTCCTGACTTGTTTAAAACATTTTTCTGAAGCAATTGCGTTTAAGAGCTAATTGAGAATCTCTAGAGTGGTAGGAAAGTTTTAGGTTTCAGGCAGAGACTCGCTAAACCTTCAAACGTACCTTCAAAAATACCTTGTATTTGAAGGGGACTCGTAGTACTTTGCAGAAATGTAGAGAGGCAGAACAGTGAATCTTGAATCTTCTGATAATGTGGAAAGGAACAAATGACAGCCATTTTTTGTGGCCTTGAGTCTTTCAAATAGAAGTTAGGTAAGGGGGCGCCTGGGTGGCTCAGTTGGTTGAGCAACTGCCTTCGGCTCAGGTCATGATCCTTGAGTTCCAGGATCAAGTCCAACATCGGGCTCCCAGCCCCACGGGGAGTCTGCTTCTTCCTCTGACCTTCTCTCCTCTCGTGCTCTCTCTCACTTTCTCTGTCTCTCAAATAAATAAATAAAATCTTTAAAAAAAAAAAAAAAGAAGTTAGGTAAGGACAGCCAAAGCCTTGAGCCCTATAACAAACCCCACACTTTCAGCTTCTCTATGTGGGTGTTCAAAAGCCAGCAAGTTGAAAATATGTATCTTTTTTTTTTAAAGATTTTATTTATTTATTTGACAGAGATCAGAAGTAGGCAGAGAGGCAGGCAGAGAGAGAGGGGGAAGCAGGCTCCCTGCTGAGCAGAGAGGCCGATGCGATGCGATGCTATGCTCGATCCCAGGACCCTGAGATCTTGACCTGAGCTGAAGGGAGAGGCTTTAACCCACTGAGCCACCCAGGCGCCCCAAATATAAGTGTCTTGCAGGCAGGAAAGAAGTATGTTTTTTTCTGGATGATCTTTAGTAAGTAATGGGAAAATAGAGTCCTAAGCATTCAGTAATTTAGACTATGGTGATCAAGAAGTCTTATATTAATCTCTGATTAATTTGAGATTTGAAAGCCCCTCCAGAAAATGAGTATTTTTTTTTTCTTTCTTGGCAAAAATTAAATTGAATTGTTGGGTGTGGGCCTGTCATCTGATAAGATCTTCTATATCAAGCTTTAAATTGATTTTAGTTAAGGATGTTTTGATCTGATCACTTTTCCCCTTTTTGATGTTTTTAAGGTAAAAGACCTGGTTGCTAGGATACATGGAAAATGGCAGGAAATAATCCAGAACTGTCGGCCTACTCAGGTGTCATTTTATTAAACAGTTTTTTATTTATCCTTAGTAGTTTTGCTAAGTGGTAATTCTTTATATTGTTTGAAAAAAATATGACACAGCACTTGCTTCTAGGTATCTTAAGATAAACTGAAAACTCCAGTATAATAGTTTGTGTGTGTTTTTTAGTTTTTGTTTGCTTTCTATTTATTCATTTATTTCAGAGATGGTTGAGCCCATTTTAAAATGTCACATTGCATCAAATGGTGGTTGATATTTCATGGGGAGCATTTCTCTTAATAGCTTTATTGAGATAAAATTTATGTATCATATTTCACTCATTTAAAGTGGTTTTTAGTATATGCAGAGTTATGTGACCATCACCACCAAATGTTTTAATGTACTTTAAAACATTTTTGTTGCTGCAGAAAGAAATCCCGGAAGCCATTAGCAGCCACTGCCCATTCCCCAACCACCTGTATTTCTATCCCCAACTCCCCGCAAGCCTTTAGGTGACCACTGTTTTTCTGTCTCTATAGATTTGCCTGTTCTTCACATTTCCTATAAGTGAAATGATACACTCTGTGATCTTTTGTGACTGGCTTCTTTCACAGAATGTTAGGTGAATCCATGTTGTAGCATGTATGTCATTTCTAATGTCAAGTACTATTCCATTGTATGAATATATCTTATTTATCCACTTATTAGATGGACATTTGAGTATGCTTCTACTTTCTGGCTGTTCTAAATAATGCTTCCATGAACCACACCACACAGGTTTTAGTGTGAACATGTTTTCAAATGAAAATCTTTTGAGTGTCTACCTGGGAGTGGAGTTGCTGCGTCATGTGATAATTCTGTGTTAAGTGTTTTGAGGAATTGCCAACCTGCCAAATTGTTTTTCAAAGTGGCTACACTGTTTTACATTCCCACAAGAATGTGTAAGGTTTCTAAATTCTCCACATTCTTGCTAACACTTGTTGTTATCTGTGATTTTGATTATAGCTATAGTAGGGGATTGGTAGTAGAATCTCACTGTGGTTTTAATTCATGTTTCCCTAATGATTAATGATGTTGAGCATCTTTTCATATGCTTGCTGTCCATTCATGTAGCTCTTTGGAGAAATGTCTGTTGAAATCCTTTGCTCATTTTTAATTGGGCTTTTTATCTTTTTATTATTGAGTTGTAGAAAAATCTCCATTTGTTCCAAATACAAGTCCCTTGTTAGGTATATAATTTGCTAATATATTCTGTAATTCTGTGGGTTGTCTTCTTATTGCCTGACGGTATCGTTTGTACAACAAAAGTTTTTAACTGTGATGAAGTCCAGTTTTATTTATTATTTTTCCTTTTGTTAGGCTTTTGGTATCATATCTAAGGGGACTTTGTTAAGAGGGCCATTGTTTTAAGCACCTGGCATTACATTTGCTATACTATAAATTTGCCTTTTACAAACTAACTGATAGTTATTGTCTAAAATTATGCTTCTCAAATCTTAATGTGCACATAGGCACCAATTTGTTGAAATGCCAATTTTGATTCGTGAGTTCTGGATTGGGACCTGAGAGATGCTGCATTTCTAACACGTTCTCAGATTGATGGCAATGCTGCTGGTCCAAGAACCATAATTTTAGTAGATAGGATCTAGAAGTTGCTTATAGTTTATGTCAAAGCAATAGGAACACTGAGGATTAATTAGTAAAAGTAATCTCAACTCTTCTGTATTTTGACTCTCTTGCTGTTATTGGCCTTCATAAGATATGCTTGTTCTTTGAGAACAGCCTTTGAGAAATCTTAAACTAATGTTTTGTTGTTACTTCAGTTTCTGATCTCAACAGATCTTGTTTTAGACTGGTCATCTTTGCTGATGTGGTATTAAAATAAATTAATTTCATACCTAGACTTTTCTATTAGTCCCCTTAATATTTTACTTAGTCTTCTTAAATATGATCCTCCACATATGTGTGTTGGTGAGGAAAACATCTTGCACTTATTTTGTACTTTTTTTAATTGTTAGACCACAAAATGTGAAAACTGATTCCGATTACCATAAATTTTCAGAGAAATATGTAATATAAAGATTACTTCCTTTACCAAAACCCCGTTTGATGATTAGTAGTTTTATAAGGATTAATGGATAATCCCACTTTCCTTTATCCTGTTTTTTTCCCCCTTCTTTTTTCTAGGGGCAGCTTCATGACTTCTGGGTACCAGATTCTTAACAGGAGTTGAAGCAGCAAAAATATGAACCAAGAGAAATTCAATAAGACCTTTTCCTAGAGGAGTAGAAAGAATGCTGCAAACTCCAGTGGAATGCTAAGAAAATGTGCTGCAGATGTGCCACTTGAATATCTAGTATGAAGCTGGTAATGAAGAAATTGCCATTTCTGAAGCAGATATGAAACATGATCTGCTTAATTTTAAGGCAACTGACATTTTAAAAAGAGCAGAATACTCTAACAAGAGAGCAGGGGTAGAAGCAACTAACAGTTGCATGTCTAACCTGCCCCTGCTAACTCCTTTTGTTATATTGTAAGCTAGTTATCCTTTTTTTTTTGGGGGGGGGGGTTGTATTTATGGCACTTGGATAATCACAGGAAGTATGTAGGAAAGGGTTTGAACCAACTTGAGTAGTTGGAAATGGAAATCAAGACCAAGTTCCAGTTGGGTTTAATTTTCCCCTTGTTTATTTTAAGACTCAAAAAGAAAACTTAGAACTGAGATTAATTACGAAAAGAATAAAATCTCTTCTGTAACTCCTATAAACCACAGGGAGGTTTCAATCCATACATTTTCCTTCACTATTCAAGATTATAAATCTGTTAGGTTTTTCAAATACATTTAAACAGTTAAGAAACAGAAATTTGGTATATTGCCAGATCCCCCTTAAGGGGAAGAGGTTAAGCTATAAAATAGTGTCTCTGTTTTCATGCCAAAACATTCATATGCAGTTTGTTTTGGATTCCTTTTAAGTGTATATATAATTTTTAAATACTGGTTAAATCTTAGAATCTTGGCTAAATTTTAGAATCCTGGCCCTTGGTTAGCCGTATTACGGAAGTCTGTAGTATAGAAGCTTAAAGATCTGGACAGGTTTCCAAAATCCTTACTTTCGTGAGTATATAAGCTTGGCAGAGACCTGGATGGTGTTTATTCTTTGGGACAGTGCACACGCGTGTTTGTGCGTGTGTGTGTGTATGTATGTGTGCACGTGTGTGTGTGTGTGTGTGTGTGTGTGCTTGTATTTTAAATTTGTTGCACTTGAAAACCACAGCTGCTCTAAATATTCTTAAACACTGGAAAGCCATCCTTGGGTTTAAATAGTGAAGGGTTAGTAGAAGTGCACACGCTGGTCTTAGCCCAAGGGCCCTTTGAAGCCTTTGGTAATAGACTCTTTTACCTAGTAATAAACTCTTACTAGCTAACTGAAAATTCTTTTGTTGACTGAGTGTCCCTTTGGGGGAAGGGGGTTGTTTCTTGAATGAAAATGTCAGCTTTTTTCCTTTCAGTATTGACTTGGATGACACTGCTTTCCTGAGCAATCTGAGGTCTCCAATTGTGGGGGGAAAGGTGATGAAGAGGAAGGGAATTGGACTTGAGGTTTATGGTTTGAGAGGGGAGAAAATAATTTTTCTGCCTCTAAATTGAGGCTTAGGAGTACAAAGCATTTTATCTTAAATTTATCATTACAATAGTATAAGTAACTTTTGAGCCCATGTCAAGCATTGAGCAGTTAGAGATTTTATAGGGAAGACTAAGTAAATACAACTCCCGAGAACCCCGACTGAATGAGGCTCCAGGAGTCAGACCAACAAAAGTTTTATTCTGTGTTAAGTTTACTGCTAAGAATATTATTATCTTGATACTACCTCTCAAAGGTATTATTAGAAAATGCCACTTATGGTTAATGAGATAGATACAAAGAGTTCTATTTGACAGAAGCTTGAAACTCTGGCATCTATCTGCCCAACAATGGGGGCTTTCACTCTTTGTAATTTAATACTTTGTAGATACATTATTTGTGTGTAATTTTATAAGTGTTCATATTTTTCTCATTTTGCATTGTGTAAAGTGTACAAAACTCAAAGTATAAAATACTGCTTATATTGCTTGTAATTACAGTGTGTAAATATTTTCTAATCGTGTACATTGACGGGGGGATAAGTGGGTTATTCAGGTTTTTTTTTTTTTAAGTGACCCTTTTGTATTGCAGTTTCAACAGATAACTGCTCATCAAACTTAAAACCACTTTGATACATTTTTATTTAGCAGTTCCAGTAAGAAAAGTCTCTATTTTTAATTGTCTTTCTTCATTAGAGAAAAAATACTTCATCTGTCCCTTTAAAAATGGCCAGACATCAGTTTGAGCCCTTGTATGTATGACTCTGGTAGATGTCTCCATCTCCAGGTCATACTCCAGTCAGTATTTTCATTGGGTCCTCATGCAAATTCTGTGATGATTCTCTTTTAGCACAAGTAGCCCATGACTTTTCTCCCAAATCAAGTATCATCTTATCCTTCTCCCTCTTGAGTCCCCATGTTCTGTCTCCCTCCTGCTGGTGTTGCCCCGTGAATGGGATGGCAGTGGGGAGAGAAAATGTTCATTGCACAGAAAATGTCAGGCCACTTCTGGGACTTGGCAAACAAAGCTTGCACTGAGTGGTGGTGTGTTTGGCAATATTACTGTGCCAAAAATAACCTTGTCTAATTTTCTGGGTATGTATGTCAGACTTATTACCCTTATTGCAAGCTGAAAATTAAGGTACTTGTAAGTGTTTATGCTTTCGTGTGTAACTGTTTGCCTTTTCTAAACTGCTTTTCTCGTTACCGGAAAATATAATTCTCTTAGTTATATCATGTTAAGTGAAGAGGCTCTCCATGCACAAAATGCATCACTGTAGCAGTAAAGTAACAGCATTTGTACATTTCCTGTCTATCTTCTCATGGCAACGGTGCCTTTGTCACCTTTTGGAAGGTTGGCATTTCGGTTTTGTTTTGAAGTACAAATAATAGCTTGCTTTTGACTTCACAAAAATCTCCCCAGATGTAAAAGAGAGAAAAAAGGCTTGTTGTCATCCAGGCTCAGTCGGGAGCATTTACATTTTTATTTCTGTCCAAACAAGTATAGTTGGTGGGGACTGGCCAGTAATAATGCATGGAGCCTTTAAACCAAGGGTAATTTTTAAATTTAAAAAGAAAAAATTTAAGAGGTGACCCAATAACAAGTAACTCAGTTGGAAAATTAGGGAAGAGACTGTCCTGGTTTGTCTCTGCGGAGGACGTTTAGGGTAGTGGTGGCTGCACATGTAGAGCACGATCTGTGGCGGTTATTTCGTCCTCGGTTCCAGTGCCGGTGCGCCTCGTTATCTGTGCGTGTGTTTTCCGTGGGCGGTCCTGTCAGCCAGTTACTCCACCGCCTCTTAGACAGTTTACAAGTAAATGCAGATTTCTTGTCTCTCTTTTTTTTTTTTTTTAAGATTTTTTTACTACATCTTGTTTAAAGTCCCATGAATGTATGTGTGTGTTATTAAAAATGCTTTTTCTCAGTTTGAACATGTGTTTGGTAATATTTGTTTGGGAGTGGGGGTGGTTAAATATCTGGAATGTCCTGTTTCTTCCCTGCCCCATCCCTTAGTTTTTAAACTGATTCTTTTTTCCTCTTGCTTTGGATCCTTCAGTCTGTTTTTTTGGCTTGATTTCTCTTGTTTCTGGAATACATAAAGCTATAGTTGTACACAGTTCACTTTTATATAAGCTACTTAATAATTCGCTGTATAATTTGTGGCCAGCAATTCAGTAATCTTATTCTTACATTACCTCATTTACTTGGTTGATTCAACAACTATTGCTAGGCACTCTTTTGAGGATTCAGTGGTGAACAACACAAACAGAACTCTCATGAATCGTACCTTCTGGTATCCAGGTGCAAATACTGTTATTGGCCAAAGAGGACTAGAAAGAAATCCCTTTGGCCTGGCTCCCTTGTTCTGGAGCCCAGGGCAAGGAAAGGAGAAGCCATATGATGCAGAAGCAGGGCCCAGACCACCTCCAACCTGCCAGGCAGATAAAGCTGTGCATATGCCCGCTGAGGGGAGACATAGGTTGACAACTCAGGAGAAACTATTATGAGCTCATAGAAGGGCTAGTCATGGTTGCTAAAGGCCCCAGGTTCCAGAACCATGCCAATATTTCTCCCTTCTGACAGGCTGGCTTGGAGAAGACCACTTGTGAGCATTTTTCTGACTAGGGTAGAGGGGTGGGGGAGTAACAGCCAGACAAAAGCAAAGACATTGCCTTAAGTACTGGGATGCTGGCAGTAAAGCCATGTGCAAGTTAAGGAAGGGCCTTGACCTTCACCTTAGTTCTGACCTCAGATCCCAGATTGACCATACCAACCGTTTGACCTTTCGCAAGTTACTTAACCTGTCTGAACCTTAGTTTCTTCATCTGTTGAAAGGAATAAGGTGTCTATCTCAGAGCTTACAAGGATTAAGTGAGCTAATGCATGAAAAGTACTTAGCAAGGTCCCTGGCATATATGCTAGGTATTATTATTTAGCTCTAATTTGAAGCTGTTCTCAGATGGCAGTTAAAATTGAACTTAAGGAGAGGCACCTGGCTGGCTTGGTCAGTGGAGCATGCTACTCGCAAGTTTGAACCCCATGCTGGACGTAGAGATGACTTAAAAAAATACGTTGAACATAAGGCACTTGGGGGTTCACTGACATCTAAGCAAACCATACCTTCAAATTGTAGTGTGGGTATGCCCTGTTCCTTCTGACAGCTCCAGAGTCTTCTCTGTCCAGCTCTGTCTCTACTGGTAAAAAAAAATATATATATATATATATGTTTGTTTATTTATTTATGGCTTTTTTAGGACTCAGCTTGCTAACGCTGAGAAGGGGTGGTGGGTGGTGATTTTCCATCATTTGTCAACATGTCCTGACACTCCCTTTTCCTTGCTAACCATTCCCCAGGCTGGAGTCAAGAGAGGGCAAACCAGAAGGCCCAGCTTTGGGTCTGACTCCAGGACGACTGGCTGGGAGGAAAACTTAACAGGCAAAACAGGCTTCTGAGGCACAGTGGGACAGTGAGACTACAGCATTGGTGCCCCGGTGACAGTCCCTACTGAAGAAGCACCTCAGCTGTATATTTGGCCCAAATAAAGATCACGCCACCCAAAGGGAGAGTGCTGGGCAAACCAGAGTTGGAGACGGCAAAGCAGGAACAGAAATGCTGCCACAGTGAACAGGAAGCAGGACAGCCTGACTAGGCCAGAGTTCTTTGCCTCAGGGAACCTCTGCTCAAGTTTCAGGAGTTCATACCTACCCCCTTCACCTAGGATCCCTGCTATAAAGTGAGTAACTGCTCGGTGCAAAGCCAGGAGCCAAACGCCGGTGTGTAGGCGGCTGAGAACAGCCGCCGTTTTCTTACAGCAGAGCTGGGGAGAACAGCCTAGCAAAAACAAAACCACATTTTGCGGTCTGTGTTTGTGAAGTACACCGGAAGGTTTTCGAATGGGATCCTTTCCTAGCCGCCCTGTGAAGCAGCCAGGGTTGTGACTTTCAGGCTGAGGCTCAAAGGCTCAAAGAATGCCCTGCCTATGTCCCAGGACACAAATTCATGGCTAGGTTAGGATTCATTTCTTCCTTTGATTTTGAGTCTCTTCCACTGTCGGTATTTCCCTCATTCATATTTTATCAGCTTGACTTGCAGAGAAGAGTGTCGTCAGAGGGGCTTTCTATATAGGAAGTTCCATTAATTGCCATCTGATCATTAGGTTCAGAGACTCAAGTGGGAGAACAGCTGAGAGGAATGGATTGTGTTGTAAATCTCTGTTATCAGAGATACTTAGATAACTGCTCAGCTACAGGTTCTGCAAGTGCCATGCGGGAATTACGCGTTGTCATTTACACATTTTGTTCATTTGAAATGTGTGAGGTTCTGAGTCTGCCATCAAGGCAGAGGAGAAAGGCTTTGAGGAGAAAGGCTTGCCTCACAAGAATATAGGCGTGAGTGGGATGCTAAACCGCCACCAGTCACTGCAGCTGCACAGGGACCTGAAGTGGGCACCGTGAGTTCTGTGAGAACAGGAGGACCTGTGTCCTGTGGCCCACTGGGCCCCTGCAGTCCACTCTCCTATCTGGTACCGCAGGGCCAGTGGTCCTTGGGCCCTCCCTCTGATGTCTCCCCCTGCCCCCAACCCACTTTCCCACAGGACCGTAGACTTATCTGTCTTAGCCAAGCTTCCCAGCTTGGACTTCCTTTCTCTATTAGGATTTTCTTCTGTGGTCTCTTTCAAACTATTTGCTCATTTCCCCCTTCTATTTCCTGCTAGGAACCTTCCCATCTCACATTAAATTCACTTTTCTCTTTCATACCCCTTCCTTTCTGCCTGCTCCCCCAATACACACATCTGTGCACTGACTTCTACGTTTTTGCCTTTGATAATTCCTCTGCAGGTTTACCCTGTTTCCCTCTTCTCAGGCTTTTCCAGAAATGATTATCCTTTCTGTAAACACAAGAATGAATTTCGAGACCAGTTACTTAACCTCTTAAAACCTGTTTTCTCATCTATAAAATGGGGCTATGAATCCCTCAGGATAGAATGAGGGTACAGTTTCTAAAATGAAGCTGGATAGTCTTTCTAAGAGTGTGTGTACACTTTGACATGAGCGTTTCTCGCCAGCTTCCTCCCCCTCTGCATACACACATCCTATTTGCAGAGCGCTGGGGAGGTGCAGTGTAGCGTGGGCCTACCGTCTAGCCATCTGCCGTCACACACAGCAGCCCGAACTACGAGACTGTGTATGATGAAGTGCCAAACTGAGCCGTGGGGAATTCAGGAAAGAACGATGGCATGTCTTTCCCAGGGTCCTTTTAGTTAAATAATGACAGAGCCATTTGAATTGTGTTCACCCTTCTTCAGGCCAAGGTGCATCTGTCTGTTCTCTCTGGAGCTCAGACTCCCGGGCACATGCAAGAGTCGGTTACCTATGTCCCTATGGCCTTCAGCATTTAGTCCTGGTCTTGGGCCTATCACAGTGCTGTCATGGGCGAGGGAGGGGGAGGATCAGGCCAGGTCATGGCTAGAGCCCTGGTGTGATTCAAACCCTAGAGGGGTCTTCAGCAGCCTGTGAGGCAAAGTTATAGCCTGAGTCGCCAGGAACCTGCAGCACAAAGGTAGCAGGGGCAGACCATCCCGAACCTCCCCTGGTTGGGGAGTTGACTCTGAGGGGGGCTTCCTAGTTTGCTTGTGGGTGAGGTGATTGAGCCTAGGAGGGACAGGATATCTGATTGCCTATGGGGAGAGTTCACTGGGAGATCTGAAGTAAGAACGATGTTCAGCATGAGCCAGAAGGGAAGGCAGTTATCTGAGTGACCCAGGCCCCGAGGAGGTCAAGCCCAGTTACTATAAGGTTTGGTTGAGTGGACAAGTTGAAATGGTTGTGGCTCATTTACCCAGAAAAACAGCATTATCTGTGTGAACTACTGGTCACACTGTTACTTCATCCCTCCAAGCCCGACGCACTGAGACTTCAAGCTGAAGAACCGAGCCGCTGGAGGCTCCTGAGTTGGGAATCCAGACCCGGTTCTGTGTTCAGAGCTGCCCCAACGTTCGGCCTCCACCTACTGTGGCCCGCTGCACCCTAGGCAGAGAGCAGAAGAGGGTGGCTGGAGCGCAAGAAGTGAGGTCCAGATTAGAGGACAGGTCAGAGGGCCCTAGTTAAGTTAAGCCCCCAGAGGAGAGGTTTGCAAGTCCCCAGCAGTAGGCAAGTCAGAGGGGTCCTAGGGCTAGAGGGGAGGGAAGGTGGGCTTTAAGCCCATTGAGAACGCACGGCATGATGAGACCACCACTAGGGGGCGATACGAAGACCACGGCCCTAGGGGGCGGGGGACGCCAGATGCCCAGAGGCCGTGGGAGACTTGGCCTCAAACCTTCTCTATTGTGCAGGGTGGGGGGCGCTATAGAAGAGACCGGCGCCCTTCCCTGCACCCCACCCAGTCGGCCCCGCCTCCCTGGCCCCGCCTTCTAGCCCCCGCCCCACCCCCGACTCCGCCTCCACCACCCCCCGCCCCGCCTCCGGCCGCGGCCCCTTCCTCCCGCAGCTGGTGCTGTGGGGCCGCGGAGCAGCGCATCGCCGTCTCTCTGGCCGCGGATCCGAGCGCAAAGGTGAGAGGCAGTGAGTGCGGGCGGCCGCGGGGCCTGGGCCGGGGGGCGGAGGCCAGGCCAGGCCTTCCCCGTGTCCATTCCACCCTCCAAGCTGGGCCAGGCCTTTCTCGCCGGCAAGTCTCCCGGTCCCGCATAAAGGCTCTGGAGGGGCGCGGGCCAGGCCTCGGGCCGTGCTGGACGCAGACCCGCCACCGCGGAGTCGGGGACCGGCGCGGGGCGGGGACCCGCGTGGCGAACAGTGTTCCCTGGGATCTGGGTCACGTCTCCTGGCGTCCGGAGGGATCGAAGGAGAGCTCGTCCTCGAGCTGCAGCAGGAGAGACAGATCAGATCTGAGGAGAGGGAAGACCTCTGGACTGTGCTGGATGGTGGAAGGAGAGGGTAGCGGGGGAGGGGCTCTCAGGCCAGAGGAGATGGCCATCCTACTGGGCAGAGGGGGATGCCGCCTACACTAAGCAGGTGGACATCTGGGATGAAGGTCGAGAGCCTGCTGATCCAACACCGATCCTGTTTTGGGGGGAGGGGGGTCTCCCCGCCTCAATTTCTTCAGCCCAAGGATCTAATAGTCAAAAGATGACCAGAGTTCAGGGGGCTGGCTGGCCCTGGGGAGGAACCCAAACTGTGGAACTGGGGGTGGAGTGTGGGGTGTGGACTGGAGACCTTGAAGCCTTGTGGCCGCTGGGGGAGGGAGGGCAGCAGCTCCGCCCCCCGTTTAGCCCCGCCCTCCCTCCCAACAGGTTAAATGGGGGCTGAGCGCCCCTGCGCAACTCCCACATTTAGAACAACAGTCTGTACATCAGAGTAGAGCTGCGCTAAGTTACACCGTTCAGTCCATCTTTCCTTTGCTAAAGCTAGGGGCCTCCTTCCGCCTGGGTTAGGTACCTCTTCCCTCCTTTGCAGAGAGGCCGGTCCCATCTGAACATCGGAGGTCAGGTGGCTCCCCACATCACTACACACACATTTAGAATCTGGCCTTGAAATTGGGACTTTCGGGAAGGGAGGGAAGCTCTGCACCTCAGTGGACACTGGCAGCCTCCACCCCTGCAGGGAGAACTGGACCCTGTTCGTGCATATGCTTGTCTCTGCATGCGTGTAATTGTGTGTTTTAGTACTGTGTGGACACACACACACTTGACCCTTCTGTGACCATGCCCGACCTACTGTATTGGTGGGTTCGCGTGCATGTCCCTATACAAATGTGTGTATGTGCTGGAGCTTTCTGTGACTAGGTGTACAATCCTTCAGATGCACGTGTGTGGGTGTATAACCTTCCTTGTCAGTCTCTGAGGCCGTGTGACCTGCTGCAGGAATGGATGGGAACACAACCTTATTTGTCAATGTGTGCGAACACATCTGGCAGGCTTTTACGTGAACATATGCATGCGCAAACCTCCCTGTGAATGTATGTTCGTATGACTCCCCTGTGGGTACACGTGTTCCCAGCCTGGTGAACACGTGTGTATGTGCCCCTATTGCGTGCATGTCACGGCTCTCTGGATTATGTGTGACTTTTGCCATGATCCACACTCGGAGTGGTTCCTCTGACCTGGGGTGTGTTCCTCCTGCCCAATCCTAGGGACTGATACCTCGTAGCCAAAGGGCTCCCTCCGCTTCTGCACTAAGCAAATAGGAGGCCCCAAAGGTAAACAGGTGTGCCTCCACAGTGAGAGGTGGGGCACGAGCAGTTTGCCTGGGACTTCCGGCTGCCCAGCCCCCAGACGAGGAGCTGATGCCCTTTCTGTGGTCCAAGGACCCTCTTCTCTCCACTCATACTACTACATTCTCCTCCTCTGGGCTCTGACCACTACAATGCTGACCCTTACCTCTTAAATAAATGCTCCAAATTTCTATTCTCCCTCTGGCCAGTTCCTGGTCCTTCCCCTCTCTTCAAGGCCACATAGTTAATGTTTGACCTGGAAAGGAGGGGAGAGGCCAGCGGCCCCCCTGGCCCTGTCTGTGGGTGTCTGATGAGATTGGATGGGTCCAGCTTGCTTTGCACCTGGCCTGGTCAAGGAGCCTTTCCAGAGCCGACTCAGAGGTCAGGCCTGTTACCGGGGTCACGGAAGGTCTGCCACCGACTTCCACCCCATCCCCAGCTGGTTGGCTTGAGGGTCCAGATATGGGAATAGTCTCCAAGCTGTGCCAGGGGAGGTGGCTAAGAACTCAGGGATCTCATCATTCACCTTTGCCGTGTTGCTTATGTCTCAACTGGTCTTGCACACTAGAGCCTCCGGCACAGACTTTACACCTGTCTGTGTAAAGCCACGGGGGCCCAGATGCCAAGCCCCCCCACATCTATGAGTGCCTGTTGGCAGGCAGGGGCATGTGTGGATGCCTAGCCAGAGGGTGCAGTATGGACTCGCAGGGGTAGAGTAGAGACGGGCACCCCCTCGGAGAGGAATGCTGAGGAGGAGAAGCGTCTAATTAAAGAGAAATTCCAGAGGGAGCTCTCAGGCCAGGGAAAAGAAAAAACAAAGGGAAAACAGGACCAAATAAACAAAGGCCCATTAAATGTGTCTGCCCAAGCCTTCTTGCATAAGGCACCCCCGCAGCCAGCCAGGGCAGCTGTTGCCCCAAGTTTGGTCTCATTGTTGGTAAGAGAAGGCCTCCTCCCAGAAAACAGAGCTCCAGTCAAGATGGAGGCCTAGCTTAGCTTCCCCCTGGGTCAGGGGAGGGCCATTACTTTGGGTTTGGGCTGGGAGGAGTCTAGGGCCTTGTAAGGAGGGTAAGTTCTGCCCAACTTGCATCAGAGCAGAGAGGTGGCCAGAGTGACGGCGAGCTGATCCTGACACGGGATTCTGTGGGCCTCCTCCCACCAGTGCCCTCTGAGGTCTGGGGCCGATGCCATCTACCTTCTACCCACACACAGATCAAAGAGCTTTATTTCCTGTTTTTTTTTTTTTTTTAGAAAACGGACCTCAGAGAACCAGGACTAGTCCTTCTGTCGGGGCAGGGCGATCCCATCCGTGACCTACACCCCCTCCATGACCCTACAACAACTCCCTCCCACCATGGAGCTTGTATTTGATGCAGAAAGGCAGTGTGTGATCCATCCCTCCCTCTGACCTATTAACCTGGGATTCCATGGCCACACAACCCTGTGATTCCATGTCCCCTCGATTCCAGGACCCTCCCTGGCCCCATGACCCCTGACCTTCCAAGTGACCTCTCTGGACCTTGACCCTGTGACTGTTCTTCCCCGTGACTCTGGCCCTGGCTCCCCTTGGGGGTCTTACTGGTGTGAGCCTCCCCAGGAAAATGTGGGGGAGGCTCTGGCCCCTCTTCCTGAGCTTCCTCACAGCAGCTGCCATCCCTGGACCCTCACTGCGGAGACCATCCAGAGAACTAGATGCCACACCGCGGATGACCATCCCCTATGAAGGTTAGCGCCCGCCCCCCCAACTTTGAAACGCAGCAGGTGCCACGTCTGGGAGTAGAGAGGCAGCCCCAGGGCTGGGCTCACTGCTCCCACTCTCCCCAGAGCTCTCTAGGACCCGGCACTTCAAGGGTCAAGCCCAGAACTACTCAGCGCTGCTACTGGAGGAGGCCTCGGCGAGACTGCTGGTTGGAGCCCGAGGTGCCCTGTTCTCTCTCAATGCCCGTGACATAGGAGATGGGGCTCACAAAGAGGTTAGCCCCTACAACCCGGAGCACCCAGAAGGTCTCCAGCTTTATCCAGCTCCCTGGAACCTCAATTTCCTGGAAACCCTGCCAGCCTTCCATAGCCCTCTGGTCAGAAAGCACTGCCCTTCCCAAGCCAGGTCTCCTTTACCATCTGGTGCCACTCCTGAAACTTACCTGTACCCCAGCTTCCCCTGTTTCCTGGAGTCCTGTCACCCGGTCCCACAGATAATGGGGAAAGACAAGGGTACTGGGGTCAGCACATCAGCCCATTCCCTTTCCCTGTCTCCAGATCCGCTGGGAGGCCTCCCCAGAGATGCAAAGCAAATGTCATCAGAAAGGGAAAAACAACCAGGTATGTGGTCTGCCCTGTCCCCACTTCCTTTCCTTCTCCTCTTCATTCGGGGCTGTCAGGGTTGGTGGGGGCACAGATGGAGGGGTACGGATCAGCCAGTCAGTTGCAACAACCACACCAATCACGTGAGTGTAGCCGGAGCGGCAGGCCCTAGGTGCAGCTCTTCTGGTCCAAACATCTGGTGACCTACCGGCTTGGCCTGTAGTGGCATCTTAATCTCTTCTGGGCTCCTGAATCATAAGCAGGAGAGCAATAAGTAATCGCTCGTAAATGCTGACTTAGCTGTTCTCTCTCCTAATTCCAAAATAACCCTATGAAATCGTTTTATCCTCCATTTTACAGATGTAAAAAATGAGGTTTGGTAGAGGAATTGCTCAAGAAGCCGGTAGACCATGGAGGGCTGGTAGTGAATTACCAGCTCTTCCCGGGTAAAGAACAGGGGGTCTGCAGGGGGGGCCCATGTCAGGCTATGGAATAGATGCATCTGGAGAGCTTTTTAAGAATACACATTCCCAGGGGCCCCTGGCTGGCTCAGGCAGTAGAGCACACAACACTTGGTCTTGGGGTCGTGAGTTCAGGCCCCACGTTGGGCATAGAGATTACCGAAAGAAAAGAAAAGAAGAAAGGAAAAAAGGGAGAGGTGAGGAGAGGAGAGGAAAGGAAAGGAAAGGAGGAAGGAAGGAGAGAAGGAAGGAAGGAAGGAAGGAAGGAAGGAAGGAAGGAAGGAAGGAAGGAAGGAAGGGAAAAGAAAAAAAATAAACACATTCCCTGGCCCAAGGATCCTGATTCGGTGGGTCCGGGGTGGTGTTGGGATAGCTGGGTTTAAAGAGGCGCTTCTAGGGGCACCTGGGTGGCTCAGTCGATTGAGTATCTGACTCTTGGTTTCAGCTCAGGTCATGAGCTCAGGGTCGTGGGATGAAGCCCCGCATGGAGCTCCCCGCTCACCTGGGGCTCCTCTGGTTCCTGGGGCTGCCGCTCAGCAGGGAGTCTGCTTCCCCATTCCCTCTCCCTCTGCCCCTCCACCCACTCGTGCTCGCTCGCTCGCTCTCTCTCTCTCAAATAAAATAAATCTTTAAAGAGGCACCTCTAAGAGACTCCATCAAAGATACCTGCTGGCCCAGCAGGCAGCATGGATAGAAAGTGGGGCTGCTGAGGCAGGCGGAGCCCAGGTCACAGCACTGTAAATGCCCAGCCGGGGGATGGGTTTTATTCTGTGACAATGGGCACCCTCACCATTTGGCGCTTTACAGACTCCAAAATTCAGTGTGCACGCAAAGCCGCAAAGCTGCTGGGTATGTATAAATGCAGACACTGGCTCAGTAAGCCTGGGGAAGGGCTCAAGATTTGGCAATTCTAACAGGCTTCCAGAGGAAACTGATGCTGCTGGTCCCCAAGCCGCAGTTTAGGTAGCACGGCTTTAGGAGAATACTTCCCAATGCACGTTCTGAGGAACACTGATTTTTAAAAGAAGGGTTTAATGGTCACATGAATTTGAGAAGTGCTGTATGCTCTATCCTGCAACGCACAGCAGGATCCTTAAGGCTCGGAAAAGTCCCCTGAAAAGGCAAGTTTTAGCCATAGGTTCCAATTTATTTGACCACAGAATTCCTCCGTCACCCTCACCCCTTTGTCATGTAAACATCTTGGGGAAACACTACTAGAGGAATATTAATCCAGCCCCAAGCACTAGACGAATTAAACTAGGGTGAGTCTGGAGGCAGGAAAGGCAATGGGGGTTGGGAGTATCATGGGGGTCAGAGGAGGGAGAGAGACACCGAGGGAGGGACTGGGATGAGACACAGGGGCCTGCATGGATTCGAACCCTGGGTACCAGGCAGGAGGAGGAATCATTAACAAGGCGAAAAAGTCAAGAGGGCCTCAGCTAAAGGCATTTAATGGGCAGAGTAGAGCAGTGTGGCTGGAGGGGCAAGGCAGGGGCAGAAGTGGCAGGGCCCCAGGTTCAGGACTCTGCTGAGCCACCAAAGTTTTTTTTAAATACAGCAGTGACATGATTTGGTTTACATTTTTTTTTAAGATTTTTTATTTATTTATTAGAGAGAGACTGAGAATGAGAGGGGAGAAGGTCAGAGGGAGAAGCAGACTTCCCGCAGAGCCGGGAGTCCGATATGGGACTCGATCCCGGGACTCCGGGATCATGACCTGAGCCGAAGGCAGTCGCTTAACCAACTGAGCCACCCAGGCGCCCGATTTGGTTTACATTTTTAAAATATGCCTTGGAAAGTGGGTTGCGGGGTGTGGGGGGCGTTGATGGGTAGACTATCTCTGGCAGGGGCTGCAGACCATGGGAACAGCAGTCCCCTTTGAAGACAACAGGGATAAAAGGAGATACTCTGTTTACGACATATCCCTCTGTACCTTTTGAATTGTACACTGCGTGCGTGTATTCCTCATTCACTGAATAAGTAAGTGGCTTCTAGAGAGTGGCGGAAGCTGGCAAGAACAGTCAGGCAGTCTCTCCATTTCTCCAGGGAGGAGGTGACCGCGGGGACGTGGACGAGGGTGGCAGAGGTGGCGGGGAAGTGGACCGCGTCAGGAGAGGCGACAAAGAATCCCGGAGAAGGCCTGGACGTGGGGGTGAAGGAGTGGGAGGCAGCAAGGCTGACTCTAGGTGTGGACTGAGCAATGGGATGGAAGGACGAAGTGAGGAGGGAGAGACCGGATGGACGGGTTTAGGAGGACGATGCAGGTTAGGGAGGAGGGAGCGAGCTCGCTTTGTAAGCAGGTGAGTGTGGTGTGTCCGTGGGCTCTCAGGTGGCGAGAGGGCCAGAGCCTGGGGATAGACTCTGTGGTGTCACCCCAAAGGGCGTGCGGGGGCCCCAGGACAGAGGAGCTCTGCTGAGAAGGAGACGTGAGAGAAACATCTCAGGGTGGCTGGGGCCCTGGGCGCCCCGGAACTGGGCGTGCAGGGCACTGCAGGAAATGCAAGAGAAGCTGGCAGAGTGTTCCGGGCAATCCTCACGGTGAGACAGAAGCCGAGAAGAGGGGTCATGCCCTCGGGAAGCCAAACCCAGGGCGTACTCCGTGTTCAGAGCTGTGAGCGCCCTGTCCCGTGGGTGGGGGCAAGAGCTGGAGGGCAAAGCTGGACTGATTACTGGGAAAGGCCTCTGAGCAGCCGGGGGCTCACGGCCCCCCACCACCCACCCCACAGACGGAGTGCTTCAACCACGTGCGATTCCTCCAGCGGCTCAACGCCACCCACTTCTACGCGTGCGGGACTCACGCCTTCCAGCCGCTCTGTGCGGCCATTGTGAGTATGCGGCCCCCGCCGGACGGCTGCTCCCAGGCCCCCGGCCCCTGGTCCACGGCCCCAGACTGCTCCGACCTTGGGCCACAGCCCCTGCCTGTCCTCAAGACCACTCACTTCTGGCCCCGTGTTCCCCCAGGATGCTGAGGCCTTCACCTTGCCAGCAAGCTTCGAAGAGGGGAAGGAGAAGTGTCCTTATGACCCAGCCCGCGGCTTCACAGGCCTCGTCATCGGTGAACACGCGCTCCCCCCACCCCTTGTCCCACCAGCACGCGGTCTGTGGCACATGGATCCTGTTGCTGGGACTCGGCACCCGTGTGGGTTACACGCCTTGTTGTCTGTGACATGTCTCACACTCGGCACGTCTCTGCTCCAGATGGAGGCCTGTACACAGCCACGCGGTATGAATTCCGGAGCGTCCCTGACATCCGCCGGAGCCGGCACCCACACGCCCTGAGGACAGAGGAGGCGCCGATGCACTGGCTCAACGGTCAGGGGGAAGGGGCGCAGGGTGAGGGGGGCAGGGGCTGTTTCTTCATCTTTCCCCCCCGGGGCACTCGGCCATCGCCTCCCGAAATTCCCAGCCGCACCTGTCTAGTCCTGTGTGGCGCGGAGTGAGGGGCGGTAGTGGCAGGGTCCCCAGCCTGTCTCAGAGGCCCCTTGAACTGCCCGACCCACAGATGCTGAGTTTGTATTCTCCGTCCTGGTGCGGGAGAGCGAGGCCAGCGCCGTGGGGGACGACGACAAGGTTTACTACTTCTTCACGGAGCGGGCCACTGACGAGGGCCCCAGCAGCTTCGCTCAGAGCCGCAACAGCCACCGTGTGGCCCGCGTGGCCCGTGTGTGCAAGGTGAGGAGGACCAGGTTCAGGGCAAGAGTGTAGAAGCCAAGCCTCTGCCCCTGACCCCGTGCCCCTACCTCCTCAGGGAGACCTGGGAGGAAAGAAGATATTGCAGAAGAAGTGGACCTCCTTCCTAAAGGCGCGTCTCGTCTGCCACATCCCACAGTACGAGGTGCTCCGTGCCGTCTGCAGCCTGGACGCCGACGCCTCAGCCCGCACGCACTTTTACGCGGCCTTCACACTGACCACCCAGTGGTCAGTGCGGGGACAGTGGGGAGAAGAGGAGGTGGGGACAGCGTGGGGGCTGGGGCAGAGGTCAGCAAGGACGCGATAGGATCCCCTGGGGGGGGGGGGCTGGCTGCCGAGAGAGGATTTCAGGTGCACCCAGCTAGCCTGGGGCCAGGCCGCAGCGGCCTCCTGACCCTTAGGAGAGGCCCTGAGGCCTAGAGCTGGGGTCAGCCAGGGTAAGGGCGGGCTCCAGGCTGGGCAGGTGGCAGGGGGGTGGGCTCCATGCCGTGTGGCTCAGCCCCCTCCCCCGTGTCCCTTCCTAGGAAGACCCTAGAGGCCTCAGCCATCTGCCGCTACGACCTGGCCGAGGTGCAGGCTGTCTTCGCAGGTCCCTACATGGAGTACCAGGATGGTGCCCGGCGCTGGGGCCGCTATGAGGGTGGGGTGCCGGAGCCACGGCCTGGCTCAGTGAGTGCCCAAGCCTGGGGTCGGCGCTGGGTAGACCGAACCCCTGGGAGGGGCAGAAGGATCTAGCCTTGGTGGCGGTGGGGGACGGGCAGGCAATAGATTCCTGAAGTTTGCCACCTCTGTCCCCCGCCCCAGTGCATCACAGATTCATTGCGCACACGTGGCTACAACTCATCCCAGGACTTGCCGTCCCTGGTGCTGGACTTTGTGAAGCTGCACCCGCTGATGGCCCGGCCCGTGGTGCCCACGCGCGGACGGCCCTTGCTGCTGAAGCGCAATGTGCGCTACACGCACCTCACGGGGACATCTGTCTCCACGCCCGCCGGGCCCACCTACGACCTGCTCTTTCTGGGCACAGGTACTTCTGAACCCTGCTCTGAGCCCTTCAGTAACCAAGTCCTTAACCCTGGTTGGCAGCTCATCCCCTGGATGACTTTGGATCACAACCCCCTGGTGACCGTTGGTATTGATTCTTCAGGGAACACTCGCCGCTGGCCCCCAGTGACCGCCGGCTCTGGGTAACTGCTGACTCCTGTCGCCAAATGCCGTGATATTTGACCCTGATCACTAATGCTTGTGAACCCAGCGATTTCTGCCCTGACTAGCCCAGATTTCCCAGTGTCCCGAGGAACTGCTCCTGGCTGAATCCTTGTCCCTGATCTCACGACTCCCGAGCTGCTCCCATCGGGCTATTGCAGGGGACAAAACCAGATTCCATCGTTGGGTTCTGACCCTCTGTCCTCTCCATACCAGCTGACGGTTGGATCCACAAGGCCGTGGTGCTGGGCTCTGGGATGCACATTATCGAAGAGACACAGGTGTTCAAGGAGCCCCAGTCTGTGGAAAATCTGGTCATCTCTCCAATGCAGGTAGCCTCAGACTCATGACCCTCAATATGGCCTTGCCAGAGTTGGGGGGGGCGGAAGGGAGTGGGTGGCTGGGCGGTGGCCGTGCGTGTCCGTAGGTGGGACTTGGGCGTGTTGCCAACCAGCTTTCCTCTCTGGCTCCCAGCATAGCCTCTACGTGGGGGCCCCTAGTGGAGTCACCCAGCTGCCACTGTCTAGCTGCTCCCGCTACCGCTCCTGCTATGACTGCATCCTGGCCCGGGACCCCTACTGTGGCTGGGACCCCAGCACCCATGCCTGCACCGTATTCAGCAGGTCCCAGGGTAGCAGGTGAGAGGTGGTGGGGGGTGAGGGGCCCCACGTGAGCAGGGAATCGGGGCCTGAGGGGAGGAGGAAGGCCTGCTGGTCGTTGGGGACATGGGGGCGGTTGGTTGGTGACAGCCTCACGGACCCTGCCACTGGGGAAAACTAAAGCTCACTTCCCCCGGTCCTGCATCCAGGACAGCACTGATACAGGACGTGGAGAGAGGCAATCGGGGCTGCGAAGGCAACAGGGACTCGGGTGAGTGACCCTCACGGATGTGTGTGGGCCGCGCAGACCGTCAGTTTCGTGTGCGCGTGTGTCTCTGGACGGCTGTGTCTGTGGGCTTCGGGCGAGGCTGCCCCAGCAGAGTCTGGCACGGAGTAAGCGCTTCGCAGTCGCTGCCCAAAGGAATCATAAATGAGGAGACGGGCTCAAGATGGGAAGTTTTTGTCACTTCTGGAGCTTATAGCCAAGAGGGGGTGGGGGCAGGCAATTAAATGGCCACCCGAATAATCATTTTCATTGGGTTTTGTTACAAAAGGAATATTTACAACTATGACAAGGGTTTGAAGGCTAACGGGAACTTCCCGGAGGAAAATCAGACGACTGAGCTGCTGCCTGAAGAGCAACGGTTAATCACCACAGCTAATATGTACTGAGTACTTACTGGTGACGAACACACACACACGATGTCACTTACTCTCACAGCAGTCAGGGGGACAGGTGCCACGATCCCCGTGCCCGTGAGGGGTAATCTCTCTGAGGCACAGGGAGAGTAAGTAAACTACCCAAAGTTAATAAGCTAGTAAGAAACAGGGTCAGAATTCAAACCTGACCCAAGCAGCCTGACTGGAGTTTGTGCTTTTCATCACTGCTGTGCTCTCCCCTCCAAGTGACCGTGGAGGGCAACGAGGGGGGTGACACCCCAGCAGAAGGAACGGCAGGCAGATGAGCTTGGTGTGCTTGAGAAGGCACTGGAAGTGGGCAGGGAGCGGCGAGGCCAGTATGGTGTTTTCACGAGGTCACCCCACTGCCGCATGGAGAGCGGATATGATGGGGGCCGGAGTGGGCCAGCTTCCCCAGTTGGGGAAGGAGAGAAGTAAACAGCTCTGAGGTAGATTCTGGAAGCAGAGTCTTGGGGAGATTGAGATACAGAGGCGAAGGGGAGAGAGCGGCAAGGGAGACCCCCAGGCGTCTTTCTGACTTAAGCAGCTGAGTAGCTAGTGGTGCCCTTCACTGCGCTGACAGTTCAAGGAAAAGACCTGGTACGGTTTGGGAGGGCGGCTTTGGCCTTAGGCCGCGTGCCATGCCCGAGAGGCCTCACGCCGAGAGGCCCTGCAGGCGGAAGATGTCTGCAGCTGACAGTCGGGAGAGAACTCCACGCTGGAGGTCGAGATTACGCATCACTGGCGGAGAGCAGGAACTGAAACTGCCACGAAGGGCCAGTGCGAACCTCACACGGGAGCATGAGTGCAGGAGACCGTTGTCAGTTGTCGCCATGATTCCAGATTCTGTGCTTGCTGCTGGGCACGCTAACAGAGAACCCTCTGGCCTGCCATCTCCAATGCCCTCCCTGAGATAGACAAGCATTGACCACACTCCTGTCTCTCACCCCCTCCAGGGCCACCACCACCCCTGAAAACCCGCTCTGTGCTCCGAGGGGATGATGTCCTCCTGCCCTGTGACCAGCCATCCAACCTGGCCCGGGCCTTGTGGCTGCTCAACGGGAGCGTGGGCCTGAGTGACGGGCAGCACGGCTACCGCGTGGGCGTGGATGGGCTGCTGGTGACAGACACACAGCCTGAGCACAGCGGCGACTATGGCTGCTATGCCGAGGAGAATGGCCTCCGCACCCTGCTGGCCTCCTACAGCCTCACGGTCCGGCCCGCCACGCCGGCCCCTGCTCCACAAGCCCCTGCCATGCCCGGGGCTCAGCTGGCACCTGACGTGAGGCTGCTCTACGTGCTGGCCATTGCTGCGCTTGGCGGCCTCTGCCTCATCCTGGCTTCCTCCCTCCTCTACGTGGCCTGTCTTCAGGGAGGCAGGAGAGGGCGTCGAAGGAAGTACTCTCTGGGTCGGGCTGGCCGGGCAGGGGGCTCGGCTGTGCAGCTGCAGACCGTTTCAGGCCAGTGTCCTGGAGACGAAGAGGAGGGTGATGACGGGGAGGGGTCCGGGGGGCTGGAAGGTGGCTGCCTCCAGATCATCCCTGGGGAGGGAGCCCCGGCCCCGCCGCCCCCTCCGCCCCCGCCGCCCCCAGCCGAGCTGACCAACGGGCTGGTGGCCCTGCCCAGCCGGCTGCGCAGGATGAACGGCAACAGCTACGTGCTCCTGAGGCAGAGCAACAACGGGGTGCCGGCGGGGCCCTGCTCGTTTGCCGAGGAGCTCAGCCGCATCCTGGAGAAGAGGAAGCACACGCAGCTCGTGGAGCACCTGGACGAGAGCTCTGTCTGAGCCCGGCCTTCTAGGACCAATGCTCTTCCAAGCCAGCCCGTCTGCCCCGGGCTGGGCTGCTGCTTCCCCAACTGCCACTCTGTCTCCACCCCCCCCAACTCCAGGCCTTTCTCCCAACCTGTTTGATGTCCCTGTAGGGCTAGCAGAGTCAGGCCCAGCCAAAGCCCCCTCTTCAGTCTCCACAGACCCATGTGTGAGCAGCCCAGGCCACCCGGTGCTCCTCAGAGGTGGGTGCTCCCCCTGGGCCTGGTGTTCGTAGACCCGGGCCCGGTTCCTGTTCCCCTAACCCGAGCACTTGGGTGGCCCCGTTTGTCTGCTCAAACCCTTCCTCTTTCTCCCAGGCAGGGCTCTGCAGGTCCAGATGACCTCAATGTCACCTCCCTCTGCATGGCCCTATGTGTTGGACGGTCCCGAAACCAGACAAGACCTCTGCCGGCCGCCAGAGCCACCTGAGCCCTGCCTACATCCACATGTGCACATGGATGACTGTCCATCAGCTGGGCTGCAGGGCCCCCACCCCCATCTCCTGGTGCATTCCTGTATCTCACCTCTCCTGGACTTTGGGTACCCTTCCGATTGCCACATCCCATACTATCTAGTCCTCTCCCCTTGTTCCAGCCCCATGTGGTGACCTCTTTGGCAAGAGCTTGGGAACAGGCCAGCCTGGGGAGGTAAGACTGTGTCATTCCCCTCTTCTTCCTAAATGTGCAGCCTTCGTGAGCCAGCCCCCACCACCCCCTTGGTCACTCTCAGGAGTGGCAGACAGAGCCCCAGGCATGTCCCTTCACGCCCATGTGCTGACATTTCCACGTGCATTTCTGAGCCTCCCTTTGCTGCCTCGGACCCGTGTCTTTTGGGTTTGGTCCGTGGACATTTCAGAGGGAGAGCCGTCTCCCGTTCGGCTGTCCTCTCAGACATTTCCCTAGGACGGGTGACCAACACTGCAATGAGCCAGCCTCCCTTTGGGGGACCAAGCATTTGCTACCCCTAGACCAGAGCAGGGGAGGAGATCTGCTGTCTCACCTGGCACATGAAGCCCGTTCTTGGAACTATGCAAAGGGCAGAGGCTGGGAGTTTGGATGCTTGGCTCCCACCCCTGTCCTACCTCACCGGGGCACTTCCAGGGTCCAGGGGCCTCTGAAGTCTCCAGGCCCATATGGGACAATCAAATCCTGACTGAGCTCCCCCATTCCCCTTGGGTGAGGATGACTGTTATTTTTGTAGCTGAGAACGTGGAATCCCCACGGATTTTTACTGCCCTTCACCCAACCCCTCCCACCTCCACCCCACAATGAATGTATTTATTGTGAGAACGGCTGTCCTTCTTTAGGAATGCCCCCACTAACCACCCAGGTGGGCACAACAGGCATGTGACAGAGTGGGGAGCCTGGGTTCAGCTCCTCCCCCTCTTGTTGGTTAATAAATACCCTCTCTCCCCACAGCTATGTGTGTTCCACTTGGTCTAGACTGGCTTTCCCTGATCGCCAGGGGGCAGGCTTCTGAGCCTGCGGATACAGTGCTGCAAGGTTGGCTCTGCTCCCCATAAAAATCCATTTGCAGAGAAAACTGGGATCCTCAGCTTCCATCTGGCTGCCCTGGGCAGGTACATAGGCCTTTATAAGGCTCTCACTACTCACTGATCATGGTGATAAGGACAAACAAAATTACAACTGTTCAAGAACTCATACAAAGGTTTGTAGGTTTTTACCTCCTGGCTCTTTTCCTCACCATTCCTCCCCCTTGCTTTAGCTAAGCCTAGATGCTCCCTGTTTATCAGTTCTCTTGCTCATCCACAAGAAGCTTTTCAGTACCTCCCCTCCCCCAACAAGGGACAACATGAATTCCTTTCTGCAGAGGGGCCTATCTTGGGGAATAGTTAGGACCAGGGCAAGCTTGTTACCAGGGATCTGACCTGAGAATCACTCTCCCAAGTGTCCAGACTAGATTAATCACATGGCCTTTGATACTAACCATCCTGAAGAGTTATATGTTCCTCTACTAGTTTTAGGATAATGAAAAATGAGGTTATATGAAGCTACACATATTTTGAAGACCTCAAGTATAAACATGAGCAAGTTTATTAACCTCAGTTTTCTAATCTATACATTCACACGGATATAAGGTGGTTATCCTAATGCCAGGTTCACAGCAGAGTATAAGCTGCTGGCTCTCTAGGTCAATGGTTGCAGATATAGGACACTGGGGATTCTTCAGATGCCAATGTTGAAACCGCTCGCTGGGACTTGAGATCACTATTGTCAATCTGGACTTCAGAAATAAATGCCCGTAATATCCTTGAAAAGTCAGGTTTCAGGGATGTCAAATGGGGAAGAATTAGAGGAGACTAACAAAGTCACTGCCCCGCCTCCTGAGCAACAAGGCAGTTCTTTATCCCAAGCAAAAGCTCTAGCATCAATTTCCCTTTTGGTGGGCTCTATCTGCTTGTGTGAGCTTGGAATCCCCTGAACCAAAAGAGGAAGAACCACCTCCACTGGGGTAAGAGTCCAAAGCCTGGGACTGGAGTTGGTTGAGCAACTCTTCATGGCACTTGCAGCTGGGGTAGGGCGGCATCTTGAACCTCTCGCGGGCGAAGCCCGCCCAACGTTGTCGGTTTGTTGGTGAAAGGGTGCCACTGGCCCTGGATGCTAGGGCTGTCCGTGTGGAAGGGCTTGCGGATGCGGATTACGTCCAAGCCCGACTGGTCCGCCAGCTTCTGCACCAGCGTCGCAATTTCCTCGACTGACTTGCAGTGGATGCTCTCCTCGCGCACTGCCCCATTAACTGGCCGAAGGAAGGGGGTGGGGGGAGAGGAAGCGGATGGATCAGGGATCAGACCAAGGGGAAAAGCGAACCGGCCCAGCCTCCATCCCTTCGCCCCCATGCTCCCCTCCAGCCCTATTCCGGCCCCACTCACGGTATTCGGCCACTACTGTGGGCACACAGCACGGCCGCGAGTTCACGTATATTACGACCCCCGGGTTCCGTCGGGCGAAGTCAGCCACCTCCCGTTCCACGAACTCCCTGAGGAAGCCGAGAAGAGTAAGCACAGCGACGGCTGACCCGGGGCGACCTCAGCCCGGAGAGCACTCCGCGCCCTTCACCCGGCTCACCTGGCGCCGCGAGACGACGGCTTGTCGCGGCTGAGGCTAAAGCTGAGACGCTGCAGCTGCTGCACGTAGCGGCCCAGCCCGTTGTGGAGGACACTGGCCAGGAAGCGGCTCGGGGTCCCGCGCGCCGTCATGGCCGCAGCGCCCAGGTAACCCAGGCCTGCCGGGCCGGCCGGGGGCGGGCCGAACGCCGAAACTTCCGGTTCCGGGAGCACCCGCGCCCGGGCGTTTTGCTTCCGCGGTCACGGCGCGAGGCGCGCCAGAGACCCACGTTCTGGCGAGAAGGGCGAGAGGATGGGAGTGACGCGCGGTCAGGGTCGCGAGCAGCGCAGCTTCTGTCAGTAGAGCCGAGGGAGGACACGGGCGCGGGGGCGAGGTGAGCTCGGGGACTGGCGGGAGCCTCCCGGTGGCGCTCCAGTCGTGGCGAGTCCCCTTTGGAGAAGAAGCGGCGAGGAGGGCCTCCACTTGGGGGCTAGCGCATTGGGGTCAGGAAGGACGCGGGCGGCCGTAGAGATGGGGACAACGAGGAGGTGCCCTGGCCGGGCGGGAGTGGTGAAGAGATGATCTAGAGGAAGCACAGCGGTGAGGGGCAGTGTGGAGGGTGGGAGAGGTGAGGCAGTGGATGTACGAGGCCATAGAGATAGAGCGCCAGATAGAGGCCCACGGCCGTGAAAGATGGGCATAGATGTGAAGTAGCAATGCAGCGGGGTGAAGAGGATTCAGAGAGATGGTTATGAGGGACAAGTTGGAAGAAAGAAGCCACCTCGAGTGGGCTCTGTGGAGTGCTGAGCAGAGGATCCCTGGGGTCTGACCTAGTGAAGGCACCCAAACCAGGGAGGAAAGCATTTCAATTAGTGACTTACTCCATTGGACTAAGAATGTGGGTACTCCTTCGAAGTGGGTACCCCCTCCGTATCCTGCTGCCCCTGCGTGGGGAGTGGATGGGTCGGAGGGGCCTGCCCAGAAGCTTGGTCCCAGGCCCTCCTCGCAGAAGGTACAGGAAGGAGGCTCTCCCAGCCTTAGAGGTACCAGTGTTGCCTGTAACTGCAACTGAAATCCGCCAGTATTTGCGGGCACGTGCGATCCCCTTCCAGGATGGCCACAGCTGCCTGCGGGCACCGAGCCCCTTTGCGAAGGCCTTGCAGCTCAAGGACCAGACTGGTGCTACTGCTTCCTTCAACCTTTTTATTGACAAGACCACAGGCCGATTTCTCTGCATGACCAGCCTAGCAGAGGGGAGCTGGGAAGACTTCCAGGCCAGCGTGGAGGGGCAAGGGGACGGGGCCAGAGAAGGGTTCCTGCTTGGTGAGGCCCCAGAAGCTGAGGACATTGAGGAGATCCGGAGGATCTGGGACCGAGCCATACCTCTCTGGGAGCTGCCTGAACCTGAGGAAGCCCAGCTGGCTCGTGTGATGTTTGGCCTCACCAAAGTAACAGATGACACACTCAGGCGTTTCAGTGTGCGGTATTTGCGGCCTGCTCGCAGCCTTGTCTTCCCTTGGTTCTCCCCTGGAGCTGTGGGATTACGAGGCCTGAAGCTACTAAGTGCCGAAGGCCAGGGAGATGAAGTACACTATAAGGACACCACCATTCCCCGGCCTGGTGTCTACCGCAATCTGTTTGGATTACCACTGATCAGTCGGCGAGATGTTGAGGTGGTACTGACCAGTCGAGAGCTGGACAGCCTGGCCTTGAACCAATCCACAGGACTGCCCACCCTTGCCCTACCCCGAGGAACGGCCTGCTTACCCCCTGCCTTGCTCCCTTACCTCGAACAGTTTCGACGTATTGTGCTCTGGTTGGGAGATGACCTTCGGTCCTGGGAAGCTGCCAAGCTGTTTGCCCGAAAACTGAATCCCAAGCGATGCTCCTTGGTGCGGCCTGGTGACCATCAGCCCCGTCCCCTAGAGGCCCTGAACCGAGGCTTAAATCTTTCTCGTATTCTTCGTACTGCCCTGCCTGCCTGGCACAAGTCTATCGTGTCTTTCCGGCAGCTTCGGGAAGAGGTGCTAGGAGAACTGTCAAATGTGGAGCAGGCAGCTGGTATCCGCTGGAACCGCTTCCCAGACCTCAATCGTCTCTTGAAGGGCCATCGGAAGGGCGAGCTGACAGTCTTTACAGGTGAGCCCTTGGGAAATCACTGCTTGGGGTAAGAGGCAAAGGATCAGGTGACAATAGCATGTGGGTTTAGACCATGGCAAATGTTAAAGAGGAGATTTCTTCCCAACTTTGAAGCCCTTGCTCCAGGTCTTGTTGTTTTGGTTTTAAAGATTTTATTTATTTATTTATTTGACACAGAGAGAGAGAGAGATCACAAGTAGGCAGAGAGGCAGGTGGGGCGGGGGGGAAGCAGGCTCCTCACTAAGCAGAGAGCCCGATGCGGGGCTCGATCCCTGGACCCTGAGATCATGACCTGAGCCAAAGGTAGAGGCTTTAACCCGCTGAGGGGTGCCCCCAGGTCTTGGTTTTAAGGGTAGAACTTTCCTCCCTCACCCAGGTCTGTGTTCAACCCCTCTGCAGGGCCAACAGGCAGTGGAAAGACAACATTCATCAGTGAGTATGCCCTGGATTTGTGTACCCAAGGAGTAAACACACTCTGGGGTAGCTTTGAGATCAGCAATGTGAGACTAGCCCGGGTCATGCTGACACAGTTCGCTGTGGGGCGGCTAGAAGAGCAATTGGACAGATACGACGAGTGGGCCGACCGCTTTGAGGACCTGCCTCTCTATTTCATGACTTTTCATGGGCAGCAGAGCATCAGGTAAGATTTTAAGGCCTAGGGTTTTCAGAGAATGGGAGGGCAGGAGAACAAATCTCCAACAGAATTTTCAGGAATACTGGCTTTTCTGCTGTAGTGGTTTAGAGAGACCACTTGTAATTGACTCTTGAATTCATTGACTCTTCCTCTCCCCAGGACTGTAATAGACACAATGCAACACGCAGTGTACGTCTATGACATTTGTCATGTGGTCATCGACAATCTGCAGTTCATGATGGGGCATGAGCAGCTGTCCACAGACAGGTGACATCCTTTTGTCTCACTGGAGCCCACTTGAACACGCATGTCTTTTCAGGCAGTTGGGCCCTAGGCACACACACTGTATTTTTTTGTTCTGTGACGTGTGTGTTTGCACACACCACCCCATGTGTTTTTCTGTCTTCATAGAGGTGTGAGTTGTGGCAGTGGATAGGGACCTAAGTGTGAGTCCTTGGGTAGAGTGCAGTGGGGCGGTTTGTGGGGAGCTGTGAATGAGTCAGGAGTATGGGTATGTTCTCGTCCTTCTGTCTGTCTGATAATGTCTTTACTTCGGTGGGGTTGGGGCAGGATTGCGGCTCAAGACTACATCGTTGGGGCCTTTCGAAAGTTTGCAACAGACAATAGCTGCCATGTGACACTGGTCATTCATCCCCGGAAGGAGGACGATGATAAGGAACTGCAGACAGCATCAATTTTTGGTTCAGCCAAAGTAAGTGGCCTTTAGAGGAGCCCAAGCTTTGGAGAGTAGAAGGGACAGGTGTGACCAGGGATGGCCTTCATTCAGCCTTAAATCATCTTGACTGTCCACTTGGATGAGGCAGGAGGCAGCCGCCTCTGGTGCCATGACATGAGAGGCACATGTGCTAGGAATAGAAAGGCTGATGATAGTTACGTGGTCCTTTGCCCTCTTTGCCCTCCAAGAGCTCACATCGTCAAGTGGGGAGAATAGTGAGACAGTGATTTTAACTCAGTATGATAAGAGCTACGATAGGCAACACAGGTATTTGGGGGAACAACGAGACATCTGAGTCAGGCTGGGACATCTGGGGAGACTTCTTGCCCATTTGGGAAGAGGAGGTGTCAACAGAGGTTGGGTTGAGTTCTGGCAGACAGTACGTGTTAAATAATGGAATAAACGGGAGGGCCTTGTGGGCAGCAGGACCAGCCAGATCGTGGAGCTTCCGGGGATATGCTGAGTGCCCATTTCATGCTAGGCTGGGCTGGGCACAGGGAGTCCAGAGTGAGGGGCACAAACTATGCCACAACGGAACAAACGTGGAGCTAGGGAAGAGAGCGACACAGGAGTGCAAAGATGGTGGTTCTTTCTTTATGGGGATCAAGAATGGTCTCTGATGAAAGTGTGACATTTAGACCGAGACCTGAATGAGAGGCTGGGGTAGAGTGGGTGGTAAGCTGTGGAGGAGAAGTGTCACAGCATTTACAGAAGCCGGGACAGTGAGATTGACTCAGGTGGCCCCATCATCATGGTCAGTAGTACAGGGAGCTTTGCCATTTTTCCCTGGAGGTTCGGCCTTCCTTTCTGCTTCTCATATGTCTTCTCACTGCTCCTTCCTCCTCCTGCCCCCATCCCCCAGGCAAGCCAGGAAGCAGACAACGTTCTGATTCTACAGGACAGGAAACTGGTAACTGGGCCAGGGAAACGGTATCTGCAGGTGTCCAAGAACCGCTTTGATGGGGACGTAGGTGTCTTCCCACTGGAGTTCAACAAGAGCTCTCTTACCTTCTCCATACCACCAAAGAGCAAGGCTCGGCTCAAGAAGGTCAAGGATGACAATGGGCTAGTGACCAAAAAGCCCTCTTCTGGCAGAAAGGGGGCTGTGCCCCAGAACTCTGAGACTTGCGTGGGTCAGCCCCGCCACCCCTACCAGGCAAACCCCTCCAAGCCCTCGAGGTGACCGCACGGCAGAGCTGGACACTGAAATGAGCCTGACGGGGCAGAGGCTGAGACACGGACTTTCTTGGTCCTCTGCTCATGCTGCCTCTGTCCTGTGGTCCCAAGCTGGGGACCCTCCTCAGTCAGAGGGACCTACCTAGGGCAGAATTCCATACCGAGAGAATTCAGTTTAGCAAATATTTGAGGACCTCCTGTGTGCCAGGCTTTGTTCTAGGTCCTGGGAATACAACACTGACAAGACAGATGAGGTCCCTGCTTCTCTAGAACCTGCAGTCTGGAGACAAGAAAAGTAACGAATAAACACAAAACATAGTTTCAGGCAGCGAAATCTATGAAGAAAAAACAGTAATGCGGTACTGCTTATGGGCTAGTTTCAGGTTCGAACAGGTATCTCTAAGCAGAGGACATTGGAGATGGGGCCTAAGGAACTAGGACTGAGCCATGTGTGAACATCTGGAGAAAGAAGGATCGAAGCAGAGGGAAAATTAGACACAGAGGCCCTGAGGTGGGAATGAGGAAGCTGAGTTCAAAGCCCTGGGTTCAGGCCCCTTGAACCTGGAAGGGAATAGGGACTTCTTGCCAAAACTCCAGCCTAGGCTTGGAGCCACAGGATGACACGGGGCGGGGGCATCAGAGTCCTCTGCGGCCCACTCTGGACCCTGCCATGAGGGGGCACTCGTTGCCATCAGATCCTAGGTGCTTGGCCCTGTAATGTCAGGGCCCCAGAGGTGGAAGCTGGCCAGAGAAGAAAGCTGTGAACCCAGGGTGCCTGCCACCTGGACGCTGATTCCGTGTTATGCTGCCTCGGACCACTGGAGTGCACACAGTCATGACTTTTTGTAGAGCCTTTTCTAGTTTTACTGAAAAAAAATTTTTCCATTGCCTTTGTTCCTGTGTTTTTTCTTGTTTGTCCACCAGGTGTCCCCCCAGCCCATAACTGGATTTTCGTCTTGATTTGAATTGGGAGTCTTTGAGCTGTGCACCCCCAAGGAAGCAGAGGCATTAAAGGGCCTTGACCCACACATCCCTTTACGCCTCTTCTTGGCTTAGGGATGACAGGATGGTGCCTCTTTATCCCTATCTCCCCTGAGGATCTCCATGTGATCCCTGGCAGAGGTGTGGGTCACTGGGCCACATGCCTAGGCCCTGCCTGACCAGCTGTCCCTAGGTGATAGGAGCCACTCGCTGACCTTTCAGTGTGGACTCATGCTCAGTGTCTTCTTATCTGGCTCTCCGGCCATTTCCCTCGTCCTTGTACACTCAGTGTTTCTCTCATGTTCGTTTGCGTCGGAACTCCTGGGGCTCTTTAAAAATGCAGAACCCAGGGCCTACTCTCTCTCTAGTAAGCATGCACACAGACGTTTCTAATGCTGGAGGTCTGAGGAAAGGTACAGGATTCCTCTCTTTATAACAAGTACTGAAGGAGATTGTAAAGTTAGAGACCTTGTCAGAAATACTCCGAAATGAGGGCACTTTCCCATCTCACTTCCTTTGATACCCTAAAGTCCCATTTTCCCTTTAGCTTTGCATGCAAGGATGGTCAGAATGCAAGATGTTCTGAGGGGGCTGAGGAGAAGGCTCTTGTCAAGGATGGGCAGAGGTTTCCTGCTCCCTTGAAGCAGGGCTGCCTTATCAAGTTCTCCAGTCCACCTAAGGGGGCTGCTTCTGGGGCCCTGTGGAAGGCTCTGGGGTTTCTGGTCTGTTGTGTGTGAGAACTATGGCTACAACTGTCTCCTGAAACAAACCCTGGAACAAAGCTGCTCTCTGGGGAAGAACCAGCGGGGGAGGGAGGGGGTAGCTCCTCCAGGGCCTCCCTCCTTGGGGGTCTCTCCCAGACTGGCTGGAGCCAGCCCTCCTAATCCCGCAGTAATCATTCCCAGCCGCTGGCGGGTCTCTGCCTCATCCAGGGTCTGTACGTAACATTGAACGTCAGCCGTATGTTCCAGATGTGCACCACCAGGTCATTCCTACCTCTAAGGATCGGGGTCTATTGGCAACGCCTGGTGCGTTCTCTCTCAGGGGATCCTTTCGGGATTTCCATTAGGGGACCCTTGTGAGGTGTCTGTGAGTTGGGGATAGAAGGGTAGATACAGCTTGCCTGTCTGTCTTGCCCTACCCTCCTGACAGACTCCCCCACATGGCACAAACCAGAATGATGGGGGGAAGTTAATGCTCCCCCAGCCCCACCCCTACACAAACACATTCCACTGCACACCTGTCTTAACCTCCTCACAAAGTATGTTCAGGACTCCCTGGAGCCTAGAAAACAGTGGGGGATGCCTGGGTCCTGTGTAAGGTCCCTGGGAGCCACGGTCCCTGTACCCAACCAGAGTGGATGGAAGCAAATCACTTGGGTTCTGCCTATATCCAACTGGATACTAATAATCTCCCTGACAGTTCAGGAAGGGCCTGGCCAAGCAGGGGCCAGCGGCATCTGCAGCCCTGTCCTCAGATTTAGTGTCCTATTCGTGAGGGGCATCTTGGGTCCTCCAGTAGCTTCTTTACTACTGGTGGGTTTGAGAAGAAACTTAAATTCACTGGATTCCTGCGGCCCAAGTACTCGGGCTGCAAGTTCGGCCCAGATACCTGTAGATATCAGTCTGTACCTTCCCGCAGGCCGCCTTGGGTGCCACGGAGGGAGCCCTAGGTGCCTCCCCGCAGCACAGGGCACCTTCCTGTTTGTGCCTGTGGGTGGGACTTCCTGAGTCCGAGGGAAGCCTGGCCACGCTCTGTGGGGGGGCCAGAAGGGGCCCTCAGGCTCACCTGGGCGGACTCGTGCTCCGGGGGAGGGGAGGTGCTGGTTCTGCCAGGGCAGTTGCGACCCACCGGAGGGCGGGGCGGGGTCTGTTTTGGCGAAACCCGAGCCGTCTTTGTCTGCTTCCTAGGGGTTTTCCTTGTTCCTGGCGAAAGAGCCGAGCGGGCCGGGTCTGGCTCTCTACGGGGCAGGGCAGGTGGTAGTAAAGCCCTATGCCGACTGGGTTGGGCGGCCGGGTCGTCTAGTTCTCGGTCACGTGCTGCTCGTCCCTTTTCCCCCAGGTCGAAAACCAAACCCAGAAAGCTGTGAAGTCGGAGGCCAGAGGGGCAGCCTCAGACCACCGCCGAGCTCCCGCGGGGTTGGGTGCGGGTCGGCTGTTGGGGGTGTACTGGGCAGACCACTCCCCTCCCTGGGTCGGGGGCGCGGCCTCAGCCGCCCCGCCCCGCCCCGCTCCACCAGGCCGGGCCAGGCGGGCGCCCGGAGTCCGGAGCCCGGAGCTGGCTGCGAGCCGGCAGATCTGCGGCGAGGAGGTGCCCGCGCTGGAGCAGGAGCTGGGCGGGAGCTGGAGCAGCGGCGCAGGTGGCGCTGGGTGAGTGGTGGGGCGGTGGAGGTGTCGGAACTCCAGCCTCCCGCACATCCCGGCTCCGGAGCGAACTTTCCCGATCTGGGGAAGCCGGGGGTCGGAGTGAGGAGGGCGTCCCACTCTGGGCTGGGGCGGGGGGGGTGCAGGCGAGGAGCCTGGACTGGGAACCGACACGGAAACTCACGCCAACAGGTCTACACGCGCGCGCGTACAGACCCACGCACTTGGGACACACGAACACACGTGCACTCAGGACGGGACGCGCCCAGTGGGTTACCCTTGTAGTCCCTGGAGCAGCGCCACGGGCCCATAGGGACCCCAGCGGACAGGGTGCTCTGCTGTCGCGTACTTGACCGGGGTGGGAGAGAAGGGCTGCCCGGCGACCGCCCGCGGGGCGGGCCGGGTGGGACACCTCCGGAGGTTCCTGCTTCCTGGCCGCCCACAGGTGAAGACTAAGACGTAAACAGGCGCTGAGCACGTGATCGCTTCGCGGACAAGTGGGCTGTGCTCCCCCACCCCCGCAGCAGGGCGAGGACCTGCCTCCCCAGTCCTGGGAGAGTGTGAGGTCTCCTGCCGGGCTGTATTCCATTCTCTGCCTCGAGAAACGTTAAGCCTTCCCCAGACATGGGAGCACAACGCCCCCTGGAGTCCGGGTAGCGCAGGACTGAAGACTGTAGGGCTCGGTGGGGTTACCTGCGCTCCTTTCCTTCCTTCACCCCAACACGTTCATGGTGCCCTCGTCCCTGAAGGTGTCGTTGGATGGCAGTGTACAGCAGCCCCCGCCCCATACCTCCAGTCTGGGGAGCAGCTGCCCGAGCCCGGTGGCTCCCCTTTCTGCCACCTCCCCAACTTGCAGAACTGGGCGCTTCACCTCCCACCGTAGGAGCAGAAAGCCCACTGGTGCAAGGGCGGAAGCCCTCCATTCCCAGAGAATGCATGAGGGTAAATGTCCCCTCAATATGGGAGTGGGCCTATGTCCCTCCCCTGGAAGGGAGGATGAGTCCCCTCCCCCAGGGAATGCGGGAGTGGGCAGCGGCCCTCTGCCTCCTTCCCCGCCCCACCCTCCGCCCCTCCACACATGCTGAGCCCAGCTGCTGCCGGAGCTTCTGGGCTGGCTGCCAGGAAGGGGAGGCGGCTCCTGGTGCCCCAGGAGGCTGGGATGGGGCAAGGCCAGAGGCGGGGGTCTTTCCTGGGGAGGGGGCCTCAGTCTGTTCGTGTGAGGATCAAGGTCTGTGGTGAGCCTGAGGGTGCTTGGGCTGTGTCTCCCTTTCCAGGGAAAAAGAAAGAAAAACAACCCTTTCCATGGAGCTAAAAATAGAGCTGAGAGCCGGCCAGGGCTGTGGCCTGGAAGGGGGGGGACTGCTCCTTCCTGGGGCAGAGGAGCTCTGGCAGGCCTTGGCCTTGGGGGTGGGGATGCAAGTAGAGGGTGAGAGGCGGTCCTTGCCCAGGGGTGTGGGCATCAGCTGACCTGACTGGGCACAGAGACCCCTCGAGGAAAGTCTGTGTGGTAAAATGTTTGTGAAACACCACGTGTCTGTGTAAGTTGTCTGACTGAAGGAGCCCACCAATGTGTGAAAGAGGCTTAGGAGATGAAGCCCGTTTAAAATTGTGTCTGGGTAGGAAGGGCTTTGAGTCGATGTGAAAGACTGTGCACAACAAGGTGTGTGACACCCCGGGATGTGTGTGTGTGTGAGTTGGACTGAAAGATAATGGGAAGAAGGAGCACGGAACCACGTGATGGACGAGACTGTGTGATTGTGGCTGCGTGGGACTGAATGTGGGAAAGGTCGTGTGGGTGTTAAGAAGATTGTGTTGTTTGCAAGAGGGTGAGAATATCTGTGACCCTGAGAAGACAGAGGAGTGTTGTCAGCTGTGAGGCTCGTGTAGGTTCAGACTGTGGGTTTGGACGCCTCACCCCAGTGATTGCTGGGGGGTGGGGGGCAGGGGCTGCCTCTCTCTCCCAGCAATGACCTCTCTCTTAACAAACGATTCTGAAGGAAGGTTGGGGAGCAGACAGCCGCGCCCGGACAGGCCTGGGCTCGCGGGATCGAGAGGGTACAGTGCTGGGGAGCCAGGTAGGGGCCCCCAAGGTTGGGGGGTGACGGTGTATTCTCCGAATGTGTCGCCAGGTGGCGCCACCTCCGCAAGTCCGAATATGCCTCCATCAACCGCTGGGGGTGGGGCAGGCACGGCCCGAGCCTGGGTCCCCGACCAGTCCTGGGGAGCAGGGGCCCAGCAGCCGGGGAGTGGGGAGGGGGACAGCCTACCCTCGGTGCCCCGAAGCGGCAGAGTGTTTCTTGTGGGGCAGGCTGCGACCTGAGGAGCGGAGGGGGAAGGGCGGCCGCCGTGGCGCCTGGCCCTTTGTGCTCGAACAATGACCAGCTGCCGCTGGCCCCGGGGCCCGGGTAGGGGTAGAGGGTGACCCGCCGCCGCCGCCGAGTGCTGAGCCGACCGGGCTTCAGGGGCGGGGGGCATCCTGAGTCCCGCGGCGCGGCCCCCGCGTGCGCCCCGCCGGGCTCGCGTGACGCGGGGTGGCTGCGCGTGTCCGCGCCCGGGGCGGGGACGCCCCTCGGACCCCTCCCTCGCGCTGCGCCGCCCACTCGGGCCGGACGGGGGCCGGTCGGGCCGGGGGGCGACGCGGAGGCGGGGCCGGGCCGGGCCGGGCGGCTCCGAGTGGCCGCGCGCGGGCTGGAACCGGGCGGCGCGCCTGTGGAGCGCTGGGGGCGGCCCGGGGCTGAGCATGGAGCGGCGCGGCGGAGGTGAGGGGGGGCCGGGGCTGGGAGGCAACCTGGGGGCGCCCCCAACTTCTGCGCGGCCGAGGGCCAGTGGGGAGGCGGCATCCCCCAGCCGCCCCCACTTGATGGAAGCGGGGGGAAAGGTGGGGGGAGGCTCCGGAGGGTGGGTTGGGGGGCTCCGGCTTCCTGTCGCGGAATGGGAACTCGTGATCCCAGACTTGATCCCGCTTGACCGGTCTTTGGAGTTTGGTGGGGGGAGACTTTCCCCAACTCTTCAGCCCCCAAAACAGGTCTATGGGAGTTCAGCTTAGCCAGACCGGCCTGGGCCCGGCTGAACCCAGCGCTCGGCCGCCCCCAGCCCACTAAGGGGGTGTGTGTGCGCTGGGCCAGAGTGATTACTCAGGGAGTGCTGGGGAGAGCCAGGGGTTCCCTCTCCCACAGCCACAACGCATTTCTCAAAATGGAGCCTCCACTCGCCCCTCCTTCTCTCCTGGGCTCCCGCTCTTGGAGCCCGGCTGGCTGGGGCCTGGCTTTCCAGAGGCCTAGCACTGGCTCCCTGGGTGTCTGGCTCTCGGGGCCCAGTTTTTATATCTCTTCTGGGTGTAGGGGCCCCTGGCTCCGTGCGATTCAGGGCCCCCGGCTCCCTGGGTCAGCCTGTCTCCTTGTCTGCCTGACCCTGGGGCCTCTCTGAGTCTTTGTCTCTTGTCTTTTGGGTCCCTGTCTTTCTCTGAGTCTGTCTCTCTCCTGCCCTTACTTCTCACTTTCTCGGGGCTCACTGAAGTGGGCACACGCGGACAGAGGTGCCGGCCTCCATTGCTCCCGAAGAAGCCCCTTCCCCACAGCTTTCTCTGTGCCCTGGAGTGGTGTGGGAGAGGGCAGGAGATGGCGTGTGCCATCTGCTTAGCCCAGGGCTGGCCCTTGGTAGGTAGGCTCTGCTCTCTCCCAGGTCCCAAGCCCTAGCTCCTCGGCCCTCAGTCTGGTTACCTTCCTGGTTCTCAGGGCCTTTGACTTAGTGGGAGGTGGAGGGTGGGCCTAGTGGGATACCAGCCAGAAAAAAGGGGGCCAGACCAGGCAAAGGATCCGATCATGTGTCTCTCCTTTCCCCACACTCCAATGAGCGACGAGAACCAGGCTCCTGCTCACCCAGTTGGCCCTGCTTGCCACCCAGGCTCCCACCCACTCTCACACTAGCTCTGTCCACACACACACACTCCTCTGTACACACTTGTGCACCCTCGCTTTCCTCGTCGTCTGCTCATGTAAGATACAGGGAGTTTTACATATAAACTCACGTATATCTAAAGGGACATCTATCCAGAGCCACTCGCAAGGTAGTTGCACTCATAGACCATGAATTCACTTAATCACATACACAGTTGTTCCTTTTACGTATTTTCTGAGGGATTCTGAGGCACATACATGCGTACTCTTTTATGACACGCTAATCCGCACATATGAATGATAGGAATGTACTGATACGGCTACTCAAACGGGCACATACTCACACGCGCTCTTTCCTGATGTGTTCACACATTTTCACATCCACACACAGTTAAGTACTCGTGCACGGTCTCACACACACAGATAAGTACAAACACAAACTACTGCGCCTATGCGATTCTCTGTCTACTTCTTGGCCCCCGCTCTGCGTGATGACTTCAGCAGATGCCTGAGTCCTGGTCTTCGGCCTCGGGACTGGGGGGGGGGGGGCGGGGGGGAGTTCCGGGTGGAGACTTGCTGTCCCCTTCCGGGAAGGAGCAGAGTCTGGGGAGGCGGAGCCCTCTTGCCTGGGTTCCAGGGAGGGGAGACCTCCGTGCAGCTGCTGAAGGTGATGGTGAGGCTTCCAACCTCACCCCCTCGGGTCTACTCGGGGAATGTCTACAGCCTACGGTTTCCCAGAGCCAGAGGCTAGTGGCTGGCCTGTGTGGGCTCCTTTAGGCCAGACTCATTGGGTGTGGTGAGGCTAGGAGTTGGCATGGAAGCAAGCTCGAGCCTGCGTCCACCTCTAGAAGGCAGGAGACCCCAGAGGGCACCTGTGGGCTCCCTAAAAGCTCTGGGTTTCTTGTTTGCCCGGCTCCACCCTTGCCGCCTCTCTGTCTGGGAGAAACTGAGGCCCAGCTCGGGGAGGCTGGGCACTGCCTGGCCTTGGCTCTTTATTCGCTAATTACCATCTGAGTCGCTGACTGTGTCCCTGAGGTTGTCTCTGCCCTGAGTGCCCTCTAATGAGGCCACCTGTCCCAGGGGACCAGGAAGCTGTGCTGGGCGCTGGTAGAGAACTCCCTCCTAAACTTGCATCCCGACCTCTGGGAGGGATGCAGGTTTGGGCTGGGGCCCTACATAAACATCAGGCCTCCCTGCCCCTCATCGTCCTAGCTTGGTAGGGTCAGCCCTTAGCCCTGTTCAGACCAGAGCTGGGCAGTGGGTGATCTGGATCCCAGGAAGATCCGAGTTTCATGCCCCTGCTTGGAGGAGGAGCCCTGGGGGCTCAGGGCTTGGATTGATGTCAGGAGGCTGTTTGATGTGGGACAAGGGGTCAGGAGAGGGACTCAGAGACTTGCAGAGGGAGGGGCCTCAAGGTGATGGGGACTCTGACACCACTGCCCTGCTCACAGGTTCCCCTGGAGGCCCTTGGCCAGGCCTGAGCCTCTGTCGCCATGGCCATTGTGCAGACTCTGCCAGTGCCGCTAGAGCCCGCTCCTGAGGCCACCACTGCCCCACAAGCTCCCGCCATGGGCAGCGTGAGCAGCCTCATCTCAGGCCGGCCCTGCCCCGGGGGGCCAGCTCCTCCCCGCCACCATGGCCCCCCCGGACCCACCTTCTTCCGCCAGCAGGACGGCCTGCTTCGGGGTGGCTATGAGGCACAGGAGCCACTGTGCCCAGCTGTGCCCCCTAGGAAGGCCGTCCCTGCCACCAGCTTCACCTACATCAACGAGGACTTCCGGACAGAGTCACCCCCCAGCCCGAGCAGTGACATTGAGGATATCCGAGAACAGCGGGCACACAGTGCCCATCTCCGCGGCCCCCCACCCAAGCTCATCCCTGTCTCTGGAAAGCTGGAGAAGGTGAGGACCAGCCTTTCCTTTGGGGCCGGGGTGGAATCAGGAGCCCCCGGAAGAAGCTGGAATTTGGGGGCTGATTTAGAGGAGAGATTGTGGGCTGCAGAGTCACCAGCCCTGGGTTCTAATCCCAGCTCGGCCTCGTTGTGGCTGCATGACCTCAGGGAAGTCACTTGACCTTTCTGAGCCCGAGGTTCTGTATCTATAATGTGGAGGCACCAGGTCAGCTCTGCTGTGATGGTCGAGAGCATTCCATCACGTGATGTATGTCAGTGTTGAGCCTGGCGCTGTCACACGAGGCGTGCTCCGAGGCTGCTCTGGCTCCTGCGACTGCAGCAGCCACGCATCTGGCTCTGAGCAAGGCCTTGAGCTTTGCTGAGCCTCCACTTGCTCGTCTGTGATATGGGCACAGTGATCATATTTTGCTCGTGTGGCTATTGTGACGATCGGAGACAAGCCTTGAAATACAGGATGTCAGGAGGCCCTCAGCCGGTGGCAGCAGTTAGTATTAACGTGTGGGGATCGGGGTCCCCAGATGGGGAGGGCAGGGAGTGTGACAAGGGCTTTGAAAGGTCGGGAAGCTCATCCCCAGTGTCCCGTGGCACCTCATTTCAGAACATGGAGAAAATCCTGATCCGCCCAACGGCCTTCAAGCCAGTGCTGCCCAAACCTCGAGGGGCACCATCCCTACCTAGCTTCCTGGGTCCTCGGGCCGCCGGACTGTCTGGGAGCCAGGGCAGCCTAACACAGCTGTTTGGGGGTCCTGCCTCGTCCTCCTCTTCCTCCTCCTCCTCGGCTGCTGACAAGCCCCTGGCACTGAGTGGCTGGGCCAGTGGCTGCCCATCGGGGACACTGTCTGACTCCGGCCGCAACTCACTGTCCAGCCTGCCCACCTACAGCACCGGGGGTGCCGAGCCAGCCAGCCACTCCCCAGGCGGGCACCTGCCCTCCCACGGCCCTGGGCGGGGGGCGCTGCCCGGGCCAGCCCGAGGGGCCCCGACTGGGCCCTCCCACTCGGACAGTGGCCGGTCTTCCTCCAGCAAGAGCACAGGCTCCCTGGGAGGCCGTGTGGCTGGGGGGCTCTTGGGCAGCGGCGCCCGGGCCTCCCCTGACAGCAGCTCCTGTGGGGAGCGCTCCCCACCCCCACCCCCACCCCCTCCACCCCCTTCGGATGAGGCCCTGCTGCACTGTGTCCTGGAAGGAAAGCTCCACGACCGTGAGGCAGAGCTGCAGCAGCTGCGGGACAGTCTGGACGAGAGTGAGGTGACCATGTGCCGGGTGTGGCCAGCAGCGATAACGGGGTTGATGTGGCGGCACATCCATAGGAGCTGGGAGTCCCGGGGGCATCTCCGTGTGTGCCGGGGGCACAGGGCGGGCCGGGGGTGCCGCGGGTGAGGCGTCGGGGGGGGGGGGGCCTCCGCCCAGCTGTCGGGCTCCACCTGCGGGGTGGTGAGGACGCCCAGGCAGCACCGCCATTCGTTGTCCTTCCGATATGAGCGAGACACTTCACGGTGCTCAGCCTCGCTTTCCTCACTGTAGATGGGGAGATTTCTGGTCTCCGAGGGTTATTACGAGGATTAAGTAAGGCAAAGGCCGTGGAGTGCTTAGAATGCCGCCTGGCACCTAGGAATTCCTGCAGAAGCGTTCGCTATTCTGGATGTTGTTTCTAGAATCCTAGAAGTGGTGGTGGCTAGAGTTACCCTAATTATTCTCATGGCCGAATGGAGTGTCCTGTCCCCGAGCCCAGCCAGAGGCCACCAGAGCAGTCGGTGACCTGGGAGCGGTGGGGGCCAGTGGGCGGGGGTTGCCGGAGGTGGGGGGAGCCGCGGGGACCCAGGTCCGCCTTCTGTCCCCAGGCGTACGAGGAGCGGCAGCGGCACTGGCCACGGGAGCGCGAGGCGCCGCGGGACGACGGCGCCGCCCAGGCCCAGCGGGCGCAGCGGGCCCAACAGCTGCTCCAGCTGCAGGTGTTCCAGCTGCAGCAGGAGAAGCGGCAGCTGCAGGACGACTTCGCGCAGCTGCTGCAGGAGCGGGAGCAGCTGGAGCGGCGCTGTGCCACCTTCGAGCGGGAGCAGCGGGAGCTTGGGCCGAGGCTCGAGGAGACCAAGTGGGAGGTGGGCCAGGCCGGGAGGGGCGGGGAGCGGGGCTCCAGGGGTCCAGCCATACCCCCCCAGCTTGCGACTCCCACAGGCCTTCCGCGGCCTCACCTCCGGGAGATGAAGATCCCCCTCTGGCCTCCCTTTCTGGGTGGGGGAAGGGTCTCCTCGTGCCCCCATTGTAAGTGTCCTCAGGGGTCTGGTCGTGTGCTCACGGAGCCGGTGGCAGTCCCATCTGCTGCCTCCCGACCAATGAGAGTAAGAATGTAGAGCCTGCTATGCACCCGGAACTCTCTAGATGTTACTCAGAGTGGACCTTGGGACCCGCAGAGCAGCCGAGTGAGGTGGCTAATGTTAACATTTCCATTTTTGAGCTGAGAAAGGCTGGAGCCCAGAATCCCAGTGAGTCAGTGACAGGGCAGAGATTTGAACCCAGGCCTTGTGGCTCCAGCATCTGCGCATTTCACCAAAACTCAGGGGTGCCTCTCGGTGGGAACGTGGGCATTGCCCTCAGTGGCTCCCACTCCTGCAAAACCTGCCACCGGCCCGTCCCCGGGGCTCGAGATGGTTTAAAAGTCACCTGCTTTGAAGGAAAAAGATCTGTGTCTGCGTTTACCCGGGTCACTTACTAGCCGTATGACCTTGAACATGTCACTAGGCTCGCCTTGGTGTCTCCGTCCGCGTCGTGGGTGTCAGGATCAAACAGGCTGTCCCCAGAGGGGTCAAGTGATCTCGGGGCCCGAGCCTCTGGGAGAAGCCTTCTCACCAGCCTTCCCGACCCCCTCCCGCCCCTTAGGTGTGCCAGAAGTCAGGTGAGATCTCCCTGCTGAAGCAGCAGCTGAAGGAGTCCCAGGCAGAGTTGGTGCAGAAGGGCAGTGAGCTGGTGGCCCTGCGGGTGGCACTGCGAGAGGCCCGAGCCGCACTCCGGGTCAGCGAGGGCCGCGCGCGGGGCCTGCAGGAGGCGGCCCGGGCCCGGGAGCTGGAGCTGGAGGCCTGTTCCCAGGAGCTGCAGCGGCACCGCCAGGAGGCCGAGCGGCTCCGAGAGAAAGCCGGCCAGCTGGACAGTGAAGCGGCCGGACTCCGGGAACCCCCCGGGCCACCTGCCGCCGCGGACCCGTTCCTCCTGGCAGAGAGCGATGAGGCCAAGGCGCAGCGGGCGGCCGCCGGGGTCGGGGGCAGCCTGCGGGCCCAGGTGGAGAGGCTGCGGGCAGAGCTGCAGCGGGAGCGGCGGCGGGGGGAGGAGCAGCGGGACAGCTTCGAGGGGGAGCGGCTGGCCTGGCAGGCGGAGAAGGAGCAGGTGATCCGCTACCAGAAGCAGCTGCAGCACAACTACATCCAGATGTACCGGCGCAATCGGCAGCTGGAGCAGGAGCTGCAGCAGCTCAGCCTGGAGCTGGAGGCCCGGGAGCTCGCCGACCTGGGCCTGGCCGAGCCGGCCCCCTGCATCTGCCTGGAGGAGATCACTGCCACTGAGATCTAGGGCCCTCGGCATCCCGGAGCAGCGGGGAGCCCGACTGCAGCGGGGCGGGAGCCTCGGGGCCGCGGAGGCCCCCCAGGTCTGAGGGCCCCAGAGCCACTTGTGCCTCGGGATCCAGGCCTCTGGGCTGCCGCCAAGACCCTGGGGCCAGTCCTGTGATTCGGGTGAGCAAAATCAGGCCCCTCGAAGGTCCCTGTTTCACTGTCTCACAGAGGCCCCTACTCACTGGACCCATCTTACCCCCTCCTTTTGCTGCCATTGCCACTCTGCCAACCGCATTCGTCGCCAACGCCAGGGGTTGGGAGGAGGAGGGGGCTCCCTCTTTTCCACACTCTCCCCTACCCCAAAGCCAGAGAGAGCCAGACAGCGCCAGCTGCTCCAGATGTGCCTGCCCCCTCCCCGCCCACGCCAGGGGGGCCAGGGCTGGGACGGGTCCGACCCCCATGCTCCAGCCCTTCAGCCTCTCTCCTGGGGTGAGGGGGCTGTAGTCAGACCAAAGGAAGAACTCAGAATTGTCTTGTTTATTTGTGTTTGTGACCAAGTGGCCCATCCCTACACCCAAGCCTTGTTTTCACTTGTATATTTTTCCACACTGTAAATTTCTTGTATAAACCCAAAGAAAAAAATTAAAAATTTTTTTGTTTTTAAAAAAAAGGTGAGTGTGCTAGGTAGAGATTATGGAAACTTCTTTGATCCCTACCTCCAGCCCCCCTCGCTGCAATTTGCTGGCTATTCCCCTACCCCTCATAGAGGTCTTGGGGAGAGAAAGCATGATGGGGGAAGGACAAATCCAGTAGAAAGTGTGGGGTCCTAGTGGACCACTTCATGAAATGGTCTCTCAAGGTTTGAGAAACTAGAAAAGCCTTCCATCCTGTTCCTTGCACAGAACACTACTTGGGGCCCTGAGAGCCCATGTCCCTCAGTGCTTGGGGGCATTAAAAGGGACATCAGGAAAAAGTGCCCACCAATCCCAAGCTCCAGACCTTGGCTTTCTCCCAACCTCTCCCCATCCTGGGAGTTCGGGGGCAGTGAGCCAGTGACACAGGCTACCCAGGAGCACCTTGTCCTTGACACCAAGTTTATCTGGAAAGGACGGAGCCTTAGTGATAGCTGGAGAGGGAAGAAAGTGGGGAACTTGGGAGGAGACAAGCAAGAGTGGGAGGTTCCTGAGTCCCAAGGAGGTCAGTGCCTGGGGTCTGGGAGATAGCAGGAGGGTCCTGGGAGTCAGTGGGAAGAGTCATGGCATAGGTGGGGAGAGTCCGGGATTAGCATCAGGAGTCTAGAAGGCTAGAGAAGGGGCTGGGCTGGCAGTCCGAAGGAGGAGCCTGGCATCGGTGGGAGGAGCCTGGATATTGGTGGGCAGAGCACTAATGGGAGGTTCGGGGAGGCAGTGGGAGGGAAGGAGTACCATTAAGGGGTCAGTGGGCAGGGGCATGGTCAGCAGGAAGGCGCTGATCAGTGAGGGCTGACGAGTCAGGGGCTAAGGGTAGTGGGCTGGTCCCGGGGACCCTGACCACAAGCTCCATGGGCTCCCGAGCCTTGTTTCGATAAGCTCGGCGGATGGTATCCACTGCTCGCTGGTGGGTCACCTGCTGCAGGCTCTCTCCATCCACTGCCACGAGCTCAAAGCCAGCCTGGGATGGGGGTGGGGGGGAGTCACAGCCCTCCCTTCTTGGGTCATCCCACCACCCAACCTCTCACCTCCACCAGCTAGGACACTCCTCCCCATCTGGGTGGAGGGGATGGACAATGGGACTTTTGTGCCTGGAGCTGTGGGGGGGCAGGGTGAGGCATAGACAATGGCCCTTTGTCCCTTGGGGCCAGGGGTGGAACAGGATGGGCCACCCTCAGGCCCAGGCTGGCATGAGGGGACAGATTTCTCCCTAGGCTTGTTTGAGTTGCAGGCCTGACCTGCCCCCCTCCCCCCCCCACCTAAGGCTCCTCCCATGACCTGGTCTAAACCTGTCTGGCGGGAAGATGAGCAGGTTCCAGCCCCACCCCCCACCCCCCACCCCACTCCAAATTCAGTTCTGGACCTCGGGAGGGGGCTTGGGTACTCTTCACCTACCTGTAGGGCCCCGCTGAGGAAGGCAGCCCCCCCAGGGAAGATCTTCTCTATCTTCACCATGGGCTGCACCTTGGACTCAATGCCCCCAGAAATGCTGATGCCTAGTGAGGAGAAGCAGTGGGTGAGCGTGTGGCCATACCCCTCACCTCAGAGCTCCAGGAAGAAACCCAGCACCCCAGCATCAAGTCCAGGCCCCGACTTCTCCCAAATCCCCAGATTCGGTTCCCACTCGGTCCTCGACTCCAGAAATCCTCCAGTTCCCACCCCCTCCAATCTCGAACCTCCCAAATAGACTCCCATATCCAAATCTTATCCTAAGCCCAGGCCCCCCAGTTGGACCCCAAAACCAAGCCCGGGAACCTCATCCAAACCCAAGAGCCCCACCTGCCAGGCCCAGTCCTGTGTGTACTCACCCAAGGACGGCTTCATCTTGGACAGCGTGACTGTCCTCAGCTCCCCGCCAGGGGCCTTCTCCGCGGCCTCTCTGGCTATCCCGCCAGTTCCATTCTCACAGGGGCCTTGATGGCCCCCCACCTTGGCTGCCTGCTCATCCAGAGGTCGTGGGAGAGGGGGCCTGGCCTTGCGAGGCTTGTGGTAGCGCCTGTCGGCCACACTCAGCGTGGGGATAGGTGCTGGGGACGGGGAGCGCCTGCGTCCCGGGGACTTGCCTCGGCCCCGGCTGCGGCTGCGGCTGCGGCTGCGGCTCTGGGCCCGGCCCTGGCTCTGCAGAGGGTCCTCTGGGGTCAGGGGTTCTGTCAGCAGCCAGTTAGGCCTTGGGGGCCGGGGAGCGACAGGGGGTGGCTGGGGAGGGGGGGTGCTAGTGCTTCGGCGTGGGGCGAAGGCATCTACTGGCACGTCTTGGAGAGGGGGGACCCCTTTATGAGGGTGGCGGGGAGCGGAGGCCCCCAGGGAGAGCTGGAGGCCCCCCAGCTGCTCCCTCAGTTCCCCATTGTCTTCCTCCTCTGAGAAGCCATCCACAGGCAGCAGGTAGAAACCTCCACGACTGTCTGGGGAAGAGGGCCAAGGTCAGGCTGCCCCTCCTCACCAGCCCAGTCCGTGCCTTTGCTGGCGGAGGGCCCGGGCGACCCAGGCTCGGGCGGGCTCAGGCCCTCCGGTGGTTACCGCAGAGACGGACCTGCCTGGGTTCCAGGCTAATACGGTACTTTAAAGTTTTCTATCGCAGTCTGTGTCTTAGAAAAAACATGACTCGCACACCAAACTGGTCATTTCTCAGAGATTATTGCGTAGAAGGAGACTAGATTTAAAAAGTGAGTGGGTTTAAAACCAACTATTAAGTAAATAATAGTACAGGTGGTGAGTGGCAGGGATAAAAGTGACTCCAGGGGACGAGGGATTTCCTTAAGGGGACCAGACGGCCTTCTGAAGCCATGACACCCTCTGTGGGGCAGGGACGGAGGGCCCATTCTCCCTTCCCCGGTACCCCAGGGCTGTGCCCCCTCCCCTGGCGCTGGGACTCCGACTGACCAGGCACGGGCGTGATGAGGTGACGCTTGGGCGGTGTATCCCGCCGGGCTGGTCTCAAGGCAGGAGGCCGCACTGCTGGGAGAGGAGAACGCCTCAGAGGCGAGGCCCCTGCCGGGCTCCCTGATGGACCTCATCCAAACCCAAGAGCCCCACCAGCCGAAGGTGATTTCTGCCCCCTCTCCCCTGGGAGGCCCCCTCCCCCTCCCCAGCTGGGGCTCGGAATCTGCACGTCCTACCCCAGCTGCTGACCTGCCTGGCTCTTAAGGGCCTCGAAAGCCTCCACCTCCACGGGCATCACCATGCTGTCGAAGCGGCCGAGGTCGGTGGGGGCCACCACGCTCCTGGAGGAGGGTGAGAGATGGGGGTGGTCAAGGGCACAGTTCTCAGGGGGGGACAGTAGGGGAAGTTTTCCGGGGTCCCCTTTCTGCCCCCAAGCCCTCCTCACAGCCTCCACCCCACCTGATGTCCCTCAGTAGCAGCAGCTTCGCGGGCTTGTCCAGAATGGCCAGCAGGGGCCTCACGAGGTCCTCCACGCCGCCCTCATGCACGTACTGCAGAGAGAGGCACTGCAGGTCACCCAGCAGCGGCGGGGACACCCAGAGCTTGGGGGGAGGGGCTGCGTGGGCCCGTGGGGTTCTCCACGTTTAGGAGAGCTGCTCCCCATCCCCAGGCTGTCCCCGGGACGGGGCGATGTTGGTGACTAGGGGGGAAGCAAGGGAGGTAACAGATCTATAACAGCAGCGGCGACGCAGCTTTGGACGGGCACTTCCGTACGCCTTTTACATCCAGTCTCTCATTTAGCAACACTAGAGAGGACACGAATTACTCTCCTTTTATAGACGGAGGAAACTGAGGCTCAGAGAGAAGGACTTTGCCCAAGGCCACACAGATAAGGAAGTGTGAAGAGCGATTGGAACCTGAGAAGTCTGGCTCCCTCCTGCTCCGGTGCCGGAAAAGGATGTGCGGGCAGTGGACTCTCCTCCCCGCCCCCACCTTCCAGGCAGAAGGAAGGAACTGGAGCCAAACGCTGGGCTGTGGGCCCGCCTGGCCTAGCCTGTGTCAGCACTGAGACCTACCAATTAGGCTTTGTTCAGCGCAGGAATGGGGACCTTGGGGAAGGGGTGGCTGGACAGAAAGCCTCTCCAGTCCGTCCCCGGGGGGGTGGAGGCCCTTCTGCCTGGCACTGCCCGGATGCCACCAGCCACACCCCAGCAACGCAGACAAACTGGTAAACGGAACACTGGGAGACTCCCTATTTGGAAAGCACACTGCCCCCTGGTGGTGGAAGGGAGACAAGTACCACATGCACGTGGGTGGGTGCGCGCGCGTGCGCGCGCGCGCACACACACACACACACACACACACTCTCTCTCTCTCTCTCTCTCTTTCTCTCACCCTTCCAGGAACAGACACAGACACAGCAAGCCCTGGTGGTCAGAGTGAGACATTCATAAATATCGGGAAATCAAATATAAACTATGTGGCCCTAAACCACACACAAAGTTACAGGGACTCACACATACACGTGTCCAAAATACTCCCCCTTTTGTCTGGAGAGAGAGATCTATGATTGCACAGAACCCGTCATATAGGTATACATTTCAAGGCCACAAGCCTGCATGCAGCTCCTAAGTGTCACGCCCTGTGCCGGGCAGTGGGGGCGCAACGATGAAGACCGTGTTCCAGATCCTTCGGAAGTCAGTCTAGAGGGAAACGAGGGGCAGAGGGAGCCAAGTGCCCCCGCGAATGACACACCACTGGCTGTGGGGCAGAGGGAATCTCAGAGGAGTGTGCAAAGACCAGGATTGGCTTCCTGGAGGCAGTGACCTTTACCCTGACCCCTCTTGGTACGTTTGTCTCATTTACATTTACTCTTTGGTACGTTTGTTTCATTTCCATTTACTCTTAAGGATACATGCAGGGAACAGGGAATGGCACGAATGTTGGGAGAAAAGTCCTACAAGGGTGGGGTCCAATAATGGGTAGACAGAAGTCTGGCTTGACCGTGGGGTACAAGAAGGGCCTCTGTGTTGGCTGCATAGGTTGGGACTCCGGGGTGAGTGGTGGCCCAGAGTTGTGCGGTTCATCACCTGTGTAACCCTCAGCAGTGACCAGCAGAAGATGAGGTGGTGACATGGCGACCACGGGAAAGCTGAGGTTCATGCGTGGCTGGGGAGTCAAAGCAGGGAAGGCCTTGAATGTGAGCATGAGAAACTTATACTCTGTTCCGCCAAAGGTAAGAGACTGCAAGGGGGCTTGGGGAGTGTCAGGTGACCAGGAGGGGGTTTATAAAGCCTGGTCTGGTGGCCGTGGTGAGCCAGCTCAGAGGAGGAGAGAGAAGGGAGGCCTGGGGTTTGAGGCCACATATCTGAGTCACTAGGAGAGATTTACTAATCGTTCCGGCCAGAGCTCCACCCCAGAGTGTCTGATCTCCTTGGTGAGGCATGGGTCAGGTTTGGGGAGTATGCAGGTGCTGTGGGGTGCAGTGAGAGGTGGTCCTGGCCTCCCCGGGATGGGAGGAACAGAGGGCTGATGGAAAAGGACCCGACCCAAGAAACAGACACAGTGCGCCACCTAATGGCCAGAGCCCAGAGGTGCATGCTCACGGAGGCTGGTGCTCCCATTTACAGCGCTGAGTTTTAAGCGTGATGACAGAGTTTAGCCCAAAGGCCCTTAGCTGCCCCCCAACATGCACCCCATCTGCGGCTCTGCTGTCAACCAGGCCTCGGGAAAGGGATACATGCATTACCGTGTCTCAATCTCCAGGCCATATGCACCTGCCTCAGCTAGACACACACACACTCGCCCCCAAACCTAGGTACGCCACAGACACACAACTGTACACATCACACAAACAACACAGCCCCCGACCAGGCTGAGGGTGTGGGGAGATCACAAGCGACCTCCTGGAGCCCCTCAGTTTGTCCTTGAACATGGGCTTAATGTGCACAGATGCCGGCCCCACACGGGGATCCCAGCACAGGAAACTAGGGGGCTCTGAGGCAGCACAAGAGCAGAGGGCCTTCTGATCCCCCTGGAGGGGATAACCTGTGCCTCCCACAGCCTCCCCAACATCCGGGCCACAAGGACTCCCTCCCATCTAACTTGCACCCCACCCTGGAGCCCCAGTTTCTGTTCGAAGTAGAAGGAAACAGAACCACAGTGCAGATGTTGGGGAAGGCTTAAGGTGTGTATGTGGGGGGTGACAAAGGACTACTTACTTGGGTAACAGGGGAGGGGGCCTGGCATCAGGCTGGGCCTGTGGGCCGGCCCAGGTGTAGAAGGAGGCAGGAGGTCCGGGGAGAAGGCTGGGCTTTTGAGGAGAGTGAAGGCAGTAACCGCAGAGACTTGTGTGCCCCCACTCATCACCTGTCCAGCTCCTTCTCTCCTTAGCTGAAACATCACCTCCTCAAGGAGGCCCTCCTAGACCACACCACCTAATTTGTACCTCTTGGGTTATTTTCACCTGTTCTTTCCTTTCCCAGCGCTTCACGTGATTTGTCACTATGGGTGTGTAGGTTCTAATTATTGTATCTCCCTTTCCTGTCTGTGAGCTCAGTGTGTGTGTGTATGCGCAACAGGAGTGACTTCTGCTTTTACCAACCACTGGCCTCACAGCATGAAGCCCAGATACTGACCAGAGACGGTGGCCTGAATGAATGAGGGGCTGGGTGGCTGGGTGACCGCGGTCTGGAGCTGGGGGCAGGCCGGAAGCTCACCCGGGAGCAGTGGCGGGTGACGGCTAGCACCTCATCGTCAGTCAGCAGCCGTCGGGCCAGGTCCTGAATAAGGGGCCGTCGGCTCTCCCAGGCTTGCACCTGCTCGTCCACGCTGGGCGGCTGGCTGGAGGGGCTCCTGGACCTGGCAGAGAGCAGGGTCCGGCCCCTCTCCCGCTCTGCAGGGAAGGAGCAAAGGCAGATGATGAAGGAGCCACGAGCCATCAGGGGTAGAGTCAAGGGCTTCTCTCAGTGAGGTCAGACCCCAGAAGAGGTCAGCAGAGAGGCCTAGATACCGCCGACAGAATCCCAGCCTAGCCCCGAACCTCCCCACCGTGGTCTCCCATAGCAATCTGCCCAACAGGGGAGCTCCAATCCAGACCCTTTGGCCCCCAACACAGACCCCTAAACTAGTCTGTTCCTTACTGGGGTCCTCACCCAGTGCCCCGGGCCCCCCCCCCGGAATGGTCACTGTCATAATACTCAATGGAGTTCTGGCACAGGCTCCCTCATTCCCCAAAATCTGTCTTTGGGAGTCCCATCGAGTACCCAGTCCTCAAAATGCACCCCAATATCTCTCTGCAGCCCTGTCTCTCCTGCTTAGCCCAATTCTTTAAGTTGCCCCCAGTATGCACCCAATCCTCCTTGCACGACCCCAACTGAGTTCAGCCCAAAGCCCATTAGCTGCCCCCCAACATGCACCCCATCTGCGGCTCTGCTGTCAGCCAGGCCTCGGGGAAGGGATGCGTGAATTACCGCGTCTCAGTCTCCAGGTAACAAACTTCTGCACGGGCCCCACTGCCCCTGCTGTGGAGAAGAAAGCCTCAGCGGCGGGCCCTGGCTCCCAATCTGGCTTGGGGGACTCAGGGGTGGCTGGATCACTGGATGGAGTAAAGAGCTCAGGCTGGAAGGAGGGGGAATAGGGAGGCAAGAGGCCAGGCCATGGAGGTCTTGAGGGCCACGCTCCCCTAGGGACTTCATTCATAGACCGCGGGGAGTCGGTGAAAGTTTGAGATCAAGAGAGGGTGCAGTCTGGGTTCTGCTTGTGGAAATTCATTTAGAAGCAAATCTATGGAGGGAAGAACATTGAAAACAAAGCTTGGGGGAGCACCTACCTTCAGGGGACAGAGAAAAGAAAGAGGAGCCTTTGGAGGGGAGAGAGGAATGTCCAGAGGGATAATACAGGAAGCATCAGGTGAGAGCAGGGCCCAGGGGGCTGTGGAAAAAGAGCTGGGTTGAAGGAGAGGGGCTGGTCTGGCCTAATCCGAAGAGCTTGTCTCTTCCGTGAGACTCTCACCTTAGCCCCCCAGAAGGGGCAGGGCCCAGATCCTCCTCCTCTGGTTGTTTTTGCCTACCCAACACCCACTCCCCCTCTGCAAACAGCACCCCAGTTTCCCCTGGGGACCTCAATTCTCAGTGCCTGGGCTCCAGGGTGGTCCTGTGACCCAGGAAGGCCCATGAAAGCACCAGGGCCCACCCCACTGGTCATGTGACCCAGCAGGGCCAATGAGAGCCTGGAACTTGAGCGGGGATGGGGGGGGGGACCCCTTTAAGATGCTCTCCTGTGTAAAAAAAAAAAAAAAAAGAAGAAGAAGCAGCTCTCCTGTCCCTGGGTTGCTAAGCGACAGTGGCCATCTTCCCTCTGAGTGGGCAAAACCTGCAGGATAATGAAGCCAACCCAGGGGAAGGGGGAACCAGAGATGGAGGGGGCAGCTGTCTGATGAGACTGTTTAAACCTTTAGACCCCCTTCCATCAGTAGCTGAGCTAAGAGTGCTTTTAAACCTAACTTGAGTTGGGTTTCTGTCACGTACGACCCCGAGAGTCTTACTCATCCACTCCTGGTCCAGTCTCGGAGCCTCACCTGAGAGGCAAGAGGCCTCTCTGAGGGTCCACAGGAAGCCCTGTCATAAATGAAGCCTGCCCAGGCCCTTCCACTTGGGCCCTGATCTAGAAACGGCCTTGCTCAGGGATGATTCTAGAACTGGCTAGGGCCTGTGGAGCTCTGGCCAGGGGTGGTGAGGCCAAATATTCCAGGAGAGGATTGCCCTACCCACCTCAGCACCAAGAGCACAGAGATCTGACCCAAGCCCTTCGACTTCCTCGCTAGCCTACAGCTGATCAGTTTTCCTTGCTGTAAAGTGGGGAGATGAGACCGTTTAATAATGACCACTACGTTTTCTGAGTACCTTTTGGATGCCAATGTCCTTAAGTGATTTACATACATCCATTCACTTATTCCTCACCATTCCTGAAGCTAATGGTATCATTACTCTGACTCATGAGGAAACAGGCTTATAGGGGCGGGTAGCGACTCCCAGCTAGTAAAAGGCCATGTGGGAGTTCAACCCAGAGCTGCTGGATGCCAAAGGGAGCTGTACCGCCTTCCTCCCTGTCTCACCTGCCGCGCACGTGCTTACCTTTCTCCAGGTCTAGGCGAGGGCGGGGCTTGGCCGGGCTCCCTCCGTCTACCGTCCAGGCCTCTCTGTGCCCGTCCCCTGCCAGCCGCGCCTGCTGCCCTCCCTTGAAGAAGAGGTTCATCAGCGTCTTGGAGCGCTGCAGGGCCCCCTTTTCCCCAGAGGACCCCAACTTCTCCTTCTTCCGCTGCTTCTTCTCCTCTGCAGACATGAGGGAGCACCCGGGGGGCTGGGGTGGTGGGCAGAAGGGAAGGCCGAGGGGCAGGGGTGTGAAGAGGGGCAGAGAGGAGGGACCAGGACGGGGCAAGAACCCCCAGCCTTGTGGGGAGGTGGGGATGGAGACAGGAGATAGGTGGGCTTCCTCCTCCAACGTTCCACCTGTCCCCCACCCACAGCCCCAGCCCTGTGAGGCCTCTCCAAGAGGCCGGGGCATGTGGAGGGAGGAGGGATGGATTAGGGCTGCTTTGGGGGCCAAAGCTGGCAGGAGCTGGGACTGGATCTGAGGGTGGGTTCGGGGCCCAGGACCAGTTGAAAATGGGGCCCAGAGCGGCATCTGAGTGCACTCCGGGGCTGGAACTGAGGCCGAGTCAAGGCCGAGCACCAACGGAGCTTTGGGGCCCGGGACTGGGTGTGCGGCAGGTGTTGGACTGGGAACTTTGGAGAGAACATCAGCCGCCCCCTCCCTACATACCCCACAAAGTCAGATGGCTCTGGGACCTCGTGATGGGGGGCCGGGGCCGGCTCAGGGCCAGCAGCAGAGCCGTCTTCGGGGACTCGGAGAGCACAGAATCCAGGCGGCAGGCGGGCCGGGGTCTGTTGGTGCGGATGGCGGTGTCCCTGAGGATGACGGTGGGCCTCACACTGCACCAGGTCTCCACGCGGGCCCCCAAGTCAGGCTCCGTCTGCATGGCTGTGTCCGCCCGCCCCCAGCCTGGGCCCCGACTGGCGTCGGCCCCCAGGCAGACGTCCATGCGGTCGGAGGGCAGGGAGCCCGAGCCCTCCGCCGAGCTGTAGGGGGCGCTGGAGGCGTAGGAGGAGACGCTGGAGCTGCTCTCGGAGGCCGGTGACAGCTGCTGCAGCGTCCCGCTGCTCACTGCAGGCCGAGGGGAAGGCAGGGGCGTCTCAGGGGAAGGCCGGGCGGTTTCAGGGCCCTGCCAGGGTTGCGGACCACCTCGGGCGTGGGGGTGGGTGAGGGTTGAGTAGCCTCCGAGGCTAGGAGCGAGGGCTCTGGGGAACCGGCGGCTCAGCAGTCCCGCCCCTGACTTGTAGAGAAACCTTAGGCAAGTCGCTTCTCCTCCATTCACCGCAACCCCCACCCCGGGACTCCAGAGCGCATGGGAGCCTAGAACTGAACCTGCACCTGCTCGGAGAGGAGCCCATAAATGGCTCTGGGCAGTGAGGAGGTCCCAAGCAGGCATTGCTCCTCCTGCCCAGTTAGTCCTCAGAGACTCGAACATACCCTCAGGCCTCAGACCTTCCCCTCCAGCCCAGGGGCCCGAACCCCTTACGTCGGTCCAGCCAACAGTACTCGGACACCATCTCTTTATAGGCAGGGTACCGGCCGGTCTCCTGGGAAGAGCGGGCAGAAATAGGAGGGCATGGGGGAGTAGGTGAGAGGGGGGTGGGTGAGAGGGGGGAGTAGGTGAGAGGGGGTGGGTAAGAGGGGGGAGTAGGTGAGAGGGGGTG
>CM052812.1:50283325-50351736 GCA_028533885.1 Nasua narica
GGGGTGGGTGAGGGGGGGAGTAGGTGAGAAGGGGGTGGGTGAGAGGGGGGAGTGATGGGATAGGAGTAAACTTTCCAACTCCATCTCTCTCCTCCAAGGTCATCACACTCGAGGCTACCGGGCCACTTTATGTCTGAATGTGCCAAATTCTCTATACCTCAGGGCCTTGTATTTGCTGCCCCTTCGGTCTGGATTCTCTTCCTTCCACTCGTCTTCTGGCTAGCTCCTTCTCCCTCTTCAGGGGTCACCCCCCCCCCAGAGACCTGCCCTGACCCCCAGGCTAAAAGAGCCTTCCTCAATCACCCCTCCCGTCTCTCTGTTCATTTCGGCACCGCATTTGTCAGTCAGCAGGCACCCTGTCTGCCCGCCCCCCAACCCCAACCCCTGGTAGCAGGGACTTCTGTCCCTTTCACTGTCGTAGCCCCAGCACCCGGCAGAGCGCCTGTCATGTGGAATACACTCAAAAATGTTGAATGAATGAGCGCGGGGCAGAGTGGGAGAGAGGAGCGTGCGTGGGATCATGTGAGAGGAAGGAAAGGGAGAAATGGGCTGGGGGGCTTATGGGATGGGCAATCAAGGCGGCAGAAGCTGGGGGAATGGCGGAGGCGACCCTGAAGGGTGGGAAGGGTGAAGGTTCAGGAAGGGAGGAGAGCGGAGTGGGGGCCGGGAGTGGGTCCTAGTGGAGAGCGAGCCGTCCCTGCCCCCGCAGCCAGAGTGAGAAGGACCCGATCCTCAGGCAAGTGTGAGACCCACATGAATCATGAATGCAGGTGCCTCCCCTGAAATCTGATCTCTGGCCTCAGCCCAGCCGTCCTTGCCCTGCGCGTAGGTCCTGCCCAAAGCCACAGCTAGTGCCCTACCCTCCGGGCAGGACACTTTCTCCTTTCACCCCTGCACCCCACCGCTCATCGGAAGGGGCACAGGTGTCTGGGGAACAGGACTGGAAGCAGGCCCTGCTGCCGGCCAGCTGAGCAAACGACGGCGGTTCCTGAGCGACTCTGCCTCTCTGAGCCTCAGTTTCTTCTGTGCAATAGGGACGAGCACAACGTCTGCCCTCTCAAACGGCTATGGAAAAGTCCTAAGTCGTAGGGCAACGGGCAGTAAGTACTAGAGGTCTGGGAAGTCCTTCCTACAGCCTGGCCTCTCCCTGACACCCACAGTCCTGCCCACCTTGATGGTCAGCATGATGTGTGTTTGGCCCTTCAGCACCTCCACGGCCTGGCTGTGGCTGATGTCGTCGAACCTGACGCCGTTGGCCGCCAGGACCTGGTCCCCTACCTTGATGCCATTCTCCTCGGCCAGCCCGCCATGGTCCACTCTGGGGTCAGACAGGAGGCAGTCTGAGAGGCCACCTGGCCTGCCCTTCCTCCCCCTGGACCAGACTCTTCACTTGGATTCAGGAACGCCCCAGCCAAACACATTGACCCTCCTCCTGGAGCCCCCACCCCTGTGCAGGCCCTACCCCTGCCCGTGGCCCTCCGGGGACACGCAGATGGCTAAACCTCCTTGCCGACCCGTCCCCACTGCGCACCCCGCCCTGGCCCTCACTTGGACACATAGATGCCCAGGCCGAACTCCTTGCCCCCGCGGATGTTGAAACCCAGACAGAAGTCGTCCGACGTGGTGTAGAGATGGACGATGCGCCGCACGCCGTCCTCCGAGCCGCTATCCGACGACGTCGAGCTGCACTTCTCCACCACCAGCCGCCGATTGACGACATCCACCCTGGGGCGGCAGCGAGCGGCCATCGGGCTGCGCGTCCCCCGCCGGCCACCACCAGCCACCCCCTCCTCCCAGCAGCCCCAACGCCTGCACAGGTAAGGGGAGGTTGCCTTGGGGGACTCCCCAACCTGAGCCCTTCAGTGGGATGTCCACTTCATCAAGGTTGGGGAACCACGCCAATCTCCTCTTTCCGTGGAGCAGCCCACTGTGCCGGGGCCCATCTCCCAAGAACCCTGAGGGCGAGGACCGTTACTATGCCCAGGCTCCCAGGAGCAGCAGCAGCAATGGGAGCAGGACCGCTGGCATCTGGGACGGAGCTGGGAGGAGAGCTAGGGGACAGACAAGGCCTTGTCTCACTGCAGTGTCAGGCCTTAGGGTCGCTGTGTTTCCAGCTCTAGGGGGATGGAAAGAGGGGGAGCCACGCATAGCTGAGTCCCACGCAGAGCCCTGTGTCCTCAGTCTCTCCTGCCATGGGCTGGATGGGCTGGACGGGGTGGGGCAAGGTCAGGGCTGGGACCGGGCCTTCTCACCACGTGGTCTTCTCCTTGGAGAACTTGATGCCCGGCACGCGGCCCATGCGCCTCACCATCAGGTGCAGCCGGCTGCTGCCCGTGAGCACTTTCACGGCGCTGCCCATGGTGGTGCTCTCCAGGCTTAGCCCGTTCACCTCCGTGATCTTGTCCCCCACGCACAGGCCAGCCCGCTCTGCACCGGGGGAGGGGGATGGTGGGCATGGGCCCCCTGGGACAAGTCCTCCAAGGCTAAGCTAAGCCTCCCACACACACACACAAGGCTCTCTAGGGTAAAACTTCTTCCACGAAATTGGGGATCCCCAGGTGAGGTCTGCGTATTCCTTATTAGACTAGGGACTTGTCCATTAGCCCACTCCACCCGGGGAGGGGGCCCCATTTCCCCATTGGATCTGGCCCTCCAAAGCTGAGGACCCTTTCCTGCCATCCCTGGTAACAGGAATCCAGAACCCCAGTGAGGTGGGGGCTCATATCCTAAGCCAGCACCTCACTCCTGGGGCCCGCCTCACCTGCACTGCTCCCCTCCTCCACCTTGCTGACGAAGATGCCCAGGCCATGCTCAGAGCCGCCCCGCACGCTGAAACCCAGTCTCCCTGCTGGACTCTTCTCCACCCGGATGGCATGGATGATGTCGCTCTCATCACTGTTGGCTGTGTGGGGGTGGGGGTGGGGACGCACACAGGCATGACTCCCATGTCCATTCTGGGCACAGAGGGCCCCTGGGTTTCCCAGTTTGGGCTGGGTTGCTAGGCACAGCTACCTAAGGCCCTCAGGCCTAAGGGCAGCCAATTTCTGAGTTCCCTATGGGTGATTTTGAGAGTATGGGTCAGGGAGAGAGCATGGGAATAAGCAGGACAGGGCTCTACATTAGAAGATGCTCTTCTCCTTCCCTGATTATATGGTGTGTGTGTTTCTGGTGCTTACGAAGCTTCTGATGCCCACAGGCCTGGGATAGAACAAATTCCTAAAAACCCTGACACTCTGAGGGTCAGGTGGATAGAAAAGAATTTCAAAAGTCCATTCTATGGGGCAGAGTTGAGCCAAGTTTGGGGTTTTCAGCTTGAGCAGAAAGGAGTATGCTAGCTCTATCTTCAGATAGTTCAAGAGCTATGCTGTGAAAGACATTAGATGTTTTTGTCTGTGTAACCCAGAGGGAAGAACCAAGCCCACATAGTGGACTTCAATGGAGGCCAATTTAGTAGGGAAAAACTTTCTAAAACCTTCAGCCGTCAGACAATGGAATGAGTTTTCCAGGAGAGATAGTGAGTTCCCCATCTTTGGAGGCATACAAGTTGGCACTTGATAAATCCCTGTCTGGGTGTTGTGGAAGGATCTCTGAGGCCCCTTCTATCTCTTAGACTCTGTGATTCTGGAGGTAAGGGCTCGAGGAGCTACTTGACTAGATGAGGAGAGAAACCCAAAACACCACTCTGCTGCAGTATATGCCCAGAGCCCAGAGTGGACCTCTCTATCAATGCTGGGGAAAGTCAGAGAAGCAGGCTTTCTAGGAGCTGCAGTTGCCAGCGAAGGTGTTTGGGAAGACAAGATGGGTGGGATTTCAATGGGTGGAGCAGAAAGGGAGGGCACTGATGAGGAAGGAGATGGAGTGAGCAAAGGCTCTGAGATGGGTCCTTGAGAGATATTTGAGAAGGAGAACTCTCTCTCACTCTCTCTCTCTCTCTCTTTCACACACACACACACACACACACACACACACACACACACTTCCGTTTGATCTAAGAGAAATCAGGTTACAGTACATGACCAGAGGAGCTCAGGTAGAAATCTCCAAGCACAGCCTGTGGGTAGGGATGGTGCAGGGCAGAGCCGTGGGGCATCCCGAGGCTTCCTGCCTGATTCTGTGTGCACACATCTCAACCCCACCAAGGAGTCTGTGGCTCTCCTGTCCCCCAACCCTCTTTCTTCTCTGTTCCTCCCTGGGGCCTCCCTAGGGCCCTGGGCCAGTGGGATGCCAATGTGGGGATTTGAGCATAGGAGCTTGGGGCCTCTGAGGATGGAAACTTCTCTACCTCTACTGCCCTACCCCTGGCCACCGACCTCCCCCTCCAGGAGCTCACAGTCTCCTCACTGTCTCTCCACTTCCATTCTTGCTGCCTTTAGGCCATTCTCTACACAATGGCCAGAGTCGGCTTTTACAGAAGATCATATCTGCTTATTAAAAACTTCAGCGCCTGCTCCTGCTTCTATAAGGAACTCCACAGCCCCCTCTGCCCAGTAAGGCCCTCTGGGCTTTCCTCTGCCCACCTCTCTCCCTTCACCTCTGGCCGCCATCCCAACCTCACTGAGCTTTGGCTACACCGACCTCTTTCCTGTTCCTCTCCCAGGCTAATCACTCGAGTCTTCCCTCAATCTGTGATACTCTTGCCCAGACCTTCATAAAGCCAGCCCCCAGTCTGTAGCCCCTCCTGGCTTACACACCACTTTCTCTGAGAAGCCTTCCTGGACTACTCTCTCTGAAGTCCCTTCTCTTCTTCCCAGGCCGCCTCTATTAGAGTGGTTCTCAAAGCGTGCCCCCCAGGCCACCAGCAGCACTCAGGAACTTTCTAAAAATGTGTATTCTTGGGGCATCTGGGTGGCTTAGTTGGTTAAGCAACTGACTTGATTTCGGCTCAGGTCACGATCTCGGGGTCCTGGGATCGAGCCCAGCATTGGGCTCTGAGCTCAGCGTGGAGTCTGCTTATTCCTCTCCCTCTGCTCCTCCCCTGCTCTCTCTCAAATAAATAAATATATTTTTTTAAAGTGTATTCTTGGGGCACCTGGCTGGCTCAGTTGGTAGAGGGTATGACTCTTGATTTCAGGGTTGGGAGTTTAAGCCCCACATTGGCTGTAGAGATTACTCAAAAATAAAATTTTTGAAAGAAAAGTATATTAAAAAATTGTGTATTCTCGGGCTTTACTGCAGATGCCCTGATTCAGAAGCTCTGGGTGTGGGAGCCCCCCAGGCAATTCCGATATATTCCCAAGTTTGCGAACCACTACTCTACCGTACTATGTAAATTAGTGGCTCCAAGATTCTTACCATCCTTTCTCATTATTGGCTTACTCACATATTATTTACTGTCTGTCTCCTTTCGCCAGATTGTAAGTCCACTCGTGGTAGGGACTTTGTAATCCTTTTCTGCCAATGTATCTCCAGTATATTGCACAGGACTTGATATCTGCCAAGGATTTTTTTGACTAAGTAAAAGAATAAGTAGATGAAGGAGAGTAGGGAGGAAGGGCTGCTTTGGATTAGAGAATGCATTTTCCCTGGGACCAGCTGAGTTTGAGGAGCTGGTGGGAAGTCATGGGGGTGATGTGGGTCGTGGTTTCTCTCTCCCCTCTGTGTCTCCCTCGTCAGTTACTTTAGGCCTCTGGAATGGTCTAAATAGCAACAAGGGGAGAGGTTCCAGGATGCTGGGAGTGGGACGATGTTTGTGCTCAGGCAGAGAGGAAAATTCTGAGCTCAGAGGCTCCCAGCCCAGGCAGGGTAGGGGCCAGCTGGTGGAAGCCTGTCTGGGCCTCCCCTTGCTAGGAGATGCTGCTCCCTTAGCTGCAGGAGCAGGGCTCTGGGGCAAGGCAGTGCGACAGAGTCATCCTGGAACTTCTACAAGAGCATCGTTAGGCGGAGAGCGTATAGAGCGGTTGGGGCATGGTCTGGGGGACTGTGTGAGGGGGACGTATATGTTCTTTTAATACAATGGGACCTAAAAGGGCCATGCCCCAATGCCTTCCCTGTCCCCTACTGTGTCCCTAAGCTTCTCTATGGACTTCTGCTCCATGACCCCAATGACAGTGGTGACTCTTAGCAGCACACTGGTGCTCACTGGGGTGGGGGTGACCATGCCTGGCCACTGATGCAGGAAAGCCTGCGCCCTGAGCACCCCAGCAGCTGGGGTAGGGGGACAGAGATGTCTGGCTGGGTCAGAGGGAAGGAGCAGGGTTTGCAAAGTCCACTTTGGGATGCAGCCAGGGGAATTCTGCTGGCTGAGAAACAGAAGGGGGAGCTGGAGATATTGATCGCATCTGGGCCACAGAAAGCCCAGCCCCAGGGGGAGCCCGCCCCCCCCTCGAGATCCTGCCTTGCTCACTGCCTCTTTGTCGCCTCACACCTGTGTCACTGCAGCCAGGCTGTCTCCCAATTGCACACACACACACACACACACACACACACACACCCTGCCCTGTGCTCTTGGTTTCCACTTCCAACCCTGTCTAGGAAAACTCCGACCCAGCCCCAGCTGTTCTCACTGCTCTGTCTCTAAGCCCTACTACACTGTACATTTCTGGAAGGTGAAGATTGACCCTCATTTTTCTCCAGGCCCCCCTGCAAGACCCAACCAGGGCTGGTGTAGAACAAGTGTGAAACGTAACAGCATGAAGCAGCTGTGTAAGATCAGGTAGCCCCTCCTTCTGGGCCAGGTCTGGGGCTCCCTTCCTGACCCTCAACCCTCCCCCACTCCCCCCTCTTTGGGACATTTGCTGCTCTACCTCTTTCCTTTCTTCTGCATCTGAAACCCTTTAAAAAATATTTATTTAGGGGCGCCTGGGTGGCTCAGTGGGTTAAAACCTCTGCCTTCGGCTCGGGTCATGACCTCAGGGTCCTGGGATTGAGCCCCGCGTCGGAGAGCCTGCTTCCCCCCCTCTCTCTCTGCCTGCCTCTCTGCCTACTTGTGATCTGTCTCTCTGTCAAATAAATAAATAAAATCTCTAAAAAAATATTTATTTACTTATTTTAAGCAGTCTCTACACCCAGTGTGGGGCTTGAACTCATGTCCTGAGATCAAGAGTCACATGCTGTTTGGACTGAGCCAGCCAAGTGCCCCTGCCCCCGAAACCTTTAATTCTGTCCCCCCAACTGGACACTGACTCCTCACAGCCCAGCATAGAGCTGGTCACACAACAGGTTGCTTGATGGAGTAGAGCCTTGTCCATCCGGCTCCCCCCAGCCCGCAGGGGTACACGAAGGGACAGGAGAAAGGCAGAGTCAGTAGGATGAAGCGGCCAATTCCATAGCCTACCCTGCTGGCTTGGGGGCTAGCATATCACACACACTTGTCCCTGCCTCCACGCTCCTATCTCTCCCCTCCCACCTCTCTACAATCCTGCACCCTAAAGCATTGGCCTGAACATGAGGAAAGGGCTGATGAGGAAGGAAAGGGCTGATGAGGAAAGGGCCCCTGTTTATGGTTAAACAGGGGCCCTGGGAGCCCTGCAGCTCTAAGACTCCCATCTCTCCAGTTCCTCCTCCCAGCTGGGCCCTTACCCCCACCCTTAGCGCCAGGCCCGGGCTGGGCCCCGCCCCCACCTTCAATGGGGGAGTTGATGAGGATGACACGGCCCATGGGCGATGAGGCTCGGATTCCGCGGGGGGGCCCGTTCAGCAGCCGCTGCTGCTTCTTCAGCAGGTATCGCGTTGCGGAGCCCGAGTCGCTGCCCAGGTGGCCGCGGGAGGAGAGGGAGCTCAGGGAGCCCGAGCTGAGGTCTCTGAGGCCCAGTGGGTCGAAGCCCACTGCAAAACCCTGCGCCATTGTGGCTAGCCTGGGGCGGCGCCCTACAAGTCCAGAAGGAACCTGCTAGCCCCGCGTGCTCCGGGCTCCATGAGCCTTCTGTGCGGGACAAGGGTCTCAGTGACTGGGAACGCCCCGCCTCGGCAGCTTCTCAGGAGCGTGCGCTCCAGGCCTGTGGATGGAGAGCAGGGATGGGGACAAGGGTGTAAACGCTGCCCTCGCTGTCCCCCAGAACTTCCACCCCAGCCCTGATTTGAGCATCCTGTCCTCCCATCCCTTAGGCATCTCACCTCTCCCACCCCTGGCCCAGTCCAGGCACCATCGCGGACTTTAGGAGCCATTTCTACAAGGCCACCGGGTGCCTCCCATTCACTCTTCATTCCGGCTTTCAGCTGAGTCATCTACCCCAGTGCCCAGTCCTGGGGAGAGTGGAGATGGATTCTTGCGGGCCCTAGGGCTTCAAACGGTGTGAGTTGAGGGCTCGGGTCTCTAGGGCACGGCTTGAGGACCTGGGACAGCTGCAGCCAAGGGTCCCATAGATTCCCCGACCACCAGAGCTTCCCTGGTCCCAGGCTGCTGTCCCCTCCATCCCTCCTCCTCTCTCCTCTAAAGAGGTTGCCTGAACCTCTCTCAGGCTTTGGCGGAGGACCTGCTGGCTTGAGTCCCACAACAGCGCACACAAAACCCGGAGCCAAGTCCCCCAGAGCAGCTCTGGGATTCAGAACGCAGCATCCCACCCTCGGGTCGGTCCTCTCGGTCCCCACCTCTCGAGCTTGGCTCCCCTCACCTGCTCGCTGGTGCGGCCGCCGCCGGCCTCCTCCGCCCACCTGCGCCAGCGCTCGCAGCAGCCCCGGGTAACATCGCCCGCGTTCAGCCCAGGCTGCTGGAATAGGGCGGGCCTGCGTAGCCGCGGGCTCCCATTGGCTGCGAGGGCCGCCAGTCACTGCCTCCGTCCCCTCTCTTGGGCGCTCAGGACAGCCGGCTGTCACCTGGGCTGAGGCCGCTCGCTGGCTTCTGCCCGCTGCAGTTTGAGTTCTGATGCCTCCCCCGCCCCACGAACTTAGGGTTTAGGTCACGGCTCGTCCACTCCCGCTACCGGTTCAGCGCAGGGGAGCCCAGAACCGCGTCTTCTCCAAGCCAGACACTAGGGCTCTTGGAATTGCCACCCCTCCACGTCACCACTGAGGCCTCAGTGAGGGAATGTCACCTGGGCAGAGGGGGCGTAAGCATTCGGTGGCCAGGAGCGAGGGCTGGCGCCTCGGTACACGGTAGGCGTGCTCTCTAAGGTGACTGGTGAGTTGTGAAGTGTGTGCGTGCGTGTGTACTGCCTTCTTTCACATGCATCCTCCTTCTGTGTCGCTGAGTGTCTCTCTGGCCACTCAGTTCTAGAAAGGGCACAGGGTGGAGCCGCTGGTTCCACGACACTAGGGGAAGGAAGAATCTTTCTGATCCACTTGATTGATGCGGACAGAGGTACCTTGAGCCTTCCACGCCTACACATCCCAGGGCAGGGACTAGGGCTAAGGTCTGCGGTGCAGGTGTAGGGAGTGGGGGCAGAAGGAAACTGGGAACCCAGTGGAGTTAGGGGTTACAAGATGCGGGTAAGGAGGGGGCTGGAGGAGGAAAAGGGTGGGGACATAGAGGGGACACAGGCAGGAGGGAGACTGAAGGGCTGCGAATGCCGAAGTGCTGCGACAAGAGCTTGTGGGGACTGGGGTAGGAGCCCCGAAGGCAGAGGAGGCAGAGGCCGCTGCCAAGGCGGCCATCTGGTAAACAAGCCGGATGGTAATCTGAGACCCTGCAAGCGCACCCTCAGAGGATGGCCCCTCCACGCCGCCCAAGGCGCTGAGAACCTTCGCCCCGGGGCACCTAGACCCGTTGCTGCAGTGGCCGGGTGCCCCCCAGAGGCCCGCTGGAGACTGCAAGCGAAGGGGGCAGAGCCCCCGCCGTTCCTCCCCTCCCCTCTCTAGCTGGGGACTGGCCAGAACTGATTCCCCGGGGCCTGATTGGCTCTGGGAGGTGGCTTTGGGTCCGGTCGCGGGAGCCCTGGCTGGGGGCGTCGCCCCAAATGGCACCCACCGCCCCCAGGCTCTGCCAATCCCTGGGCACGCCCGGCGAACGCGCGGAGGCGGGGAGCCCCTGCCCCTCCTGCCGGTTAGCGTCACGCGTGACGTTACGCGTGATGGGTGGGAGGGCAGGAGCAGGGGCGCGCCGCCTAGAGGAAGGCTGGGCTGGGAGCTGCAGAGGCCAGAAGCCCCAGGAGCTCGAGAAAGCGTGAGTGCCTGCCGGCTGTCCAGGGCCGGGTTCGGCAGTCAGGGGAGTAGGAGATGGGGGGGGGGGGGGTAAGAGGGACGGAAGCCTGCCTTGAAGTGTGCTCTCTGTCCTCTCCGGACTCAGTATCTTTGGTTCTAGGGAGGTTCTTGGGGACGGGAGAGGAGGTTGTTTGCGGGGAGGAATGTCAGGGTGGGGCCTTATGGAGCTACACATTCAGGTGTGTGGAGTTGAGGGCTACGGGTTCTGCGTGCGTGTGTGAGCGTGCAAGTAACGGTCTTTGTGGGCTAGGGTATCCAGGGCGTGTCCTGCGTGTGTCTGTCTGCGTAGGGCATGTATGTATCTTCGTGTGCGAGTATGTTCTTGTGAGTGCGCGGGAGAGGGGAGGGTGTGTCTTCCAGGGAGGGAGGAAGTAAGTGTGGTTGGAGAGGATTAGTCATATTGCAGGATTTTGCCTAACACGGCCAGATGGCTGCTTCAGGCTTTCTTCTATGTACTGGATGGAGAGGGCACTTACTGAATCCTCCATTCGGGCCGTAGGTGGCTTGGGGAGAGGTGGGTGGGTGTCTGTGCAGCCCTGCCCAGCTGGGGAACACGGAGGGCCTTGGGCCATTCCGTGGGAGTCGAGGAAGATGCCCCTGGAGAGGAGACTGGGACGTGCCCAGTAGCACGCGTGCGCGACCGGCATCAGAATCCCTGACTTGAGATGTGGAATAGATAAGCCCGTGGGGTGGCCAGTGAGCCCTTGCTCTCCTCCAGTCAGGGGCTGGGGCATTGGATGGCTTATGCCATCTTCCCCAACAGCCTTGGGGGTTTGCGTCTATGTGTCCAGGCAGCTGGGCCCTAAAGCTGACTTGAACATGGATATATAATGCATACAATATATATTTGTGTGCGTAGAGAACAGGAGAGTAGCTACCCAGGTTAGCCGCTGCTCTTGCATCAACCATACACAGGGCCATCCTCACTGATGAAAGTCTGCGCCAGGCCAGAGTGCAAAGGAGATATGTTTTTCTGGTTCTGTTTTCCCCTGCCGGTCTCCGAGGTGGAACATTGCCTGGAAAACAGCTCCTCCCCCCAACCCTTGCTTACCTATCTGGAGTCACCTTGAGCTCTGGAAGGGAGTGGTGAGAGGCCCAGGGACCAGGGCAGGGCCCACCAGAGGTTCCCACAGGCAGAGCTCCTGGACCCCCTCCTTGGAGTCCTCCCGACGCTGGTCTTTGCCCTGCAGAAAATGGGTGAGTTGCCCTTGGATATCAATATCCAGGAACCTCGCTGGGACCAAAGCACTTTCCTGGGCAGAGCCCGGCACTTCTTCACTGTTACTGACCCCCGAAACCTGCTGCTGTCTGGAGCCCAGCTGGAAGCTTCCCGGAACATCGTGCAGAACTATAGGTAGACCGCTCCCCCATCTGACCCTGCACCCCACGGCCTCATTCTCTGCCCTGACCCCAGGACCTTTTGCATCTATCTCCCCAAGCTTGAGAGTGACCCTGTCCCATTCCTCAACCCCCTCATTCCCTGGCCTTGTGTGTTGGAATCCCAGACTGCTATGGCACAGAGCTTTAATCCAGAGAATCTGAGGATGTTTGGGTTGAAGAGCTGGAATGGATATTGGTGGGCAGGGGGCTGCTGTCTACTTCACAAACCCTCTAAAGGGGTGTGTCCCACTGCTCGGCCACCCTCTGCAAGAACAGAGCATCTCAAAGTTGAGCCCAAGGAGAAGGAGAGCATCCCCCTTGTCTCCAGGGGGAAAAGCCCCTGGGATGCCCCAGCCATTTCAACCCATTGGGAACCACCATTACCCATGACCAAGCGCTGAGGCAGAAAGAGAAAGGCACCCCTCTTTGTGTGGCTAAGAGGAAAACAAATAGGATCCTGTCTCTTCTGGGAAGATGTGGTTCTCCCCCCGAGACAAGGAGGAGCTCCTTTATTCTGAGATCAGGGGACAAGATTCCTGGTCCTCTGCCCAGATGTCCCCCGAGCTGAGTGGTCAGGACTTACAGGGACAGATCTGCCGCCTAAAATTATCTGTCTCCTCCCTGCCGTCCTCCGCAGGGCTGGCGTGGTGACGCCCGGGCTCACAGAGGACCAGCTGTGGAGGGCCAAATATGTGTACGACTCCGCCTTCCATCCGGACACCGGGGAGAAGGTGGTCCTGATTGGCCGTATGTCGGCGCAGGTGCCCATGAACATGACCATCACTGGCTGCATGCTCACCTTCTACAGGCAGGTCCTGTCTCACGGGCCCCCTCTAGCCACACCAGAGTGTAGCTTGAAGACCAGTTGAGGCTGGGTGGGCCGAAAACAGCGGGTGAGAGAGAGCTCGTGCTAGAATCCCCGACACCGCACAGAACTCAGCCCTGGGGTCCCCCCCCCCCACAGCCCAGAGACAGGGTTCGTGTTTGCGTAAGTGGGGCAAGTTGGGGAGGGTCGTGCGGGGGTCAGAGCAGGTCCTAGGGTCCTCAGCTGGGTCCCTCCTGAGGGTTTGGGAATAACCTCTGGGGTTTCATTATCAGGAATTTGAGGACGAGGGACACCGTGGAGGGGGCAGAAGTAAGCGTCTTTGTTCCCTCAGGAAGACCCCGACGGTGGTGTTCTGGCAGTGGGTGAATCAGTCCTTCAATGCTGTCGTGAACTACTCCAACCGCAGTGGCGATGCTCCCATCACTGTGGGGTGAGAGCCCGTCCCCAGGGCCCCTGCCCAGGCCTCCTGTCGCTCCGGCTTGTTCAGCCTGTGCCTCAAAGCCCTCCTCTCAGCCTGCCCCTCTCCCCACTTTCCTGGCCTGAGGGCATGGCGTCCTCTGGGGAGGCTGTGTGCTGTGGGGGCCCCTCTCCTCCTGAAAGGGAGGGAGCGGAGCTGTGGCAGGGAGGACTTGGCCTGTCCCTGAGAGAAAGAACCTTGCGGACTGCTCACCTCCCGCGTTGTGTCCTGACTCTCCCCGCCACAGGCAGCTGGGGACAGCTTACGTGAGTGCCACCACGGGCGCCGTGGCCACAGCGCTGGGGCTCAAATCCCTCACCAAGGTAAATGCCCTCCACTTGCCCTTTACTCGGCTCCCTTTTCCCCATCGCTCGTCCACACCCACCCGCAAGCTCCCCACATCTCTCCCCAGAGTTCCTCCCCACCCCATGGCCCTCAGGGCCACTAAGTAACCCCTTCCCTCCCCCAGCACCTGCCCCCCCTGGTCGGCAGATTTGTGCCCTTCGCAGCTGTGGCGGCTGCCAACTGCATCAACATCCCCCTGATGAGGCAGAGGTGAGAGGCGCCCGCTGCGGGCGTGCACGCGTTGGGACACCGTCCTGCCACGCAGATGAGCCCGGTCCTCTCCTTCCCTGAATGGAAGTCTCAGTCTGACTCTGGGATCCTGGTCTGGGAGCCATAGCCTTTGACTCTCTGACACCTGAGGGGACCCCAGGGAACAGCTGCCCGAGAGGGCATTGCTGGTAAGATTTAGGGCCTGGCGCGTGACCTCCACCCCCTTCCTTTTCAGGGAACTGCAGGTAGGCATCCCAGTGACTGATGAGGAAAATCAGAGACTTGGCCACTCGGTGGCTGCGGCCAAGCAGGGAATCTTCCAGGTGGTGATCTCGAGAATCTGCATGGCCATTCCTGCCATGGGTGAGGCACAGGTGCCTGGGTGGGGCATGGGGGCTCGTTTTCCAGGGGTTTGAGCCCTCTGGGGGCTGTGACTCCGGGGGGAGTGGGAGGAGTGTGAAGGGGGATCCACCCCTCTTGGGGATCCCGACTTTCACTTCACTCCCTCCTTTGCCGCCCTACTCTCCCCGCAGCCATTCCCCCCGTGATCATGGACACTCTGGAGAAGAAAGACTTCCTTAAGGTAGGTCACTCTCACCTTTCCCATCCTGGAAGCGGATGGAAACAGAAGTGATCAGCCCCCGAGCCCGTTTCCAGCTTGGCCTGAGTCCGAGATGTGCCCCTGTTTGCCGCCCCCCACCCCTGGGTCGCCCCCTCCCCCTTCATTCCTTCAGCAAGAAGGGATTGGGCTGGGGCGAAGGAACCCTGAGGGAACAGGAGGAGAAGATAAGGAAAGGAAGGAAATGGTTTCTCTCCTGAAGAGAATGGGTGTCCCTCGTGAGGCCTGGGACACAGGGATGGACTACCACAGTCATACCTGACACCGTATTCGTGCTGTCGCCTATTGACAACAGTGAGACACACAGGCTTACACATGCACGAACAAAACAGAGAAGCAAGACACAAGAACACAAGCTTATTCACGAAATAATTTATTCACGAGCATTTATTGAGCACCAACTGTGCCCGTCGGGGGGGGGAACAGAATGGTGGTCCCTTTGTCTGGAGTGAATCGAGAAGGGACAGGTTCATGTAAGCCACTGGGCCGGGAGGAAGTGAGGGGAGGGTTAGAGGAGGCTTCCTGAAGAAAGCAGCTCCTAGAGGAAGTGTGGAACCAACTCGGAGCAGGGAGAATGGGGACGGGACGGCAGGGAGGGTGTCAGCAAGCAGGCCTGGCTGAGTGGAGGGCGGTGATCTGGAAATTCCATCCCTCTTATGGGCTTGGGAGAAAGAGAAAGAAAAGGGCCACGAACCAGAGGCTCAGAGGCAGGGCTGGCGGGATAGAGCTGGTCGGGGGAATGGGGTAGAGGGAGGGGAGGAGGGGATGCAAGCCATTCCATTGTCTCTGTCTCTCCACAGCGTCGCCCCTGGCTGGGGGCACCCCTGCAAGTGGGACTGGTGGGCTTCTGGTAAGTGTGCGGAGCCTCAGCTAGGGTGTGTGAGAGGGTCCTTTCCACAGTGGACGTGGTGGGTATTTATTGATTTTAACGTGTTTATGCACATCATTCATTCATACATTCGGTCAGTAGGGGGTCTTGGACATTTGTAGGGTGTGCTGTGTGTTAGAGGGTGATCTCCATCCTTGAAGACCAAGAGGCTAGTTGAAGAGATACTTCTAGTCTTCGTCTCTGAGAGGAGAGCAGGGAAATAAACCGTCTGGTGCCATCCAGAAGTTTCATACACATTTAACTGCTGATTCTGGCCCTCGCTGTCCTCCCTGCGGCTCTGCCCTCAGCCAGAGCCCAATGTCAGCATTGGCTTTACTCAGTCTCCCCCACCGGGGGCTGTCTGCAGGGATGGCGTGGGCTGCAGGGAGGGAACGGCCTTAGGTCAAAACTTCACAACCCTTTCCGATGCTCTCCTCCCCAGCCTGGTGTTTGCCACCCCCTTGTGCTGCGCCCTGTTCCCCCAGAGAAGGTAAGCGCTGCCCCCTGGGCTGGGCGGGGGGCTCTGGGCGAGTCTCCACACCTCTGGGACCAGCTGCGCTTAGGGGGTCCTTCAGCGCGTTCCAGGAGGAGGCCTCGCCTGCCAGGCACTGAACTTATCCTGGGCCCGGCAATGACAGTGAGCTGGGCCTTCCGGGCCCGTCAAAGGCGATTCCTCAGCCCAGGACGAGGAAGGGTGGCGATCCCCTTGGCCTGACACCCGCTGGGTTCTGGGGGTTCTCAACCCGCCTCTGCTCTTCTATTGCAGCTCCTTACCTGTGGGCAGGCTGGAGCCGGAGCTGAGAGCCCGGATCCGTGAGCAAAACCCTGACATCAGAGTGGTTTACTACAACAAGGGGCTTTGAGGGAGGGTCAGCCCCTGGCCCCTTCCCTCACCTCCTCGGGCTGCTGCTTTCCTGGAGCCTTACCCTCCCTTTCCCTTGCCCTTCTGCCTGGTACTGGGGAGGGGTCTGGGCGAGGGAGCCGCCAGGAAGACCAGCAATCCATTAGGCTGAGAGAGGTGCCCCCATTCAGCATTTTTCTCTCCTCTCTGGTTTCAAAGAGCAGGGCCACACAATCCCTTTTTGCTGGGCCTCTCCGTCTGCGTGTATACATACACGACACACGTGCGTGTGTGTGTGTACATGTACGTGCTGTTCCGGAAGCTAGGAACAGACACGCTGTCCCAGGGCGTCCTGCTATCTGGCTTCTCTCGGCATCTCGCCACCTGTCAGCTAGCCAGGCTGCGCGACTTCCCTGCCTCAACAGTTCCTCCGCCAAGTCATCTCGAGCGGCACCTCGCCCCTTCTGGACGCGGGAGGAGCCTCGGGATCTCAGCGCAGAGACCGAGGGACACTAGCAGGCCAAACTGGGCCGACTCCCTCTGATTTCTGGTTCCTAGCTCCCAAAGCTGACCTGGGAACTAGGCTGGTGGAGGAAGACATATCAGGATAAGGGACACAGGGGGTTTAGGCACACCCCCACACATCCTGAAATAGATAAGTTCGTCTTCTCTCCTCTAGGAGAACAAAGGGGCGTCAGTATCCTGTAGCATCCCCGCCGTCTTCCCATCTCCCCCACCCCGCGGTGTGGGCGTCCTTAGGGACAACCTTCGGAGTTCTTGGTCTGCTCTGACCATCATAGACTCTACATCTAGGGTCCCAGGTCCTCCCCGCCCAACACCAGAAAGCCATGAAGGCAGAGCAAGCATTCCCTTTTAAGAGCTCCCACTGCCCCCTCTTACAGAGGGCACAGCCGTGGGAACGGTGCTTAACCTCCTCAGGTCTCTGAGTGAATGTGACAAGGACACCCTCAAGAGCAACTAGGCCCTGATGTACAATCTTAAGACAGGACATTTTGTGTTCTGTTGGCTCTTGTTAGACATTCAGCGGAACTCCGACTTTAGCTCCTCTATTCTGAGGCTTAGCCCTGCTCCTACCCCTACTCCTGCCCTCATCTCCCAAGAGGAAGAAGGGCCGGGACATCCATGGGGCGTCCAAAGGGGAGGTAGGCTTGGGAATGGAATATATGGCGGCACGCTCATAGGATACAGGGCTGGACCTTGACTCCAGCTCCCACGAGCTCTGGCCGAAGCAGTGGGTAGTACAGATGAAGGCCCCCCTAAGAACACTTTCCTTTTCCTCCAGCTATCTGCCACCAGCAACTAAAACTATGATTTCATTGTTACTCAATAAACTGAAAACCTGTCTACTTCTTGATCTTCACTTGATTCCATGTCCTGAGAGTCCAGGAAGAGCCAGCCTCCTGCCTTCCGCCTTGCCTTCCCTCCCGGCAAAATGTAGGTCTTAGTCTCTTCCTTCCCCTTCTGTAGGGAAGTTAAGCTCCCAGCAGAGGGCTCTGTGAGATTAGAAAAATCAGTCCTCCATCAGCACCCTGAGTACTAACCTACCTAGAGGGGGCAGAGATGCCTTCTATTCCCTTTGCAGACAGAGTCCTGGCTTCATTTCCTTCTTTGCCAAGAAGCTGATCACACACCTATATGCCACCCCAGGCTCTGGGCTTCTTGGTTCCCTTCAGGCATTTAACATGGGTTGATAGCTTCTGGTTCCCGGGGCAGCCTCTGGAGAGAGGAAGGCTAGAGGGCTAAGACTGTCTAGCTCCATCAGAGAGAAGTTAGGGCACCAACACACCCTTCATACCCCTCCATGCCCCCGTCGATACAACACAGGAACAAGCCTAGCACAGACCATTGCCTAGTTAACGCCCCTTTCCCCTCATCCCAGGGCCCTCCACTCCTTCCTTATGTAACCCCCCCTTTTTTTTTCCCTGGGAAAAATGAGGCCAAAAGTTCACGTCTATGAACAGGTGATGAGAGCTACTATTAAATAGTTTATAGTTGTGTTTAAGTCTTGGCTTTGGAAGATTCAAAAGAACATGAATGAATCTACAATAAAATCCATTGCCTACTCTGAGCAGGGCATACCCCTCATCTCCCCCTTTTTAGCTCAAAGCTCTCACACTAAGGGATGGGGAAAAATCTTTACGGCCGCATGGTCCCACAGCAGCTGGAAGCGAACCTGGTACCCTGACCTGGGCTCACTCATGCCTCTTGGGCTATCGAAGTTTACTTGTATGGGCGGTGGGCATGAGCAGCCACTGCTCATTGAGCCCTACATGTGGTGCCAGGCTTAATAAAGCCTAGTGCTTTAAGCCCATTATCTCTTAGGATCTTCACAACCCACTGTGGGGCCAGACATGTTATGTCCACTCTCAGCAAAAACACAGGCTTAAAGACATGTAAAAAGCTGCCCACAGCTACACAACTAGGGAGTGGTGGAACCAGGATTCAAGCCGAGCCTTGTGACTCTGAAGCCACGATGCTTAGCTTCTTTCTGACCTGCCAGCCCCCAGCCAAACTCGAAATAGTTCTCCTGGTCCCTTTGACATCCCAGGGCATCGCCTCCCTGGGCCCAGTTTGGTTACAGGCCAGCAAAACTGAGGCCCGCAAGGGTACTCAGACCTTTTACTAAAGCCACCGAAGAGTTTCCGAGCTTGAGGGTTTTATAGCTGAAGGAGCATGAGCGAAGATTCCTATTCTTTAAGATTTTATCTATCTATCTATCTATCTATCTATCTATCTATCTATCTATCTATTTATTTGAGAGAGTGAGAAAGAGCACGAGCAGGGAGGAGGGAGAGGGAGAGCGAGAAGCACACTCCCCACTGAGCAGGGAACGTGGGGCTGGATCCCAGGACCCCGAGATCATGACCTGAGCAGAAGGCTGCGGCTGCTTAACCGTCTGAGCCCCCCAGGCGCCCCATCTTAATCTTGATTAAATATGCGGCAACATTTAGAGGGGGCCCCTAGCTGGCTCAGTCCAGCATGCGACTCCTGGTCTTGAGGTCATGAATTAAAGCCCCACCTGGACCTAGAGCTTACTTTAAAAATTTTTTTAAAATATGGGGTGACATTTAGAAAACACCCTGTTCTGCCAGTCTTGAGTGGTGCCTCCCACCAAGCCACGGGGCCCTGGGTTAACTCTTCAAGCCTCTTTCTGCAGGTACAGCTTTGGCCTTTGGTAATCCCCTTGAAGAGGGGCCTTGAACTTTTACTGGAAAATCCACGTAAAATAAACCTACTTGGGGAGTGAGGCGCAGGAATCTCTGTTAAACAAAATTACTAAGAACATTTTATAACGTACTTATTTGTGCTCTGCAGATACGCCAAACTCTATCAGAGAGAAGACCGGCCAAGGCACCAGTGGGGCCAGTTAGAAAGGAAGGCTCTCTTGCCATCTTTCCTTCCTAGTTCCACAACTGCTTCTCAGAGCAAAAGTTAGCTTTCGGCTCACTTCACAGGCTCTCTGGGGGCAAAGCCTAGCCAGGTACCTTTTCCAGACCACCCCACATACTTGGACTTTTTCCTCAGAAGTCAGCATTTGGGCAGAGGTAGCACTTGTCTCGCTGGAAAGTGATCTCCCCCATTCTTGGGCCTCCCTTTCTCCTCCTCCTGCTCAGACTTTGGGAACCTTCTTTGGGCGCCTACATCTGCGTCCTTGGTCTTCCTCCCCAGCCTTCTTCCCCTGGCCTGGCTTCATCTGCTGCAGAGGCCCCACCTTGCCCATTATGAAGACCACAACCCTCCCTCCCAGCCCTTGCTCCAAGGAGAAAAAGGGCTCCGGTCTGGTTTAGCCTGGCCAGAGGGAGGGGGCCAAGTGAGTATACCCTGCTCTTCTCTAGGGTCCCCTACTCTTCTCTAGGGTCACTGAGGCCGGCATCCTAGGGGCAGTGCTGAGGGCCAGTTTCAGCTCCGGCGCTGGGGGCGCATGCCAGCCAGACTAGGCTAGTCCCCGATCCCCTCGCGGTGCCCCACGAATCACAGCCAAAGCCCCATTTCCAGCACTCTGTCTCAAGCCAGCCCCGCCCTGGGGGTGGTTAGGTGCCTGTCAGTCATAGGTAGGCCACGCCCCTCTGGGGGGCAAAGCCAGTCTGGCGCCGAGTCCCGCCCCTGCTCTGGCCCTTGTCAGTCAAAGTCAGGCTCGGCTCCACCTCCTTTCCGTTTCCCAGGCAACGGCTTTAATAACCGCTGGCCCGGAATGCGATTCATCTTCCCTGTCTGAGCGAGGAGCTCAGATCCGCTTTCCGGGTGACCTCGGTCCGGGACCCTTAAATCCGCCAAATGGCCTCCCTCCTTTCCAGGGTCGAAGCCCACGAGCGCCTCAGCGCCCGCCCCTTGACTTCCTGCCCGGAAATCCGCGAGGTTTTCGAAGAATCCCGCGAGGCCTCTCCGGCCTTAGGCCCCAACCCCCGGTTTTTTCGCGGTGGACGAGGCTGCCGGCCCAGCCTCTTGCGCTGGCCTCCCACGGTTTAGGAAGCGTTTACTGAACTCTGCTGAGAGTGGCTCTGTGCCCGGCGCTGGGTAGAAATGGCCTGTTAGGTGAACCGAGGCCCTTCCCGTCTGCAGGGACACAGCCAGTGCCCAGCAGTCATTAAGCCTGCCTCCGTCCCCGCCACGTCAGTCTCCCTGCCTGTCACAGCGATCGCCGACCCGATGCTGATGCGTTCTTTTGCTAGGAATCCTGGAGGGATCTCGACCCGGTTGCATCATTCCCTCCCAGGGAGCTTCCTTGGTAGCTTCCTCCTCTCTTTCTAAATATACGCACCTTTTACCTCCCGGGCAGTCGTCCCAACTCAGGCTGCCAGAGGGACAGCAGCAGCCCTCAGCTTTGCGTCCCAGCCTCCTGCAGCTTCTCCTTCTTCCTCCAATCTTACACCAGCAAAGTTCTGCAACTGAATAACGACCCGGAGAACAGGGGAGGAACCCCGCATAGCTTGGGCCACATACACAACCCCTTCCCCCTCCCACCCCATCCATCCATCCGTTAGGAGAGTAACCGGCTCCTGTTAACAAGCCACGAGCAGTTCCTTCAAGGTAAGGTGCTTGCTTATGGAACAAGAATTTGCTGTGGAAATCTATAAACTCACCGGTCAGCCACCTATATTATTTTCTGACTGAAGACCTTCCTTCTCCTTTCACCAGCAAGTCCTCAATCAATTGCAACTTTTATTTCCCAGAAGAAGCACTTCTGGTTTGGGTTTTAATTCAAGTTATTTTGTGGAAAGCGACAGTGCTTGTGGCTAGCCGCAGTCAACAGAGGTGTCCTGGAAGGACTCTGCAGTAGCTCTCAGTACCAGAGGTGGGACTAACCAGTCTGGCTGGAAAGAGCGAGAAGCTGGGCAGCTCTGGGGCCTCAGCAACTGGAGTTTATAGACACCACTGTTAAGGTAACAGCTTCAACGGCTCCAGTTTCTGATCTGCCCATTCAAGAAATCGGTGCAGGTTAGATCAGCTGTCTCCTCTTAAGAGGTGGCCAGAGGTCAGGGTCAAGTTGCAAGGACATTGGACATCATTGCTTCAGGTCTACCTCTACGATTGGGGCTGTTCCCAAGGTAACTGTGAGCTGGGAATCGCCATGATTGATATTTACTACAAAATGTGTTATTACTGGTCCCATGCGTCTGTAGTTCTCTCCAGTTTAAATGAAACCGCCCCTGAGGGCTGGCACCATATCTTCCCTTTTAAAGAAAAATGTGATAAACACGGAACACAAAATTTACCATCTTAACTGTTTATTAGTGTACAATTCAATAGTGTTAAGTATATTCATATTGTTGTGAAACAGATCTTCATAAATTTTTCATCTTGCACATCTGAAACTCTATACCCATTAAACAACAGCCCACATCTTCACTTCTGTATGCCTGTAACATCCATTATACTGCCTGACTCACAGTAAGTACTCAATACAGGTTTGCTGAATTAATGAATGGAAAGCAAAGCGCCCTAAACCCCACTCACAGGTTGGTCCTCTGTAAGATCATTAACAGTGGTTCTCAATCTGTTTCGCTCCTCTGCAAACCTGAAATATGCCACATACTCACAAAGGAAACAATGGATCATCTTTAGTGACTTTCAGCCTGGAGGATGGGAGAGCATATCCTCCCAGGGAGGTTTATCAGAACCTGGGGGCTTGAAAAGTCCCTCAGGCAAAGTGAAGCTGTCCCTTGAAATGTCCCTACGCGGGCGCCTGGGTGGCTCAGTTGGTTGAGCAACTGCCTTCGGCTCAGATCATGATCCTTGAGTTCCAGGATCGAGTCCCACATCAGGCTCCCAGCTCCACGGGGAGTCTGCTTCTTCCTCTAACCTTCTCTCCTCTCATGCTCTCTCTCACTTTCTCTGTCTCTCAAATAAATAAATAAAATCTTTAAAAAGAAAGAAAGAAAGAAATGTCCCTACACAAGATGGCCAGGGAGAAGAGGAGCTCAGCCCCCTCTCTTCGGTGTCTCCAGGAGTCCCAAATGAAAGGGGGTGTCTCACGTGTCATCAGAGCCACTGTCTTCAACTCTGCTGTTTCTCTGAACCATGTCAATGCCTCTTTCCTGTGGCAGTTTGTGGCCCACGGTGCTGACCTACCCTCTACCTCTGTAGCTTCTTGGGGCTGGCACTGAGCTGCCATGACTTAAGGCATGCTGGAAAGGAGACACCTTCGCCTTTCTCTTGTCCAGTTCCCACTGAGTGGTCCCACAGCAGTGTTGCTTGGGCCTCTGGCCATATGGTTTCATTTTCATGGCCTGTTTTCCAGGGTACAAGGCATGATGGGGTGGGAGATGCTGGGTAGTAGTGACGTAAGGTTAAGTTTCACCCTACAATCTACCTAAAAGAATTCCTTTTTATAATACTCTGGCCTTCTGCTGAGCCTGGCTCTTCATGGCTGGGTTTGCTCGTCACTGCTGGTGATTTTCTTTCAAGGCCCCATTTCTGCAGGCTGGCTTCCAACACCTAAACCCTCAAGCTGTCAGACTTCCCTGCTTATATCTGACCCCTGAGTTGCAGATGAAATTCAAGTTCTTTTCCTTTGGCCAAATCAGATGACTTCCATTCAGTTGTCCCAAACTTGCCAAGACCATTAAAGAGGCTTGTTATGTAAAGGAAACAGGCATATTCCCTAAATCTGTGGTTTCCAAACTGTGTACCGAGGCATCTCGGAGTGCCGCAATGAATTTGCAGGACCGCTGCAGGACATTTTCCGTTTTCGAGGGGAACCCAGGAATATACCGCATCTGAACATTGCACAGACTACAAACTCAAGTTCATGGTTTCAGAATTAGATTGTGCTGCATTATTTTCAATGTCTTTGCAAAACTGTATTTTTGATGGTTGCCGTGACAAAAAGAGTCAAGGTGGCACAGGCAATGGGGATGGCAGTAGCCAAGCTGATTCTAAGTTTTGAGACATTATGCGGTTCTCAACATGTGCAACATCCCATTAGTAACTAACAAAGGTTAAGAATTACATACAAAGGGCATGTGCCTGGCTGGCTCAGTGGGTAGTGCATGCAACTCTTGATCTTGGGGTGATGAGTTCAAGCCCCACATTGGGTATGGAGTCTACTTGAAAGTAATAATAATAATTTTAAAAAGAATTACATAAAAAAATTCTTGGAGCACCTGGGTGGCTCAATCAGTTAAGCATCTGACTCTTGGTTCAGGCTCAGGCCATGATCCTATGGGATCTAGCAACACGTTGGGCTCTGTTGGCATCTGCTTCAGATTCTCTCTCCTTCTCCCTCCCACTCACTCTCTCAGATAAATAAATAAAATCTTTAAAAAATGTATTCTTTATTCCCCCCAATGTATAGATATTCATTTTTCAAACAAGTACAAAGGAGTTAGGCCATAAATATGTCCTTAAATTGCCTGGACCTAAGTATCTACAGGGAACTACTAGATATTTCTTTTGGTCTAGGGTACTGTGAAAAAAAATTACTAGAAAACTAAGGGTTCTATAATTCTAGAAAGTTGGGAACCCTTGCCCTAAATGCATGAGGGAAGAAATGAAGGCATGAGGGAATATCACTGGGGTGTATTGGGTCTCAGATCTGCCCTCTGTAAACTCCAGGCACTGTGCCTTTGTAGGAAATTCTCTCTTATTGAATTCTTAATAATTCTTTGTGGGAAGTTCTAACCTTGTTTCAGTGATCCCGGTTGTTCACGGTGTGATGAGAGGGTGGTAGAGAGTCCCTAGGGACTGGGGATGGCGGTGGAAACTTAGAAGTCAGAGGCGCGTTGGCGGGCCCGCTGCGATCAGAAGCGAAGGAGAGAATGGAGGCTGAGGACCCTCCAGGCCCGGCTCTGCTCTGCATCAGGGGACGCGGCGGCATGGGGCAGCCAAGTCTCGCTAGTAAACTCCACCCGGAGACCTGCCCCCACGCTGCGCCCCCTGGAGGCCACACTGGGTCCGTTGGATCGGACCGACAGGCTGGCTGTAGCCTCCCCACTGGAAATCTGGGGCGCTTTGAGCCCCAACCCATCCCGTGCAAGGGAGAGGTGGCTGCCAATGGGCCCCACTCAGGTCTGCGCTTCTCCCTCCTTCCCCACCCGCATCCTCAGGTGACTAGCGGACGCCTTCCTGGAGCGGAGACGGCGGAACTGGCGGGTCCCTAGCTACCCGGCTCATACATTAAAGATGTCATTAAAGATGCGGACGCGCCGGGACTGCGGTGCCACAAGCATGAAGACAAATTTTTAATCCCGAGCAAGAAGATGCCGGGAGATGGGGGGGCGCGGGAGAAAAATGAATTAGGTTTTTATTATGTGTTTTATTATGCTGTAATTGAACAGGATTAGGTGAGAATACAATATATTTCTGAGGCGGCTGGAGGGGGAAGGGGGCGGGAGAGAGGCTGACAGCGAGCGAGAGACAGCGAAACCCGCAGAGAAGCCGCGGCTCCGGGGCTCGGCAGTTCCCAGGGGAGGCGAAGAGCGGCGCCGACCCGGCTGGTGGGCCCACGTGCCACCCCCACCAGCCCCCTGGCGGTTTGGGCCAAACAAGGGTGGATGAGGGGAACTGTATAGGTGGGACTAGGTTGGCTACAGGTCCTGCTAGGATATCCTGGGAGGGGTGGGAATGAGGAACGGACATGAGAGGTGGAGAGCTTGGGAGCTCACGAACCCACTCCAGAAGGGAAACTGAGTCTCAGAGGGGCAGCGGCGCGGCTACGAAAAGGCAAGGCGCTCTGGAGGCATTAGGGGCCCGGAAGCCTGAGAAGGCACACTTGTGCCTTCGTGTGCACAAGTGTGCCCTGCACACGTCGGGCACAAGCCTCATGGGTCGGCAACATTTCGGAGCGCCCACATTGCGTCCGGGCCTCGCTTATTGCAGGGCAACCCTTCCTCCCCCCACATCCCGTCCAACTCCTGTCACCTCTGAGTAGATCCGTACGTACTCAGGCCTAACCCAGCACCCCCACCCACCCCCGCACGCGCCTCCAGGAGGCCTACTCAGGTGGAGGGCGCCCAGGTGAGCCCCCGCGCGCGGCTGAGCTCACCGCCCTCTGGCCCCCGGAACCGCCTCCCTCCCGGGGGCGCGGGCCGCCGGGGCCCAGCGGCTTCATTAAGGGCCGCCGCCAGCTCCGCGTCTCACCTGCTGCAGCGCCCCTCGCGCTCCGCCAGGGACCCGCTCCTGGCGGTGATGAAGAGGCCCATTAGCCGCTTCTACCTTTAGGGCGGACTGGGCCGCTCTCCCCACTTCCCAATTAGGACATTAGAAACCGTCAACTAAGATTAATAGTTGCCCGGCTCCGGGGCAGGGAGAGAAGCCCAGATACCGCAGCAGCGCCGCACACTCGGCTCGGGCCAACTCGGTGAGCGCTGGGCGAACCACCTGCCGCCGCCATCCCTGCCTCCACCCCCATCCCTCCGCCTTCTTCCCCTCTTCCCCTGGGCTCCCCTGGAACTCTCTCAGGTGAGCCCCGCAATAGGGTCGGGAGTGTCAGAGACCTGAACCCTGTTCTGTGCGCGGTCTCTGCCCTGGACGCGCTCCAAGGCAAGGCGAGGTGGGGAGGAAGGTGCGCCCTCTCCAGGAGACTCCCCCAGCTTTCCCAAAGACTCGGTCTAAGGACTTCTGATCTTAAATAATGGACGAATTATCGCTTTCTCAGAGAGGCTTCCTTGACCCTCTCTTCCCCGAGTCGATTCCTCCTCTTATTCTTGCTCATTGCCCCGTCCTACTTTTCAGAATATGTACCATATGTTTGCTCTTGCCTTTATTTGTGATTATATCATCGCTATCTGTCGCCCTCACTGGGCTGTGGGCTCCAGAGAGAAGGGACCATCGTTTTGCTCACGTTGGGCTCTGAAGCAGGTTCAGTAATTGTGTGTTGAATGAGTTAGTGGGCGACAGGCGCTCCCCGCGTTTTTATTGAAACATCCACTTTCTGCGCAAGCTCCCTCCGCTCCCTTCTTAAACAGCCACATAGCCCGGGCACTCTTCCTTCTCATTTATATCGCGATGGTAACTTATTATTTCCATGATTATCTGTTCAAAGTCTTCTTCCCCTTGAGGGCATAAGCGCCTGGGGGGCGGGCAAGGGCTGCCGCCCACCCCCGCCCGGCCTGCCAGCGTGAGCTCTGCACTTTGTCCGGCTGATTATTGTGTCTGAGGGCGCGGAAGCTTTAGAGCTCTTCCAACCCTATTCTTTTAAGGACTCTGTAGCCTGAAGAGGCAAGTGACTTGCCTGAGGTTGCACAGCTAGCTGGAAGCAGAACTAGGATGAAAACTACTCTCCTAACATGCTGTGATTTTTCTCCAAAGATCACATCATGAGGGGATCATCCTGGGGAAGCCCCTTCTGAACTCGGAGGTTTCTAGGACTTGGGGGCTTTGGGGGGCGGTCCCAGGTATCTCTTCCTTTGGGGCTGGTGGTGATCCAGAACTAGGTTTTCCCCCTCCCTTCAGGGTAAAGAGTTTGGGGCCCAGGGACGACCCTATACACTGTGTCGACAGGGGCAAATACTTGCAGTTAAGTTTCAGCTTTAGTTTATCTTCCCGGGATGTAAAAACTAGGGGAGTCCCCTCTACTGCCCTAGAGGGATGTGAACTATCTTTGGTCTCGCGCCCCCTCCCCCACCCCACCCACCCCGTGGAGGAAAAATAATGATTTAGAAGAAGAAAATGAAAGGGCACCTTAGAGGAAGTGCTACAACCCAGACAGTGGGGGCCTGAGATCTTCCTTCACCTGTCACATCCCCAGTGTCACCTCTCTGGAGGTGGGGCCTGGCCGGAGGGCCCCGGGACTGGGTTTGGGGATAGGGGTAAGATCGATACTTCAGTGGGTTTAGATGACCGCAGGCTTTCACCTTGCAGATAATGGGGTGAGCGGCGGTAAACTCTAACCGACTGAGCGGGCTCCCCCGGCCTTAATGAGATAATCAATACTTGTTCTCGGCTTAATTTCCATCTAATTGCTCTTTAACGACGCCGGATAATGGGCCGCCTCCTGTGAGGAGAGAGCTGGCTGGGAATCCGACCCGCCTCGGACTCCCGCCCCTCCTCCCCCCGGGCGGAGTGCCCTCGCGCAGGTGGGCTGGGGGCTCACCCCGCTCCCCGGGGCGGGGCTGGAGCTCCTCCACCCGCCTCCTCGCCCCGCGCCGCCACCCGCCTGCGGTGCTCTCGGCCTCCCGCAGGGGGCGCTCCAGGCCTTGGCTGCGGGATAGCCGGCAGGGTGCGGGGGGCTGGGTTCACGCCATTCCCCTGCCTGAGCCACGCAACCGCGCGCTGCCCTCACCCCGCGACCGCGCTTAGTCCTCCCTGCTACCCACCCGGCCCCGTAAGTCGCGGCTGAGCCCCCGCGCCGAGGTGAAGGACCTCGGAGCGAGTCCTTTCCTCCCTGTCCTTCTCATGTCCCTGCACTGCAGGGGGCTGGTGGCCCAGAGACTTTAGGGTAAATTGCTGCACCTAAGAAAGGCTTCAATGCCATGTTCCCCTGTGAGGTAGCTGGGCTGCCTCCTGCAAAGGAACCTGGTTGGTTACCACAGACCACTCAGACTGAGAGGAGAGAGGGGCAAGGAGGAAGGCGCGGGTGGGACCCCTCAGTCCCATGGCTCTGAGGCTCGCATGGCCCCCCAGCTCAGACACCCACTTCCACCCACCCCAAACCCCCACCCCAAGCGCCCATAGCCAGGAGAGCTCCTGCCGACAGCAGGGGCAGGAGTGTCAGCCATAAACTCTCACCCTCTATCTGCCTATCTCAGCGCTGGAGCATCTAGAAGTTCTCCCCAAAGCCTCTCAAGGGTCCGGTCCTCCCAGGAGACTGACCTGCCTCCCTCGCCCAGCCCCAGCTCATCTCTCTTGCCTTCTCTCTCTCTTTTTTTTAAGATTTTATTTATTTATTTGACAGAGAGAGAGAACAAGAAATCACACGGAGGCAGAGAGGCAGGCAGAGAGAGGGGGAAGCAGGCTCTCCGCCAAGCAGAGAGCCCGATGCTCGATCCCAGGACCCTGAGATCATGACCTGAGGTGAAGGCACAGGCTTTAACCCACTGAGCCATCCAGGCGCCCCTTGCCTTCTCTTGTTACTCACTGTCAATCACCCTGGCCTCAGGGGCCCAGATGTTATAACCCAGGATGCGCCCCATCCTGGTTTTCGGCCCCCCAGGCACACGCTCGCCCGCATCTCTAGGGCTTGGCTGGGGACATGGGACATTTACAGTCATAAACCGCCCGCTGCAGTTCTGGCTCCAGGTGCCTTGAAGTTAGCCTGACAAAGAGACCAGTGACAGCTCAGGATAGCATGATGGCTAGAATCATGCCTGGGACCTAGGCAACCCCAGGGTCACGTCTTGACTCTGTTGCTTTCTGGTCAGTGTGACAGCGGGCAAACTTACCCACAGGTCCGAACCTCAGTGTTCTTATTTAACACTAAGGTTAATAATCCTACCTTACAAGGCTTTGTAGGTCTGAAACAAGCTCGTGTGTGTAAATTGCCGGCCACAGTACCTGGCATATGGGAACCATTGGCTAAGTGGTCGCTGTTGCTGTTTTGTTGCAAATTAGAGCCAAAGAACCATCTAGTTCAAGGATCATAACTGCAAAGGCCGCAGGGGCAGGCAGGAGTCTTAAATGAGGAAAGCTGGTCCCATCATCAGGACTGTGGGGAGCCGCAGAGGGCCAGCCCCTCCCAAAACAGCAGCCAGTGCTTATCTTCAATGGTTGCTGGATGGACCAAATTCCCCAGTTTTTCTTCCCTCCTCCTCCTCCTCCTCCTCCTCCTTCTTCTTTTTGGCAGCACCAGCAGCTTGATATTAGCTCTGACTTTTCTTACCTCCGATTTCATACTAAGAGCAGCTGGGAGTTCTCCCTTCCCCCTCAGTTTCTCTGAACATCCTGGCCTGATGACTCTGGCCCCCAAATTCTGGAATTTTTATATAAAAATGCTCACTACAGAAATATTGGCAATAGATAAAAACTCAAAAACACTGTGCCAAATACAACATATCTGAAGGCTGAATTCGCCCTCATTTCTCCGAAGAAACTGAGGTTCAGATGGGTCGCAGCTGCTGGCAAAGCTGACTGGAAGCCCGGATTCGAAGTCAAATAAGAACTTCCATGAGGCCCTTCCTACCCTGTGGGGCCTTTTCAGCTGCACCCACTGCAGAGGCGGCCAGCGTTAGCCCCTGGCACCTCCTGAAGCACAGGACCTGGGTCCCAGACGTCTTAGCTCTTCTGAGAAACCCGAATTCTTTAACAAATGCTGTAGAGGACAGCGTGACATTAAGTCAAGTCTCAGGACCAGGTCTCAACTTTGTTTAAAGCGCCATTTTCTACACATTTTTTGAGCCCAACTTCAGTGTGATTCTACTTAAAAAATTCCCACTTGGGTCTCCCTCGATGGGGAGACAGAGCCAGCCGGAGGCTTGCCAGACACAGTTCTCCGGATTGCTACCTCTTGGTGCCTCTCCTCCTGTACCTTATCGTTGGGGGAGAGGGTGGAAATGCACAAAGGGATCTGGGGTTTCATGTGGCTGAGCGTTTTGACAGGTGAGCTTATGGGTTTGTTTGTTTGTTTGTTTGTTTGTTTGTTTGTTTGTTTTTGAAGATTTTTATTTGTTTGTCAGAGAGAAAGAGCACAAGCCATGGCAGGAGCAGGCAGAGGGAGAAGCAGTTTCCCCACCCAGCAAGGAGCCTGATGCGAGACTTGATGCCAGGACCCAGGATTCATGACCTGAGCCGGAGGCAGACGCTTAACCCACTGAGCCACCCAGGCGTCCCTGCTTATGGGCTTCTGAACATGCACAGATCCTCGTGTTGGTTCTTTTTTTTTTTTTAATATTTATTTATTTATTTATTTATTTATTTATTTATTTATTTATTAGAGACTGAGAATGAGAGGGGAGAAGGTCAGAGGGAGAAGCAGACTTCCCGCAGAGCCGGGAGTCCAATATGGGACTTGATCCTGGGACTCCAGGATCATGACCTGAGCCAAAGGCAGTCGCTTAACCAACTGAGCCACCCAGGCGCCCCGTGTTGGTTCTTTATAGGCTTTTCTTTCTTCTTTTCTTTCATTTAAAAATTTTATTTATTTGAGAGAGAGCACACACAGGAGAGAGCATGAGCCGGGTGGGGGAGGGGCAGAGGCAGAGGGAGAAGCCGACTCCTGAGCAGGGAACCCACAGGGCTCGATCCCAGGCCCCTGGAATCCTGACCTGAGAGGAAGGCAGATGCCCAACTGGCTGAGCCACCAGGCACCCCTAGCCTACTTTTTCTTTTCTTTCTTTCTTTCTTTCTTTCTTTCTTTCTTTCTTTCTTTCAAGATTTTATTTATTTATTTCACAGAGAGAGAGAGAGAGAGATCACAAGCAGGCAGAGAGGCAGGCAGAGAGAGGGGGGGGAAGCAGGCTTCCTGCTGAGCGGAGAGCCCGATGCGGGGCTCGATCCCAGGACCCTGAGATCATGACCCAAGCTGAAGGCAGGGATCTTAACCCACTGAGACACCCAGGCATCCCCTCTAGCATGTATTGAGCTCCCACACCCTGTACCTTCTACACATCCCCAATATCCGGGACCATTAACCTTGGACGCCCTTAGCCTATTCTTTCTAACACGTTTGTTCAGATAGTGCTGACTTGCCCCCACTGACCAGAGAGGCCGCTATTCTCTGGTCGGGATTATCCTCACCATGTTCTGATGCTTGCCTAGGGCCCAAGGTTCTCTACGTGGTGTGGTTTGGGAACCCTCCCCAAAAACACAATGAGGGAGACAGCAGGGAGGGAAGGGAGAAAAAGCAAACAGTGCATCAGGGAGCGTGTGCTCCAGGGGGAGACTCGTGCTCCAGGATGCCCAGGCCTTCACCATGGCATTAATTCCTGTTGAGCATATCACTCAAGCAGAGTCAATAAAATGTGACCCTGTGATTTGATATATTGATTTTTTTTTTTTTCTGGGAGCCATAAGTATATGCAGGTGGAAGCTGTTTCTGGCCTTCTCCCCTAGCTGCTTGGAAGAAAATATTAGGGGTGGATTCATCAGTTTGAATATACTTGTGTGACATTCAGGAGAGAAGTCTGGGCCAGAGGTGGAAATCTGGGAATCATCTGGATACACAATCACGGTATAAGGAAGAAGGAGTCACTACAGAGATGCCAAAAGAAAGCTAGCTCCCTGACCTCGCTTACAGATAATTGTCTTCAAGTAAAAAGTAAGGTGAGATTGAAGAGGCTGCCACCTCGGAGAACATCACTGGTCATCACTAGATCATTCCTTCTGAGTGCGCCGTAATGAACCGTGGACTTCAACCAGCGACCCTGGGGCTCGAGCCTTGCCCACAACTGCCGCAACAGGTAGATGTAGACTGCGAAAATGTGTATTTAGCTTTCCTGACAACTAGCCTCCTTTCCCTTCAATGACTTTTTTTTAAAGATTTTATTGTTTAAGTGATCTCTATGTCCAACGTGGGGCTCAAACAACCCCGAGATCAAGAGCTGCATGCTCTACTGACTGAGCCAGCCAGGCGCCCTTCCCTTCCATGACTTTTGATAGCAATTTAAAAAGCAACTTATTGGCACCTGGGTGGTTCACTTGGTTAAGCATCCAACTGGTAGTTTTGGCTCAGGTCATGATCTCAGGGTTGTGGGATCAAGCCCCACACTGGGCTCAGCGGTGAGTTTGCTTGAGATTCTCTCTCCCTCTCCTTCTGCCCCTTCTTCCCACCCCCCTGAAATAAATAATCTGTTTAAAAAATAGTATCATAGCAATGTCAGTATCTTGGTTCTGATAATCATACTATGGTTACATAAAATGTTATCATTGGGGTAGGGTAGGCAAAGGGTACATGGGAAATTCCTGTGCTATTTTTGAAACTTCTAGGTAAAGGTTAAATTATTTCAAAATAAAGTTTATTTTTAAAAAAAATCCAGGGGAGGAATCCTTGTAGACTGCCATCTTAGAATCCTAGGCTCTAAAATATTTACTTAATGGCTAAAATTTAGAAGACCGACAATACCAAGTGTTAGCAAGGATGTGGCACAATGGCACTCATTAATTGCTGGGGACTGTGTGAATTGATAGAGTCTCTTTGGGAAAATGGTTTGGTAATAACTACTAATGTTGAATGCATGTATATCACAGGACGCAGCAATTCCATTCCTAAGTGTATCACAATTTACATAGACGTCAAAACCAGGTAAAATTAAGATACAGAGTTAGAAACGGTTGTCTAGGAGGAAAATGAGGGATTAATGGTTGTGATGGAACATGATGGAGTTTCTAGGAGTTAACAATGTTCTATTTCTTGACTCAGATGGTGATCACATGAGTATTCATTTTATAATAATTAATTAAACTAGATCTCCATTTTGTGCATTTTTCTCCTTGTCTGTTGCACTTCAAAATGGCGGGGGGGGGAGGGGTTAAAAAACAAAAAGAGAACAAGAAATGTAAAAAGAGTCTAAGTGATTTAAACATCCTTTCTATGTTTATTTATACATAATATGGCCAAGTCATCAGGTCAGATGGAGCTACATTCTCTATCTCAAAGGTGGATGGGACACTGGGGGTTGGGGTGAGGAGAGTTGCCTCTTTGGATGTAGGAAAAGTAAATTAAAGAAATTTTCACCTGCTCTTTCTCTGCATGTCTTAAAGCTCATTTAAACTGACTTAATGCCTATAGGTATTCCAGATAGCCAGTCTCCTGGGTATCCCAGGTCTCATTTGGTAACATTATTTGTAGCTGAATTATGTTTCTCTTTCCACCTGACTGTCCCATGTTTCTAAATTGATCTCAGCATCCTAATTTACCTATAAAAATAGGCTCTACTTTTTTCTTATGGAAAATAATTTTACAAGATAAAGAAATAGTGAGCATTATATACAACCATTTGCCTCATTTCAAATTGTCTTTGGGTGGCTTTTTAAAAAAGATTTTATTTATTTACTTATTTAATTTTTTTTGAGAGCAAGCATGAGCAGGGCAGGGGGAGGGGGGCAAGTAGGGCAGAGGGGAAGGGAGAGGGACAAGCAGTCTATCCGCCAAGCCGGCTAGATCCTAGGGCTCTGAAATTATGACTTGAGCCAAAGTCAGACTCTTAACTGATTGAGCCAAGACACCCCTGTCTTTAGGTGTTTATTGATGATACATATAATAAACAGTATCCATATACTTCTCCTTTTTACTTAACCTTATCTTCCCATACATATTTTTCACTTTGACTAAGTTCATCTATGGTAGGTTTCTATAAGCTATTCCATCTCAATTATCTATGTTGAGCCTTTTTTGACTTAAGTGATTCTAATGTTCACAGGAAGCACAATTCCTCTGTATCCATCTCTAATGGGTCAGTTTGGACCATTTGTTTCACTTCTGCTTCTTCATCAAAATTGCAACCCCACTATTTTCACCAGCTGTGTCAAAACAGGGTTCATGAAGTGACAAGTTAGAATGTGCGGTCTTCCCAAGTAATTTCTAAAAAGATTTTATTTATTTGACAGACAGAGAGAGAGAGAAGCAGGGGAAGCAGCAGGCAGAGTGGGAGGGAGAAGCAGGCTCCCTGATCTGCAGGGAACCCGATGCAGGACTCCATCCCAGGACCCCGGGATCATGACCTGAGCAACCCAGGCACCCCCGTCCCAAGTAATTTCTTACAAGATACACACTGATCCTTTACACCTTGTTTCATCCTATGCTATTCATCTGCATAAGACCCATTTCATTCTGTTGTTATAGTTAACGGTTATTTCATGGATCAGTGGCTGAAAGAAAGTGAAGATATGATAGCCTGTGAAGTGCAGGCTATGGTTCACAGTGGAAAGCAAACTACATTCTAGACCTCATTCTCTCTCCAGTCCAGGCATCTACAGCCAAGGGTGTGGAGGAGAAAGAAGCAGGACTATCTGTTCTTCAAGAAATTTTAACTTTACTCTCCTCACTGAATCTAGTCTCCCTCATCTAGATGCGAAGATGGGGCCACCTGGCTCCTCTCCTGGCAGTACTCACATTATCTAAACTAGAAAATCCTTTTCTTGTGGCCCAACAGTTTTGCATGACCCAAAGTGAGCCAACATTTTCAAAGCATGGATATGCAACACCTGTGCGGGAATAGATGTTACTGAATGTGTTTTGCAGTCTGAATGGATAGTGTCAGATGATGGGGATCTGGGAACATATCTAGACTTTCAAATTGTCTTCTACAAAAAGTTCCCTTCTAAAAATATTCTTACAGCATGTGGTGTTTTTACATCTTTAAAAAATGTTTTTACAAATGTGGAACAAATATTTCCTTAATGAAAGCAGATCTGTATAGTCCACATTTTCAGTGCCTACTGTTTGCACGGTCATGTTATTGTCACCAACCGGAAGCCCACCAGAGGGCGCTCGTTCCCCGTCTATGCAGCCTTCAATCAGCGACTCAGAAAATCCAAGTTAAACTTGACTTTCACACACAGGAAGTCTTTCATACTTAATCCACAAATATTTACCGAGAATTTACTGTGCTGCCAGTCGCAAGGCTAGGTGCATAAGATACAGTAAAGAGTTAGGCACGATTCCTAATACCAAACGCTTAGAGTATAGCAAAGACTCAAAGTAAACAACCGGGTACAATTAAGTGGGGTAAGTGAAGAGTTTCTAGGTCTGGGGAGTTTGTTGTTTTTTTAAGGTATTATTTACTTATTAAGAGAGAGACAACAGAGAGGCAGCACAAGCAGGGGGAGTGGGAGAGGGAGAAGCAGGCTTCCCCCTGAGCGTGGAGCCCAACATGGGGCTCCATCTCCGGAGATCTTAACCTGAGCCGAAGGCAGACGCTTAAGGACTGAGCCATCCAGGCGCCCCTGAGTTTGCCGTTTAAATACTGGCTCCCGGTCTTAGAAGCCGGTAACAATTCATTATGAGATTCCCCAAGGGCTTCCGGTGGGCGTACTGGAAGTGATCTCCACCCTCAAGGTATTTTGTAATTCAGAGCCAGAGACCAGCTTGATCGGCTCCATTAGTCAGCTCCGAAATTTCATGTCCCTTCCTACACCCTCCCCCGTTTTTGTTTTTTGGGGTTTTTTCGGCGCTTCGTGCAGTTCTCTTACAGTTCACTTCTGCTCTAGGTCAACACTTCAGTTGGACCCAGGGCCTAGGACAAGGGATTACCCACAACTATCAGCAATCGCTGGCTCCGCCCACTCTTTTTCCGGTTTGAAACCCGCGGGCCTTTCCTGCTTTGAATTCCTAGACTTCCTGTTCTGAGTCTCGCGACAGTTTCGAGACATCGCGTGAAGTGTGCTCCCTGTCCCGTTGGAGTCTCGGAGATCCGGGGTACTGTGTATCCGCTTTGGTCCACCTCGTGAGAGCCCCCCCCCCCGCGCCAGGAGTGAGGTGCATGCGGCCAGGGAACCCCTAAGTGAAAGGGCTTGGCCGAGTTCGAGTCCGGAGGGAGAGTCCTGGACCGCATCCGGGAGTTTTGACTCTCCAGGCCTTCAGTACGCATGCGGAGCCGATCCCCTGGGCGGTGTGGAGGCTGTCGCCCGCCCTGAACTTCGAGGCTGGTCAGGAGTCCCAGGTCCAGGCCGCTAGGCCGGCGGCCAGGTTCTTCTGGGACGAGACTGACTAAATACCGTCACCTCCCCTGCTGCAAAGCGCGGTTTCAGCTCCTTGCAAACTGGACTGCAGCGCGGCTTCTGTAAGCCGCTTGGGGCAGGCTAAGGCGGGGCCTGGCAGACCCCCGGTAAGGCGGGCGGGCCTCCAGGAATGCTCTCCTCCCCACCCCCAGCCCAAAGTGCCACGGTGGCGCTGGTGGCGGCCGCGAGACCGAGTGCCTCCGTCCCTGGCGGCCTTGCAAATGTAACCTGTAATCCCGACCCGGAGCGAGGTCGCCGCCCCGCCCACCTCTCCCTGCGGCTGCTGGTCAGCTGCGACCTCTATAACCAGTCGGGCGAAGCACCTGCCGGATGTGGGGAGGGAGGAGGAGAGCAGTTGTGGGGTGGCAGATGGAAGCGCCAAGTCTCTGGTCAGCGCCTTGGTAGGGAAGCTGGACGGACAAGCCTGCAGTAGCCCCCGGCAAGCCAGCCCTGGGCTGCGGGGAGACTACGTTGGTTGGCCCTGCCCTCCAGCAGCGCCCGACTTGGCAGGAGAGCTCCTACCGCTTCCCCATTATGCAGCCGCTCTGGCAGACCCCAGGGACTGTAAAGTCCGATGGGATAAGACCTCGACCTTCGCTCAACTCTTCCAGCTTCCCAGCCACTCCCACCCCCCACCCCACCCTGTCCCTTGTCTTCTCGCAGCTTCGGTGTCCGGTTACGGCTCCTCACTTCTCACTGTGACTTTGGCCCAGCTAGGGGAAGTGGCCCAGGAGGGTCCCGTGCGGCTGCGTGAAATTGGCAGCTTCAGACCTGGAGGGAGGGGGTTGAGTGCGACGTCGAGAGGCGGGGAGAGGGGCGGAGGAGTTGCTCTCTGAGTCCAAGTCCGTGGGCTCTCTCAGAGATCCTCAAGCCGGAGCAGAGGTGGCTGGCAGGCCTAACAGACTGTTGGCCTCTGCTTTCTTTCCACCGCCTGCTTGTTCCGACCGGAGACACGGCTGTTCTGAAGGGCTCAGTCCTGGACATTAGGTGAGCGCTCTGGGCCCGGGGGCATTACTTCTTCCCCGTTCCCACCCTTATTAACAACGCCTTATTAGTTCTGGGGCCATCAATTCTCATCCTCCTCTAGGGCACGAAACTTCAGAGCAGGATGGTCTGTGGTGCTGCCGCTGGTGTGTGTGTGTGTGTGTGTGCGCGCGCGCGTGAACGCTGGTGCTTGAGCTTTATTACCCGTTCTTCACATCTCTCCCCAACCCCAGAAACACAGTCCAATCAATAACTGCATGATTCCCAGAGTCACCATGCCTGTGTGTGGAGGGTCTACTTGACGCCAAGGCAGAAGGGGAGGGGGCAGTGTGCTCGGGTCAAACTTTGGTACAAGAACGGTGAGGTCGCTTCTGACCTCCTGACCTGGCTTCCCTCTCTGGCAGGGTGCCACGAACGCGCTGATGCCCGGAGCGCTCGCAGGGCTTCCAGCTAACCATGCCACAGCCGCCCGCAGCCGCCCTGGCGCCGGCCTCGCTGCTCCTGCTGCTGTTGCTGCTGCTGCTGCTGCGGACGCCGCCCCCAACAGGCGCGCGGCCGTCCCCGGGCCCCGATTACCTGCGGCGCGGCTGGCTGCGGCTGCTGGCGGAGGGCGAGGGCTGCGCTCCCTGCCGGCCAGAAGAGTGCGCCGAGCCGCGGGGCTGCCTGGCCGGCCGGGTGCGGGACCCGTGCGGCTGCTGTTGGGAATGCGCCAACCTCGAGGGCCAGCTCTGCGACCTGGACCCCAGCGCCCACTTCTACGGGCGCTGCGGCGAGCAGCTTGAGTGCCGGTTGGACGCGGGCGGCGACCTGAGCCGCGGAGAGGTGCCGGAGCCTCTGTGTGCCTGCCGCTCGCAGCGCCCGCTCTGCGGGTCCGACGGCCGCACCTACGCGCAGATCTGCCGCCTGCAGGAGGCCGCCCGAGCTCGGCCTGACGCCAACCTCACGCTAGCGCACCCCGGGCCCTGCGAATCGGGTACGCACGGCCCGCGGGCCCTACCCTCGGCACTTAGGGCACTCGAGGCACCCGAGGCGTTGCTCCCCGACCTCCGGCTGAATTGATCTCTGACGAGAGGAGCGAAGAAGATAAGGGCGGGGAGTCCTCGAGTCCAGTGTAAGAGCCCGCTCACGCGGCTGGTCCGCAGAGACGAGCACCTTCAAGGTCCGAGCTCTGTCCACACGCTGTGTGCCCGGAGGCGCGTGGAAGCCCCAGACTCGGCCGGCAGGGACCCACCCTCCGAGGGAGCAGGCACAGAGCCAATGACTGGTCTCAAAACTGCGAGAGCAGAGACTGCCAGGCTTTGCCCGGACCGCTGGGGCCCAGGCTGCGAGACTTGGGTTCCAGAGAGATGCAATCGTGTTTCTCTCGGGCGGATTCCGATTTCGTAGAGCAAGCTGTTCACCCTGTCTCCCCACCTCCCTCCTGTTTCTTCCGTGCCTCAGGATTTGTGAAGGAGGGGGCTCTTCCAGCTCCTCCCTCCTATCCCTGGGGGCTGTTCAGGACTCAGGTTTCCTTTGGCAGTGCTAGTCACTTTCACTTCCTGAGCCCCTTTGAGGGGTCTGGCCTGACTGCGGCCGCCAGGAAAACAAACACCGGCAGGGTCCCAACACTTTACCACACCACTGCAGGCTTTCTACCGGCTGCCCAGATCTGGTTTCAGGTTCTCTGCCTTTCCCACGTGAGCATCCCCCCTCCCCTGCCCCCTTCGCTGGTCTCAGGGTGTGTGTGTTAGGGGGGAAGGGCTGCTCGCGGGGCGGGGGCTTTGGCAACTGGGTCTGGTTAGGAGGGGGGAAGGGAGGGGAGGTGTTGCATACACGTAGAGCAGCATAGGGGCCTCGTGGGGGGAATGAGGGCAGGGGAGAGATCAGGGATGAAGTATCTGCTTGTACCTCTCTATTCTGGAGTTTGTACCTTGCGTGTACTTGTAGCTACATTTATCTGTACCCGTGTGTACCCATCAAGTCACGTGCGGGTGTGTATTTACCTCCGCGTTGACTGTCTTCCCCCACCAACAAATCTATGATGGCTTCTATACGGGCTGCTTGCGAGGCCGGATGTGCCCGTTCTCAGGCCTCCCATCTCCGTCCCCAGAGCCCCAGATCGTGTTGCACCCGTATGATGTTTGGAACGTGACGGGGCAGGATGTGATCTTTGGCTGCGAGGTGTTTGCCTACCCCATGGCATCCATCGAGTGGAGGAAGGACGGCTTGGACATTCAACTACCAGGGGATGACCCCCACATCTCAGTACAGGTAGGAGAGGGAGCCGAGGCCTCCTCTGGGCAGCTGAGGGTCCCCCTAGAAGGACCCTGTTGACCCCGCCTCTGGCTCCAGTTCAGGGGTGGACCCCAGAGGTTTGAGGTGACAGGCTGGCTGCAGATCCAGGCTGTGCGTCCCAGCGATGAAGGTACCTACCGCTGCCTGGCCCGCAATGCTCTGGGCCAGGTTGAGGCCCCAGCTAGCCTGACGGTGCTTACACCAGGTGAGTGTGATCCCTAGGCTCTGGGAACCGGCGGGGGTGGGGGGGCTGCTGGTGGTGGATTGAGGCCCTCGAATGTGTGTCCGCATGTGTATGTGGGTTCAGAGGCGAGTATGGCTTCACTGACAGCCCCTCTTTCCTCTTCTCTCTCCTTTGACCACATGTGTTTGCAGACCAGCTGAATTCCACAGGCGTCCCCCATCTGCCATCCCTGCATCTGGTTCCTGGGGAGGAGGCGAGTGAAGAGGGCGAGGATTACTACTAGGTCTGCAGCCCCAGCCTATGGGGGTGCATGAGTGGGGATAGTATTCATCCTTGCTCTTGAAAAGTCCTGGAAGGGGGAGCAGGGCCCTTTCATTGCTTTAGTGCCCTTAAAAGGGGAAACACGGTGGTGGTTAAGTAGGGAGACAAAAGTTGGTGGAGGGTAAGGGGAGAGGCAGAGGCTAGGGGAAATGGGAAACAAAGGGGCTCATGGAGGAGGCGCCCTGGCCAGGATGGTCTCCAGCATGGACCAACCAGGCAGAAGACGGCAGCTGCCTGCTGGTCTCTAGGCTGGGTGGGAATATTGGGCAGGGCTGGGGGGATGCAGAGAAGACACAAAGAGGCAACCCGGATCCTCCACTTCTTCCTCACAGCCTTCCCTCTAGCCCTCTTCAGCCAGTCTTCTGAAATACCCTGCACCACAACTCCTACTGTTATTTTTCTAGTCCCTAACCTTTTCCTAGCCTCACGTTACCCTTCCTCAAAACTCACCTTCTAGAAATTTCCTCCCTCACCTAAGTTCCAATTGCACTTAGTAACTAGAGTCCTCTTTGCTGTGAGCCATCTGTTGTCTAGAAAAGCATAATGGAGCACGGGTTAGGCCAGTGCATTAAGATGGTCATGTCTAACTTCTGGAAAATTCGAGGCCAGGACCATATCTTATACCACCCTGTATTGGACCCTGCCTAGCACAGGACTAGGCACAGTAGGTACGCAATAAAGATGTATGAACAAACTGAGACACAGATGCACAGGTGTTTCGTGCAGGTGTGCACATGAAGACCACATTTCCCCGGGCTGCTTCCCCTGGTAGTAGGACACTGGCTTCCAGAAGCTGTAGGTCCTGCTCCCTAGGCACGTGCCTGCAGGATGTACAGGGAGGAAGCTTGAACTGGGGCCTGCCCTGCCCTCTAGGGAGCAAGTCTGAAGCCATGTGGTTGGAGAGAGGATACTCTCCCTTTCCGCCCTCCACTTGGGCTGGCCCAGAGTTCCACCCCTGCCCTGCAGGTGGGGAGCCAGGGCAAAAGCACAAACTGGATGAAGGAGGGGAGAAGCTTGGCCAGCAGTATGGGCCGCATCCTAGGCTTCCGCTAGGAATCCACCCATTTTCTTGCCGAAACTAAAGTCAGGTAAGCCAGTTTCCTTATCTGCCAACCGTGACTTGTCCTGTCTGGCCGGGGTCACTCCCCCAGCCGCAGTTTTTCACTCCCCGTATCTCTGTCCACACTCCCCGTATCTAGCCTCGGTGAGGCCCAGTGTTTATTGACTGAGTGAAGCAGAAAATGAAAACTCGAGTTCGGGAGGCCAAGACCTTGTGTGTGGATGGCGACAGTCTCCTACGCGCGCGGGCCCCGCCCGGCGTCTGGCGCCACCGCGGGAGAGATCTCAGTTGGCTCAGAGTCTGAGCTTGTGCTCCGGCCCGAGGCTGGGAGCGCGGGCTCCTGGGAGGGGCGTGGTCCGGAATCCCCACCCGAGGGCCTGGCCGTCCCTCCCTCCGGGAGCGTCCCTCCCCCCGGGAGCGCCCCTCTACAGGCTAAGCCAGAGGGCTGCTCTGGGTGACCACTCTGTCGAGCTGGGCGGCCCGAGCAGGTTCGAGACTTGGGGTGAATGCCAAGACGACTGCGGAAGCAGGAGTAGGGGTGTGAGCGGTGTGCCAGGGAGGGGGAGTCGTGTTTGGCGTCCGGACCAGAAGGCGGTCTACTCCGCACTGAAAGGGGAGACGTGGTCTGGGTTGTCGGACCCTGGCTAGTTCGCGGGGTACTCCTGCCCAGTTGTGCTCGAAGGCGCCCCCTGGCGGCTCCAGCGATTCTAGTGTGCTCACCTGCTGAGCAGAGGCTCCACCCGACCCTAGGCGGGGGTGGGGGGTGGTATCACATGCAACCCCGGGAGTCCGTACTCCTTAATCGCAGAGTATTCGAGTGCAGGTTCCTTACCGCCTCAGTTTCCCCCTCCCGGCCCTGCTGGTTGGGGCCTGAAACAGAAGGAATCCTTGCTGCTCCACACCCCCGCCCCCTCCCCGCCTCTGCTCCGCAGACGGGCTTTAATAACGTCGCTGGAAAGTGACACGCGATTTATTATTAAAGTAATGCGAGGACGGGAAAGGTTTAATAAACGCGCTGCGATGCCGAGGATTATTCACCGCAAATAAATGAGAGCGCGGGCGGCGTTTTAATAAATAATTTCCCGCTGCTCCCGGGGGAAGAGAGGGCAAGAGGAGGGGGAAGCCGAGCCGCTGCCAGAACTCCTGGCCTCGCCTCTCCACGGGTTTTCAACCTTTCCCTGCGTTTTTCGTTCGAGGTTGCTCACACCTGAAATGTGAGGTTCCAGGGGAACTGGACTCGGAGTGGCCTAGCCAGGGAGGCGGGAGGGCCTCTGTCCCACTCCACTTCCCCCACCTCTGGGATTCTAAGTGGTTTGCGTAAGATGAGCGAATGCCAGAGATCGGGAGTCTACACTATACGGTGCAGGAAGGGTTACCCGGGACCAGCCCCTCCCCAGCCGAGGGTACTAGGTCCCGGGGTCCGGCCAGTCTCTCAGCTTTTGGCTGACTCCAGCTGGCGGTCCAGGGCAGGATGTCGGGAGTACGCCGGGCTTAGGGGGCCGTGTGTACAGGTGTGTAGGAGCCACATGTCTACGAATGACCCTGACTCCCTCCTCCGCCCTCATAGGGAATCGGACTGCTTATTACTAAGAAGGCTCCTAGTAAAGGTCCTTGAACCGCGCCGTTCTGACGGGTGAAGCCCAACTCTTGGCTCACTGATGAACCGGGGTGGATTTGAGCGCTGAGCAGAACTGGGGCTCCGAGGGTGAGTCCGCCCCTCCAACAGAAGCCTGGAAGCCCGAGAGGATGAGCCCGATTTTGGAGAGGGCCGAGACTGCAGACTTTGGGGACCAAGGATACGCCCACCGCCCTGCTGGGCGGGGGAATGAGAGGGAAGCTCTTAGGGTATATCGCTCCGCAAGTTTTGTGCCTTGGCCTAAAGGGGCGATAGCTCTGGCGACACCCCTGGCCACGCTTGGGAGTACGGGAAGTGGCCAAAGAGTGCCATCTGGTGGATGTTTCTGGTTGTGGCAGCCAGGCCTGGGCCAGGGGGCCTCGAGACAGTTAAAATTGGAAAAATTTGAGTAAAAGGATGCTTCCATTTGTATTCACTAATTTTTATGACTGTGCACACATATGTGTAGTATATATGTGATATCTGTGTGTGACATATATTTAACATCTAATATATTCATAGTAGTATTGCATGTGCTTACGTGCATTGAATAAGAGGTATATATACATGTAATTACATATATAATAATATATGTTATACAAGTGGATTATCTAAAAGCATATGTGTGTGTGTGGATGACCATGTAGATACATGTGTGTGTGAGCATAAATATTGCACAGAAGGATGTATTGTTATATGCATATAGCTATATGTATACATTTACTTGCAAGTACGTGTTCCATTATGTGCCCTTCTTTCAACAAATATTTGTCACGGGCCAACATCGTTGTAGGAACTGGAGATACCTCACAGGAAAACACATTGTCCCTGTGTCCTTCTGACCTTTCAGAGCTTACATTCTGTCGTAACATGTGCGTGTGATTGTACATACACTTAGAGTAATTATATATGTGTATGTGTACGGGATTATGGGCACATGTATGTGCAACTCTGTCTACACGTGTGAGGGGCAGACAGGCTTAAACACTCCTCTGACGGACCTGGGGATTCCTTGAGTTCTTTTGGGCTCAAAAATCCAGGTCCCATCACTTAGGACTCTAGTCTAAGTGTGCAGGCATCTTAAGGCAGAGAGAAAGAGACTGGAGACACAGGTGGATTACCTTCTGGGATGCACTTTGGTCACTCCCTCAGCCCTCTAAATGCCTAGATTCTTTCTAAGTGGGTGAACAGCCATGGAAATCCACAGGGTAATGGGATGTTAATGATGTTACTCTCACATCTCAAAGCCAAGCCTCTTGGGTGGGAAGGATGATGGTTGGGATGGGTGGGAATGGGGTGTGGGAAGCTGGGTAGGGATGAGTTCTCTAAGGGCGGTGGTGGGGACACGTAGAGACTAGGAGGGATCTGGTCTAGAAGGTAGTGGTGGAACTCTGGGAGTCAGTTGTGGATAATAGAGGTGGCTTGAGGACTCTGGGAGGGATGGGCTGATAGCTAGAGAAGAGCTGGGGCCCAGGGGGAAAGAATGAGGTCAGCATCAGGGATGGAGTTGAGGGGGTGCAGAGACAGAGGTTCTGGCGGCAGTCTTGGGATGGAACCTGGAGGCCAGCTCAGATTGCGTCATCCCTGCCTTTCTCCCCACCCTCCCTTCTCCGTGCTGGGGCCCCTATGCTCTTTCATCCCCCCTCTGCTCAAGCTGGGTCCCAGATGTGCTGGTGGCAGAGGAGAGGAGTGTCGGCTCCAGGGCTTGGCCTGGCTTAGGTGACTCACTGGTGGGCGAGGTGAGGCCGGGCGCCCAGCACCACTGGGCCATGAAGCCTCATCCCAACCGCCTGGGCCACTGGCCGTCCCATTGCCATTACCAGCTTTCAGTTTGGGCTCAGGGCAGGTGGTTCAAACAAGGGTGAAGCCTGGACCTGGAAAAGGTGACAGACGCCCCCTCCCCACATACACCCACACATTCCTGGGGCTGAATTAGGAAAGATGCTTCTGAATGATTTCTTCCTTTTTTCCCTCCTGTGCTAGATGTTTTCCAGATGCAGTCAAGGCCAGAAGTCTTCAGGTACCGTCCTCGGCCCCGGTCTGTGGCCACGCCTCTGCCTGACTACTTCACTCGAGAATCAAGGTTTCTGTCCCTTCTTTGCCTCTCTTTCCTTCCTTCAGCCTCTCTTTCCTTCCCAGGGTTGAGGGCTTAGATCCCTGGGCCGTGTCCCCACTGGTCAGAGGAGTGGGGGAGGGGCTGAAGACATGGGCTGGCTCCTGGCCTGGATTTCTCTTTTTCTTTTCTTTTCTTTTTCACGTTTTCTCTGTCATGGGAGTGACCGGAAGCTCTCTGGACAGGGTGAACAGTTAGGAAAGCCAGTTTGGGTGACAAATGCTGCTCCACAATCAAATCTCACCTGGTGCCCTTGGTGGGTAGTAGCACCTTGGGAGGCGGCATGGACTCGAGGGTGCTGAAGCAGGGTCTGGAGGTCCCCGGGAGAAAAGACAGAGGCTCTGTGACGAGTGATGGGGTCTCCCAGGATGTCTCCTGGGCTGAGGACCTAGGGACAGATATTTCCTACCTCCCACCCCCACTCCCGTCCCAGATCACTGAAGCGGGGCCGAAGAAGGCCAGCGCCCCTGGACTCAGCGGGCCCTGCAGGGACCCAGGTTCTGACTCTGGCTCCCCAGCGCCCCCTGCCTCTCCCCCACAGCGTGAGCCGGTGGCAGAAAGGCTTCAGTTCTGGGGGTAGTAGTGGCGGGTAGTATCAGGGGTGGTGGCCTCTGAAGGGCAGTGATGGGTCCTTGGGGGCAGAACCCAGACTCGGAGGTCAAGGACAGCCCAGCAAGGGCACACGAGGTTTTGCAGTACAGGTTTGAACGTCAGTCCGTCCACCTTCTAAGTGCATACCCTGGGTGATTTTCTTGGCTTCCTTTCTTCTGTGTTCTCCTCTGAAAAATAATATAAAACTTGCTCTGTAGGGGTCATGACGACAGTAGAGATCTTATAAGGCGTTCAGTAAATGGTCATTTTACTACCGCTGTTTCTGGGCAGTTGAGCTGCGTGGAGATGGGGGTGGGATAAGTACAGAGCTTCCTGCCGAAGTGTGTGCTGGAGGATGGGGTGATCGCAGTCTTGGAGCCTGCCTGGAGGAGGCTTTAGGAACTGGGCCTTTGGAGGAGGGAAGAGGCTAAGGGTAGGAACTGGGCTTCCAGAGAACTTGGCAGTCTTCACCCTCACCCTCAGCCCTCCCCAGGGAGCCCCTGTCACAGCCCAGGGCTCTAGCTCTGTGCTTGCAGGGAGGGGCGTCCCCCAAACTCTCCTCCATCCATCTCTTTTATCTGGGCTGCTGAAGGGCTGGAGCTCCAATGGGGCCTCTGATGGGGAACAGATACAGACCAGGCGGAAGCAGCCGGAACTGTGCAGAGCTGGAGCAGAGGACCGGGCCAGGGGGTCAGTGAAGACAGATAAAGCTCAGAGCAGCTGGGGACTCAGGGGACCCTCAGGGCGGAGGAGCGGGAGGGGCTTCGGGCAGGCTGTGCCCTGGGAGGAGGCAAGGGCCAAGGGCCGGAAGCTTCTGATGGGGACCAGTGTCAAGGATTTCAGATGTTCAGACAAGGCCTTTCAGGACTCTTTGGGAGGAGGGAAGGAGCAGAGCTTCCTCCCCCAGGTGTGGCTGCAGGTAGAGCCGGCCAGGGATGAGGGCTGGGCTCCAGGGGAAGCCAGCCTGAGAAGGGGTGGGGCTCAAGTTCCCGGCCAAAGGCAGGGCTTCTGGGGGCTGCCTTACCTTTAAGGCGGAGATGGGAAAAGGGCTGGTAAGCTATTCTGTGATTTTAGTTCCTGTTTTAATTAACTTTGAAGGGCTTGGGGCCTCCCTGAACACCAGGGAGAGGAACAGAACAGACGTTTATTTTCCTCTTTTCTCCTTTAAAGACAATTTTATTAAATCACTTTGTTTTCATTCTGGCTTGAACATGGAGCATTTAAATGGAAAAGTAATTATTTCACCTCGTTTGCTTATGGAGAGAAGAGAACCAGGAAAGGGAGGGATGCCAGTGAGAGGAAGAGGCTGGCAGCTTTGGGCCAGACCGTGTGCGCACACACGCGTGTGCGTGCACAGACACACAATTGTGCCACAGCAATGTCTACACGTATCCCCTCACACAGGCGCACACATGGTGTACCCAGAGAAAGACAAGCCTTGTCCACACCCTCCCGAGTCGAGATGCCTCAGCCCTTGGGAGCACGCGTCTACACTGTCCTGAAGATGCTTCTTCCCCACAGCGGTGCCTGCAGGGCAAAGCTCTCTATCCAGGCACAAACACTCACTACAGATACTTGCACGTGCCCCTTAAGTGTTGTATGTGCAAGTACACACACACACACACACACACACACACACACACACTCTCTCTCTCTCCAGGTTCAAGTCCTTCCCAGCCTCTAGAGTTACGTTTTCGTCATCACAAGTACACACATAGGTTCAAACACACAACTCTCATTCTCAGACACCCAGCACCCCCTCATCAGGACGTGGGGGGAACAGACTCCGGTGAGGGGGCGGGGACATTGTTATGGAGAAGGTGGAGGAGTCACGGAACTCTCTCTCTCATTGGGTCTCCTGGGCCCCCAAATCCACCTGACCCCTAGGCCACTCCACGAGCTCCTTTCTCTGCACCTGTATGATCTTGGGAGGACTGCTTGTGACCTTGAGTCTGCAGCCGCTGGGACAGAGCTACTCCCTGCCTCCCTCCCGCTTCTCCCCTCGCCCCCTCCCACAGATCCCTGTTGCAGGGCCAGAGAAGGCCGACAGGGGGGGCGCAGGCCACACAAAGGCCAGCACCCACGTTCTAACCCAGGCTTCCCCAACTCGCCCCGCCCCACCTGGCTGTGTGGATCGGCGTCAGAGGGGTTAAAACTTCGGTAGCGCACCCCCTCCACTCCCACCCCTGGCTAGTACTTGGAGGGCCAGGTTCTCGGAGCCGTACCTGTACTTTGTCTTCATCTGTCACCCCTTCTGACAGTCAGATACATCTTGTGGGGGGGCTTGGGGCGGGGGAGCAATAATTAGCCTCTCCCGCCGCGTACCCCAAATGCTGCCTTCTCGCCTTCTCCGCCGGCCGCTGGCCAGGGCTGCAGCAGGGTCTGCAGGAGGGAAGGGAGGAGATGGAGAGGGGCGAAGGGAGAAAGCAGGCGAGGATTGAGAGGGAAGAGAGCCGCTGAGAGGAAAGGCCCTGACGTTTTTGTTGCCCTGCCAACCTCTTTTCCACACCCTTCTTTCCACTCTCTCTTCCTGGGGAATGGCGGGCAGTTGGGGGGGCTGATTAGAAGAATCGCAGAGAGCCTGGTGTGCTCACCAACTCGCAGCTCCCCCTCACTTGGGCGGGTTCAGTCCCCTCCAGAAGCCCTGGGTGGGGGAGTTGGGGCACAGCGGGCTGGGGGTGAGATTCCTGTGTCTGCTGGCTTAGCGCCAGGCGGACCCCCAAGGACTGAGGGGGCTTTCGGCCACGTAGCCCTGCGGGTCGCCATGCTGATATTTCACATTCATGGCAAATGACTAGAGCTTATGTTAACAATTAATTTTTGTTCCGATCAGTGAAAAGGAAGGGGTCTTGTGTTATTCCTGGAGAGGCAAGTGACTCCAATGCCAAGGCACCCTGGATTAAAGGCTCTCCAGATCTGCTGTGGGAGACTGAGGACACTTCTAAAAAGTAAAACCAAAACCAAAAGCCTCAGGGCAGGGTGGCTTGAATCGAGCTTAGGTAAACAGAAGACAACCTTGTCTTGGGTTAGGTCCTCCGATGAAGCAGGTGGGACTCGGGGTCAGGCCAGAGTTGTTGCAGCCAAGGACATGACTTTGGATGTGGACTATCCCCAGACAGACTGCCCTGCGTCCCAGGTGACCCCAGGGAGGAACTGGGAAGCCGCCAACAGACAGGACGGGAAGCAGAGGTGTTGCTGTCACTGGGCGGCCTGCTGGGCGTGTAGAGAGACAGGGCCCTGCCTGTCCCCCGGGGCAGCCTGAGGGCCAAGGGATTCTAGCTTTTTCCATCTCTTTGAGAAGTTGTTAGTCAAACCTGTCATCTACAGTGTCTGAGAAATAGGACCTTTTCTTTAAAGTCTCTGATAGAGCCGTGGACGCGGCTTTGTCCACGAGGCAGGATCCCTGGTTCTCATCCTGGTTCCGCCCACAGAACTGGTTTTAGCGAGCTACATGATGGAGGATAAGGCATTAACCTCTCTGGACCTCAGGTTGCTCATTTATGAAGGGGGAGCGGGGTGGACAGATGAGACACACTACACACACTGCCCGTCCCAATGTCCCGTGATCTTCTAAGACCTGAGGAACATTAACAGGCTCAAATGCGCTCTCACCTCCCCTTACACATGTCCAGAACCCTCTGGCCCCTGAGCAGCACATAAGCAGCCTCAGAGGTGCGCACTCGCTCTCCCTGCCTCCCCACCCCCCAGCCCTCCTTGCGCTCCCCAACAAGCTGTGCAACCCTGGACTCCCGATCATCTATAAAATGAGCTGTGGTTGGGAAGGAGCCTGGGGCCAGGGCATCCCAACAGAAAAGCTGACTCTGCGTGTTTCTGGTGAAAGAAAAAGAAGAAAGCCTAGCAGAGCTGGACAGCAGAGAGCCAAGGCAGGAAGTCAGCACTGGAAAGAACTTGCCAGATGGGGAGAGGGAGCACTGGAGACGGAAGAGAGCCAGGCAAGGTGAAGAGAGAGAAAAGGCTCAGCCCCCTGCAGGGGACTCCTGAGGAGAGTGAGGAGTGAAAGGCGCTGACAGCCTTGTCAGGAAATCACCTCCAAGCGCCCCACACCCTGGTCTGTCAGTTCCGTCTCCCCAGGGAGGAGCCCCTGTGAGTCACCTCGCTGCCGCTGCTGTCTGTCCCTTGGATTCCAGCCCCCAACCCCAAACACACAGCTCTCCTCCAGGAGGGAATTCATTTCTGGCTGTTATTTTCTTCACCTGGGGGAAGTGCTGGGCATTTTGGCAGCATGCGGGGAGCCGAGAGAAGCAGGAGGAAGTCAGGGCCGTCTGGGTTGGGGCCACCGTGGGGGACACTGGGTCACCCAGAGCAGTGTGGTGCCACCGATTGTTGAGGTGGTCTTCTAGGCAAGTGTGGCCCTGAAGAAAGAAGTGAGCTTTTCTCTAACAGCATGGGGCCTGGAACAGCGGGAGGCCACCTAGACCCCATGAGGGGCCCTGGAAGAAAGCTGGGCTTTTGTTTAAATTCAGTCCTGCTGAGGGGGAGGCTTGGAGTTTGGAGGGAATGGGTCGGGAAGCCTCACGTGGATGACAGAGTCTGTCTCTCTCAGCCTTGGAGGCCAGAAATGAGTTCCACTCTCCGCAGGCACACTCCGGCCTTGCTTCCTTTCTCCTAGCTCCCCTTCTGCAGGACTGGGTATCGTCCTCCCGCTCCAGCTCCAATCCCGACTCTCACCCACCAGACCTTCCCTTGTCACCTGAATAAGGTAGCTCCTTATCCATCTGTAAGAATCCTTTTTATTGTTTTTATTTTTAAAATGTAGTACATGAATATAGGATTATAGGAATTTCGAACAATCCAGAAATGGGTAGAGGAAGAAGGAAAAGCCCCTTTTCCCTCTTTCCCGCTAATCCTACCCTCTTCTCTGGAAGTTACTGCTCTTAACCATTTGGTGTGTCTTCTTCTAAGTCTTTTCTTTATTCACCACATACATTCGGTCAGACAGATACGTGCCCAAATTAGGTTTAAAAACAATTATTACATGGATTTTTCATGCCATACTGCTATTTTATTATTTGTTCCTTTCACTTAAATATCAGATATTTTCCAGGCCAGCATATAAGGATATACCTGAATGCATACAGACGTATTTTACTGGGCACTCCATGATAGAGATAACCAATTCCTTATTGGTGGGCCTTTGTGTGGTTCCCAAGTCTGTCTCTTACAAACAATGCCACAGTGAACCTCCTTAAATACATGTCACTTTGCACAAGAATGAGTATTTCTGAGATTCAGATTTCTAAAAATGACATTACTGGGTCCAAAGACCCAGTATATCTACTTGGACTTTTCTTTCAAGCTTGAAACCCACATTTCCAAGCAAGGGCCCATGGATACTAGTCATGGGGCCCTGGAAAAACTCTTCCATGTCCCCCGAATCTGCCTGAGCTGGCCTGGCAAGTGGAAGACAAAATAATAACTGATGAAGAGAAAAGATTCTGTGTGATCTGAATGAATCCTGGCAAGTGGCTCAGTGTGTCTCTGAATACAGATCTGGGGGTGTCCACACAGAGAGAGAGAGATCTCCTTGGGCAACCCTCCCCGCTCCACCTCGCTCATGATTTCTCCCCCTCACCCCCCGCTCACCTGCATTTTCCCCTGGTTCCACAAAAGTTCCAACCAGTTCTCCCTCATTCCTTGTTCCAGGCCTGGAGTCTTCAGAGAGAGCTTCTCACATTGGGCTCTTTCTGGTTGGCTCTGATCCAGCTGCTGCCTGCCCACCGCACGCCATGCCAACACTGAGCGGTACTGTACACGATCAAAGATCACAGGAACGCCCAATCCTTGGGTGAGAGGGAGGGTGGCAACACAGGGCCCATTACATGTATATGTGGCATTGTTAGAGTTGACCTTCAGGCCACTTCAAGCCACATCCTCGGGGATGTTATTCTAAGGCCACTGCACGGTGGGATTGGTCAGAACTCCCCATTCCTCCCCGACCGCACTAACCCCCAACCACCTGAGTCTTCATGATAAGGCTCTGGAGCTCTTCACCAAACCTAAGGGCACCTGCAGCCTTTCCACTCCCTTCCCTGGCATCCCCTCCCCTCACTCAGATGTTGCCAAATGGATGGTGAGCTTGGATGGGTCCTGGTGGCCAAATTCCAAACAAAGGGGGAGGCATCCTGGCCCCCTGCCAGTGTTCCGTCCATGGTAATTTGGCAGGAAAGCGCCAGCTGCATATATCTGCACATCTGTTTATGCCTCTGGCTTGTTATTTATTCTCTGCCTTTCATGGGCAGCAGAGCCAGAGCGCACCTCAACTCTTCCCAAGTTAGATTAACCAGGAGAGAAGGCTGGGACACTCAGTCACCGCAAATGCTGATGTTCATTGAAGGGTACGCCTTCGCTAGCAGCTGCTGCCACTTTTCACAGAGACACAGAGGAGAGGAGCAAAGGGGAAGGGAGGGGGAGGGAAAGGATGGGAGGAGAGGAGAGATGAGGGAGGGCTGTGGAGTTAGAGTTTGTAGTTATGCTGGGAGGATTTAAGTCAGGTGGGCCAATCCCTGACTCCACTGGAGATGGGGAGAGTTGGCCAGCCGGTCTTTGAAACACAATCACTCTGACCTTCCTTCCTGCTAGACACCATGTTTCAGCGTGTGTGTGTGTGTGTTCTTGTATGGTGTGGGTGGGTATCAATCCTGCAAATAAGGCTGTTAACAGAGGCTACATAGGCGAGGCTTCTTGGGGTGCTTAAATAACTTCTTGAGAGATTCCTGGGGTGAATTACTTGGTGGTGAAGAACCAGAGCCAGGTTCTGTCCGTGGGATTAAGATGGAGAAGGAATGAGGAGAGGAGAGGAGGAGAAGGGAGAGAGGAAAGGATAGAGGAAGAGGAGGAGGAGGAAGAGCAAGGAGTGTTAAAGAATGGACAAACGTGTTCAGCAGGGAGGAAAGAGGGATGATGGGTGGAGGAGTTGGGGAGTGCAGAGATCCTTGGCCCAGGTGCTATCCTTGGTCCTGACTGACAGTCGGCCCAGGAAATAGCCCAAGTCCCTGACCCCTATGGGCCTCCAAACTCCCTACAATTTTCTTTGAAGGAGACTGGATGATTTTGGAGTAGAAACAAAGATCTGGAGCCTCATCTGATGAGAACTGAACGCACAGGTCTGACTTCTCCCACTATTACCCCATCTCCCTTCCCTGCCTTTTTCAAAGCAACTCCTTGTCCGGTCAGTGCTCCTTGCAGGGGACAGATAGGTGTGGGCCCAGAGAACCCTGGGCAGGGCTCCTGGGTAGGAGTGCAGGCATCTGAGCTCTGGCACCTTTGGCCTGAGTGGGGGAAAGTTGGGGTGCCCTCGGATGGGGAGTGCTGGCATGGTCAGATTGAAAGCAACTAGACCCTGCCAACTTCTGGACAGACATTTTGTTTCTCCTTTCCCTCTGCTCCTTTGCAAAACCCAAATACCAACATCATCATCTTTTTCCTCCTTCAAAAAATTATATGTAACGAGCTGTCCACAGGCAGTACCTGCACAGATGGGGGTTTAATCAGCGAGAGTCTAAGCACACGGGCATTCCAGCCTAATCCAATTCCCAGCAGTTCATTAGGGGAAATATTCATCACCCAGAGATTACAGCAGGGCCAAAACTCTGAATGGATTCTAAAGAGCTGTCAGCGGGGCAGTAACTGCACCAGCCAAGATGGGAGGCCAGACTGTGCAGAGGGTGCCCGCACTCTGAGATCCCTAGTCCTATAAGGCTACCTCATAGTTTTTGTTTTTGAGACTCACTATGTACAGGCCGTAGTGCCAGGCACTGAGGGGGAAGATAGAAGGAAAATATCAACTGCCTTTGGGAATCCCTCTTTAGGGGAGAGATGTGTGGTCCTCTGCTTAGAGGGAACTCCCAGCTTAATGGGGGAGAAATGGCCCCCACCTTCTAGACTGCTCTCTGAAGAGTACTGATTTAGAAGTGACAGACATCTTTGTTCTAAAATCTCTAGGAAGAGGCAAGAAACTGCCTCCTCAGGAAGGCACAGGGCGGAGCACGACTCCTCCCAGTTCCCTACGCAAATCAGAAACAGACGTTGGGCGTAGGAGGCAAGCTGCACACTCCAGACCAGGGGGCGCCATTACTTTCCTTCTTCCACGGAAGGGAACTGGGCCAAGAGAAGCCAGGGAGACAGGTAAGGGACATCTCCAAGGTTGCCTTCTCCCAAACAGAAGAGACCCTCACCGGTGTCAAGTGACTTTCCCCTTCTGACGTTGAGAATCTTGACTATTTCCCTGGAGTACCTGCCCACGTCCTCACATGAAGTTTGGGAAATCTGTTTGTTCATCACCACTGGCTTTCCTGGTGCCCAGTGTCTAGCAGCCATTTTTGTCTCGTCCACGCCAGTAGTGCTGACGGTTGTCTTGCTTTAGGTGGCACAAACTCATCCCAGGTTGAATCTGACCCAAGGACAAGACATTCAAGGCCTAGACTTTGGCCTCAAAGCCTGCCGTGCTTCCTGTCACCTCCAATCCTAGATGAGGTCCTGTGGGCTCAGGAGAACCGGTCACCTGCGTCGCCTGTGTCCTCGGCTCTTCTGCTCACCTGGCCCAGGACAGAAGGAGCAGAAGGAGGGGAGGGAGAGAATGGTGTGTGTAGCCTCCCCTCTCTTAGCGGTGAGGGAGAGCTTCCTGGAGGAGGTGCACTGAAGTGGAGAGCCGAAGGGTGAGGGGGAAATGCCCAAGTGTGGGGCAGGATGGGGACTGTCAGCCTTGTTGGCCACTTCTGCTCCTTACACCGCTCTTCTCCCAGACTTCCTGGACAGCTTCTTGGCCTAGTGCCCTTCAGTGAGGTCTCCACAAGTGCTCTCCACCACCCATGCCATGCCTGGCATCCAGCTTCCCCAGAGACTTCCCAACTCTGAGATTTCACCCAGACACTCCCCCCCCCCCCCGTCCCCAGGATTCAGCTGAAAGACCTCAGACCCAGAGAAGAAGGATCTAGAGGGGATGGGATCTGGGTATTCCTTAACTGGCACCAAGAAGGCACACGGCGCTGCTGCTGTCAGGCCCACAGTCGCAGGCAGGCATCACTGACCTGGGACGGAGGGCTGGCAGCTGACAGAGGGGATGAGACCCAGATGAGAGATGAACAAGCAGCCGAACCACAGGGACACTGAGAGTTATGGGGTGTGAGGATCCACAGATACCTTCCCCTTCGGGCACAGATGTCCCCACTCGGGACTTGAGACCTGGAGCCACACCCTGCTGCTGGACGCCCAGGGGTCACATGGGCGCCTGGCTTCACACTTTGTTTTCACACGTCCCGGCCAGTCTTAGGTCAGCCCCTGTCGCGTCTCCAACTCCAGCCTCTCCGTCTCTAGAAGGCCAGTCAGGTTGAGAACCCAGGACAGAGACTTATTTCAGGGAATTGGCCGGTGTGCTTGTGGGGGCTGGCGGCCCGGGTTCTTGGCGCCCTGACGCCTCCCAGGGAGGTGGCCCTGAGAGAGGAGAGCGCGGGTGTATTCGAATACACATACATTGTATGCAGGAGACTTATTCCAAGGAATTGGCTTATGCAGTTCTGGAGGTGTGTGGTCAGATGGGAAAGAGAAAAGCTCAGGAACAAGGTGGCCGCGGGGCGCTGGCAAGGGGAGTCCAGCGAGGCGAGGGCAGTGGGAGACCTTGCCCATTTGCAGTGTCCCTCTCAAGCGTCCACCTGCTCGGGTCAGGTGCACGGGGGACGCTCTCCGTAGTTCAGGGTCGACTAGGGGATTTAATGACACCTCCCAAATCCCTTCTGCAGGCCCTAGATGAGTGTTTCTTGAATAACCAGGAGCGGGTGTGTGTTTGCTAGAGTGGGGGCTGCCCCCTCTCCCTTTCTCGTGGCTCTGCCCAGCCTGGTTGGCGCGTCTAAGAAAATCATACGGCAAAAATGATTTTTATGAAGATTAACGGCTAGGTACTCTTTGGGAAAGTTCCTGACAGCTAGGAGTCTCTCTGTGTGGACCTAACAGGAATTTACACACTGAGGGGCTGAGGCTCAGCTTCTCTTAACAAAGGGAGGCTGAGGAGGCTCTTCCCTTAGCTGTCTGTGGTCAGAAGTGAGGGCGTCTTGCTGGGGCTCCTGAGGTTTGGGAATATGGTGCAGCCTCGGGAGGACCTCAAGATGGACCAGGGCCCCGGAGATGCCCTGACCTGGCTGTTGGGGCCACTGCAGCCGGTGAGGTAAGAGCCCTCAGTGACCGCTGGGGCTGCAGCAGGTAATTACCGGGCAGAGGCTGGGAACTGACAGGGTAATTATTAGCTTCTAATTGCAGGGCAAACCCAGGCCGAGATCCTTCTCTCCAAAGCAGAGGGCATTACTATTTGCATAGCAATTAATTACTTTGGGAGCTACGGAATTTAATTACCCACTAGTCCGCAGGAGCCAATAATTAAATTACTCTCAGAAACAGGGTATTTATTTCCCAGTTAGGCTGAGCAGGTAGCTCCTACCTTGGGGAGGGAGCCTGGGTGGTGACCCCTGAACCAGTGATTGGCCGTCGACCGGAGCCGTGCCCACCTGAGATGCAGCGGGGCACAGACACTGGCCCTCAGGGAGCACGGGGAGCAGGGGAGCACGCTCGCTCGGAGCCGCTGCCTGGTGCTCGGCCGTGCAGGCGCCAAGGGAGCTGGGCGCATGCGCGGCTAGAATCGTGCGCGGAGCAAGGAGGCAAGGAGGCCAAATAGGACACTTGGGCTCCGGCGTTTTGCCACAGCTGCTTGGTCTAACGTGCGTCAAAATGTAAAAATGTATTTTGAGTACCGCGTACTGGGGCCAACAGACTGATTCTGAGTCCGTCCTGGAATCTCTTCATCCTTGATGCCTCTCAGGGCTGAGTGGGGGGTTGGGAGCGGGGCTGCAGGAGGAGTTGAAAGTGCTTGTTTTGAACATCCTTTGATAAAGAAAAAAAAGGCCAAGAAGTTTAATGTTCCTGCATCAAAATGGCTACATCAAAATGTCATATATTCCTAAGAGATTGGGGCCTCTGGGTTCTTCCAAATAGAGAGTGACCTCTGGGAGCAGAGCCTCCTTAGATCCCCCCTCACATCTCCCTCATCACAGAAAGCAAGGCGGAGCTGGGCTCCCGGAGGTGAGAAGGAGCTGAGGGAAGGGGGATGCCACGAGAGGGTGTCTGGGTCAGCGTGCCCAGTGACTGGGGCTGCCAGCACTGTCCTCCAGGACTGAGAAAGCCTGGAGATTGGGTAGCGCCGGTCCTCCCAGCCTCCGCATTGCTCTCCCCTAAGTGTGGCCGCGGCTTCCCCACCTCTGCCTTGGCTGCCTGGGCAGTCAGGAGCTGGCGGGGAGTTGAGGCAATGAGGCGTTCTCTCCATGCCATTTGGAGAGCGCGGGTGAGGGGTCTGGCCCTGGTGCTGGGTAGGGCAGACTGCCACCGGCAGTGAGTGGCCCAGTCCTTCTGGGGTGGACCTGGGGTCTTTGTGCACCATCCCCCTCGGAGGAAGGATGGAAGCGATAGGCCTCCCTTCCCTTCCTCTTTATGCTCCTTCTGGAGAAGAGTTTCAGGTGGATCCAGTGGGCACCGGTCATTCTGTGCCTTCAGTTTCCTCCCTCCCTTTCCTCCAGGTGACATTAGTGAGCCCCTGCTGTATGCAGGTCCGGAGCCACCTCCCTGCCCCGCTCCCTTTGGATGAGTTCCCAACTGCTCTTTGCTCCCAGCCCTTGACCCCTTGGAACTCCCCTCCAGAGGCCTAGAGCTGAGCCCTGCCCCTACCTCTCCAGCTTGGCCGCCGGGCCTCCCCAGGTGGGATCCTATAGGCGCTTCTAATGACGTTCTCCCTGACTCTGTTCAGGGCACCCACCACCCGTGGAAGAGCGGCGGCCGGCCCTCAGCCTCGGCGGCTGACAGCAGCAATCCATCTCCATCACGGTAATGGCGTCCCCATTAATCGGCCATAAACTAATAAAGCAAGCACTTTCCACCCCACCCCCCCCAACTTCATTAAGTCTTTAGTACATTAATATGTCTTACTTAGTGTCAGCTAAGCCTCTTTCTCCATTTGGGGTGGGGTATGGTGGGGTGGGCGCCTCGCCCGGTGGCTGGATGAACATGACCCCTCCCCGGGCCTGGGCAGAGGGGCTGCTGACTCAGGCCCGCCCACCCCCCTCTCCTGAGGGGCCCTGGAGGCGGAGGGAAGCCGAGCAGAAGGAACAGGAAGAAGTGGGGAGAAGCTGAGGCCGGGGGAGGAAAGGGAAGGAGGAGGAAGGGGGCTGGCAGGAGAGGAGGAGACAGGGATGGGGGAGGAGCCGTGCACCTCCAAATTAAATTTGTGATTCAGGCATCAGATGGGCCGACAGCCAGAGATTAATTCGACTGATCGAGTTATAAAGAGCGGAAGGCCTGGGTAATCAATCTTGCAGCTGTCAGGCCGACAGGCAGGAGTATTAACCTGGCGAGACGGCACATACCGGGGACCTCTTCATTTCATTCACCCCAGCCACGTCCCTGACCACCTCTGGCCCGTCTCTCCAAATAATAATAATTGTGGCTGTTAACGATGACAGAGACAGGACGAGGGGCGGCCCCTCCGCCCCAGCCCTCCCTCCCACAGCTCCCTCTCCATCTGACCAGAAGGCTGAGCGAGTCACAGCTGGTGGCCCTCTTTGAGAGGTGGAGAAATCGAGGCAGGGACTCCAGCAAGACCCTCAGGCAGGCCAGAGGTGGGGTTGGGAAGGCCGTTGGAGATAAGGGCAGTGTGTTAGATCCCTCTTGCCTCCCAGGGAGAGCGTTGTCCCCCAACCAGCTGGCGCAAGCCCGCGGCGCTTTCAGCTCTGGCCAAGGAAGCTGGGATCCAGGAGGTACGACTGACTGTTCCTCGGGTCTCTTCCCACCCTGGTCACGACTCTGAGTGCCGGGCCCGTGGGTTGGTGGCCCCAGCCCAGGCACAGGCCCCCGGGCTGGGGCAGCTGTTCTAGCTGGTAAGCCACCTTTCCTGCTCACTCTCCCGGCTCGACAGTGTCAGTCCTCACCTGGGGCGGGCTGGGGGCTCCCTGCCGAGACTTGTGGAAACCCCACCCCCTGGGCAGAGATGGGGGGGCGCTGCCTTGAAGTTGATTCCTCTCTCAGCTCCAGCTAATTTCCACATCCTTCAAACTCTGATATCTCTTTCTTCCTTGCTCCAGGGAAAGGAAAAGGAAGGGGGAAGGAGTGTGTGTGTGTGTGTGTGTGTGTGTGTGTGTGTGTGTGGTAGGGGGGCACGGATAAAGATGTGACGGGGGCAACTTTAGGGCTTATCGGGAGTGAGCCAGCACTGAGTCAGCTCTCTGAAATCCTCAGGCCAGGGTGGACTATAGGTAGTGGAGGCCTCGGAGGGTCGAGGTGAGGAGACAGGAGTCCCCTCCTCCTTTCTCAGCAAGAACCAGGCACAGGGTTAGTGGAGGGGGCCGTGGTCCCTAAAGTGCTCTAACAATGGTATCTGTTATGATTGTTATTCTTATTGCCAGTCTAGGGACCACCCCACTCCGCAGACAACACCACCATCATTTATTGCGTTCCAAGTATCTCCAGATCCTTGCTAAGCGTTTTATATATGTCACAACTTATAATGTTCACAAAAAGCTCTATGAAGTAGGTTCTATTTACAGTCCCATTTTGCAGATGAAAAATAGAGGTTCAGAGAGGTTTGGTGGCTTGCTTAAGCTGGCATAGCCAGGAAACGGTAAAGCCCATCTGCTGCTTGGTAAGTGGCAAAGCCACACTTGCTGCCCCAGTTTACCCGAGGCCCCTTCTCAGCGTTGCCTGTCGGCCGATCCTGGTTATCTCCGGCCGAGCTCACAGGGCACCCGGATCCCTCTGGGTGTGAGGAGGGTGGGGGGGCAGCGCTGTTTGTTCGGGGCGGGGGGCTTGGTGTCAGAGAACACTCATCGGGGCAAAGAGAAGAATAGGGGCCCCACCCGAGGAGGCTCCCCAGTGCCCTGCCCTGGAGTAACCCAGGGAGGAGGACTGCCCCCTCCCCAGGCCCCATGGCCTTTTGGGAAAGGAGAGGGTGCTGACTTGCCCACATTCCCTCCTCCATGCCTCTCCAGGGCTGGGACAATTGGAGGGGTGCCTCGCTGGGCATGTGTGGCAGGGAGGGACCCCGACTGGGATGGGTCTCTCTCGCCTGACCCCAGCTAGGGCTGGGCCCGAGGGGCGGTGGGGGAGTGGGTGCGACTGGGCAGCAGCCAGGCCAGCCCCTCTCTCCCAGGCTCCCTGGGACCCATTTCAAGTGGCTGCTTCCAGGCTGGGCCGGCCAAGGGAGGGGGAGCGGGAACACGGAGCATGTTTCCAAGCAGAGGTTCAAGGGTCTCCCTTCCTGAGCCCCTGCCCCCTTGCTCAGGGCAGCCATTGATTCCAACCTGTCATTCTTGGCGTTCCCTCCCTCCGCTCCATCCGGGGCTGTGGCTCGGGACAGCGGGACAGTGTGCACCACCCCCACACCCTCCTGAGGCCATTCTGGTCCTGGGGGGGGGCGATGGGTGAACACCCCTCATGTAGACCCTCAGGGAGCAGAATCCCCGAGTCTTCAGGTTTGGATCATGGGGGTAACGGAGGATTTAGCCTGCTATGGTTTCCTAGCACACCCCCGGTCCCTCGATCCTCATGGTTCGGGCCAGATCCCGGCTCGGGGCATGGGCTCTAGCCGGTCAGTGAACTCTTGTGGCAGTAGTGTTTGGGGGTGTTCTCTGGTTACCAGCCCTCTCACCCCATCAAGGCGGGCAGGGGATGAGACCGATTAGGGGTGTCTTGCAATTCCCATCGTGATCCCTTGGATCTGCTCTATGCCGTAGTTCCCCATCTAGGGAACAGCCCCCATGACCTCTGCCTCTTCTCCCTGCGGAGGGGAAAGGTGGGTTGCTGGGGAAGGGAGAGGAGAGATCTTTTAAGGCAGGTAGAATACCTGTTTCAAAACCTGGCTGTCTCTCTGAGCCTCAGTTTCTTCATCTGTGAAATGGGAAGAATAGCGCATACTTCCTTGGCTTGTGGTGATGCTCAAGTTAGATATGAGAGCAGGCGTTGCACTGTGTCTGGTACATTGTAGATTCTGAGTAAATATCAAAACCATTAGCCAAAGCCAGGGGAGAGCCAGGGGCGTGGAGAAGGTGCGGGCTTTAGGGGAGAATGACTTCCTCGCCCTCAGCCTCCCTTGCCTCCCAGCTCCTGATCCCTCCCTAGGTGACAAGCCCAGGCAGAGAGGCCCTGGACTTGGACGTCCCTCTCTGAAGAACTCCCGGACAAGGCAGGGAGCACACCTGTGTGCTGGACAGGGCTGTGCTGGAGGACTGTGTGTGATTCCACATCCCCATTTCAAGAAAGGAATTGTTTGGACATCAGCCAGGTGGGGTGTGTGTGTGTGTGTGTGTGTGTGTGTAAGCTCAATGGCTGGCATCAAAATTCTTGCTGATTAATCTCTGTCTTCTCGCACCCAGCCCTGGTCCCCCAGAAGCTCCAGGCCTGAATCAGTGTCCAATGGGCCTGAGGGGGCAGAATCAGGCCCAGGAAGATGGATTTCCCCGTCCCCTTGCCCACCCCCCCCAGCAGGGGAGGGAGAAGGCTGCTTCATTATGTTTAATGGGATTATTGGGGGGGGGACAGTAGTCATGGGGCATTAGCTGCTAATTGGGTCCATAATAAAGTTAATAAAGCTCTTATGGTCTTTGCCATTAACTGTAATTAAGGGGGTGCTCTGTGGCAGGATGGGGGATGTTGGCGGGGAACGAGTGCTCAGCTCTCGCCGGTAGAAGGAGCCAGAACAGGAGCAGGTGACGGGGAAGTTGGCAGCTATGTCAACGCTTGGAGCTACACCCATGGCTGGGCTCACCAGCGGGTCCTTGGGGAGCTGGAGGGGGCGAGGTGAACAGGAAGGGAAGGGGTCCACCATGTACTATATGTAAGAGCAGGGGAATTCTTAACCCCAACCCAGATGTCCACACCCTTGAGGAGGCTCAGAACACGGAAGAAATGGCGCCTGCAAGGAGAGATGGTATGGACCAGCTAGGGGCTTTGGGGCCTGACTCTGGCTTGGGTGTGCTGTGTGACCTCGGGGAGTTTGTGTAGCCTCTCTCAGCCTCCGTTTCCCCTTCTGTAACATGAGGATAATAATTGTGTTGCTCATGCCAGTTCCAGAAGCTGGTGTGGTGGGAGCAAACCAGACGAGTGACTGAGGAGCTGTTCTTCTTTATCAAGCTTTTATCTATTCGCTTGTGTAATTATGCAAGAAGGACTTAAAGTCTTATTATAGATGCAGAAGCATAGGGTGGACGTCGTCTTCCCGTTTTCCCTCTGTCATCACGTTGATGTTTATCTTTCTAGAGTTTGGGCGATACATTTATGTGACATATGTGTACGTAGAGAAACATAGTTTTCTTTTTTCCTTCCTTCCTTCCTTTTCCTCCCTCCCTCCCTCCCTCTCTCCCTTCCTTCCTTCCTTCTCCCTCCTGCTCCTTCTCTTTTTCCATAAATGGAATGATATTTTTGTACTGTTTGCAGTTTGCTTTTCCCTCTTACATTTGTCTCTGTAGTGTCTGCCTGCCGCACAAGCAGCCCAGTCGGCTGCATTTCTGGACGGCCGCTCAGTATCCCACAGCTCAGACCCACCACCGCTCACTTCAGTGACGAGCCTATCGGTGAGCGTGGAGGTTGTTTCCACTGCATGACGTTTAAACAACAGACCCTCCTTGGGTCATCTTTGCGTACTTGTTTATTTCTGTAAACTAGATTTCTGGGAAAGGAATTGTTGGGCCCCAGGATATATGCATTTATTTATTTTTGTGGTATCATAAACTTGTTTGTTTTTGAAAGGTAAAATATATATAAAGGTCAAAAAAATCATCAAGTACAAAGGAATCTCACTCCTGCCCTCAGCACCCCCACTGTTCCTTCTTGAAGATTTAAAAATACGTATTTTCAAAAGATTAGTGAATGCTCATTTGCCTATTCCCCCCATTCTTCCACGCCCTCCCCAAATGGTGGCGTATTTTAGACTCTGTTCTGCACCTTGCTTTTTATCTGCACCTTGCTACCCTCATAGCTTGAAGAGCATTAATGATGGGAACATGTAGGTACTCTTTTGAATGGCTGCATAGTATTCCACTGGATGGCTGTGGCTTCATTATTTAGCTAGTCCCCTGAGATAGACACCTAGCATGTTTGCAGTCTTTAACTCTTACAACCCGACCCTAAATACTCATGATATACGTCTGTCTGAGCACAAGTGTGGTGCATACATAGACAAATTCCTAGATGTGGAATTGCAGGGTCAAATGACCCGTTTGTTGGAAATGTCTGATAGGTATTCAGATCACGAAAACTAACCTACTCCTACTCCCACACCCACGTGCGTGCTGCCTGCCAGGCCCTCGGCTGCAGCCACATCACTTGTGCCCCTGAGCACTCGGGTGCACTCGTGGGCAAGCGCTCTTCCGGCAGCTCCTGGGATCGGGGAGTCTCAAGGTGAACGCAGCTTTCTCCGGGAGAGGCTGGGCAGGAGGGGGAAAGGCGGGAAAGAGAGCTGGGTAAACACAGTTGTCAGAGGGAGGAAGACTTACAGCCAGGGTCAGGGGTTAATGCAGATGGAGCTACCGGACACGCTACGCAGAGCAAACAAAACAAGTTGGGGGCGGGAGGGCTGGCCCTAGGAGGAGGGGGGCGCACCAGGCCGCCTGGACTTAGCTCTCCCCAGGGCAGCTGCTGGCAGGAGTGCGGGCTCCGGGTTGCTCACCTGTAGCTAGCCGCTGGGCTCTGACGCCCTGGGGGCAGCTGGCCCCCCCAGCCTAGAACCAGCAGGGCGGGCCCCCTGAGCAGTCCTGCCCACGTCCAGGGCCTCTCATGGGGTAATCCCCCTGGAGCCCCGTCTGGGAGGCTTTGCGAGGTATTAGAGATGAGCCGGGCGGCGGGCCCTGGAGCCAAGCACAGCTTTTAGAGCATTCCTGGGTATTAAGGCTCCCGGGCCCGGCCCAGCCTTGCCCTCGCCCCTCGGAGCCCCGGGGCCTTCTCTGCCTTTGCCACTCCTGGTCTAATTACAGGCGTCCATGTCAGGGTCAGCAGGGGGGTTAATTTGGGGCTTGTCCTGGGGCGGCCAGGGCTCATTAATGGAGTCGCAGGGAGTCCAGGGGATGAACCAGGCAAACAGGGGATTAGGGGCTGAGGAAGACAGCTGTCGGGGAATGGCAGGTCAGAGGGACCTGAGCAGGGGGCCCGCTTCAGGCCTGTGCTCATGCCCGCACCACCCGGGCGCAGACACGCAGGTGCATGCGGCCACGGGCCCAGACCCCCGCCCGAGACCTGGGGAGACAGACACGCAGAATGCAAACCCACCAGTTCAACACAGAGACATAGATCGTTATGACTTGGAACCACTTCCCGGGAAGCTGCAGGGCGTGCACGGGTGGGGCTGAGCCCAGGACGTCTGCCCTGCCAATACTCACCCCCTCTGGCGCCCCGTCCCACCCCCCACGAGGGTGACCGTGTTCCCTCCTCTTCTCACACACCTCCTCCCACCCCAGGCCTGGCACCACCGTGCTGGCCTCCGGGGAGACTTACAGCAGGCACCCAGCCAGGCTGGGGGAGGGAGGGAGTTCTTCCTCCACATCCCTGGTCCTCCAGGGGGGCTGGGAGCCCAGCTGGCAGCCCAGCCCCCGGCAGACCCCCACACCCAACCCTGGGCCTCATGACCAGCCTTGGGTTCTGAGGGGAGGTAGGGCCACGCCGCACAGAGGTCACTGGAGAGGAGGACTAGGAGGAGGAGGAGGAGGAAGGAGCTGATAGGAGCCAGGGCAGGGAGGGGTCGGGCAAGGGGAAATCATTTAACCCCGAAGCCGCCACTGGTCTTCGGACCCCCCCTCACCGCCCCGGCACTGACAGGGGCCAGCTGGAGCTGGCGAAGAATGAGAGGCCTGAGTGTGGGAATGCAGAGAGGGGGCCTCCCAGGGCTTCCTGGGTCAGCTGGGAGGAGGGCACCCAGAAACTTCTTCCCCAGCCTGTCCCCCCTGCCACCATCCCTGCCTGAGACGTGAATGTAGGCCCTGCTTCCCTGGCCCTGTTGCTGATGGGGAACTTTTCCCGACAGTAAGCACAGCACCCGCCCCCAAGCTGGTTGATGTTAGTTCACTCCTAGCGCTGCGGAGGAAGTAGGGGACCCAGAAACCTAATGTTTGACTTCGGAAGCGCCAGATTTTCCCAAGGGTGCTTCCTTCCGTCTGTGCCCCCTTTCCAGGGCACCCCCTTGCCTAGTATTTAGAGGTGACCCCAGAGACAAAGTGACTGCCGTTACAGAAAGAGGCAGCTCTCTGTCCCACTAACTTAACCTTTTCATCAGTAAAGGTGTCCGCAGGGCTGGGCTGCCACCTGTTGTCACCTCAGCCTTGGTTCTAGGCATCAACTACTCTGTCCCTGGTTCCCTTGTCTCCCCTATGCCGCCCCCTGGACCCCCCACATACTCCAGGCCCATAATTGAATATAAAGGCCCAGAAGCCAGTGCAAACAGCAGCATTAATCACCAGCAACCTGGCAGCCTCCTGCCATAGATCTTTCTCACACGTAAAATAGCTCATGTTAATCATTGCTGTTGATTTATTGTCTTCTCCGCCTTGTACATAAATTATTCACCATTGCTGGGGCGCGTGGAGGAATCCTGTAATGAGAGCTTCTGTCCTTCCGTCTGCATCTGTGGGGCGGATCCTCAGACCTCTGGGTCCTCGAGGCAGCTCTCCAGGACTGTGGGCTGTCACTGGTCTGGCCCAGGCAAGGAACCGCAGGTGAGGGGATTGAGGGGATGGTGGGGAGCAAGGCCCATCAGTGAGAGTCCGTTCCACCTGAGGACACACGCGGGAACTTCTCAGCTCTGGGAAACGGGGCTGTGGCCTCCGAGACCACTCTGGGTCTGGACGGTGGAAACGGGCGGGAGGAGAGGCGGTGGGTGGTCCCTGGGCTTCCTAAGGCTGCCCCAGGAGGGCGGAGCAGAGGGAGCCTTTCCCTGGAGGTTCCGGCACACCTGAGCATCTCTGCTGCCAATCAAGCCCAGCACTCCGGAGCTCCCTGTCCCAGGAAGCAGGATGTGGGTGTGCTCACTGGGCTGGGGCCTGGGCCGCTCTCCCTGGCCACACCCCTGACAGGGCCAAAGCCTCCGGAGGCTGTGGCTGCAGTTATGACAATGTCCACCAGATGGCAGCCCCAGAGGAAGTGCCTTTGGAAAGGTGGGCTCTCCGGGAGTGTGTGTGTGTGTGTGTGTGTGTGTGTTTGCGGGGAGCTGGAGAGCTGGAGAGATGGGGGAGTCTTGCTGAGGAAAGAGCCCTTTGCCTCAGTGGGACCAAAAGAAGGTACCCATCTCGCACATGAGACCACACAGGTGCCGTCCTCAAATGGGGGCGTCTCAGAAAGTTGGGGGCCCAGAAGGTGGTGTATGCAAAGGGACCTGAGCTGGGGAGGATGCGGCCAGTCCCGCCTTCCCCGCCCAGGCCAAGCTCCCCTGAAATGCGGTTAGCCTGTCCAGGCTCTCCTTCCCAGGCTTCAAGCCCATCACTTCCCACTGGCGTCTTGGCTGGGAGACCCTTGACAGCAGCCAAGACCGGAGTTGCTGGTGTAACAGGGTCAGTGAGGCCCAGCAAAGCCCACCCCTCAGCATCTGGAGTGCTCACTGTGCCTGCAAACTGATCGTTCGGACACACAGGCTTCTGAGCTGTGCGGACCCTTTCCCCTCAAGGACCCCTGTCCCCCCACAGACGCACCCCTTGCTCCCTCCTCCGTGTTAGTGGTGAGGCGCCCAGAGAAACAAATGGGTCCTGAGATTCAGGAGACTTGTGGCTTCAACAATTGCCACTTAGCCAACCAGCTGCTCCCCCTGGAGACGCAGGGCTCTGGCCCTTTAAATGCCTTGAGCCCCAAGGGTGGAGCTGGCAGAAGCAGGCCCTGAAGGCCAGGCAGGGCTCCTTTTGCCCAGCTGCCTCAGTTGGAGTCCTAGGAAAACACCCGAACCTCCTCTCTTGGCAGGTCTTGCCTAGGTGTCCTTGCTGTAAGCTCCCCCCAGTTCTCCGTGGGATTAGCCAGGATCCTGGAGCGCCCCTCCTGGCTCCAGGACCTTTGTGTCCTGATGGGAAGTCCCAGCGCCAGGCAGGGCCCTATCTCCAGCTCCCAGGTTCCCGGAAGGCAAGGCCAAGATCACCCCATCAGTGAAGACCAGTGGTTTTCCCCGTGGGTCTCCCAGTGGGTCTCCTGGGCTGCAGTCTGTGGGGCGGGGCTCCAGGGAGGCACACCTTCTCGGACGCTGGGGAAAGCCCGCACTAGCCCCGAACTTTCCTGAGAACTTTCCTGAGCACCGCTGTGCCCCGAGCGGGGTGGGGGTGGGGAGCTTTTCCTAGCTGGCATCGGCGCCCTGACTTCTCTGCAGCAGAGGCCCGCAGTTGGCCTCCTCCCTCTTTTTCCACCTGGGTCCTCTCCCTTCCCTGCCTGCCCTTCCACACCCAGCTTGCCTGACTTCCTGGGGCCACTGTCTTTATGTCTGTCTTCACGTCGGTTCCAGGGCTGCCCCAGACTAGCTTGTTTATCCTTCGGGGGTCCGAGTGGGTGTTTCGACTCCAATTATGTTCTGACCACAGTCACCACAGATACCAAAACAAATGTCCTGGGCGTCAGAGGTGCGGGAAGCTCAGACAGGCTGGTGCCAGGGGGACTGATAAAGGGGGATCCGCTTGGGCTTGGAGGTGATGAGAGCTGCTCCTAGTGATGGGGCCCTGGGGAGCAGGGGCTCCTGGGTAATTTGCCTCCTCAGCTAGACCCAGACCACAGAGAGGGCAGTCTTGGCCTCTGTGCACTACCCTGGCCCATCCCAGCTTCCCTTCGGTCTCATTCAACAGAGACCTGGCGGTGCCTTGGAAAAGTCTTGCATCTCCCCAGCTCCTGGCTAAATCTGGCCTTACCTCTTGAAGATGTAGATCTTGAGCCCTCCACTCAGGCCGGCCCAGAGAGACCTTGTATCCCCTCCCAGACCTGTGGTCAGTGTCCAGGGGTGGAAGTAGAAATCAGGGATTCCAGCCCCAACTCTGCTGGATTCTCCCTGTGTCTTGGATTGTGTACCTCGGTTTCCCATCTCAAGATCAATTAGCAGGAAATGCTTCCCAGTCTGACTCTCCAGGAAGGAAACAGTCGGGACCCTCCCAGCCTCCCTGGGGTGCTCGGAGAAGGTAGTGAAGCTTCTCAGGGAGCCCTGGTGAACAGGAAGTGGGGCTGGCTTGGGGCGTGGACAACAGATGACAAGGAGAATGGGGTCACTGCTGTTGGGTGGGCCCCGGTTTCCATCTAGAGCTTCCGAGGGATAGGAAGCCAGGCGTTGAAGACTAGGGAAGGGTCCCCAGCTTCCATTTGCCTCCGTAATAGGGCAGGAACTGCTTTCTGAACTGGGGACACAGCCGAGGCCAGGCTCAGCGGTCTGACCAGCTGTGTCTGCCCTCCGCGAGAAGAAGCCCCCCGCCCACTGCTGTCCTCCCTAGATTCTACCCCAGGACCCGCTTTCACCCCCACCCTGCCCCTTCTGCTCCACCCTGGAAAGGCCACCGCAGCCTATCTGCCCATTGGCTGAGCTCTGCAGTGGGCCACACCTGGGAGCATTCTTCATAATGAAAAAAAATTCATTGACAATAATGGCAAGGATGATGAAAAACAGCCCCTATTGATTGAATACTTTCCACGTGTTGTGCCAGACACCTTCGCAGTCGTATCTTCCTACCAGCGCGGCGTGGCGGGCCGAGCGGGGAGCCCTGCTCACTGTGGGGGGCACTGGCACCGAGAGATGCTAAGGGAGTTGCTCAAAGCCACCACTAGGGAGTGGCAGGATGGGCTGTGGACCCAAGTAGTCTGACTTCTGAGCCCAAGGGTCCTGCTCCAGGCTCAGAATGGCCTGAGGGGGATCCGGACAATGGCGGGTTTCTATTCTGATCTCCATTGTTCTGGCTTCTCTTGCTCGTTCAACCCTGGGGGTGCCCTGAACCTTCTGGGATTTTCCCTCTAGGCTACACGGACAGCCTCTTGGCCCCGGAGCTGGAGCCAGAACGTGGCGGGTGGAGAGATGGGGGGACTGCTGGGGGTGGACACCTGCTTCCCTGCCACTCTGAGGCCCAGACTCAGCCCCCAGCACACACTTTGAATAGGAGTCAAGATTGAGATTAGAGACCAAGCCTCTGGGAAAGAGGGAGAGCCACCAGGGGCTCCTGAGAGTGGGTGTGGGTGCGTTTGCGCCTGGGTCCGTGAGTGTGCCTGCTGGAGACCGAGAGTGTGCAAGTCTGTGACTCTGCGTAGGCGTGTGCCCTTGGGGCTGAGTGCGGGCGCCACTGTGAGTGGGAACGTGTGGGTCTTTGAAAGAGTGAGTGCCACGAAGCCGTGTGGAGTTTGGGTGTGCTGGGTGTGAGAGCACAAAATGAGTAGGGAAGGCGTTGCTGCCTGTGTATCTTGGAGGGAAAATCCCAGAAGATCCTCCAGAGCCCAAGCTCTGCTCTGCTATTGACTAGCCATGTGGCTTTGGACGTGTGACTTCTCTGAGTCTGTTTCTGCACCTGCGGGTAGGGAGAAAATCCCCTCAAAGGGTCATCCTGAGGCTCCCATGCAGTTGTGCAGTGGAG
>CM052812.1:50351836-50373275 GCA_028533885.1 Nasua narica
CGGGGGAAGGAGCATGCGCAGTGACCACATCCATGCACTGCGGCTTCGCGTGTTCTCCTCAAGGCTGCCACTGCGCCTGTCTGCTTCAGAGCCGGGAGATTCTGCTCGGCCTCCGTGCAGCCCTCCACGCTCTGGGACCACGGCCGCCTCCCTCTGTGAAGGTAAAGGTCTCAGGGGAGGGAAGCTCTCTGTCTAGGTTCCCCTTCTGACCTGTAGACCATTCCCCACGATGATTCCAGGGTCGGAGGGCCATGGCTTCACCAGTCCCAGCCGTCACTGGGCTTCCCAGGTGCTCCTGGTGTCCCTAGTCCACGCAGCTGCGTTTGGAAACCATCCTCAGTGTGGTCGCTCTCGACTCAGGCCGCCCATCACACGGGAGTCCCCAGGGGATGATCTGAAAAATCCTGATGCCAGCCGGGCTGCACCCCAGACAACCATCCCCCATCATTAATATAGATATAAAGTTTCCCCGTGTGATTCTCACGGGCAGTCAAGATTGAGAACCACTGTGATGGTTTCCAAACTTCCCGGATGAAGACAGTCATCTGAGATGCCTGTTGAAGGCACAGCTTCCCAGGCCCCTCCCTTGAAAATTCTGATTTTCGCCTAGGGCTGGCCTGGGGTGAGGCCCGGTTGTGGGGGGGAGTTGCATTTTTTAATAACCATCCCAGGTGATTCTAATTCTCGGAGAATTTGCGAGACACCAGCCCAGAGCTGCGCTCCCAAACTTTGCAGAGCTCGAGAATCACCTAGGGAGCTGGTTCAAATGCGGATTCTAGTTCAGCAACCCTGAGGTGAGAGCCCGAGGAACTCTAAGCAGTTCCATCCCGCCAGAGCATAAGTTACGAGATGGTCAATGATAAGAGATGACACCAGAGAGGAGACCAGGGACCTTATAAACCCTGACAAGGACCTTGAACTTGGTTCCAGGGCAAGGAGTCACTGAGGGATTTTTTTTGTTTTATTTTGTTTTGTTTCTTAATCAGAGGGGTACTTTGCTCAGATAATAATTTAGAAATATTCTTGTGGCCCCGTGCAGTGGATGGGAGGAGGAGACAGCAGCCAAGACGCCACTGCTTCAGTCAAGGCAGGTGGTGGCCGGGGCTGAGGAAGCAGAGAGCAGGGAGGGAGAAGTTAGCAATCCTAGGGAGGGTTGCATGATCGAGTGGATGTGGAGGGAGGTGGAGGGTGAGGGAGGCTTAAGAGTGGCTTCTGGGCTGATTGCTGAGTTGGTAACTGGTGAACAAGAGTGCCCCGCACCCGGGGGATGGGTTAGGAAGCTTCCTTCCACACTGGCTGCCCCCTAGTCTGGTAACTGTCTGGCCTTGGGCTCCTGGGCGCTAGGGTGGGGACAGGCAACAGGAAGCAGCCTGGAAAATGTTATGGAACTGTCTGAGCGAGCCCCTCTGCTTGACCTTTAAAGACTCTGGATGTTCCCTATCAGCAGTTACCAAGACTCGGAGGCTGCGTTGGGGATTCAGTCTTCTGATACCTTGGGCCTCCACTTTATCCCTTTCTGGCCCCCTTCTAGCACAAAAGCCCAGAGGAAGGGAAATCAGGTCCAAGAAGCACTCTGACTCGTGGATGTTATCTGGCTGACTCACCGGACATCCTAAGTACCCCTAAGACCTCTCCCAGGCCACCCTCCTGGCCTCTCTGCTTGGCTCATGGGCCCCATCATGCCCTTGACCTAGCCCTCTCCCTCCCCCCACAATGACTTCTGACTGCCTCTCAGACCATCCACTCCAAAGACACTGGGCCCGTTTTCTGTTTGGGGATTTATTTCTCCCTGTTGACAGCTGGTGGCTGGCTCAGGATCCCCCAGCCCCAGCTGCTCTTCTGTAGTTCCCAAACTGCTGTCACACTTTTCTCTGACAGAGCTCCTTCTGTGGGACAAGTGCCCATGGGGGGGCACCCGCGTGGCTCACTTGGTTGCGCATCTGCCTTTGGCTCAGGTCATGATCCCCGGGTCCTGCATTGGGCTCCTGCTCAGCGGGTAGTCTCTTTCTCCCTCTCCCTCTGCTCCCCCCTGCTGCTTGCTCTCTCTCTCTCTCTCTCTCTCTCTCAAATACACAAATAAAATATTAAAAGAAAGGGAGGATGGAAGGAAGGAAGGAAGGTAAGAAAGGAGGAAGGGAGGAAGGAAGAAAAAGAAAGAAAGATAGAAAGGACGGAAGGAAAGAAGAAAGAAAGAAAAATGAAGCACTCTTTCCAATTCCAGAATTCTCCCCAGAGGCCACTGCTGTGGTCACTTTACTGGGTATCCTTCCAGGTCACTTCTTATGAATTTACATACATACATATATATATATTATACATAAAGAAACATACAGGTTTTTGAGTGTGTTTTTATCTTTGTATACAAGTGTTATTTTTCTGCAATTTGATTTTCTAAGTAAAAATATGGCTTGGCAAAAATATAGCTTGGAGATTGTCCTGAATCAATACCTATAGGTCTGCCTCATTATTTTTAGCTGCAGTGTCGGACGTGTCCCATAGCATGGGACGCCATTTTAACTTTGTCATGCCCCACCAGTGGACTGCTAGGTGGCTTCCAATTTTTTGTTGTTATAAACAATGCCCAGTGAACTCCCTGGTATGTGGTTCTGTGGGCAGACATAAGTATTTCGTTAGGGTAATGGATATCTAGAAATAGAGTTGCTAAGACAAAGATGAGCTTAGTTAATTTTAATAGAAACTGACAAAGTACCCTCCAAAGAGACTGGATCAATTTATGGTGCTTCCCGTTGCTAATGAGACAACCCTCTTTTCATACACTCTCTCCAACATTGGAAACTAGCAATCTTTTGAATTTTGCTAATCTAATGGGTCAAGCAAAAATAAATCTTATCTTTGCTCTACTTCACATTTTCCCAATTATGACTGCATCTCTTTAATGTTGAACATATTTTCCTAAGTTTATTGGACATTTTGTATTTCTGTGTGTATAAATTCCCTGTTCACATACTTAGCGCCTATTTTCCTAATGGTTTTTAAAAAATCTTTTTTATTGGTGTATTAGAATTCATTATTCGGCATGTTAATATTTGTTATGATTTGTTTGCTTTTCTCTCTACGTTATTTTCAACATTTTATCAGAAAGCAGTTTTAAATTTAGATATAGTATATTTTTCAGTGTTTTTCTTTATAGCTGTTAGAGTTTGTGTCTTTTTTTATTTTTTTATTTTATTTTATTATTTTTAAAGATTTTATTTATTTATTTGAGAGACAGAGAAAGTGAGAGAGAGCATGAGAGGAGAGAAGGTCAGAGGAAGAAGCAGACTCCCTGTGGAGCCGGGAGCCCAACGCGGGACTCGATCCTGGAACTCAAGGATCATGACCTGAGCCGAAGGCAGTCGCTCAACCAACTGAGCTACCCAGGCACCCTTGTGTCTTTTTTTAAACAGCCTTCCCTAATGTGAAATTATTTTAACATATATTGGCCTCTAACATTTTTTGAGTCAGGTCTTCATTTCCTCTGGCATCTGCTTTGTAAGGGGTGTGGGAGAGAAATAATCCTGTGGCAAAGTCAAGTTTAGAGACCTCCCCCACCACCATCAGGCTTCCAGACTAGGAATCTGATTCGCTAGTATCAAGGCATGCTGTTAGCTTTCTCACAATTTGACAGCAAGAGATTTTTTTAAAAGATTTTATTTATTTATTTGACAGAGAGAGAGAGATCACAAGTAGGCAGAGAGGCAGGCAGAGAGAGGGGGGGAAGCGGGCTCCTCGCCGAGCAGAGAGCCCGACTGGTGGGGGAGAGGGCTCGATCCCAGGACCCTGAGATCATGACCCGAGAGGAAGGTAGAGGCTTTAACCCACTGAGCCCCCCAGGCGCCCAGCAAGAGATCTTGTCAGCATGGCCGGTATTTGGTGCAATGAAGGAAGGATGTGGCGGAAGTGGAGGTGAGGGTGCCTTCAGCGGTCTCAGCTGAGTGAGGTGCAGAATTTGGCCTTGGCCCCCGCTTTGCCACCCCTCCGTGCAAAAACGGCTCCAGGCAAAGGTCCAGCGGGTGCTCCCCTGAGGGTCCCGGGAGGCGCGTCTACATGTGCCTGTTTCCTTACCTCGGTCCCCCCCCCCCCACTAAAATGTCAGCCCCCAGCGGACTGGGACCTGCCCTTTGTACTTTCATCCTCCCTGCCCGTCACACAGAGTGTACACGTGTGCCTGCACCTGTGTGTACTCGGCGTGTGCCCAGGGGGCGTGTCCCTGGCCGAGCACGTAGCCCCCATGTGGCTGCATGTGTGTGCACGGCGGGCGATCTGTGAGTGCGGGCTGCCGTGCCTGAGTCTGTGGGCTCCTGAACGCGTGTGTGCTTTCCTCCACCGCCCCCCGCCACGCAGGTTCTCCTCCCCCTCCCCTCCTCCGCTCCTGGGGCTCTTTCTCCATGCAGGTGGGAGCATGTATTGATGGGGACAAAATCAGGACATGGTAAATCTTACAGTTCCTCCTGGGAAAGCTTCATCCTTTCCCCTGCCTTCTCTTCTCCTTTGCTTTCTTCTCCCCCCTCTTCCTATTTCACATGGCTTCCCTTCCCCCCCTCCGGGAGGAAGCTCATCTCAGCTCAGCCTTTGCTGACATGGCCATTTGGGCCCATTAGCTGCCTCCTAATGAGTGACTACTGCCTTCTGGGTCCCTTCCCCCACCCCAACTGGGAGAGGGGGATCAATTAGCTGCTATGTACACACACACATACACTCACACACACCCTTACGCATGCACTCATGCCACGTGTACGTATAGACACGTCACACACACACTGATACAAGCACTCCTAGAGGAGTATGCATTTTCTCCTCTTGACCAAGAATATCCTTTTAGGAGTTCCCTACCTTCCACAGTGTTCCCCCATTCCCTAGAGAGAGATCCTACTCGGTTCAACAAGCAGACGTCCCACTGCCAACCCCACTCCCACCAGTTCATTCCCAGATTTCCATGGTTCCAAACAGAGTCCAACTTTCCTATTTCCCAGATGGGTAAACTGAGGCTCAGAGTGGGGAAGTGACTTGTCCAAGACCCTTCAGGCTGGGAACAGACCCATGTCCTTGGACTCCCAACCTAGCAAGATCACTATCAATAGCTAGAAATGGGGCATACCACCGATGTTCCCCCAGTACTCAACACCACTGTGGGGCTTCGAAAGTAGTAAGTCCATGTTAAGGTGTGTGGACGTGATCCTGAGAGTAACAGGGACCTGGGGAGGCTCTGCCGTGTGCAGAGGGAGAGCGTAAGCCCTTGGGGAGGCCTCCCTTATCCCTTGGAGTCAGCTTGGTCCAGAAATTGCAGAAGCGGGTCCAACTTCAGACCCTCCTCTGGCTTTTGCAAACCTCACTGTGACTTTTCTTCCTCCCCTGAGCACTGACCTCGGGGATCCCTGACATAAACCCCTCTTGGACAGTCTGGAAGGGGTACCTCCCTAAGGACTCTGTCACAAAGGATGTCCCAGGAGGACTGGGAAAGGGTAGGTCCCAGTCTGGCCCTGGCCTGGTCCATTCTCTACAGTCCATATAAGGATAGGAGTGGGAGGGGGCGCCTGGGTGGCTCAGTTGGTTGAGCGACTGCCTACGGCTCAGGTCATGATCCTGGAGTCCCGGGATCGAATCCCACATCGGGCTCCCTGCTCTGAGAGGAGCCTGCTTCTCCCTCTGACCTCTCCCCTTTCATTCTCTCTCTCTCTGTGTCTCAATTAAATAAAATAAATCTTAAAAAAAAAAAAAAAAGGATAGGAGTGGGAGAAATGGGACACAGGCCTGAGGCATGCAGGCCCTGACAGGGACAGCCCAGGCCGCTGGGGTCAGAAAGCCCACCGTGCCCCTGCCCCTCCCTTGGGAAAGTCTCCAAAGCCTCAGCAGCTATGGCTGGACCTTGGAGAGCCACCCTACTTTTAAGAGTTTTGTCATCTGTAAAAGGAGGAGAATCAGAGCTGCTTCACAGTGTGAAGTTGCAGGGATTAAAACCCACATATAGTCTCTAATACTATGTGCACATGTGTTGACAATTTCCAGAAGGGCATACAAAGAAACTGTCAGCAGTGGTCACCGCTAGAGATGGGGATATCAGGAGGGAAAAGGGGGACTTTTGCTTTTCACTCTATTCTCTTTGTACTGTTTTAATTTTACTACGAAGCCTATTTTACTTTTATTTAAAGAAATAAAGGGGCACCTGGGTGGCGCAGTCAGTCAAGTGTCCAACTCTTGATTTTGGCTTAGATCATGATCTCAAGGTTGTGAGATCACAACCCCCACTTCTGGCTTCCTGCTCAGCGTGGAGTATGCTTCAGATTCTGTCTTCCTCTCCCTCTGCTGCTCTGGCTTGTGCTCTATATCGCAAATAAATAAATTACAAGAAGAGAGGGAGGGGCACCTGGGTGGCTCAGTGGGTTAAAGCCTCTGCCTACGGCTCAGGTCATGGTCTCAGGGTCCTGGGATTGAGCCCCACATCGGGCTTTCTGCTCGGCAGGGAGCCTGCTTCCCCCTCTCCTCTGCCTGCCTCTCTGCCTGCTTGTGATCTCTCTCTCTCTCTGTCAAATAAATAAGTAAAATCTTTAAAAAAGAGAGAGAGAGGGAGGGAGGAAGGAAAGAAAGAAGAGGGGAAGAAGGGTGGGAGGGAGGGAGGAAGAAAGAGATGGAGGAAGAAGGAAGGGAGGGAGGGAGGCAGGAATGTAGAGAGGAAGGAAGAAAGGAAGGAAGGAAAGAAAAAGAGAAACCATTTCCAGCCAAATACCTGAGTCTCAGCTGAGTCCAGAAACGGCAGCCTTAATTGCTGTTAACAGAGTGATGATCCCTCCTTCAGTGGGCATTGGATCTAGGTGTAAAAGCGATTTGTAAATAAATTGCTGTATAAATGTTAGGTGTGATTAGCATCTGGGTAATGATATGTTTCTGGGTACAATTACGCACGTGAGCCGGCCTCCTCCAAGTGGGTGTACGTATCCGGAAGGGTAATTATGCACATGTTATAGGCAGTGGTTAATAGCCCAGGCTCAGTAGTCCCGTTGCCTGTGTTTGAATCTTGAATCCACTCTTTACTGGAGATATGATCTTGACCAAGTTGCTTGACCTTTCTGTGCCTCAGTCTTCCTCTTTAAAATGGGGATAATAAATGTACCTGCTCTATAGAGGTTGCTACCAAGGTTAAAATGAGCCAAATTCTAGAAAACTCTTTGAACAGCCCCTGGCACATACGTGTTCAACAATTTGTCTTTTAATTTTGGGCATCTGTGAGTGCTTCTCATCCTCTTAAAAGAAGGGAGACTGTCCCAGCTTGTCTGTCAGGGAGGGGAGATGGCGGGTAGGTTTGTACCTACAAACGTCTGTTTGTACAGCCTACTGCAGAGATCTGTTGAGCTTGCGGAGACTGAGATCTGTCCTCAAAGGGAGCCCTGGGGAGGAGAGGGGGGACCCATGTCCAGCTCTCATCCCTCCTATGCTTCTAGGACATTCCAGGACAATGCCCCAATTGCCCCCTAGGGTTAGTCAGATAGAATGTCAGCTGAGCCAGGAGGGAGGACTGAATCTTTAAGGGTAAAGGTGAGGAGGAGAGTTCAGGGTGGCAGGAAAGTGGGACCAGGGACAGTGGGGGAGGGGCACCGCAAACTAAGCCCAGAGAGAAGCATCAGGGCAGTTTCCGGCAGCAGCAAGCCTAATTTCCCTACCTCCTTCCGAGGGGATCAGCCTGCCCTCCCACCCACCCCATCCCACTCTTGCTGCCTCTCCTGATACCGGTGGGATGGCTGTTCCCTGGAAGGGGGGCACCAGAGGCACCTCTGGGAGACGCAGGGCTGCCAGACGGGTTGAGCAGGTTTGGGAGTCGGGGGAGGAGCCCTGACGTGGGGGAGGGACCCGGGCCAGGGACGGAGCTGACAGAGCCAGTTTCCTCAGGGTGTCATGCCAGGTGCCAGCCTGCGAGGGGAAGGAATAAAACCCAACCTGGAGGAAAATGAGCGAGTTGAGCCAGGCTGACCTCCTTCTTGGAGCCACAGCCCTCTTCCCACTACAGACCTTATGTCCTGGAAACCCGCAGAAATCAGAGGTTCTGAACCCCCAAATGGGACAGCTCAGCAAGTGTTTGTGGGAATTGCCAGGCAGAGTAATTTGGAATGGGGTACACTTACCTTCGTCCTGCATGAAGCACGAGTGCACTACCTGTGTAACAGGACCTCCTCTGAACGTACCCACACTCATGTGCATCGCCTGCGGGCACACGCACACCGTCCTGTACGCAGAGAGACCTGGCACAGATAGTGGGTGGGCCAGTGCTGCAACCAGAGCGCTTTCTCACACTTTACAGATTAAAAAACCAGATCCCAACCTCTCAGGGTCCTGGGATCGAGCCCCACATCAGGCTCTCTGCTCCCCCCGGAGCCTGCTTCCCTCCTCCCCTGCCTGCCTCTCTGCCTCCTTGTGATCTCTCTCTCTCTGTCAAATAAATGAATAAAAAGTCTAGAGGGGAAAAAAAAAAACCAGATCCAGGAGCTCAAATAGTGCAGCCAAAGCTCACTTTTGGGGGTCTTCAAAGAGATATCCTCAAGGTTTTTCTTTCGTTAAAAGCCATACTTACCTGATGCCCTGCAGCCGCCCCCTGCCTCCCACGTGTGGTTTGACCTTCTGCAGCGCGCCCCCGCCCGACCCGCTCCAGAACGTCAGCGTGGGGGCTCCTGGAGGGCGGGGCCAGCCACCCCAGCCCCCCTCCCCCGGCCCGCCGTCTCTGCTCTCAGTACACTGCCTTCCAAGGGGGTCACTGGGTTCCCAGGGGGGACCGAGAAAGGTGAGACGGAGGTGAGGAGGAAGGCTGGGGGGAGAAGCGTGGAGGGGAGCTGGATTTGGGCAGGCGTCATGGCAACCCAGAGACATCCTGAGCCTGACGCCCTCGCCCTGTTGGGGGGTGTGAGGAGGGCAGGTGGGCAAAGCAAAGCGGTGGCGGTGGCGGGTTGGAGTGAGTGACACCGCCTGTGGTGACACCGCCTGTGGGAGGGACGTGAGAGACCGTGCAGAGGACAGTCTTCAGGTTCGATTTTTTTGGACCAATGTTTTATTGAATGATATATCCAGACAGTAAAATTGTATACATCCTTTATGGTTTCTCATGATACAGGAGTATCGAGGCCAGTGAATTTCCCCAAAATAGGCACATACATGTAAACAGCATCCCAGTCAAAAAGTAGAATTTTATTAGTGCCTAGGAGCTTCTTCAGGTCCCCTTTCCAAGCACAATATTTTCTTCTGACTTTTTTAAAGATTTTATTTATTTGACAGAGAGACACAGCGAACAGCTAGAGAGGGAACACAAGCAGGGAGAGTGGGAGAGGGAGAAGCAGGCCTCCCGCTGAGCAGGGAACCTGATGCGGGGCAGCGCCCTGGGATCGCCTGAGCCAAAGGCAGCCGCTTATGAGCCATCCAGGCGCTCCTCTCTTCTGACTTTTTACACCATAGATTACATCTTCTGTTTTTATGCTTTATATAAATGTAGACGGAGTCTGTTAACTTCTTTGTCTGTCTTCTGTTGCCCAACATAATAGTTCTCAGGTCTACCCATGTTGTGCCAACCCATTCTTAAATGCTATTTGTACATGGAGATGCACACACACTTGTAAGAGCTTGCACACAGGCAGGCTCATGTATAAGGTTCTGGCACAAGCACGCACACACACAGCCCCAAACACACCCAGGTTCTCGTGCACATATGCCTGGTCTCATTACACGCACACGTGACTATCCATACACACGTACATGTGTCTATACATCCACTCAGAAACACATGCTTACACAGACATGCACATTCTCACACACACACACACACACTCATGCCACGCACTCTCAGACTCGCAGACTGTTCCTATTCCTTGCACACGTGCCCACTCTCACACACTGGCCACCCCCCAGCCTCTCGGGCGCTAGACAGACAGAGGAATGTGATCAAATCGACAGCTGAAAACTGTCGTGAGAGCCAAGCTGTACTTGGTTGAGAAATCCGAGCCCTTATTGGGCTACAGGTGCCTGTGGTCTGGAGGCTGGGGGGAGAGGGGCGGGGGGGGTGGGCTGTCCCAGGGCGCCGTGGCCATCGGTGGTTTCCATTATAACAAAATGATGAAAGCACCAGAGCGGGGAGAGCAGGGCTGGGAGTAAATAAAGCTGCCACCTTTGACCCCTGGAGGCCAGGGCTCATCCCAGGACGGTTGCTCATTAGGGAGGGGGCTGCTCACGCTCAGCCCACGTTCTCCAGCACCCAAGGCTCAAGGCCAGACTCCCAAGGGGGAGTGGGAGGGGACATTTAAAGGGAGGGACGGGGAGGAAGGGGTAAGGCATACAGAAGATTGGGTAGGGGACACTGAGGAGAGGGTGAGGGCCACGGGGGAGAAGGGGACAGGGAAGAGGACTGACTTTGGGCCCTCCCTTCCCTGGACTTCTCTCCCCTGGCGCCTCTCTAGGGCACTTGTGCTCCTGGGCTCTGAGACCAGCACACATCCCCTTTCTCGCCCTTTCTCCTGTTTAAGCCTTGCCCTGCTTGTTTTTCTAACCACCAGGAACTACAGACAAATAGGGGTTAGCAAAAACAAACAAACACAGGCAAACTACAAAGTCGCTGGAGCCCCAGAAAGGCTGAGAAGTGGTTGGCTCTAGCTCTGAGAGCGAGTGAAAATGTCGCTGGGCCTGCCCCCCAGGGGGATCCCTGAACCCCCTTCCCAGGGCGCCGGCCTCACTCACACAGGGCAGGCACAGTCCCTGCTTGGAGCAGAGCTCAGTGAAGGAGGCTGCGTGGACAAACGAGTGAATAAATGAATGGGTAGATGAACGGAAAGAAGGTTGCTTGGTAATCAGCCTCCCTGACTCTGTGGATTCAAAACTCTCTGAGCACATACATGGGGTTGGCCCCACTGGGGAGTCAGGACGGACCCTCAGTCCTTTCCAGGCCTCCCCCTTATCTTCTCTTTGCAGCGGACCCTCTGGGAGCCCTTTCCCAGGCCTGACACTCCCTTCATTCCATAGCCCCCTTGGCTACTAAAGGTTCACATGGTCTAGTCGCCAGAAGAAGAAAGTGCTGTTCAATCTGGCTTTCAAAGATCTCTGCCCTCATGTCTCTCCATCCTGCATGCACCCAGAGGTCACTCACTTTGCTCCTCCTGGGGGCCACTAAGTGGCCACTAAGTCGATCCTGGGAAGTTCCACCTTGGTTAATTACAATAAGAGTGATAATAGGGGCACCTGGGTGGCTTAGTGGGTTAAATCCTCTGCGTTCAGCTCAGGTCATGATCTCAGGGTCCTGGGATCGAGCCCCGCATCGGGCTCTCTGCTCAGCAGGGAGCCTGCTTCCCCCCCCCCCTGCCTGCCTCTCTGCCTACTTGTGATCTCTCTCTGTCAAATAAATAAAAAAATCTTTAAAAAAAAGAGTGATAATACAATATAGCAATAAACAAAATTTTCACCCAAAGAAAAGGACACTCCCAGGTTTGTGCAAGGGACCTATAGGGAAGGATGATAGGAAACAGACCCACTCTACCCTGTCACCCCATCTGTGCCTGACTTAGCTGGAGGACTCACAGAGACAATTCAAGAAAAGCACCCCTACTTTCCTGTATGCCTGGAAACTTCTGGTGGGAGCTCCTGTCTTCAGCTGGTCCTCAGCTGCGGAAGTTACTTCTGCTTAGTGACACATCGCCTGCAGCCAAGTGTTTAAAACCTACTGCTTCTTTATCACCCCAGGCACAAAGCCCATTTCCCCCAAATCCCAGGTGGAGATTTGGTTTGGTCTTGGCCCCTGTGGGCAGGGGAAGGCTAACCCACCCGTCCCAGCCCCCACCAGGTTGGGGAGGGCACCAGGCAGGAGGAATCTGGGGCAGCTGAGCCCTGTGTGTCAGCACTGGATTCTTGGTCTGCTCCAAGGGCCCCCCTCTTGGCCAAGTCTCTCTTGCCTCGTCAGCTGAGATGAGGGAGAAAGCCAGGTGCACTAGGCTGTAAAGCCAACCAGAAACCCAAAAGATATAAGCATCAGAGAAATTAAACGCTGTTTTCTGCCTCCTCCCTTAGAGTTCCCTCAAACCCAACCCAACTTTTACTGAGAAGTTACTCTAGGCCAGACACTGTGCTGTGGGTTTCCAAGAGTCGGCTGATGAAATCATTGCAACGATTCTCTAAGTACTGCTATTATCTGGCTTTCCAGATAAGAAAACTGCGATCCAGTGAGGTTAAGTTACTGGTCCAAGGTCACCCAGTTTTTAAGTGGAGGATTGAAATTGGAACCCAGGCAGTCTGGTCTCTAGGGAGCTGGTAGGAGGTGTCTGAGTCTGGTTTGGAGGAAGGGAAGCTCAGGGTCAGGGTCGGGGTCAGGTTCAGGGGTCAGATTACAAAGTAGCAAGTATTCATAGATAGCTGTCCTGGACTGGCAGGGTCCCTTCATCTGACCAGGAGCCCCTGTAGTCCCAGCCCTTCCACAGCAGCACCGCCTTCTCGTCCCTGTGTGAGGACATGTGGGAGCACTCACATCCCCCTCCTTTCCCCACTTTATTGAACTCCTACCTTCTCAACAAGTTCCATCAACTGGAAACACTGATGACTTACATCAGTCATGTTTCATCTCTCGATCCTTTTCAGTTAAGACCCGTAATTTTCCCCAGTTGTATTCAGTAAGAACACACAATCTTTGAATCTTTAAAATGTAGAATTGAAAATAAATAAGTAAATAAATAAATAAAATGTAGAATTGGGGGAATGAGTGGAAAGAAATGGGTTAAAGCCTCTGCCTTCGGCTCAGGTCATGATCTCAGGGGCCTGGGATCGAGCCCCGCATCCGGCTCAGCGGGGAGCCTGCTTCCCCCTCTCTCTCTGCCTACCTGTCTGCCTACCTGTGATCTCTCTCTCTGTCAAATAAATAAAATCTTTTAAATAAATAAATAAAATGTAAAATTGCATTGTACCCATATTTCTCTGCATCTACATCTCTTACTCATCATTTCAGTTATTTAATCTTATCACACTTAATTTTATATGATATAAAATAACTTATTTCCTGGGGCACCTGGGTGGTTCAGTCAGTTAAGCATCTGCCTTCGGCTCAGGTTATGATCCTGGGATTGAGCCCCACGTTGGGCTCCCTGCTCAATGGTGAGCTTGCTTCTGCCTCTCCCTCTGCCCTTCTACCTGCTTGTGCTTGCACGCTCTCTCTCTCTCAAATAAATAAATAAAATCTTTAAAAAAATAACTTATTTCCAGGGAACCTGGCTGACTCAGTCAGTAGAGCATGCGACTCTTGATCTCAGGGTCATGAGTTCGAGCCCCATGTTGGGTATGGCGCCTACTTGAAATTTAAGGAAAAAATAATAATAAAATAAAATAACTTCTCTTCAAAGTGGCAAAGCTTTTCCCAAACCATTTATTGAGTTAGGCTGCCTTCTTTCTTGTTTTCTAACATCTCGGTTAAATTCCAGGTGTGGCTGGGTCCATTTCTAGGCTCTATTCTGTCCCATTGATTTCAATGTCTGTTTTGATGCTGATACCCAGTTTTCATTCCACTGCCCCATAAGAAAATGTTTTACCATCTGGTGAAACTTGCTCTTTTTCCTTTTTTATGGTTGGGCTTTAAAAAAATATTGATGGATTTCTAGTAGAGTTAACATATAGCATTATATTTGTTTCCGGTGTACAATACAGTGACTCCCCGACTCCATCCGTCTTCCAGTGCTCGTCACAAGTGCCCTCCTTAGTCCCCATTACCCATTTAACCCATCCCCCACCTCCCTGAACTCCTCCACCTCCTCCTCCTCCTCCTCCTTCTTTTAAAGATTGTATGTATTTATTTGAGAGAGAGCACACCAGTGGGGTGAGGGGCAGGGGGAGATGCAGACTCCTCGCTGAGCAGAGAGCCCGTTCCGGGACCCCAGGATCATGACCTGAGCTGAAGCCAGACGCTTTACCAACTGAGCCACCCAGGCGCCCCTGAACTTGTTCTTCTTTAGAAAATTATTTGCTATGTGCACCTATTTACTCTTTCATGTGAATGGTGGACTCCTCTTTTTTCTGAACAAATTCCAATGAAAATTTCTGCTTTGATTTTGATTAGTGGGACAGTACACCTGTGCATTTTCTTAGGGAATATTGTCATTGTTACACTTCTTGGCATTTTACCTAGGAATTCGGCATTTCCCGCTACTTCTCTGGGTCATCGTTAGCAGTTTAAATGGCTGCCTACTATTCCTTTGTTCTGATGTCCTCTAGCTGGCTTACCATCTCCCTTGCGTTGGGCATTCGGGCTGCTTCCAGAGTTGAGCTATTATGAATGGGGCTCCTCTAACCGTCTCTGTGCAAATTGCTTTCTTATTTTCTTGGGATGTGGCCCCAAAAGTGGGATTCTCTGATGGAAGGATACGAACAGTATCATGGTTCTTTGTTACATAACCTGAGGAGGATGGGACCAATTTACAGTAGCACCAGCAACATATAAAGAAATACATCCTTTTCCCTTAACAAAACTTTGGGGAGCTTAAACACTTTAAAGGGTAACCTGCTCCTAAAGTAAACACAGCACAGCCACGGGGGAAAAAAAATGGGAGTCCGAGGGGACGGGCTTCCGAAGACACTGGCCCTGTGGCCAGAGTCCTCCTTAGAGACAGAGTCCCCATCAGCCTGTGGGCCTGGTTTGTTTTTACTGACTTAGCACACGTTAGCATGGTATTTATTATGTGTCTAAGCACTTTACACATATTAACTCATTAATTACATATTAATCACATATTAACTCATTTACTTCTCATATCGAGTTCACGAGATAGATCCTATCATTATTGTCATGGCCATTTTAGAGATAAAGAAACCGTTGAGAAATTTCCTGGGGCGCCGGGTGGCACTGCCGGTTAAAGCGTCGGACTCTTGGTTTCTGCTCAGGTCTGATCTCAGGGTCGTGAGATTGACCCCCGACTTGGGCTCCGTGCTCAGGGTGGAGTCGGCTTTAGTTTCTCTTTCCCTCTGCCTCTGTCCCTCTCACTCGTGTGTTCTCTCTCAAATAAGTATATAAATATTTAGGGGCGCCTGGGTGGCTCAGTGGGTTAAGCCTCTGTCTTCGGCTCGGGTCATGATCTCAGGGTCTTGGGATCCAGTCCCACATCGGGCTCTCTGCTCAGCAGGGAGCCTGCTTCCCCCTCTTTCTGCTTGCCTCTGCCTACTCGTGATCTCTCTCTCTCTGTGTCAAATAAATAAATAAAATCTTTAAAAAAAATAAATATGTAAATATTTAAAAAAAGAAAGGAAAATTTGCTGTAGGTCATAGAGTTGGAAGGACTTGAACTTAGGCGGTCTGGCATTGATTATTAACCGCTGTGCTCTGCCCACAAGACTAGGAACAGGCACTTCGTCTTGTATCTGTCCTTCTTTTTCTGGGTCCCAGAAAGCCTTGGCCCCAGCAACCCAAATCTCCTTCAGAAAAGGAAGGCCTTCTTCTTGTATACAGTCCGCATCTGTTGGCCCCTGCTGTGTGCCAGCTGGTCCTTTCATCTCTTTTATTCTTCACCACAACCACACGAAGTCGGTAGCATGTCTTCATGTTATAGAGGAGTAGGCCGAGGATCAGAGAGGTTAAGTGTGTTGCCCAAAACCACACAGCTAGTGGAGCGGCACAGAGAAAATTTGAATCCTGCTCAAACATCAGTGCCTTTGATCTTTCCACGATACTTCCCTCCTCTCTGGCCTCCTAAAGCCCCCACCTGGTCCATTTCTCTTTGCCATGAGTGGTTTGCTTCAAGGACACCGAGGTGGGAACAAACCCCTTAGAGCTCCACTGTTCTTCCTGGCCTCGGTCAGGCCTGGCCTCACCAGGGCTCCAGCGGCCATCCCCAAGGAAAGTGCTTTCTCCACCTCGTGCTTCTTAGAACCGAGCGCCACTTCCTGAGAGAGGCCCGAATAGCTTCTTCCTTCCGTTTCACAGTCCACGCCCCTTTGGAGCCCGCCCTCTAGGTCCTTACCTCCTGCCTTAGGATCCTCACCCGATTTACAGGGTGCGAACAACGGGCGGGTCCTGATTCCAATGACAAGACCATGTGCCTCTGCTCAGATGTGGGCTCCTCCTGCTGCTCGTCTGGAATGACCGGAGCTCCATGCCTTGTGGGGAGTGGCCTGTCCCCGTCCTGCCACACACTCCTCTAAGCCCCAAATACCCTTGAGCATACTTCGTCCTACGCTTACTGAGTTCCCACCAAGGATAAAAGAAGCATTTCCCTGGTCCCTGGCAAACTCTGGAAGATTCGATGGTAGCACCAACTTCAGCAGCTGTGCCTGGCATGTTGATTGGTTGAGTGTTCGTGTGAACAGGCTCACCATGGTTGTATTCTTCTCCGCGTGCGTGCTTCTCGGGGGGAGACAGCAGGGACGCACGTCTGTGCAGGGGGCTCCAGGACTTCATGACGGGCCTGTGGCTCATGCTCAGGAGTTTGTTCACGTGTTTTGGAGAGTAAGGGTCTCCAGGCAGCTCTGAGTTCGTGGGTGTGTTCGTGAGCACGCAACGTAGAGGTTGGGTAAAAGGGCGGGTTAGGAAGTTCCTCAGACACGAGCGTTCCAAACAGACTCAGCAGGGACACTGGACAGGACAGGTAAGGTAGAGACGAAGGGAAAGTAGAAAAAAAGAGTCAAGTCTAATGCTCCGTGAATAAGCAAACGGACGCTGTGGTGAGTCCAAGATGGCCCCGGACGCCCCCAGACGGGTTTGCAGCGTCCAGCACAGTCACCTGTAGCCCAGGGTGCGAAGGGCAGGTTAGAGTTGGTGGTAAGGACGTGCCAGCCTGATGAGGGGGCGCCCGGCTCTAAGGGGTGAGGGACTGGAGAATATGGTAAAGCACCGCCCGCATCCTCCAGGCCCCGGACCTCAGCCTTTCCCCACAGCCCGATCGGCCTCTCTGAGGTACGGAGGGTTTGTCCTTGGTAGACGGGTGGGGGCAGAGGAGCGAGGCTCCAGGAGGCCTCTGAAGAGGACTTGCCAGAGCCCTTCATCCCTCTTCCTGCTCCAAAGGCAAAGGAACCTCCTTCTTCCAGAAGCTGCTGAAAGGTTTCGCTGACTTCAGAGAGACAGAGGAGGAGGGAGGAAGGAGGGGAGGCCTCTGAGGTGGGGAAGGTTTTGCTGAGCCTGCAGGCTACCCAGCCCCTCCCTGGTTCCTCATTACTGAGGTCCTTGGGCATGAAATGTCTTTTTATTTGAAGCCCAAGAAGAACCCAGGGCTGCATTAATGACCGGCCTACACCAGGGCCTGAGGCAGGGGACTGGCTCTCTTGACCTTGAAATCCGGCCTATATTCTTCTGCTGCACTGATGTTTTATTTTGCCAGAACTTGTCTCTACTGCCTCAGCCCTGTCCTCTCAGTGGGACCTTAAAGAGGTCTCAAGAGGAGAGAAGTTAGGGAGGCAAGAAGAAAAGCTTCTACGAGTCCTAGAAGCTCATCAACTGGGTCCGGGAAACTGAGCAGGACTAACAACATTGAGTCTCAATGACTCCCAAACAAGTAGGGATGACGAACATTTTACACAAATTTTTTTCTTTAAGATTTTATTTATTTATCTGACAGAGAGAGAGATCACAGGTAGGCAGAGAGGCAGGCAGAGAGCGAGAGGGAAGCAGGCTCCCCGCTGAGCAGAGAGCCCCACGCGGGGCTCGATCCCAGGACCCTGAGATCGTGACCTGAGCCGAAGGCAGAGGCTTAACCCACTGAACCACCCAGGAGCCCTAGTGGATCTGTTGTGACACACACTTAGAAAGCAGCATGGCTGGGACTCCAAGCCATGTGTCTGTGACTCCAAATCTGCAACAACAACTAAGAAACGTAATTTTTAAGACTTGTGTGCTGCTGGCCAGTTGGACTCATGTAACAAGCCTGGAGAATGTCAGGAGAGGCAGAAATTTGAGCTAGTTTTTTAAGTAGGAGTAGGATGTGTGGGGGGTGGGGTGGGGGGGGGAGAAGTGGGTGTTGTCACTGCATTGCACTGAGGTGATAGGTATAAGGGGAGGGTGGGAGAGTATTTGTCTCAGTTGACACAAAGTGGCCATGGTAGCCAGGGACTGGGGGAGGGGACTACCAGCGAAGCAGTAAATGGAAGGCCTTGAATGGTGGGATAAAGGGCTGGGATTTTCCCATAGGCCACGGTGAGTGGTTCCTAAGCCAGAGAAGAATGTGCCTGGCGCATCCTTTAGACGGGGAATTGGGCCCCTGCAGCTGTGGGAATGCCAAAGAGAGGGGAGGGGCACCAGCCGGAACTAAACTTGAGAAACGGAAGTGAAGTGGAGGAAGCAGGGTGTCAGTGGGACTCTGGAATTGAGGGTGCAGGCCCAGGGTGCCTCCTAAGGAGTGTGGAAGGAACTCCCCACCAAGAGGCCCAAAGAGGAGGGCGGGAGCCGTGGGAGCCCCCCACCTCCCAGGCACGGAGTGGCCATTCTGTGACCAGTCTTACCCAGTGCGCAGCCCTGGGCAGCCCCCGGCTCTGCCTTCAGAGGCTCACGCCTCATTGAGAGGTTATTAATAGGGAGTTTATCTGGTGTCAGAGCGCAGACATAAACTGCATTAGCATTACCCCATAATCTTATTTAGTAAACGCTCATGCCGCTCCGTCTCCTGTAATTGCATTGGGAAGATGCAATATTTATGAAAGGGGAGAGGGGGATGTCACTGCTCATCTTGGCGCTGCAGTAAAAGTCCCAGGAAATATGGTGAGTGCCCCCGAGGCCTGGCCTGGGCCTGAGAGAATGGGCCGTGTTGGCGCCCGGCGCTCTCAGGGTGACCCCCTGGGCCTGCCCCTGACCGGAGCCCCCACCTCCACCACCTTGCTGGGGCCCTGGGTATCGGGGCAAGGGGGTGTGGGGAGAGGCGCCGGCCACTGCCCCCTTGCTGTCTCTCCTTCAGAGGGCCCAGGTCCGTGCCAGATGCACTGAGGCCTTCTGGTGGGCACGAGGCCCCCAGCCTTGGCCCCCTCCCTCCCCTAGCTGGATTTCTAGGGTACTTGCCTTGACTGCGTCACCTGGGTGGTTTGGCGGAGGGCAACAGCCGGCAGGAAGTCTGGGGCCGGGGGTCCTCGCTGGGACAGGGTCTCAGTAGCAGTGCTGACCCCGGGATGGCCAAAGCCCCAAGTTCTCTGGGTGGCGGCCCTCCTCCGCCCTCCCGGGATCCATGGCTCAAAGTCCCTAGGTAGCACACACACACACACACATGTACACACACACACACACACACACACACACGCTGGGCCAGTCACACGTGTCCTGCTTCTGGGTGGAGAAGGCGAGGCGATGCCCTAGCCCCATGGCCTCGGAAGCACAGCTGTGCGCCCACCCGCTGGAGAGCCCCGGGCTCCACAGCTCTTGGCTGGAACTCACCACACGAGGAGGTGTCGCCAGTGCTGAGCACGCCTGTGGGTGGATGTCGGCGTCGAGGGCCTCTGGCGTGGCCCCCGGGGCACCTGCAGCTTAGAGCAGGACGGCATACAGACGCGCTCCCCACCTCAGGGACTCAGGGCCGCCTTGGACCGAGGACGGATTTCCCAGCCTCAGGTCAGGGAGCTTCCCTGCTGAGGTCGCTGTGAGTCTCGGTCCCAGCGCGGCCTCAGTGGAGGGGCCGAGGATGTCTGAGTGGGAGAAGAGCTGAAGGAAAAGATGCCTGTGCTCGGAAGCCATCTCCACAAAGGTGGGGGCAGGGAGGTGGGGGATGGGCGCGGGAGCCTCACCGTCACCTGCCGGTGGTTTGTGGGGGGCTTGTGGGTGAAGCGCTGTGGAAATCCAGTGTGAGAAGGCAGGTGCCCAGCAGGCATTTCCCGGGGACCCAGGGCAGTGCCAGGACCCACACCCCATGCGCATCTCACACAGGGCCCCACACTCTACCCTGAAGCCCCATTCACACCCATGGCCAGCACCCCCAGTGCACAGGGACTCAGCTCTCCGGCCCTAACGCAGCCCGCCCCTCCTCACTAGGACACCGGCTGGTCTAATTTCCGGTGGCCCGTTGCCCTCCCTCCCCCTTCGGGCCTCACTTCCCCAGACTCGGCGGGGAAGGGGCGCCCGAAACCGGGGCAGCTGAGAAGCAGGGAGAAGGGTGGGCGGAGGAGGGCCGCGGGCTCTCCGGGTGTCAGCTCCCTCGCCGCCGTCCCATTAATCACGGCGTGGCAGTCCAGTGGGGGATCCCAGGCGCCCCCGTGCCACACACAGCCCGCAGAACAATGGGATTATTTCCGGGGGGAGAGGACGCCTTAGGCAGGGGCTCAGGCGGCGGTGCCTCCTTCCCTCAATCGTCCCTCGGCACCCAACGAGCGCCTGCGGCGGCCAGGGACGGGTGGCAGAGCGGACACGGGTGGCGCGCGGGTGGCAGGGCCTGGCCGGTCAAATTCAATTAGCTGCCGTCTCCGCGCGACTCCGGGCCCGCCGGGGCCCAGCTTAGGGCAGCTGCTCTTTGTGTGCGGAACCCATACATATGGATACAGTCCCTCCCCCTTAGGCACCCCCACCCCAACTTCTGGCACCTGCGGCTCCCCACCCCCCGCCCTCCCCGCTCTCGGCCTCCCCAGAAAAGTTGGGAAACTGTGCTGCTTGGGGGCCCAGTGCGGCCGGCAGAGTGTGTGCCTGAAGGGAGGGATGTTTTTTATCTAAGGTGCGGGAAGCCAGTGTACCTGTAGGTTTGTAGCTCCTGTGTGTGCAAGTGTGGGGCGCGCGAAGGCGGCTTGGAGAGCGGCTGCCGGGACTGCTCGCAGGAGTGCGCGTTTTTGTGTGCCACGGTGAGCGCGGGTCTGTGAGTCTGGGCCTGAGAGAGAGGTTGCTGGAGCTGCTCCCACGCTGTATCTGGAAAGCCTCGGGTGTTGATTGTGTCTGACCCTTGGTGTCTTCGCGGGGGCCATGTGCAGTCAGGACCAAGCGTGGAACCCAGGACCTCCAGGGCAGCAGCTGGGACTCCGGGGCCGAATTGAATTCCTTCCCCCTCACCGCACCCCGGGCTCTGATGGAGGAGGAGCTTGGCTAGTTCATTTCAAACCCCAGCTCGGCTCCACTCGGCTCCTCTCTATGCGGAGGACCCTTGCCGAGCCGAGCCCACCGGGCACCCCACGCAGCACGGCGGAGGTGGAGGCGCGGCGGCCGCGCCCTCTCTGCCCGCGGCTCTGAACTGGCCTGATTTTGCATTCCCGGTGCGGTGTGGCCGTGGCTCAGGGAGCACCTGCAGCTGCTGACGTGCCCTGAGCGCCTACGGAAATTTCCAGACCCGTCCAAGCCAAGGTGGCCCCAGCTCTTTTGGGTGACCACGAGACCTTCAGGCTCCCCCGCCAGAGCCGGGGATGGATCCGGATTTCCAGAACTGGAAGGGGTCCCCCCGCCCAGCCCCCAGCCTTTCCTCTGCGGCCCAAACGTACGCACCACCCCCCCCCCCCAGGGCTGGGGAACTGAATTGAGGTGAGAAGTGTGGGTAGATATGGCCACTGCAGGTTTGTGGCCCAACTG
>CM052812.1:50373375-50549849 GCA_028533885.1 Nasua narica
CCCCCCCCCCCCCCCCCCCCCCGCCCCTGCACCGCATTCGGGCTGGCTGTGGGATGCTCTCTGTCTCCTGAAATTCCTCAATTCCTTGGACCTGCTCAGACCCACTTGCAGGCTGGGTAGGGCCAAGGGTGGAGGCCCAGGATGGTCATGCTGGGGTGTGCCTGTGGTCCTGGGGCCTAGGCTGGGGTGCTCTCCTGGGGTCCATGGGTGGAAAGCCAAACCTGGTGCCCAGGGAGCCCTTCAGGAGCTGTCAGAGGATGGCAGGGCCACAGAGCCCTGTCCCCTGAACCTCAGCCCACCCCCTTCCCAACTTTTTCCCCTTTCTGGCAGCCTGACGGAAGACCTAGCATCAATGCTATATTCTATCAAGGGTCCCCAGACCTCCTTTGGAAGGGAGTTGGTCAGAGAGGGGCCTGAGGCCCTAGCCTGATGCCCAGAGGTGATGGGACCAACAGCTTCCTTTATGTCAGAAGCCAAGAAGGGGAGCCTTACAGGGCGGGGCCTGGACTTCATGACCCCATTGCTCAAGCAGGCCTTGGGGTGGGGGCTGCTAACCCAGTGACAATGAGGTGTGTCTTACAGCAGGAAAGGTCTGGCCCCATCTCTCTGTTTTCAATCTAGTTGGGGTCCCCCCCCCACCTTGATGAAATGTATGCCTGTCGTTCTGTTCAAGAGATCCTCAGTCCCTGCTGCTGCGAGGATTGGGTAGGAGCACCTGGGGCTGGCCCTGGACCACGCCTACCCCCAGCCCTGAGAAATCACCGAGTTGTACAGCTGGAACCAGCCTGACCTGCTTACTCCCTCCTTCCTCAACCTAGCTTCCTAAACAGAACCCCCTCCCACACACGCTGGAGGTGGAGTGCCCTTTACTAGGTCTCTAAGTGCTTTCATCCCCAGCTGCACCCCCCCCCCGTTTTCTGCCCCCTTTCCTGAGGCGGGTGAGCAAGGCAGAACTGGCCCCTTTGCTGCTGGAAATCCAGATCCCAATGGCCCCAGCACGAACTGCTTCATCTCACACATCCCCTTGTACATTTCTCAGCTTGCCCTACTCTGTCCCTGCTACATATCTGTTGGGCATATCCTGTCGCCCCCTTTCCACACCCACAGTCCAACATATGGCCATTGCCCTGACAACTATACTAGAAAATAAGACCCCTCTCCCACAGATACACACACACACACCATGATTATACTCACACTCTCACACAGCAGCCAAGGCATACCCTCAGCGCCTTATATGTGCTCATCCTACAGGAACAGTTAGACCCGATCTTATCCGTTACAGAAAACATGCATTCACTCGCATTCTTATGCAGATGAATCCAGTTGCAAAAATGACCCCGACTCCCTTCATCTCCCCCAGCCCCCTTACAGACATGTGTTATACTTGCAGTTGAATCCCAACAGCCTAATGCTGGTACATAATAGATGCCCAATACATAGTTGTTGGGTAAATTTAGAAAATTATTCCTCGGAGACATGCCCAGTGTCATCTACTTGGCCATCCTCACTGTCATGCACACTTTCACACCTGGCTCTCCCCTCGTGGACACACAGTGCCCCAAACACAAAGTAATTAAGTTATCACACACACATACACACAGCCCTAAGCTCAAGGACGACCCCTGGCCCAGGGGTCTCTCCCAGAGGGGGAGGGAACCGTGTGGGATCCAGAGGGGCCGCCCTCGGTGGCTGAGCCCTCCTGCTCCTCCTCCCCCAGCCCCAGCCCCAGCCCCCAGCTGCTCCTCTTTTAATTGGAAGCGCTTCTTTATTCTGCAGGCTGGAGGAGTGGGTAGTGCTGGGGGGGGGGGCGCTTTACCAGGTGGCTTTAGGGCTGGAACTCACCTAGATGTGTGTGCAAGATACTCCTGCAAAGCTAGGGCCACATCTACCAAGTTTGGTGTTAAGAAATCAGTTTCCAATGATTGGAGTCAGAAGAACAGCATTTGAGCCTAGTTCCTGTCCCTTCCTGGCTTTCAGTGCTGCACCACCCAAGGTAAGCTCCTTGTGAGTCTCCTCCCTTGGTTCGGAACACTTTCCAACCTGCAGGGCTGTGCTCAGGGAACGCTGCTTCCTTCCGGAAGGGGTGGGGACCAGAACCCAGTGACCCCTGACCCTCCTGTCTCAACTTCCTAGGAAGAGAAGGGACTGAAAGGGTACCCCAGGCCCTCTGCAACTACCTCATTGGAAAACAAAGGCTGAGGTCAAGTTGGACATGAAGAACTCTGTCTTGGGGGAGGCCAGCACCTCAGAACTGGATTGGGAGAGAAGTTGACTCTGGTAAGTAGGAGAGATGAGGGGCGGAGGGGAGGGGAAATGGAAGAGACCAGTGAGGCGAACAGGTGTAAGGGCAGGGGAAAGTCAGGATGTCCCTGGGTTGCAGGATTTTGATGAGAAGAGCATCCCAATAGTCTTAATGGGCCACCAGGCAGCTGTGAACTCTGCCAACCTTGGGCTGGGCCAGCAAGGGTGAAATCTCCTGCCAGGGACCCTGGCCAACTGATGCCAGATCTGAGGAGTTCAAGAGGCAGTAAGTAAGGCAGGGGCCCAAATGGGCAAGGTCAGAAAGACGTGGGTGCTAGAAAGGTTCATCCAGAGGAGGACGGAGGGAGGAACGGGGAGAGAGTTAGGAACATGCAGGAGGTTTCCTGCATGGGCCAGAGTGGCAAAGAGAAGTTGTTCTAAGGATAACCTAGAAAGACAGGGTTTTAATCACAGCAGGCGGAACTGTAGTTAATCATGGAAAGGAGCCAGGCCACCGTCATCCAGCCTCAAAGGAAGTGGGTGCACTTTTCAGTATGGAGTTCAGATTTAGGGAACCCAGATCAATCTTATTCTGTCTGTGAAACTTTGGGCAAGTTGGTTCTTCTTACCAAGTGTCAGTTTTTGTTTTTAAAAATGAATATAATATTCCCTTTAAATAATACAATTCAGTGGTTTTTAATATAGTCACAAAGTTATGCAACGATTACCACCGTCTAATTCCGGAATATTTTCATCACTCCAAATAGAAACTTTGTATACATTTGTGGTCACTTCCTACCCTTCCTCCTCCAGCCCCAGGCCACCAGTAATCTACTCTCTGCCTCTGTGCATTTGCCTATTCTGAATGGTTCATATAAATGCAGTCATAGAATATGTGGCCTTTTGTGCCTGGCTTCTTTCAGTTAACATCATGTTTCCTAGGTTTTCCCACATTGTAGCATCAACCAGGACTTCCTTTTTATTCTTTTTTTTATGAATAATATTCCACTATAAGTGTATACCATATTTTATTTATCCATTCATCACATGGTGACCATCTGATGTGTTCCTGATTTTGGCCATTGTACATAATGCTGCTATGAACTTCCATTCAATTTGCTTACTTATTTGAAAATTGGAGATGTTTCTCTAACTTCTCAGAGCTGTCATGAGTCTTAAATGAGATCAGTGTGGTGGGGTGCCCGGCACATAGGAGTTTCCCAGGAAAACACTTATGTTTATCTCTGCTTTAGTTCCCCCAAGATAAAAGGCAGGAAAGAGACAGATTTAGGTTCAAACACTTTTCGATGAAAGTTATGGCATCTCCTGGGCAGAGGTGTGGAGCCTGGATCCGGTGGGTGGAGAGGAGCAAACCAGCACGGCGGTAGAGCCCGCTCCTGTTTCCGCATAGTGCTTCCAAACCACCACCTGCTTCAAGCCGGCCTTGCTCCGAGTGGGCCTTTGTCCGCCCGCTCGGAGCCCAGACCCGATTTCCCCGTGGAGATGTGTCTCCAACCAGCAGCCAGGTCTCCAGGCTAACCCATAAAAGCAACTCAAACCCAGCTTCTCTGTCTTGATCAAGTCACTTAGCCTCTCTGAAATTTGACTTTCTCACATCTATAAAATAGGGATAATACTCATCTTGAAGAGCTGGTGAAGTTCTTGGTGTTCTCCGCAACACTTACCGCCATCCGACTTAATGTATCTGCTTCTCTGTTTATTGTCCAACCCCCTGTATGGAATGCAAACTCCATGAAGGCAGGACCTTTGTTTTGTTTACTGCGGTCTTCCCAATGCCAAAAACAATGCCTGACACCTGGTGGGTATTCAGTAAATATTTGTTGGGTAAGGAGATTCATTCATTCTCCCAGGATGAGTGTATCCTGCTCTTTGGGGCGGTGGTACTCCATGGTTGGGGGGTAGGCTGAGATGAGTAAGCCATTCCCTGCTGCCACGGAGCTCTCTTCAAGTGGAAATAACAGACATGACCAAAGCAAATAGGCTGTAACGTGATTGGAGAAGTAGAATGCAAACCTTCATATTCTAGCATCTTGCCTGATAGAGACAGTCCCTCCTTGAAAACCTGTTGAATCTGACATAGACCAGAAATAGATCCCAAGCGATCCAACCTGCACCCTTCCCAGAGCTTGGCTCCTTCGAGGGAGCAAACCTTTCCCTACTGAAGAGGGAAAAGAGAGGAAGCAGAAAAAGGGAGTTTCCTCCTTCTCTCCCCTGGCGCTTGGCCAGTCAGCCAAAGGCAAAACTTTAAAAGGCCTCAATTTGTCGGGCTGGACTTCCCTGATCTTGGTCCCACCAACCCCAGCCCCCACTGGCTTACATCTCCTATGCCTCCCTCCCAGGATTCCAAAAGTAGGAAAAGAACTCCTTCCTCTCACCACAGTCCAAGGTTTCCTTGCTTGGAATAGCCAGCCCTGGGCGACTTGCTAGGTGAAAGCAGTCTGACTGAATTCACTCACATACTGTGGGAACTGCTTCTAGAGGCCTCCATTTATTTAAAAGGAAAGGGGTACCTGGAGGCATGGGCACTGGGGCAGCAGGCCCCAAGCCAACTCCCTTGATTCGTGCCTGCCTCTCAGGAAGTCTTCCTTTCCCCGGTTTCTCGAAATAGGCTGAGTTGGGGTCGTTGTTGATTTTTCCAACAACATATAGCCAGTTGTTCATAGGCCTGTGTCTTAAAAAAGGACAAGCCTGAACTCACCGTCCTGCCTCAGGGGTCTGGGCTCCATACCTGGGGAGTAGACAGTCTTCTACTTTCTAACAAGCGAGACTTGAAGTTTGGAGTAAATCCTCTTGTTGATGGACAGGTGCTTCCCAGCTGAGCCCTTGGGGAGGTTCTCCAGTAGCTCACGGACCCCCTTCCCCAGAGGCCTAGCAAGCTGGACCCCTCTGGCCCAATTCAAAGTGGGGAGACTCCCGCCAGGCTGGGAAGAGGTGTCTCTGTCCTCCACCTCCTTGGGTCCGTCTGTTTATGGGTCTCTGGGAATGGCCGCCTCTGTTCTTTCTCTTCTTTTAAGTCTCTGAATCCCTTCGCTCTCTTCCTGAAACTACTTCTCCGAGCCTCCGTCTCCGTCCCTCTGTGTCTGGCTCCTGCATCAGTCTCGGCTCCCGGCCTCCCTCTCCCCCTCTCCGCCCCTCCCCCGCGCTGTCATTCACCGCGCTCCTCTCCACGCACAGCCAATGGAGAGACCCGGCCGAAACGGCTAGGCTTGCTCGCACCGGGCTTTTTCGCCGGGTGATTGATGTCCCAGAGTCAACATCTAGCCAGCAGCCGGAGAGGGGAAGGAGCAGCCGGAGAGGGGAAGAATACGGCGCCCCTTCTCCCTCCCCCTCCCCCCTACTTTAGCCCTCCGCGCACTTCGCCTCCAAGTCTCCGCGCAGCCAGGAGCCGCTGCCGCCTCCGCGCCCTTGCGCGCTGCCCCCAGAGCCAGACACAGCAAACGCCGCCGCCCAGGCCCCCCCGCGGGGCCGGGGCCGGGGGCCAGCATGGAGCACCTGGGCCCGCACCATCTCCACCCGGGCCATGCGGAGCCCATCAGCTTCGGCATCGACCAGATTCTCAACAGCCCGGACCAAGGCGGCTGCATGGGGCCCGCCTCGCGCCTCCAGGACGGAGAATATGGCCTTGGCTGTTTGGTTGGAGGCGCCTACGCTTACGGCGGCGGGGGCCCCGCGGCCGGGGCGGGGGCCGGGGGCGCGGGGGCCTATGGTGCTGGCGGTCCGGGCGGCCCTGGTGGCCCGGCGAGTGGCGGCGGCGGCGGCGGCGGCGCCTGCAGCATGGGCCCGCTGGCTGGCTCCTACAACGTGAACATGGCCTTGGCGGGCGGCCCCGGCCCCGGCGGCGGCGGGAGCGGCGGCGGCGGCGGCGGGGGGGCCCTGAGTGCTGCGGGGGTGATTCGGGTGCCAGCGCATAGGCCGCTCGCCGGAGCGGTGGCCCACCCTCAGCCTCTGGCTACCGGCTTGCCCACCGTGCCCTCCGTGCCTGCGGTGCCGGGTGTCAACAACCTCACTGGCCTCACCTTCCCCTGGATGGAGAGTAACCGCAGATACACAAAGGACAGGTTCACAGGTGAGTCCGGCCCGCGCGCGCCCCGCCTGGCCGCGGCCCGGGCTCTGCGCTACCTTTTCCCCGCCCGGCGGCTCCCCGCAGCCCCCTCCGTGCTCCAGGTTGCCCAGCTCCTCTCGGGGCTTTCCCCAAGTGCAGCCGCCGGCCACCTTTCCACGCTCGCGGAATCGCCATGCTCGAAGAGTTCTCCCAGGCTGGGCCCCTCTCCGTCTCTCCCGCAGGAGCCCTACTCTGAAAAGCGCTCCCCGATCCCCTCTCGGAGTCCCTGGGCTCAGTCTGGAGGAGGGAAGGGGGATGTCGCTTTGGGACTACCTTCTGCCGCCATTGGGGGCTCGGTAATCTTGGAGAAAGGGGCACGATGTGAACAAACTGTTTCCTCCGTCCTGGCCAACGTTCTCTGGCTGCGGCGGCGAGCCCCAGAATCTGACGCAAGGAGAGAACAGGTTCCCCACCTCTCGTTAACTACACACACACACACACACACGCACGCACACACACACACACACGCGCACACGCACACACACCCCACTTCGCGATCGGAGCGCCAGTGCCCTTTGCGCTTGCTGGGCCCGGTAGAGGCCCCGAGCCTGAATAAAGCAGCAGGGCTGACGGGCCCTTCTTCCCGGACTGCGGGCTTCGTCCAGGTCGGTGGCAGCGTGAGGCTGAGCCTCCTGCTTTATTTTCGTTCGGTCCCGGCATGGCGTCCTCCCCTCCGGGCCCAGCCCTGTTCCCTCCAGTGTGAATAATGCACCGGCCTGGCCGGCGATCGATTGGCGGCGGCCGAAGGACAACTCCTGGGACGATTACGCATTCGGCAGCGGCGGCAGCCGGCTGCTGCCCTCTACGCTGCCAGCTCCGCGCATTCCCCGGTTCGGCCCGGGTCCCTCCGCTCTCGCTTCCGCTCTCCGCACTCTGCTCTCGCTCACGCGCGGGCCCCCTTCTCCCGCCTCCCTTGCCGCCGCCCCTTAGCATTCCTAGGATTCGAGGCTACGGTCCTCGGTCCTCCCGCCCAGCTGAGCTCCCTTGCCCGCTGAGAAGTAACCACGAGTTGAACCTGGGTTCCTGGCCGGGCCTTAGAGAAATGAGGCAGGAGGTATGCGCCGCTGCCGATGGCGACGTGGGACTCCCGTGGGACTCGGGATCCGGGCCCAATGGTGGAAGGGAAATAGGCAGCTTAGAGCTGCACTCTCAGCTAGGCGACCCCAAGGGACCCCAGTCCCCAACCCAAGCCCTCTCAGGCCTGGGGAGGCAGAGCCTCTGCCCATTGCACTCCCCAGGCCAGGCCAGCCCTGAAGGGCTCAAGAAGCCCTCAGCCCAGAACGCACTGGTCTTGGGTCTCTAGTGAAAGGTGTTTGGCAGAGGACCTAATCTTCCCTCAGGCCTGAAGAAGGTTCTGAGGAAGTAACTCTCACTTTGTGTTGCCCCATGTCCTGTACGTGTCTCTCTGTGTGCCTGTCCCTGTGCCCGTGTGTCAGGCTGGGTGTAGAGACCTAGAATCCCCCCCCCCACCCCTACGTGTGTGTCCGTAGGTTGCTATGTAGTGGTGGCTCAGGTCAAGACCCAGGGTCCCCCCCCCCCTTGACTAAGCACTGTCTCTAGCTGCCTGGGGGCAGTGGGGGGCCTGCGACCTTTAGCTCTCCTCAGACAGCCCCTCCAGGAGACTGGTGGGCGACTGCGCGGGTTCTGGCCGGGCACGTGGGAGCCCCGGGCTAGAGAGGCTTCCGCGGAGGCGGCAGCGGCGGTGGCGGTGGCGGCGTCGGCCTGGCGGGCGGGAGGGGGCTCCTTTCCCGCCACAAGCTTGGAGCCGAGGGCTGATGGGAGGATCACGGCCCGCTCCTGGGGTCTAGCCGCTGCGCTCGCCGATCGCGGGGAGTCGGGCCTGGGACGCCTCCTGACGCTCTGCCGCTTGCCTCTGCCGTCTGTCTGTCTCCCGCTCCAGTGGCCCTCTCACCCTTCACTGTAACACGCCGTATAGGTCACCCCTATCAGAACCGGACGCCCCCCAAGAAGAAGAAGCCGCGCACGTCCTTCACGCGCCTGCAGATCTGCGAGCTGGAGAAGCGCTTCCACCGCCAGAAGTATCTGGCCTCCGCGGAGCGCGCCGCCCTGGCCAAGGCGCTCAAAATGACCGACGCGCAGGTCAAAACCTGGTTCCAGAACCGGCGGACGAAGTGGAGGTGAGCGCGCTGGGCGGGCAGCTCTCTGCCCCGGGGTCTGTCCTGGGGCGCTCACACCCCCGCCGCTCGCAGGCTTCTGATGGGCTCCCTGCTAGGCTCGCCAGGGACGGGGAGCAACCGAGGCCGATGCCGGGACAAGGCTGGAGAACCCCGGCGGCTCTGTTTTACCGGAGGCTTCTTGGCTTTCTGGCCGCCACACTCAGTGCGGGTGTAGACGAGGCTGGTCTCCGCTGCTGCTTGGGGAAATGGCAGGCGCGAGCACAGTCCGTGCAGTCCGGACTTTGGGGATCAGTGAGTCCTGGGGGACTTTTTGTTTGCGCAAAGTCGCGCTTACGTTGATGCCTCCTCCATCCCGGAGACTGGAGGCCGGATGGCCGGCGCCTTGTTTCTGCGCCCCCGCCGGGGATCCTGCCTGAGCGGCCAGGCTCCAAACCGCGGGCCTGGGCCCTGCTGACTCCCTCCTCCCCAGGCCCTCCGCCTGGCCCTCAGGCAGCCAGTCCCACCCTGGGAGAGGAAAATCAATCCGCACCGGCTGCAGCGGGGTTTTGGAGTCCCACTAAAAGGGGGGATCAATTAGGAGCAGATGGGTGTGTGTGTTTGAGAGACACACATTTACCCTTCTCTCTTCACACACCCACAGCCACGCTAAAATCCCCCCCACACACATACATCTCTCTCTCTCTCTCTCTCTCTCTCTCTCTCTCTCTCTCTCTCTCTCGTAAAGCGTCCCACACTCTTTGGCAGACTTACTCCCTGCACCTACTGACGCTTCCTCCAGCTGCACCCACTTGCACCCCTGCACCCTCCCGCACATCTGGCCCGCATACTCCGTTCCACACGCGAGAAAAGTTTTTTGCTAGCTCAGGCCTCGGGGAGGGTGTAGGAGAGTCTAGGTGAAGGCAGCGGCGTCCTGCCAGGCGGGCCTAGAGCTGGAGGAAGGAATTGGAGTTTCCTCTTTTTCTGAATGAAGGCGAGGAATCTGCTCGGAATTCCGCGGCTGTTGTGGCCACAAAGGAAGCCACTGCCCCACTACTCTGCCCCCACATTCCTGTCACTGGGGAAGAAATGGGAGGTACAGCTTCAGACCTCCGGAAGGCTAAAGAGGTAGCAAGGGCTAGCTGAATGGGGGTGCGGGCACTCGTGTTCCCAAGGCCCCAACGAGCTGCAGCCTAAGTGGCAGGCAGAGAGGGGAGGGGGCAAGGATAAATAGCCCACCCCAGGGAGAAAAGGAAAAACCAAGCAGCCGGAAGAAGTCTTAGGATAAGAAATGAGAGCAGTGGATGATTAAACCTCCATTTTCGTTTTAAACAAATTCTCGTTCTGAGAATGAAGGGAATGGGGGTGAGAGAAAATAGGAGATAAAGACACAACCCCTAAAAGGTACACAACCTGTCAGGCAGTTTGAAATGCAGGACAGAAGGGTAAGACAAGAGACAGACAGAAAGACGCACAGAGCAAAAGGCAAGAAGGAGCGCTGGGAAAGAGGCGGGCGACCACCATTGGGAGAGGCCCTTGCCGGCCTTGCGCGGCTTCATCGATCGCCTACAAATTGCTTCTGGAAGCCCCCGGGACTCCCATTAGGTCTGTCCACCTTAGAGACAGACGTTTGATCTCCGTTGACGGGGCAGAGGGGAGGCATTAAATGGAATAAGTGAGTCATCGACTCCTCCGACAGCCTCGGAGGAAGGTGGCTGGTCCAGCGGGAGTCCCCGCAGGGCACAGATCTCGGCACAGGAGGCAGGAAGCCTGCGACAGGATGGAAGAGAAAATCGGGAGAAGAGAGGTCAGGCAAGGCAGCTCCTAACCCGCTGGCCCTTGTCTCTGCCCTGGGCTGGTGGGGAGGGTGGGGCGCCTCAGGCTTGGGACCCCGGAGCTGGGGAGAGGCCTGTCCCACCCCTGGCTGCGCCTTCCTAGGCTAGTGGGAGATGGGGGCCCCAGCTGTTTGGGCCTAGTGGATTTTCCCACAGCTCCCCGGGATACCCACGCTCCATTTACTTTTGAGGTTTCCAGTCTTTGTCGGAGTCAGGACCCTCAAGATAAGGGTGTGTGTTAAAGGGGCTCAGGCTGGATCTGGCAGCTGTGGTTCGTCCAGGCTATTTCCCCGGGAGCGCACCGCAAGCGTGGGTAACGGCTTGTCCCTGGTGCAGGCGGCAGACTGCCGAGGAGCGCGAGGCTGAGAGGCAGCAGGCGAACCGCATCCTCCTGCAGCTGCAGCAAGAGGCCTTCCAGAAGAGTCTGGCACAGCCCTTGCCCGCCGACCCGCTCTGCGTGCACAACTCTTCGCTCTTCGCCCTGCAGAATCTGCAGCCGTGGTCGGACGACTCCACCAAGATCACCAGCGTCACATCGGTGGCGTCGGCCTGCGAGTGAGCCTGCCTGCCCCGCCCCATGGGAGCCCGGGTCCAGCCAAGGGTCGCTGAGGCTGAGACTCAGGACTCGCTCCCCCCTCCCGCTTCAGACTGCACGCGGGAGGGGAACGCGGCGCCCCTCCGCACCGGCCGGCGCTCCTGCCCACGCCGTTTCCTCTTTGATGCGGAAAAAAAGGGCGCAGGGACACGGGACCTCCTTCCAGACACCTAAGAGGTCCCGCGCTCTCTGGAACTGTTCAGAATCCTCTCAGTTTGCGTCTATTTTATTCTGATTTTTAACGTGGGGCTGAGAGAGACAGAGGAGGTGGAGGGAGAAAAGATGGGCGGTCATTTGAACTTGCTCTGGGGAGTCCCCCTGTGTGTCCCACTCGCCATCACACACGACACCCCGAGGCCCTCCCAGGGGTGACTTTACTGGGGTCACCCAGAGTCAAGCACGGAGGACCTGTGCGGAGCGTCGCGCACACATGGGGCCATAGCCTTCACACCCTTGACTCTCACTATCAGGCACAAGCTAGGGGCGACCCAGCTTCATTGTCGACAGCATGGCACTTCCCACAGACACAGGGCTACGGCCGCACTGTAACACCCTGTCCCACGCACAACAGCGCCACGGCCCGCCAGGCCCCCATCACACGTCCCAGCCGCACCCAGGTACGCACAGGCAGGTTTCACCCAAACTCAGCCTCTTTCTCCAGATCCTGTTCATTAGGGGAGCTTAAGTTATGCACTTATAAGGTGTTTTCTGTGTAACCATTTTATAAAGTGCTTGTGTAATTTATGTGAAAAAAAAAAATAAAACCCTCCGGATCCGGAGTCAGGGGGCCTGCTCCTTGCCGAACCCAGCACTCTGTAGCTATTTGGGTTTTGTGTGAAATGGCCCTGCTGGGGCAGCTGCTGGTGTTGGTGCCCGAGGGTCCAGGACTGGGGAGAGGGAAGCAGGGGGACAAACAGAGAGACGGCAGACCTGAGGAAACGCAGGAGTGCTAGGCTCCCCTGGGACGGCTAATGCCCCCAGGATATACTGTCTTTGGGTGTGAGGGTTGCTGGTGTGCATTGTGTGCGTGTGATGGTGTGGACAATCAGGATCGCGCAGATAATGAAGGTAATAGTGTTTAAGTGTGTCACTGTGTTTGCAGTTCTTGGAAGTGCTTGTTTCTGCTTAAGTTGCAAATCGAAACTATCACCACGATCAAGCATGAACTTGCAGTGGTGTGTCTGTAACCGTGTGTGTGAATGTGATCGTGTCTTTTTGGGTAATTGTGATCAACCACCCATGTGTGCGTGACTGTATGATTCCTGTGCTGTGTGTGAGTGTACCTATTCATTTCTCCTCGTGAATCTGTTTTTGTGTTAAATGTGTGAATGATTGTGATTGTGAATTGGCTGTAATTGTATGCATATCACCGTGTGTGACATCATCGTGTGTGATGTATCGCGTGTGCATGCAATCGCACATGAGACGTGTATTTTACTGTATGTGTGTGTGACAGTAGGTAATGGGGGAGTGAGTGGGGGGAGTGGGGATCATTGTGGGTGACTCTTCCTGCAGGTGAGGGTGTGTGACCCAGTGAGCGAAATGTGCAGTGCTGCTGGGGGTCCGAGGTGGGCTGTGCAGATACACTGGGGCGGGGGGGGGGGGGCGGCGGGTACCAACACTGGTGGGAGTTCCAAGGTTCTAGGCCCTCACCCAGCAAGCCCCACAAGTTATTGACTCACCATGTGCGGTGAGTCAATAACTGGGCCAGGATCCTCTGTGGTGCTCTAGGTAGGACTCGCCACCCGCAGCACTAGCCTGGCCTAGGAGAGATCTGAATAAGTGACTTCCCAGGGGCCTTCAGGGAGGCCCCAGGCCACGCCAGCCAGGAGAAGAGCCACAGTACCCAACACTCCCCAGGACATCTAGTCCCCCACCTACTAGACCAATCTCAAGTGCACAAAACTGAGTTGGGGCCGCTTTTCTGGAAAAAGTTGGGTGGTGGAGGGTCTGGGGACGTGCCACCCTGGGGGAGTAAAGTAGGGGATGGGAGGCTCTTTCTTTGGGATGGTAAAGTGAGAGAACTTTGTGGCTAGAAATGAGAAGTGAGTGGGTATGGGCCTCGTGCAGGTGTCAGAGCTGTACGTACCCAGAGGGCTTGGGGAAGTCACAGAAAGCATTCAGACACACTGTCCTTCATTCCTGCCCAGGCTGCCATCCTGGACCTGATCTCCCAGGGGGGAACAAAGCACAGCAACCTCTCAGCCCAAGACGCCCAAAGGGAAATTTGACTAGGAGGGGCGGTGCTCATCTATCTCTCCTCCGTGGCCCCCTAAAAGCCTGATCTCCTGGGGAGAAGGGGATTCTGGGTCCAAAGGTCTAAGGCTGGCCCTCTTGCTCCCACCTCCCAGGCCCACAGGGTGACCAGTCAGGGCCCTGACAAGCTATGTTGGCCGTGGGGAGAAAGTTCTGGCCACAACGCTGGGTCTGCATGGGTCTGCAGCCAGCCTCCCTCCTACGCCCGTTGAAACACCAGGATCTAGCCAGGAGAGATCCAGATATGGCCTCCCGGAACCAGCGAATTCGCTTCCCTCTGCCTGGGCAGGCCGGGCAGATCTCTCCTCTCCCGCGGGGACTGGAGCCGCCGCCTGGCCTGCACCTTCTCTGCGTGGCGCTGTATCTTCATTTGTGTTTTGAAGACCACCTTTAGTGCCTCCCAGCTGTAAGATTCCAGAGTCTCTCTGAACCTCCCTAGAGACTGGAGCCTTCCACCTCCCAATCCCCAGACGCTGCTGGCCCTGAAGGCTGCTGGACACTTTCTGGCCACAGACCAGATGAGGAGCCCCGGCAGGAGGGCAGGAGTGTGGCCGGGCACAAACACCACCCCCAAACCGGCCCCCAAGTCCAGGCTTTGCACCCAACCCCTCCTCCCCTCTTACAACACAAATTGTGAGCAAAATTAGGCATCCTACACTCCTCCCCGAAATACCTCCTGCTTCCCAGACCTTCACAAACAGCTAGGGTTCACACTCATAACCACACGGGCGAATGCCCCCTCCACCGCACTGCTCCCGGACCCCGTCCAGCTTGCCGGGGCCTCGCGGGGCAGTGAGCATCCGGCAGGCGGGGATCCCCAGCCTTTGGGCCGCCCGCCTACCGCTGGAGGCCACCCGGCGCGGCGCTCCAGCTCCCGGGGTACTCGCTGGCTCTGGGCGCCTGCGGGCTGCGGGAGGCCAGGGTCGCGCGCTCTCCCGGGGTCCCTCTCGCGCTCCCCGGCCCTCGGGCGAGGCGTCTCAGGGGCACCAGACTCCCTGGGGTACCGGGGCTCTGAGCACCCAGGGGCCGAGCACGAGCTCCCTGTCTCCGCCGGGAATTCGTTGGGACCGAATCTCAGCTAAACCCGGGTGGGCCGAGGGCCGCGGCAGCGGAGAAAGGCCGGGACCGCGGCGGGGCCCGCGGGGTGTGGGGTCAGCTGGACCCGCACACCCTGTCCGGAGTGGGGCGAAGGCTGGTGGGGAGGGGGCTGCAAGGGTCACAGGGCCAACTGCGCGCAGTGAAAGCTCACAACTCCCGGCCTGCCACCGCGCCTGCCGGAAAGGATCGGTCTCTGTTCTAAATCAGAAAAGGAATTCAGTATCCGAGTAATTGTGTGGAGAGGTGCGGAAAGAGAAGAGGAATTCACGAACCTGTCGGAGCAGAAAGGTCCCCTTCCTTCCTTGGCTTCGGTGAGCCGACCGCACTGACCGGACCGAATTCCGCCGGCTCAGCCCAGGCGCAGCCCAGCGTGGGGGCTAGAGTGGGCGGCGGCCTGCGGGGCCCAGAAACCCAGGCCGGGCTGGGGTCCGGGAGGCCCGTGCTGTGCCGCGGGTGGTACACAGAGAATCTCGCCCAACCTGTTAACTATAATAGCCGCTTTGTGCCGATCTGCGCTGGGGGGCTGTGTGGGCATGGCCTGAGCCCTGCCTCGTGACGCCCCTACTGTGGTGGCAGGTGTGGGGTTTGCCCTGGGCCCAGGACTCAGGAGGGCGTCCTGTGTACGGTGGGACTTGCAGGTGGGCAAGGTATGTGCCAGGTGTAGGAGACTGCTAAGAGGGACCTCTCCCGGCCGTGCAGGGCTGGAGCAGTTAGTATTGGCGTGGGGGGGGGGGAGCTAGGGCCCTGGGGCCGCCTTGAAGGCCCCCAGGCCAGATGCGGGGCGGGGGGAACCCCCTCTCTCATGCTCTGCTCCCCCTGCTCTCCCCACACCCACCTCCACACACTACTCAGTCCCATGCAGCCCTCAGGGTCTTGCTCCCTGAGCAGCTCAGCGTTTGGAGTCCCGCAGCCAGGCCGCTGCCCCGGCAACTAACAAGCAGTTACTTTCGCTTTTCCCGCGTGGCTCGAATTCGCTGCCCAGTGCCAGCCCGGGAGGCCCCTGGCACCACTCCCCTGCACCCACCCTGCACTCCTCATCCTGGGGAGCCCCGTAGGAACGGACTGAGCAAGGGCTAGAGCCAGTTTGAATTTTCCGAGGAGCTCAGAGCCGAATGGTGAGACGGTGTGTCGGACAGAGGGGGTAGGGTGGTGAGCGGAAGGAGCGGTGGGAGGTACCCCTGTTGTGTTGAGGGGTGCCTACGAACTCACATCTCCTCAGTCACAGCCTGCCTCGCTCTGTACAACTTCACACAGGGCCTCCCACTGCAACCCCTGGGACTGCAACGTTGCACAAAGGGAGAGAGCTACAGGTGTGCGGGTGCTGGGCGCGCGCACGCATACAGTCTCCACTGTCAGTGCCCTCAAACTCCCGCCAGTCCGAGCCCCACCAAGCTCCTACCGGCGGTTACCCCGCAGCCCCTCCGCCAGGGGCACTCCCCTTTCCCTTTCCCGCCCCTCCTCCCCCTGCCAGAAGAGGGGAGGCCTAACTCGCCTGCGCGCGGCGCGGGGGTGGGGATTTCTTGGCCCGTGCTTCTGTTGCCAGCCCAGTGGCCCCTGTGGGTGACCTCACCCCAAGGCGCTGAGGCTGGGCTTGGGGAGGGTGGCGCGCGGGCCGCCAAGGATTCCAGCCAAGGACCCTAGCCAGGTTCAGAAGGTCCAGCGGTCGCCGCTGCCTCCCTGAAGCCTATGCAAATCCGGCCTCCTTTTGTGTGCGAGAAGGTTGTTAGGGCCTGGGGAGCATAAGGGGTGCAAGATCCCAAATGCTGCGTGCCGCTCTAAGGGGGGCTTCGGTGGGAGCTGCTCCTGCCTCCTCACTTCCGTCCCGTAGTCCCAGAGCCTACAGATCTTCCCTTCCTTCGGGAGGAGTCGCAAGACCCAAAAGCAGGAGGCGGCGGCGGCAACTCGACAGCCACCCAGAAATGGGAACCAGAACTGAGGCTCCAACGCAAAAGCGCAGGACGAGTGAGTTCCGGGCGCCCTCTAGGGGCCGCGTGGGGAGAGGCGCCTGGAGCTAGGGCCCTGGGAGCCTGCGTCTCAGGGACCCTTGAGAGCTGTGGTTGAAAATAACAACGATAATAATATTAAAGATTTTATTATTTATTTATTTATTTATTTGAGAAAGACAGAGCGCGCGGAGGGGCAGAGGGAGAGGGACAAGCAGACTCCCCGCGGAGCGGGGAGCCCCACACGGTCCATCTCAGCATCCTCAGATCATGACCTGAGCCCAAGTTGGACGCTTAAGCGACTGAGCCACCCAGGCGCCCCAATAACGATAGTAATATTAGTAAATAACAGTACTGAGTGCTAGCTGTGTTCAAGGCTTGCTGTGTTCAAGGTTTTAAAAGTACTATACATTTCCAACAACCATCCTGTGAGGTAAGTAGTATTTTCATCTCCCTTTATAGACAAGGAAAATGGAAGACTAGAGAGGCTAAGCAACTTGCCTAAGAGCCTGCGGTTGGTAATGGGGGCAGATTCCCAACCCTGGGTCTAACTCTAGAGTGGGGTCTCTGGGAGGAGGATGGCTGAGTCCAGGGGTGCAGTTGACTTGGGAAGGACTGGAGGTGAGACCACACCAGCCTCCTCACAGGATTTCTCCTATTGTGGAGGCTCTTAGTCCAGAGATCCGCTGGGAAATTGCCTCCTAGGGCTCTGGAAAAACCACCTCCAATCCACCCCAAGCCACTGGGCCTCCTTCAGCTCTGGCTGTCCCCTCCACCCCTCAAGGACCCTGCAGCACTGCCAGGCCTGTGAGACCTCCTTTTCCTCCTTCTTCCCCATACTTGTCCAGGATGCATCCTCTGGGCCTTCCCAGCCTGGCCTTGCCTCCTTCCAGGAGCCCTCTAAGATTAGAAGGAGGTTCTCTGCATTTCTATTCCCTCTCCCTCCCTCTTCTGGGTCAACAGGGTAGAAAGACTCAAACAAGCGGAAAGTTAAAAATAGAATCAAACGAATCCCGCTTTATTAGACAAAGGAGCGGAGAACCAGGAAGGAAAATCCTTCCTCTCCTTTTCCATCTGCTCTGTGCAGAGCCTACAGCTCCGGGCTGGAGAATGGGGGACCGGGTTGGGGTGGGTGGGAGAGTGTAGTCTGAAGTTCAGAGAGCTGGTGGGGATTTATTTTGACTGTTTAGACAGTACGTTTCAGCCAGAATATTAAAAGAAAAGAGAGCATGGCCTTCTCTTCTTCCCTGCCTCCTCCAGGGTTGTGGGGGGTGGGGGCGGGTAGTGTCCCTGAGGAGGTTCTTTTATATACATTGTAGGGTGTAATTCATTTATTTTTTAAAGTAAGCTGTGTGCCCAACATGGGCTTGAACCCACAACCCTGAGATCAAGAGTTGCATGCTCTACTGACTGAGCCAGCTGGGGGCCCTTTTATTTGTATGTATGTATGTATGTATGTATGTTTGTATGTAAGCTCTATGACAAACATGGGAAAGTGTATTCATTTTTATATAAATAGATTCTGCCAGTGCCTTAAATTTGAACATGTTGGACTCACTGGGAATCTTGTTAAAATGCAGATTCTCATTGATCACATCCGGGGTGGGCCTGGATCCTGAATTGGGAACAAACTTCAGGTGCTGTTGAGGTTGCTTCTGGAGGATCCAGGTGGTAAATTATCATCCTTCATCTGAGATCTAATCCTGGGTTCTCAAACTTGCCTGTCACATATGGCCTACAGCTTTATTTTATTGCCCAGGAGTATTTTTTCCATTTTATTTAAAGAAATGAAATATATAGATACGATTGATAATGCCTTCTGTTAGGTTTTCACTTTTTATTTTTTAAAGATAGTATTTATTTATTAGAGAGATAGAGAGCACAAGTAGGCAGAGCAGCAGGCAGAGGGAGAGGGAGAAGCAGGCTTTCCGCGGAGCGGGGAGCCTGATGTGGGACTCCATCCCAGGACCCTGGGATCATGACCTGAGCCAAAGGCAGCTGCTTAACCAACTGAGCCACCCAGGCACCCCTTTATTTTTATTTTTTTCTGATAGGTTTTTTAATGCACTCTCCCCAGGGGCACCTGGTGTCTCAGTCAGTTAAGCCTCCGACCGGATCTCAGCTCAGGTGTTGATTTCAGAGTCCTGAATTCAACCCCCAGGTTGGGCTCATCGCTGGGTGTGGTGCCTACTTTAAAAAAAAAAAAAAAAAAAAAAAAAAAAAAAAAGGGCCCCTGGGCGGCGCAGTTGGTTGAGCGACTGCCTTCGGCTCAGGTCATGATCCCGGAGTCCCGGGATCGAGTCCCACATCGGGCTCCCAGCGCCATGGGGAGTCCGCTTCTCACTCTGACCTTCTCATGCTCTCTCTCTCTTTCCTAATAAATAAATAAATAAATAAATAAAATCTTTAAAAAAAAAAAAAGCCCTCTCCCTTATGCCACACACCTCACCCGCTCCCTGTTATCTTGCGTCCTGCCCCTTACCTGTAACCTACAGTGGCCCCCTCCGATCTCCCATTTCCTCTCCTTCTGCACCTGGTCCTCTTTCTAGAATCCTCTTTCAGTCCTAGGCGGGTTCTGGGGTGGTTTTGGATATGGCCTAGGTTTTGAGCTCAGCTTCTTTGTTTCCTAGCCTCGGGCAAGTTAATTAAAATTTAGAAGCCTTCCATTTCCTTGACCAAATTATAGAGCCAACCCTTTCCAGGATTACCGAAGGGATTAAGGAGATAACGCAGGTAAAAACGCCTGGCTCTCGGTCGGTACTCCAGGAAAGGCGCAGGGAGCCGCAAGGTGGCTTGACCTGGTTTTTCTCTGCACCGGGCTGGGTGCGGCGGTAGGAGGCAGGTCCTACAAACTTCAGAGGCGCCGCCCTTGGCACCTCATCCCCAGACCCTGATTTCCCCGGGGAAAGTAGAGTGGTGGCCCTCGGGGCCAGGGACTTTCCCTCCTCAGCGCCTAAAGGGGGCGCTATTGTGTATTAAGTGCTCTGCCCGCTCCTCCTCGGAGCAAGAAGCAGATTGGCGAGTCCCCATTTCCGGGCGGTTGGGGAAGGGGCTGGTCTGGCCCTGCGGAGGAGGGAACCCGAAGGAGGGAACCTCAGTGGAGACCCACCCAGCCCTAGAGCCCTCCCCGTCCCCAGGGGCGCTGCAGGGGTGGGGTCGTTGCAGGGCAGGGGTCACCACTGCCCTCCACACACACACCCCTCCACACGTGTGCACAAGCACAGTGTCACTCTCAGCCTGGGTCTCACGCTGAGACCCCGTGTCCACACAGGTCAACAGTCGTGTTGCGTGTCGACATTTACACCCTCGTTCTCCCGAGAGATCTTGGTTACCCACCAGCTGCTGTTCCAGATCTCACCCTCACATTTGCCTTCCGTCCAGGAAAACACAAGATGGCAAGCATTCGCCCCTCTGTTCCCAGGTGGCCAGATGGCCACCCCCCCCTGCACCCCCGACGGCATCGCGGCGGAAGCCGCAGGTTCACAGGAAAACGCTTAAGGCGCCCTTTCCCCGGTTCACTTGCCACCAAGCTCGCTGGCAAGCTTGCTCGGGAGCCTAGGCCTGCGAGCTCGCAGACACTCCGGCAGATACTCCCGGACCTATTTACGATCCATAGGCCTGAACTTCTTTCCCTTTCATATCTCAGGCCGGAAATTGGACTCTTTCGGGTGAGCTGAGGGCCGAATTGGGGTGGATTCCGTTCTGGGGTGGGCAGGAGGAGAGGGAGAAGACAGTTTATTAACCCCACAGAAGTCCCAAATCAACTCTGCGTGAACTACTGTCCCAGGGCGGAGGGAGGAACCGGCTCCCACGGCAGGCACGCAGGGCACTGGCCCGCGAGGGCTCCTCCAGCCGGTTTGCGGGGCTGGACACACTAACCAGCCTAGACCCGGTAGGAGAAGCTTCTAGGGCCGAGAAAATGGAGGGGCGGCGGTGTGTGAGAGACGTGGCGTGTCTCCATAAGCGGTCGGCAGAAGCAGCGGATGTTTGAAGGCCTGGAGGCCTCTGGTTGAACAAACTGAGCAGAACTTCCAGTTCAGAGGAGGCCCCCCAAGGAGGCCCCGCAATCCCTGCGCCTTCCGCCCTAGGGTGGGCTCCATGGCCCCTTCCACGCAGCAGTGTCGCTTCCTCGCTTGTCACGGGGCGTCACTCTCAGTTCAACGGAGCCCAGCGAGCGGCCCCCTGCCAGGAGCGGCCCCAGGTGCGCGGGGGACGGCGAGAGCGGCCAGCCGCGGCCTCCCGCCAGTCCAGGCCCAAAGCTCTGTCGGGAAGCTCAGAGAACGATTCAGAAGCGTCCAGACTGTCCGGGCCCGGGCAGGAAAGGACACTCGGGCAGGGGACGCCGGGTTGGGTTGCAATCAACCAGAAATGCGGAAAAGGACGAGAAACGGACGATCATTTTGAAGCTCGGCGGGCGGTCCGGAAGAAGCCGCGTGCGCCCGCCTACTGGTTCCGACCCGCCTGCAGACTCGCGCCTGCAGCCGGCGCGGGCCGGGCTCCGCCGGCCGGGGAGCTGCGGCCCGACTACCCGGACGCCACCGCCGCCGAAGAGTCCCGCCAGCCCGGCGGTTCCTTCGGCGGAGAGTCCCTCCGCTCCACCGCGGGAACCCTGGCAGGGAATCCCGCCGCCCGGCGCCGTCCTGGGCTGCGGAGGGTGCCCCGGGAGGCGGCGCCCTGGGGCCGTGGCCGACAAGGGCTCGCTTTTTTACTCCTGCGCTCCAGGGCGCAAGTCCCAGGCGGCACGGGCCTCTCGAGAGGCCAATTTTTCTGCGGGCTCGGAACCATCCCCCCGACTCCCCTCCAGTATCGATGGGAGAGGGGCGCCGAGCCGTGCCGGGTGCCGCCCCACTCAGGGACCCCGGGCCTCAGATTCTCTCCTGTGAGTTTGGGGCAGAGACTCCAAAGCCGCGCTCCACCCGCCCTGACCCGGCACCGCGCCTCCGCTCCCGGGGACCCGGACCTTCCCAGCGGCAGAAAGGTAAGCGCTCGGAAACTCGTGCGAGGAGTGCAGTGCTTCGGGTCAGGATTCTTCCAGTGGCCAGGAGGACGAGGGCACAGGGCTCTAGGGTCCAACCTGGAGGGAGAAAGGCGCACTTTCCCAGTGGCTCTCAAATGCAAATAAGCGCCACCCAGAGCCTTCCTGTCTCCAGTCACACCTGTGTCCTGCGCCGCTCAGGGCAAGGCGGAGAGAGAAGGCCAGGTGCTGTTATGTGTTAGTGGAGGAGGAAGCACAGCTGCGCGCGTGGGCCTGGGAAGCTGGCCCGCAGCTGTGCTGGGAGGGTCCTCACGCTGAGGCCTGCGGCCGCCTCGTCACATTCCGGGGCAGAGCAGGAATCCTGGGGGGAAAGGAAGAACCAACCCCAGCCCTGACCGCTCCTCTCCAGAGAGCTGACCTTTGCCTACATCTCTGCCTTTATGGCCCTTGGGTGTAGGAGTAGGGGTAGGAGTGCTCCCTCGCTTGGCTCTCTGGGCTGCAGGCCAGGCAGCTGGCAATAGCCACATCAGTTGTCCTGATAAATGGGTCTTAGAGACCGGAGTCCACAAAGGAGACCCTAGGAAACATCATTCCTCTCCAGCCCCTACAGGACAGAAGCCGGGCTCACCCACATAAGGTTCAGAGAAGACTTTTCAACCCTAGCCTGCGGAGATTACTCCCCTTCCTTGAACCCTTAGTTTTCTCCATGCCCATCAGTGTGTAAGTCTGGGCTCAGCCAACTGAAGAGAAAAATTCCCTTATTGCAGGGATAGGCAGGAAGGCTGAAGAATTAAGGAAAATCCATTTTAGGAAACACCACAGGGTCAAAGGGCAGGAAAGCCTGGTTAGGACACTGCTGCGCCCCCCACCCCCACTAGACTCTGGGCACGGGCATCCCTGTGTGTCATTTCTAGTCGCCTTCGGTCATTGCGACCTTTACTCCTGCAACATTCCAAGCGTTCTGTGGGGTCATTTGATTGGCTAAATCTAGGACACATGTCTGGGCACCAGCTGACAGAGATGGGGAGAGGACTTAGTCCCTTAGGTTTCTATATGAAAAGCAAAAACTCCTTGACCAATATTTACCTCATTTGCGGACTATCTCCCATATCAGGAAAAGTGTTCAGATGCTAGGTTTAAAAAGAAGAAAATGATAATGTCACGGGGCGCCTGGGTGGCTCAGTCAGCTAAGCGTCTGCCTTCAGCTCAGGCCATGATCTCGGGGTCCTGGGATGGAGCCCAAACCCAGAGTGGGGCTCCCTGCTCAGTGGAGAGTCTGCTTCTCCCTCTGCCCCTCCCCCCACTCGTGTTCTCTTCCGCTCACTCTGCGCGCGCGCGCGCGCGCTCTCTCTCTCTCAAAAAAAAAATCTTTTAAAAAAAAGAAAATGATGTCACTACAGTCCACCCCCTGTGGCTTAACATCCACGTGTGCTTTTCTTTCCGATTTTACAGTCCTTTCCCCCACAAAATGCTCCCATCCAACATATGCTGCTATCACTCACCCAGACGGTATTCAACTTGCCCCCAAGGAGACAATCCGAACCTCACAGCTCTAGGCTCAGGTCAGGGTCTTTGTTTTATTTCCCATCTAATTCCGTTGGAATCTTGTCTCGGTTTTCTGCAGCCTGTGGACCAGACCAAATTATAAGGTTAATCACCATCGTACAAAATAATGCTACAGCCAGGGAATAAAAACTGGAAAAATGCAAATAAGTTAAATTATACAAGCATCTACCATGACAAAGGTTAGGAGGTGAAAGGCCTTTTCTTTCTTTCTGCAATATGAGATTCTGTTCTGTGTTTATGACCTCCCTCTTCCTTTTTCTGTGCCATGTTTCTTTTGACTTTAGCCGGCACATGAGCGGGTTTGTGTTATCTGCTCAGGGAAGAAGCGAGCCTTTACTCCGAGGATCTGAGTCTGTGATGGTCCTGCCTCCGAACGCTCTGGCAGCCTCCCATTAACTTTTACCGCTAGACATAATAGCACTGGGAGCCACCCCAAGGGAGCCCCTTGGTTCCATGAATACTTCTTGTTGCCTATTGTGTAGAGTAAAAATCCTACTAGACTTTGATATTCAGAATTAATCACCATGACTAATCCCATGATCCCCCTTTAACCTGTCCATCCACTGGCAGGAGCAACCGGAAATGACCAGGCAGCAATTTCTGTTCTAATTCAGTAAAAATGTTGTTTCTCCTGGTGGGAACGTTCTTTCCTCCAGGACTCTCTAACCTTAATCCAGCAGAAACAAGAGTCACAGGAAATGAGGGTGTTTTGGATACTTGTAGAAAGTGCCACCCCTCTTTCTGGACTCATTTAATTGACTCTGGGAGAAATAGCATCCTGATATTAATCACCAGTTCAAAGCATATACCCCGGGACGCCTGGGTGGCTCAGTTAGTTGAGTGTCTGCCTTCGGCTCAGAGCATGATCCCAGGGTCCTGGGATCAAGTCCCGCATTGGGCTCCTTGCTTGGTGAGGTGCCTGCTTCTCCCTTTGCCTGCTGATCCTCCTGCACCCTTGTTTTGTTTTTGTTTTTGTTTTTGTTTTTGTTTTTGTTTTTGTTTTTAAACTGCAAAATAAATTCTTGTTAAGAAGCAATGCCGTGTGGGAAATCAGATATTATAAGGCATAGAGTAAATCCGTGGATGAGAGTATTGGTGGAAGCTTGATGCTCTGTGAAGGCATATCCAAATCCTCCACCAGATACCTCCCTGGTTTGCCTGGCGTTTTATTATTATTATTATTTTTTAAAGATTTCATTTATTTATTTGACAGAGGGAGAGAGATCACAAGTAGGCAGAGAGGCAGGCAGAGAGAGACGGGAAAGCAGGTTCCCCACTGAGCAGAGACCCCGATGTGGGGCTCGATCCCAGGACCCTGAGATCACGACCTGAGCTGCAGGCAGAGGCTTTAACCCACTGAGCCACCCAGGCGCCCCTGCCTGGGGTTTTAGAACAGTGGGGGGGGGGGACTTGGGGTTGATGGCTGCTGCTGGAAGACTGGGGATTTTGTAATGGTGGTGACCAGATTTGCTTTGGTGAGATGTTGAGTTCATACAGAGCTTTCATCTCAGTCTTGGGGCCATCTGTTCCAAAGCGGGCCCTGGGGTTCCCTGGGAAAGGAGACTGAGATCTGGGGGCAGTGGGGGGGTTATCTCCACTTGACAATTAAGAACCCTTTCTGTAGTAGGAGTCTTTTAGTGACCAATTCCATAAAACACTCTATATCCATCCCAAAGATTCTTCTTTATGCCTTTTCCTTCCTCTTCCTTGCCCCGAATCTCTAATCTCATTCCTTTCAAGTCCTTGCCATCTGTCTCGAGCATTCGCCACCGACCATACTCTCAACACAAATCCTCGCTCCGGGCCGCCTCTCCCTAGAGACAGAGTGAGCCACCAAAGATACTGTTCTGGATTCTGCCCATGAAGAGGGCTTCTCTTCTCTTCTGTACAGCAATGGGCCGTTTCTGGCCACGGTTGGCAGACTGCACTATAAACTAGACTTGAAATTTTTCTTTCTCTGTCATCTGGTGTTAGGGATTCGCCATGGGCTTAGGATGTGGAGTGAGGGGTGGCACATCATGGTATGTTGCGGGGGGTGGTGGGAGGGGAGTTGGCTGCCTGTGGTAACAAATGTAAGCACCCCTGTCACGGTCATGCAAACACTGGGTCAGCGCCCGAGTGAGTGCCTCCATAAATTTACACCCTAGGCCTGTCATCCACCTCCACCTAGTCCAGGCCCTGGTGAGTGGCCTGCATAGGATGCTTGCTTATGCCTTCAGGACCTACTTGGACCTGATCCCACAGACTCCCTTTCTACTTGATGGACTCTAAAGGGTATAGCCAGCACATAGCTGGTAGACCAGATGGCTAGCTCAGTCCATCTTGGTGTCTCATGTACACCAAGTAATTTGTAGCAAACCCAGGCCTCCTCCTATAAGTAGCTATATTCTTTTTTTTAAATTTAAATTTAAATTTTTTTTTTAACATAGGCTCCATGCCTAATATGGGGCTTGAACTCATGACCCTGAAATCAGGAGTCACATGCTCTACTGATTGGGCCACCCAGGTACTCTGTAGCTATTTTCTTTTGATGGGAAAAAAAAAGGCTCTTGGTTCTTTACTAGGCCATGTGAAGTGCCTTGACTGTGACATGGCACAGGCTCCATATAGCGCCCTGATGTGCTGTAGAAAATAGGAACTTTCTCCAAGCCTCATCCGTGTTCTACCATCTCTTGATAATTAAATGGAAATGTGATAGGAATCATCAGCCTTCACTTTTAATGTCTTCTATGATGTAATTTTTCCAATTCCCTCAGGATGTAGCTTTTTAAGATTTTATTTATTTGCCAGAGAGAGCACAAGCAGAGAGGGAGCAGCAGGCAGAGGGAGAAGCAGGCTCCCCATTGAGCAGGGAGCCCAACTCGGGACTCAATCCCAAGACTCTGGGGTCATGACCTGAGCTGAAGGCAGATGCTCAACTGATTGAGGCACCCAGGCATCCCTAAAGATAGATAGATCTATCTATCTATCTATCTATCTATCTATCTATTTACTTATTTATTTAAGGGGGGCAGAGGGAGAAAGAGAATCCCAAGCAGACTCCCTATGAGCATGGAGCCTGGCATGGGGCTCAATCTCACGACCCTGAGATCATAACCTGAGCTCTGATAAATCAAGAGTCTGGTGCACAGACTAAGCCACCCTGGTGACCCAATGCAGCTTTTGATCTACTATTTGGTAGCAATTAAGAGTTCTAGGGGCTTCTGTTTTGCCTTCCGAACTACTGGATTCCCAAAGTGTATTTTTTGCTAGTTCCTGAGGATGAAAAGGATAGCCATGGAATGGGTTTGCAATCCCACCAGGCCCACTGCACGGCAGGTTGAGTCAAAAAATTATCTCATGACCATAACCCTCCACTCTGACTGATGGATCACAGGGGCATTTGCATTAGCTGAAAGCCAGTGACTAATAACCTCTCAAAGGGTAAATGTTTCTTTCGCTAGGTCTTAATTCCCCTGGGAATAGTTGAGGCTTCCTTGAAGGAAGGTCAAGGGGAGAATTCAATATAGTTCTGTGGTCAGCAGCACAGATCTGGAGCTGGCCTGGGTTTGAAATTTCTCTATGTCTTAGTTTCCTAAACTGTGGAATGGGGGGTGGTTACACCTACTTTATTGGGTAGTTTTCCCCCCTATAGTCAGGTTTGAGATATACTTTATATACAATAAAGTTTGCCCTTTTTATGGGCAGTTTTCTGAATTTTGACAAATGTACCCATTTGTGTGACCATTGTGGAGACTCACAAATGATAATAGTAGAGTATGGTGAATGCCCCTGTTGGTGAAACCAGTAGGAAGTGTTCCCAAACTAGCCTGGGAGGGGCAACCAAGGAAGACTTCCTATAGGAGGTGATCTTTCAGCTGGGTGCTGATGGGTGAGGAGGAGTTCGTACAACCAAGATATAGAATATTTTCATCACCCTCCCACTCCTCGCCACCAAATTCCCTCATACCTTTTGTAGGCAGTCTCTCCCTCATCCCTAGCTCTTGGTAATCCTGGTAATATCTTATCTGCCTTCTGTTCCTATTGTTTGCCTTTTCCAGGATGTCATGTAAATGGAATCATACTGTATGTAGCCTTTTGAGTCTAGCTTTTTACACTTAACATGATGCAGTGAAGGTTCATCCATGCTCTTGCATGTATCAGTAATTCAGTACTTTTCATTGCTGCGTAGTATTGCGTTGTGTGGATGTACCACGGTTTGTGTATCTGTTCATCAGTTGAAGGACATTAGAGTTATTTCCAGCTTTTGGCAATTATGAATTAAGTCAATATAAACATTCATGTTTGGGGTTTTATAGGAACATAATTCTTTTTTTTTTTAAGATTTTATTATTTATTTGACAGAGAGAGAGATCACAAGTAGGCAGAGAGGCAGGCAGAGAGAGAGGGGGAAGCAGGCTCCCTGCTGAGCAGAGACACCCCCCCCCCCGATGTGGGGCTCGATCCCAGGACCCTGAGGTCATGACCTGAGCTGAAGGCAGAGGCTTAACCCACTGAGCCACCCAGGTGCCCCCTTATGAACATAATTCTTTTTCTTGGGTAAATACTCAGAAGGGGGAGTTGCTGGGTCATACAGTAAGTAACTATGTATGTATGTGTGTATGTATGTATAGCTTTATAAGAAACTGCCACAGTGTTTTCCAAAATGCCTGTGCCATTTTGCAATTCTACAAGCAATGTATGAGAGTTCTGGTTACTCCATATCCTGGTCTACACTCGATATGTTCAATTTTAAAATTTTTAACTTTTATTTATTTATCTATTTATTTCTAAAGGGTTTTTTGTTTTGTTTTGTTTTTTGTTTTTGAGAGGGAGAGATTGAGTACAAGCAGGAGGAGGGAGGAGCAGAGGGAAAGGGAGAAGCAAACTCCCCACTGAGCAAGGAGCCCAATATGGGGCTTGATCCCAGGACCCTGAGATCACGACCTGAGCCAAAGGCAGACACTTAACCAACTGTGCCGCCCAGGTGCCCCTTAACCATTTTAGAGTAATCGTATCTTATTGTGGTTTTAATTTAATTTAAAATTTTTAATTTAATTTAACTTTAAAATACCCTACTGATTAATGATGTTAATCATCTTTCCTAGGCACCTGCGTGGCTCAGTTGGTTAAGCAACTGCCTTCAGCTCAGGTCATGATCCCAGAGTCTTGGGATCGAGTCCCACAACAGGCTCCCAGCTCCACGGGGAGTCTGCTTCTCCCTCTGACCTTCTCTACTCATGCTCTCTCTCACTGTCTCTATCTCAAAAAAAAAATCATCTTTCCTAATGTCTATTTGGTAAAGTGTCTCTTCAAATCATTTGCCGATTTAAAAAATTGTATTGCTTACTTTTTATTGAGTTTTGAGAGCTCTTTATATATTCTGGATACAAATCCTTGATCAGATACGTGTTTTGCAAATATTTTCCTCCAGTCTGTGGTTTCTCTTTTAATTTTCTGAGCAATGTTTATTGAAGAGCAGAAGTTGAAAATTTTTTATGAAGTCTATCAGTTTTTTCTTTTAGGGATAGTGCTTTTGGAGTTGTAACTAAGAAATCTTTGGCTAACCCAAAGTTATAAAGATTTTCTTCTGTTTCTTCTAAGTGTTTTATAGTTTTAAATTCTACATTTAGATCTATAATCCACTTTGAGTTTATTTTTGTGCCTGCTACAAGGTATTTATCATCTTTTTTGATATGGTATATGAATTATAGGGAAGTTTCAAGGATTAAATGAACTAATACATGTAAAGCACTTGAAACTGTGCTTCGTTCATAATTAGTGGTAGCTATAATTATTTTTGTGAAGATTTTATTTATTTATGACAGAGAGAGATAGCAAGAGAGGGAGCACAAGCACAGAGGAGCTTGAGATGGAGAAGCAGGCTCCCCGCTGAGCAAAGAGCTTAATATGGGGCTTGATCCCAGGACCCTGAGATGATGACCTGAGCCAAAGGCAGACGCTTAACAACTGAGCCACCCAGGTGTCCCAGTAGCTATAATCAGTAAAGAACATTATTGTGCTGTTATTACAGAGTTCCTCATTACAAATGCTTAATTTCCCTTTTACTTAAGGGGCTTTGGGTCTGTGAAATGACTCAGGTCTGGGAATCAAAAGAGATGCCCACATTCTCTATCACTGGGGGCTTACTCTCTATCATCATTACTTACTTGTTTCCTCTTTAAGTAACAGAGACCTAAAATAACAGAGACTTAAACAAGATAGTAGTTTATTTCTCACTTATGTGACAACCCAAATGTAGGCTGTCCAGGGGCTGGTAGGATGTCCCTGTTTCAGCAGGCCATCCAGGGACCTAGGCTCCTTTTTAGCTTGTTTTCTCACCATCACTAAAATATTACCCTGCTCCACATTCCAAAATGTCTCATAACCACTTCTGTATTTTGAGCAGCAAGCTGGAGAAAGAGGAGGAAGAAGGATATAACCTTTAAAGACACAACCTGGAAATTATACATATTGCTGTCACTCATGACCTGTTGGTCAAAGCTTAGTCACATGGCCATACCTAGCTGCAAGGGACTCTGGGAGATGTAGTCTTTATTCTTGAAAGCCATGGATTCTGCTAAAAATCAGAGATCCTATTTCTAAGAGAGAGAAGGGGGAAATAGATATTGGGAAACAATTTGTACTTTTGCCACAATTACTCAACCCGAACTTCTTGCCATTTTTTACCATTAAAAAAATACTGATCAGGTGGCACCTTAATGGGATATTTTAGTTCCAGGCACTTAATTAGAAGAAGCAAAAATAATTATAATGGTCAGGGACCTCTGCTGCCTAATGTGCTATTTACATTGGCCTCTGCTACTTAAGTGTTGCAACTTGGTTTAAGGCATAATAGAGTTTGGATTGCCTAGGTGGCTCAGTCAGTTAAGCCTCTGACACTTGATTTTGGCTCAGGTCATGATCTCGGGGTCATGAGATCGAGCCCAGTGTTGAGCTCTGTGCTGGGCATGGAGCCTGCTTGAGATCTCCCTCTCCCCTTCCTCCCCTCTAAAAGAATAAAAATAAAGCACACAATTCATTTTCTTTGAAACAGAGAGCCACTCACCATCTCTCAGTAGCATCTCTAACCTACAGAGAATGGCTTACTAAAGTGCTTTTTGGTGCTTCTGTTATTTCCTTCACCAAAGCACTTTCCAAATTCTTTGAGAATGAAACATGTGGGACCCTTTCCAGGGACATAATGTGTGGGTGGGTCAAGTTGCACTGGATAAATCTTCTCCAATGTGCCTATCTTCATATATTTTCAGATTCCTGTGAGGCTCCACTGCTTGGACATTGTGATGTAAATTCAATCTGAATTCGTTGATGTATGCATGCTTATCAAAGATCCTGAAGTTGGTGTTCTAGTTTGGGCAGCAGGGAGTCCACATCGTTGGTCAACGATGTGCTCCTTCAGACAGAACCACTTCCCCAAATTGGCAAGCTGAGATTTGACATATCTAAAGAAGATGTTGGGTAGGAGGGGTGGAGCGTGAGACTAAATGGTGTCCTCTTGCAAGGTAACTCCAGAAGTCACACCAGCAGTCAAGGGAAGGGCATTGGCAGACAGCGGTGAGTTGCAGCTTCAGCTGGTAAGGACGCTCAGTGATAGTGGAGGATTTCCTCTAAATGTCTCTTACATAGCCCTAGTCCAGTTCTTAGGGTTCCCGTTTTTTTCCTAATCAAATGTCCTAATTTTATAAGATTTGCCTAACATTATAGTTCAAGAACCAGTAGGATCAGATTCTCAGACTGGTTTTCATGTATGTCAGCCCTGTTGATACAAGAAATAAGGTATATTTTCCGGCAACAATAGAAAGTCCATGGGTTTAAGTTAATATTCTGAGCTGAGGATTTAGGGCTTGAACTTGTTATCCAACTTCTGAAAGCTGTTTTGTGGTTTTAGAAGCAGGCACTCCTTTCCCCATGGTCTCCTAAAGCCCGTCCTTGGTCAATACTTCATTCTAGGTGATCACAAGCAGTAATTTAATTAGATGGTTTGTACTATATGGCATAGGCCACCGAATTCCATTCCTGAATTCCAGTAGACCTATAGCCCTAACTAAGCCAAATGACTGATCCCCATTTCTCCCATTCTCCTTATAATCTTTCACCTGCCATCATCTGTCTGGTACCAGTTTATGTACCAGTTAGGGTTCTTGGCAGCAAGCACAAAAATTAACTTTGGCTACCCTAAATATAAAAGAGTAAAGAGAGTTTTTTCAAAAGAACTGGGTAGCTCAGAGACGCCTGGGGGGCCCAAGCCATTGAGCGGCTGCCTTTGTCTCAGGTCATGATCCCAGGGTCCTGGGATCGAGTCCTACATCGGGCTTCTTGCTGAGTAGGGAGCCTGCTTCTCCCTCTACCGGCTCTGCCTGCTGCTCCCTCCTGCTTGTATGTGTCTCCTAATGTTCCTTTCACTCTGACAAATAAATAAATATTAAAAAAAAAAGAATTGGGTAGCTCAAAGAATCCATATACATGCCAAAGAGCCAGTGTTCAAGAACTAGGAAGGCAAGAGATACAGCCAAGGTCAAACCACCAGAATATTCTGGCCGGAGTCCTCACTGAACACCGGTGTCTCTAGAGCTGCTGGTGTTGTGTTCCCAGCCCTAGTGTTCCCACTTTGAATGACTTCTCACCTCTCCCTATAGCCTTGAGTCATCCCAGGGAGGAGCGTTAATCGGCTTAGCTCGAGTCGTGTGCCCACAGTCTGGCAGATAGTGGGATGGAGGGAGAAAGCTCTGGCCCCTTTGCTTCTCTAGTGGCAGAAGAGCTTCTGCCTTCTTCCAAGTGACACACAAAGGGGGGGGTTCCTCCCGAATTGGAGTGTGTCCAGATGTGGAGTAGCCAAGCACACACATACACACAGCTGTTCGCTGTAGCTGAGGACTTCCTGGCTCTCCTTTTCCTCCGTATGGCCAAGAACCCCCCTCCAACTGCAGCCTGTCCTTGCGTTTAACCCATGTCACTGACAAACCGCAGGCCCAGAGCCACGTCCCCACCGCAGGCTTTCTCTTTCACCAGCCCCAGAGCCCTGCTACAGAAACTCACGCAGGTAAATTCGTGGGGTCCAGCTTTTGCTGAATCTCCCCAGGGCTTAGAAATCGTCTTATGTTAGATATCATACTATTTACCTCTGAAAAATAAGATTCTTTTCATATGTGGCTCAAATTAACACTAATTCTTTAATAGCATCTAATATCCATCCCACATTCAAACTGTTCCCCAAATCCTGTGAAGGTGATCTTTCTGTAAGGAAAATATGCTTACATAGCATCCTCCATTAAATTCCTTGAACATACCAGTATTGTAAAATAATGCAAATGCAAACAGTACAGAGCGGGATGGGGTAAAAAGGAAGAGTGCCCCTCATCCTCCTCTCCCTTCTGGTCCAGTCCAACTCCTCAAGGGTTGATTTCTGTGTGTTCTGTCAGGAAGTTTCCAGACATTCACAAGCAAGCAGGTGCATATACACGTGTATCCTGAACACAGAACACAAAGGGATCACACCACACACACTCTTGTGTGACTCGCTTTATTCATTTGATAACCTATCCTGGACATCTTTCCATGTCAGTAAAAATTTTTTTAAAAGTGTTTCAGTGGTTCCTGTCTCATCGGAGTGCCACCTTTCCGAATAGCGTGCAGTTCTCTGAGCGCCCCGCACACTCTTCTAACTGCCATGACCATGTGCATGCTTTTTCCTCTTCTGGAATGTCTTCTTTTTCTTGGGACCCAGTAAACTCTTTCCCTCTGCAAAGCCTTCCCTGCCCTTGGGAAAGAAGTAGGCTTTCTTCCCAGTTCCCCAAATGCCCTTGGTGTTCTTCACTCATCATACTCATCATGAGAGTTTTTTGTTTGTTTGTTTCTTTTTGCTTTTTTTTAAAGATTTTATTTATTTATTTATTTATTTATTTATTTATTTATTTATTTATTTATTTATTTGACAGAGAGAGAGAGAGAGATCACAAGTAGGCAGAGGCAGGCAGAGAGGGGGAAGCAGGCTCCCCGCTGAGCAGAGAGCCTGATGCGGGGCTCGATCCCAGGACCCTGAGATCATGATCTGAGCCAAAGGCAGAGGCTTTAACCCACTGAGCCACCCAGGCGCCCCTCGTCATGAGGTTTTGTGAGTGCTTATTTGCTTATCTTTTTCTCCCAGGAGACCCTAAGCTCCAGAGGTCATCCTCTGAGTTATAACCAACTCTGTCCCAGTGCCTGTCTCAGGACTGAGTCAGAAATGGTGTTTAATAATAGTTGTTACTGGGCTCCTTCTCCCACCCATGGGAGACCCATGAGTTCAAGAACATCTTAGGGTAATAGAAATGCAGGGCCACTGCCCCGCCTCCCATCATTCCATCAGCAGGATACTAGGAGACAAGACCTGAAGAGGACCGAGGATTGAGATTCTCCAAGGCTGGTTGGCATTGAGGGGAATCCTCTGAGTGACAATAAACCAAGATTCCTCTGTCTGGGGGCTCTCCTAATTAGAGCATATTGTGTGAAGGCAGAAATTTTGGTAAGAATAGTTGGGGACTTGAGTAGCAATGACCCCAAGCCCACCAGGATGACCTTGGCATTTCAGGGTCAGGCAGAGTGAGAATTACTGAACGTTGGTTGTACCCAGAGAATAAGGCCACGTTTCACTAAAACAAATAAGACTTCACCCATTATACGTTCATCCAACCTTCTGCTAGTGCCTTCGTCTCACAAGGTTGCAATCAAGGTATCATCTGGGGCTGCAGTCTCATTTGAAGGCTTGACTGGGGAAGGATCTACTTCCAAGTTCATTTGCAAGGTTGTTGGCAGAATTCAGTTCCTTATGGGTTATTTGGCTCAGGAGAGAAGACCTCAGTTTCTCGCTGGCTGTTTGCGGGTAGCTTCCCTCAGTTCCTTGCCAGGTGAGTTTCTCTATATGGCAGCTCACAATGTGGCAGCTGGCTTCATCAGAGCAAGTAAGCAAGAGAGCCTGAGAGAGCAAGCAAGATGGAATACACAGTCTTTTCATAACCTAGTCTCAGGAGTGATATTCCCTCACTTTTTGCCAAATTCTTTTCATTAGGAGCAAGTCTCAGGGTACAGCTTACACTCAAGGGAAGGTGATTCTACAAGGAGAGAGAGATTACAAAGGAAGCAGGGATCACTGGGGACCATCACAGAGACTGCCTATCACACCCCTCACTTGTAAAAGTTCCCAGTACCAGGACTCACTCTTTTCTCTTCCCATCTCTCTCTGGGAGAGTGGGAGAGTATCCCACTCTCTCTCCCTGTGATCATGGCCATACAAGGGACAGCCCTGCCCAACTTGGCTAGATTTGGGCTCCACTTACTGGGTGTTGGTTTGAGCATCACTATCTTATTTGCAAAGAGAGGGGCGTCTGGGGACTAACAGAGCTCTATGAATCTGGAGAATGAAGAAAGCACATCTTTGTAATATCCCCCTAGGTGTGATCCCCTTTTTGATGCACCTATTTTTTCCATCTCTGATCCTTCCTTCATTTTTGTTTTTGTTTTTCCAATTCCCTTTTCTCTGAGTCCTCTTCTCTCGATTTCACATCCTAAAGCCCAGGGCACAGGATACCCCTAAAATTGTGCCTCTGCTCTCTGGTAGGGGTGCCAGGATTTGTGAGGACTCTTCCCCCATGCCCTTACCGCCTGAGGCAAAGGAGGGGTCTTGAGGGTACCCAACGGAGAGTCAGAAGGCCAGGAGAGGCAGGCTATCCCGGGTCTTCCCACACTGCCTCCACAGAGATCCACAAGAGGGCGCTCGCCATTCTGCACCTGTTCCTACCGTCTCCAGCCCACCTCCCTGAACACTACTCAAATGAAGACTGACAAGTGGGGCAGAAAACTGCCATGCACAGGAAGGCTTGGGAAGGGCACAGTGCAGCAGAAGAAGAGTGTGGTCCACAGTTTAGTCCCAGCATCCTTCCAGGAGCTTGGAGAAGGTCAGTCCTCAGACCATTTGTCAGCCTCAGGGTCCCAGAAGCAGAATGGCCAGAACTTACTTCTTCCGTGCCCCAACCACCATCTCTGCCAAGGCGCACGCTCCTCCAGGAGGGAGGCCAGGTACTACTCATCTCGGTGTCCTCAGGGCCTAGATGAACGAATGGCCAAACAAATGAGCAAACAATCAAAGGCTTAGGAGGCTTTGATTCCATTGTATGTGCACACGTGTGGAATGGCATGTGTACAAACATATTCGTTGGAGCATTATTTGCAATCTCAAAGAATGGAAACAAATTCAGTGTCCATCAGTAGAGGACCAGGACAATCAATTATCTTTCAGTGCAACAGTAGACGGCCATGAAAGGAGGGAGACAGCTCTAAATCCAAGGATGTGGAGTGGACTCTAGATCTAGTGTTAGGTGCGAAGGACAGGATGCGGAATAGGGCACGTGCTAGGCTGCCCCCCACGTGTGCTCTGTGGGGAGAGAATAGATATGTCTGAATATGCGTAGAAAAGCTCAAGAAAGATACCCAAGAAAATTACATCTCTGGCTCTCTGGCGAGAGAGCCCGAACACCCGAGCTAGTGAGTGGAAGGAAAACGGACTCGACACTGTCGGAACTCTTTGGATTTTGTGTTGTGTGAGTATACCATTTATTCCAAACAAGTTTTAAGAGCACACATTTGGAGGCACGGACTTGGGTCGTCATCCTAGTTCTGCCAATTACCAGCTGTGTGAATGTGAGTAAGTTATATTAGTCTTTGAGTATCAGTTTCTTTGTAAAAATAGACTGTTAGGCGTCTGCCCAGTGCTCTGAGAATTGCGAAAGGTGTTCCTGCGGCACTTGGGGAGCCCGAGATTTTGCTGACACCGCTACCATTTCTGCCACTACACAGATGACAAGCGAGGACAAACCTCTGACCAGAAGAGGCTAAAGTCATGTATGCAAATCTCACAGAAGGCACGGCAGTGAGAGATCGATGGTGTGATCTTTGACCCACTGATCTGAGCCCCGGGATCAGAGACCAATTTAAATGTCCTTTTTAGGGGGTGCCTGCATGGCGCAGTCTGTTAGGCATCCAACTCTTTGTTTCCACTCCGGTCATGATGTCAGGATGGTGAGATCGACCCCCGCGTTGGCTCTGTGCTCAGCGTGGAGTCTGCTTGGAATTCTCTCTCCCTCTGCCCCTGCCTCTCCCTAAAATAAATCAATAAATCTTTAAAATAAATAAATGTCCTTTTAGGGCTCACCTGCCAGGAGTCATTACCTAATGGATTCTCGTCCCCCATTTCAGCATCCATGGCCAGGACCAACCTCCTCCAGGACCCTGTCTTAACACCAATTGTGTCATAAAATTCCTCCCTTGCTTCCTCTCTCCCTGGATCTTGCCAGTGAAAGAATGGAGCAAATACAAAGGAATATAACATGTAGTCATCTGGAGTTTTGCAAGGGGACATGCTTGAGATTTCAAGGTTAAAGGTCTTTTTTTTTTTTTTTTTAAGGTTTTCTTTATCTGTCAGGAAAAGAGAGCACGCACAATCAGGGAGAGCAGAAGGCAGATGGAGAAGCAGGGTCCCCACTAAATAAAGAGCCTGATGTGGGACTTGATCCCAGGACCTGGGATTATGACCTGAGCTAAAGGAAGACGCTTAACCGACTGAGCCACCCAGGCATCCCAAGATTAATGGTCTTTAAAGACACTCTCCTAAAGGGAGTGCCAGCTTGGGGCACTGCGTCACTGCAGGCTGCGGCGTCGCCTTGGCGTCCAAGCAATAAATGTTAGGCATACTCTCTCGTTCATCATTTATTCATCTGACAAAAATTAATTCGGTTCCTTCTCCATTCGGTCCACCACGATCGGTGAAGGAGAGTAAGCTGCCTGAGGAAGTTACGGCCCATTGGCGAAGGTACGCCATTAGATAAACTAATAATAGTGAAGTGCACCAAGCATCAGAGAGCCAGCCAGGCAGGCCTTCCTGCCCAAGTACCAAGCAGAGGTACAGGACCCCGGGGCCGGGCACAAAGGACCCCTCTGGGAGGAAGCGAGGCTTCGGCTTACACCTGAGGATGGAGGGAAGGACAGGTGCTAATGAAGAGAAGCGGTTTGGGGTCCGCTGTTGTGAAGGTTAGCCGGCGGATGTAAATGGCTCTTTCAAGATCCAACACACCGTTGTTCCTAACCCAGCAGTTCCAGCGGAGCGGGGGCTGGGGGGGCGGGAACAGGAAGGAATTTCCCGGAACCCTAACTGCGGCCGGCCAGAGCTCAGGGCTGCCATCCCCTGATGTGCCACAAGGTGGAGCTCATCAGCTGTTCTGGTGGATTCCGGCTCCCTCTTCCTGCAGTGTGACCGATCTCCTCCCTCCACCCCTACCCGCCCCCGGAGGCTGGTTCTTTCCAATGTACAAAGCTGTCACAAAGCACCGCCGCCACTCACACTGGCAGGCCCTGTCCTCGTTTCCTCTTAAAGCCCAGGATTGGTCTCTTCGGACTCTAGTCGCCTCTCAGTAGCTCCGATTCTCTGAAATAGCCACCAGTTTATGTCTTTTTTACCCTTCCCTGTTTTTTTGTTTTTGTTTAAGATTTTATTTATTTGGTAGAAAGAGAGCACGAGCAGGGGGAGTGTCAGGCAGAGGGAGAAGCAGGCACCTGGTTGAGCAAGGAGCTCTGCGGCAGGACTCAATCCCAGCACCCCCCTCCCCATCATGACTTGAGCGGAAGATCCTTCACCAACTGAGCCATCCAGGCGTCCCTCCCTTCCTGGTTCTTCCCACCTACGCGAAGCATCCACTGGGCCCACCCCTAGAGCAGGCACTGACCCCAGGTGCCCCTGGGCCATCGAAGCCAGCAGAGCTTCATTTCTCTGCACAGACTCCAGTCTGTCTTCAGAGGGGAGGAGAAGGTATTTTCCCGCAAGTCTCCCCTCCAGAGTTCGATATGTACTTGGTTTTGAACACACCCTCCCCCCCACGCCCACCCTGATGGCTTCTGGAGAGGGTTAGGTGGCCACGTGCTCTGGAGTGAGACAGATCTGTTGTCCAGTCTTCACTCTGCTGGTGACCTTGGGCAAGTTACATCACCTCCACGGTCATCTTCCATGAAACAGAGATTAAAAGAAGAGATCTAACACTTTATAGGATGTTAAGTTGTTCCGGGAAAAGGGAACATTCACAAGCCACTTTAATCCTTTTCTCCCTCACCCGTGGGACTTCTTTAAACACACACTGAAACTGACATGCAGGTAACTTCCAAAAAGGAGAGGAAGCTGCCTCTTGACAGATAGCTTCAAGCTGCAGAGGTGAACCCGGGTTCAGGTGGGGGCTGGCAGGAAATGAGCACGTTCCCTTTTTAACTCTCTCCCAAGAGGACTCGGGCCGGGGTTGAGGACTGACAAGCACAGGCCCTGACAAGGTCAGAAAAAGGACAGCAGAAGGATTTCCAGGCAGAGGAAGCACATGGATGGACTTCACGGGTCAGTTACTGGGCTACTATCTGGCCTGTGCAGCAGGCAGGACTAAGACCTCCACCATCTGTGCCCAGCTCGGTGCCTGGCACTTAGAGGGCAGCCTTCTGGGGTCAAGAGTGACCAGAACCTTCATCCCTTGGCCTTAGGTTTATCACGATTCATTACAACCACTGATGATTTAGCCCCCTTTGGAAGCTGGCGGAGGCCATCCCACAGGGGCCTGCACAAACTGGAGTTTGCTTCTCAGTGAAACAAGGGTTGGACTACATCAAAGCTTTTGAAACTGTGTTTTTCAGTAGCCCTCAGAGACAAGGAGGCAGGGAGAGGTATGCGGCAAGGTGAGCAAAGACCCTGTCCCCATTTCACTAGAGAAGCTCCAAAAAAAGTCATGTTTTGTTTTGTTTTGTTTTTGCTTTTTTAAGAGAGGAGAGAGAGAGTGAGAGCGCACATGCAGGGGCAGGAAGGGGAGGGGCAGAGGGAGAGTAAGAGAGACTCCCAAGTAGGCTCCGTGCTCAGCTCAGAGCCCAACACAGGGCTCGATCTCACGACCCTGAGATCATGACCTGAGCTGAAATCAAGAGTCAGATGCTTAACCAACTGAGCCACCCAGGTGTCCCAAGAGGTCATGTTTTTATTTATTTTTAAAAAGATTTTATTTATTTATTTTTGCAAGAGGGAGAGAGAGAGACTGAACACGAGCCAGGGGGATGGTGGGCGGAGGGAGAAGCAGGCTCCCTGTGGAGCAGGGAGCCTGATGTAGGACTCGATCCCCGGACCCTGGGATCATGATCTAAACGGATGGCAAAAAAAACCCCAAAACAAATAAAAAATAAACGGACGGCAGATGCTTAACTGACTGAGCCACCCAAGCACCTGAGGTCATGTTTTTAAATGAGATGTAAAGAACAATAAAGAAAAATCCACACAACTTATTTGTGCAGTTTAACAATTAGTTATAAAATGAATACCCCGTCATGCAGGTCAAGAAATAGAACATCGGGGGCGCCTGGGTGGCTCAGTGGGTTAAAGCCTCTGCCTTCAGCTCAGGTCATGATCTCAGGGTCCTGGGATCAAACCCTGCATCGGGCTCTCTGCTCAGCAGGGAGCCTGCTTCCCCCCTCTAATTCTGCCTGCCTCTCTGCCTACTTGTGATCTCTCTCTCTGTCAAATAAATAAATAAAATCTTTAAAAAGAAAAAAAATAGAACATCGCCTGAAACCCAGGATCCACCTGAATGTCCTTCCACTTCCCACCTTAGAGGCCCCAGACTTGACTTTAAGGGAGCCAAGATCTAGCCCAGGATGCAGCTTTTACACGGATGTGGCAGGGAGAGGGGAGCATTTGGCTGGGGGGGGCCCCCGGTGCAGAGATCAGTTCACCATACGCCCCAGACCATGCACCGGGGTCATGGGCTCATATGGGGGCTTCTCTCAGCTTCCTTTGGTATGCTTGTTTTCCTTCCCTTCATCTCTGTCGCTGCTCCCATTTCCCCTTTCCCCCAAAGACACTTAATATATCGTATTTGGCTTCTGTCTTTCGGTATATATGTATCTTTGAAAAATATATTATGTTTTGTATATTTCTGCATTTTAGATCTCTTTCTGGTCCTTACTTTTTTCATGTTACTTCTATATCTCAAACCCACTGCTTCTAACTGCTGCCTCTTCACTCCACAGAATGCATCTGTCTGTCCCGTCTATTTGTCCTAATGATGGATACTTAGGATGCCGCAGATTCCTGTCTTGCAGCCAACAACACTCATCTGTCCCCTCGTGGAGTCCAGATTGAATTGCTCGGAGGCACGTGGCCAGGTGGCGAAGATATAAGGCAAGGTAAGCAAGCTTCGGCTTGGCTAGTTTAAATAATTTCAGCAGGCTCTCGGGTGTAGGGGCTGTGCCTAGTAGCCTGGTCCCTGGCCTCGGGGGTGATGGGAGCAAAGAAATAGTAGCGGCCTGGGGCAGGTAGGGCTGGCTAGAAGGGGTAGAGGGGTGTGGGCGCTGGACCCGTAAGCTTCTATGTGAAAGGCGCGTTCTCAGGTGACTCCTATGCTGTCTCTAGGAATTGGCTGGGCCATAGAGGTCTGTCTCCCCAGGATTAGCGAGGCCCTAGATATAAAGAATCAGAATAAAAAGACATACGTAACTCAGTGGGTTTGGTAGAACTTTGCTCTAAAGCCAACAGAGCTGAGAAGAAATTTTAAAAGGAAATGACTTTAATTATCACTTCAATTATTTTCCTGGTTATTGACTTATTTTCTGTTTCTTCTTGTTCAAAGTTTGACATTTTACATATTTCAAGGCACAGTTATTTGTTATGGGCCCAGTGCTTCTGGAAAGCTAAGTCGTGGCCTTTCGGGGACCCTCGAACTCCTCTTTGTGACCTTTACTTCCCCAGCTCCCTTGACAACTGTGCAAAGTCTAGTTCCTCTAATAAATCACTGATTCCGTGATATAGCGGTTCTGCTTCCCCAACTGAACCCAGTAAATAACTTCCCTGCAGACTAAATGGAGCAGAATTTTCGTACCAACCCTGGCCTCTCTAGCTCTAGACGTTTCCCTGAGAGAGAGTACATTTCTCTCTTGTTGAAACCATGGTTACTTGTCATTGTTGTTGCTTTTTAAAGATTTTATTTTTAAGTAATCTCTACCCTGCAGCGTGGGGCTCCAAATCACAACCCTGAGATCACGAGTCACACGCTTTACCCACTGAGCCCCCCAGGCGCCCCTAAACCACTGTTACTTTGCTTTGACTTCACGGAGCTGAGACACCTACTCGGTTTGGATCCTGCTTGCTGCTAGGTCATTACAGGAGAGAAGCGCTTGTATCTTGTTTGACCCTCTGCATGTTTTCGGTTTCTAACAGGAGCTTAGCCTGTAGCTTAAATAAGTCTGTGCTACCCCACTCTTCGCTTGGTTGAATCCTACTCATCCTGGGTTTTCCTGACCCCTAAGTCGGATTCCCTTATTGTAAGGGCACTCTCCTCATATCCCTTTCCTAGCACGTGCATAATCTAGGAAATATGTGTCGCCGGTCTCTCGCATTAGACTAGACCTTGCTTCTCTTGTTCCTGCTGTCCCCCCAGCCCATAAAGCAGAGCTGACACACAGCCAGTGACCGAATGAATGAAGGCTCTCCAGGGGAGCCGCAGGGAGGAGAAATCTCTTGGTGCCTTTTGCTAGGCGTGTGCGGCAGCCCCTTGGCTAGAACCTGGCTCGTCAGACTTTGCTGCCCAGACATTCTTGCCATCATCCTCTCCGAAGCCATTCATTCCAAAGCCTTGAACTACTCTCTAAATGTGAGGTGCTTCACAACCAGTTTTCGCCCACGCATAGCCGATGATATGTGCATGCCAGACATCAAGGCCACTGGACCCCCCGCGAGCTATGTGTGATATGTGGAGACCCTGGTGGGGCGGACCTGGCCCCCGTTATCTTCTCTGAGAGCTGCCTTCCAAGCCCCTCCATGCTGGGGAGTGGGCCCCACTGGGTTGCCGCTAGCCGGTGACACGCTTTACTGAGAACTGGGGAAAAAGTGTCCCTTTCTCAAAACACTTTATCGCCAGCTGCCAAAATAGTTTCCTGCTGAGTGTGCCTCTTTACAATGTCTGTAGTGTGGCGGGGACCCCTGGGCCCCTGGGAGTTATGCTTCGCACTGTCAGCCTGGTCATGTGGGATCTATGTCCTGTCCTCCTCCCTGTTCGCCTTGCCAGCCCCATGCTCCTCCGTGGTCTTCCGGAGCCAGGGTGATGGGCCGACCTAACTCGGGCTGGCCAGTTGGATTGGTTGTCTCAGAAATTTAAGGCTGGGGTCCAGAGCTCTAGTTCGTCAGTTGGCACTGGGAGGAAATAAATGCAGTCGTGGCTGGGAGAGCCATTTCCTGACACGTGTCAGTTCGAGTCCCGGACGGCAAGCAAAGGAAACCAGCTTAAAGAGCTAACTGAGCTGAACCAAGATGGGATGTGTTAGAGCCTGGGAAAGCCAGAGAACCCAAAAGCCAGGCAGGAGGAACCACAGGAATAGCTTCCCACTGGAGCAATCTGGCCAGTGCCCCCACTGCCCGGAGGAGGAGGCGACGGGAAAGGTGGGACATGGACGATGGCGGATACTGACATGGACAAGGGATTACTGTCCATGTCCTCCTTCCTGTCTCTCCGTTACGACTCAAAGTCTTGAGTGGGAGCTTCCGATCAGCCACGCAGTGATGGTGAGAGGAGGACTCCGTGGGGTGCTCTGATCGGATGGGGGGACCACCGAATGGGGGGCATCCCCATTGGGTGGGGGTCAGCAGTGTGGGAGGTGAAGGAATTCACCCAAGGCAGAACAAAGGAGACAGAAGTTTATTGAATACACCGCAAGGGAGCAGAGGGCAGGACAGCAAAGGAGAGACTGTCTGCCACCAGGCAGTGGCAGGGGGTGGGGGGGACCATAGTTCTAGCGCAGAGTGGGGAGTAGGGGAACGCATGCAATTTTCCCCTTTTGGGCAATCTGGGGGAACTGTGCCTGGTTGTTATCGGTCAGCGAGGGCCTATGGTTATTCTGAGATGGGTCTTTTTATGAGCCCGGCTGAGCCCCGGGGTTGCTGGGGCTCTTTTCCTTGATCAAGTTTCCATTGCTCAAGCCTGTTGCCTAAAAGCAGCCTCTAGAGGCTCCATCCCTCCGTTGTTCTCTTCTTAACTCAAAGGACACTTTTTCATTTATAAAATTATTTAGAACACATCAAACAAGGCAACATTTCTTTTTTTCCCGCCTTCCAGTTCTGGATCGGGTGGGGGCTCCTCCAGCCTGTGTCACTAGCACGGGTCCCCCCTCCCGCCCCCTCCCCTTGTCCCCAGGAGCAGCCGCGCCTTCTTCACCGTTCTCTTGGCTTTCTGTCATGTCTACAAAGTATCTCCTTGGTCTCCAGGGGAATGCTTTTTCTTACCTCCTTTCCTTGTTTGGTTAGCTGCTCTTTCTTCCTCGGGAACAACAGTGCTCTGACCCCGTTTGACTTGCTCTGCCGCCTCTTTCTCCCGCTCTCTGCCTTCTGCACGTCCGTTCCTCTGCCTGGGCAATTTCAACCGCAATTTTCTCTATATCCGCTTCCACCCGTGAACCACGCAACCTTTCAAGTTCATTCTTAAATGAACCTGTGCTTTCCAGGAACTTCTTTCCCCAGTGTTGCTCCTCTATGTGAAGAAGTTCACCTTCTAGTTTTCATGGATGGTTAAGAACCGAGCCTGTTGTTTGAGATCGTGTGTTCTAGCTGTTGTGACAACGACCAAACATCTGGGTGCCGCACTCACTAGGTATCCCCGTGACGAGGTGGTGGTTTCTCTGGCAGGAAGAGGCTGGATGCTTCCCCAAAGAGCCACCATCAAAAGATAGGTTAGGAGAAACCCAAGAGGACCTAGGGTAGGGCTTTCGATATAATTCCAAAGGCGCTATCCATGAAAGAAATAATTGATAAGCTACAGTTCGTTACAGCTAAAAACTCCTGGTGCGCTGGGGCGCCTGGGTGGCTCAGTGCGTTAAGTGTCCAACTCTTTGTTTCAGCTCAGGTCATGATCTCCCACATCAGTGGATGGAGCCCCGAGTCGGGCTCCACACTCAGCTCCGAGTCTGCTTGGGATTCTCTCTCTCCGCGCATACACTCACACTTGCTCTCTCTCGCAAATTGATAAATAAATCTTTTTTTTCTTTTTAAAGATTTTATTTATTTGACAAGTAGGCAGAGGCAGGCAGAGAGGGGGAAGCAGGTTCCCGCTGAGCAGAGAGCCCAACACGGGGCTCGATCCCAGGACCCCAAGATCATGACCTGAGCTAAAGGCAAAGGCTTTAACCCACTGAGCCACCCAGGAGCCCTGATAAATAAATTAAAAAAACAAAAACAAAAAACAAACCAAAAAAAGCTTCTGCTGTGCAAAAGACACTGCCAAGTGAATGAGAAGACAAGCCACAGACTAGGAGAAAATATTTGCAAAAAACACATTTGATCAAGTCCTGCCGCTCTAAAATATCCAAAGACCTCTTCGATCAGAAATAAGAAAACCAACAATCCAATTTAAAAAGTGTGCAAAAGATCTGAAAAGATTTCACCAAAGAAGATATGCAGATGGAAAATAAGCCCATGAGAAGAATGCTCCACACCCCATGTCGTTAGAGAATTGGAAATTAAAACCATGAGGTACCCCTGTACACCTATCGGAATGGCCAAAATCCAGAACACTGACAACACCAGATGCTGGCAAGGATGTGGAGCAACGGGGACTCTCATCCGGTGCTGGTGGGAATGCAAAACGGTACAGCCACTTCAGAAGACAATCGGGCAGTCTCTTCCCAAACTAAACATACTCGTACCCTACAATCCAGCAATTGTGGTCCTTGGTATTGACCCAAATGTGTTGAAATCTATGTCCATATAAAATCCTGCACACTAACTGTGAATAGCAGCCCTTTTTCAAATTTTTATTATCAGTGTGTGGTTGACCCACACTATCGTACCAGTTTCAGGTGTACAATAGTGATTCAACATTTCTGTACATTACGAAATGATCCCACAATAAATCCAGTGACCAGCTTGCCCTCTGGTCTTCAAGGTATGAGGCCGGTGCAGCTCTAGCCCTTATACTCTCTCCTCTACTCACTGGGCTCCCTCTCACCTTGTTTCCCTTCTCCCCCAAGTTTGATCTCAGGGGTGGGGTTTCCTTCTGCAGAGCACGGGTGGGGGTGGAGGCGGGGATCCTCTGAGCCCAGTGACCACCTCTGCCCCTTGGGCAGCCCCACAACCCAGCAGCTGCTGGTTCAGGTCTCTTTAGCCTGAATTCCAGCCCCTGCTTTGGGAGCCGTCATCACGTTTAATCCCGCCTGGGTGAGCCCCCTCCACTTCCTCAGATGGAAGGTATTCCATTATACGGGAAAGTATGGTTTAAGTAGCTGTAGGGAAGTGTGACAGAAAGTCTGTCAGGTGGGCTGGACTTGCCCTTGGTGTGGTGCAGGAAGCCCGCCGTCACCGAGCCTCCTCAGGAAACCTGAGCAGAGCGGAGGCGGGGAAAGCCGGGAGGTTCAAGGTGAGAGGCAGGAAATGGTGTGGGGGAGGGGCAGACAGCGCTCTGGCCCCAGTGGCCGAGAAAGGAGGATGGGGGCAGGGACTTCCTGACAGCAGCAGGATGGGGTAGGTGGGGCCCAACTCTTGTTGGGGAAGGGCTGAGGGAGGGAGGTTGGGGAAATGGGGGAGGGGGGGGAAGACAGGATTTCCTCTAACAAACATTTCAGCCAGAGGCCAGAGGCCCCTGGAACCCGGAGGAGAAGTTGGTGCTTCTCGGTGGAGAGGGCCTTAGCCTTGGGGCGGGGGGAGGGCCCAGGGCTGGCCAACAAGAACATCCTACTGGACGGTCTAAGCCCAAAGACCGCACCTCAGCAAGTACCAGAAGTTGGTTCAGCCAGACTCGGAGACTTTGTGGAGCCCTTTGCAGGGCTCCTCCTCCCCGTGCCTTTGCTCCATCTGGACACTCCCGGCCTCCTGTTCCCTCTGTCCTTTTGCACCGGTGGAAGCTCGCCCGGCTTCCTTCCTCGTCTCTCACCCCTGCCATCCTCCACCCCTCACCTCCTCCCGGGGCCCGCCTCGCCCGTGCCAGCCTCGCCCAAGCCGGCTCCAGCCCGGACACGGTCTTTCCCGTCCCAGCAGGCTGAGGCACCTGGGGCTTTAATCAGGTGCCACTTCCAAGTCTTTCTGGAAGCAGGTGAGAGATGCGGTGTAAACAAGTGAGTGAGTGAGTCCGTCCGGGCCCTCCCAGCCCCACAGGGTGGGAGGATCCTTCCTGCTCCTCCTCGCCACCAGCGTCCACCAGCCTCCCGAGTAAGCAGTCACTGGTTCTGGCTTCAGGCAGACACGACCCTGGGGCTGGGGGCCTGGAAGCAAAGCTCTGGGGCTCACCGGGCCTGCGGCGTCCGTTGAGCAGTAGCCCACCTGGGCAGAGCACTTGCCTGCGTTAGCCCGCCTCATCACAACAGTCTCGTGGGGGGGACATTATCCTGTCCATTCCCCAGGCGGCAAAAGCAAGGCCCACCCGGAGAGCTTCAGGGATTTCCCCAGAGTCACACAGGGCTGGTAGCCAATGAGGTTCCAAGTCAAGCGGTCTGACTCCTCAGTCGTGTTTAATCCCTGACGCGCTGAGGGGGACTCGGCATCATTCTCGTGGCTTTCCCTTCCCAAAGGCAGAAACGGAATTGGATCATAAGCCTGTCAGACATCCCAACTCTTGTAAAAAGTCAGTATTATGAAAGGCAAAAGAAACTGAGAATGACTTTTCCAGATGAAAAACCACAACATAGGGACCCCTGGGTGGCTCAGTCGGTTAAGTGTCTGCCTTCGGCTCGGGTCATGATCCCAAGGTCCTGGGATCGAGTCCCGCATTGGGCTCCCTGCTCAGCGGAGAGCCTGCTTCTCCCTCTCCGCCCCCCCGCCCCCGTGCTTGTGCTCTCTCTCTCAAATAAATAAAATCTTAAACAAGTAAGCAAACCAAAAAACCCCCACAACATAATTCTGGGTCAGTACCAGACCTGAGAAAAAAATTGCTACAGAAGACAGCAGGGGATGAAGGGCAAAGTTAGACTAAGGACCATATATTAGATTATAGTGTGTATCAATGACATGTCCTTAATTTGGTAGTTGTCCTAAAGACAGGTAAGAACATGTCCTTGTTCTTAAAAGATACGTGAAGTGTTTAGGGATGACATGTTAGAACATCTGAAACTTATCCTCAAATAGTTCAGAAAAAAAAAGAATACTAGAATGACTTACATCTGTGTGTGTGTGTCTGAGAGAGACACAATACAGCCCATGTAGTAAAATATTGGTGAATCTTGGTAAAGGGCCTCTGGGAGTTTATTGTACTATTCTTTTAACTTTTCTGTCGGTTTAATATTTTCAAAAGAAGGCTGCTAAAAGGAAGTTACCGAATTAACACAGCCTGGCACTCATGTAGATCCTGAGCGATGCTGTCCAACACCTTCACGGGTTAGTGGGCCCCACAGGCCGCACAGCCCCAGGCTGTCAGTGAGACCCACCCTGCCACTTCCCTGAGGTCCCCGAGCTTCTGCTCTCTCATCCACTCCCAGAATCCTCCCGGACAGAGCCGAGACGGAGGGGAATAGGAAGTCGTGGCCAAGGTGTGGGGAAGAGTGTCCTCCTTCCCTCACCCCCAGGCGTTGTGTCTTTGGAAAGTCTGGACAGATTTGTCCACGGGTGTTAAGTGGTTTGTGCTGAGGGATTTGCAAACAGAAAAGGTACTGATTGAGAAGCAGGAATGTTCTTCTGGCTCATTCTCCTGCCTCTTGGCAATGCCTGTGCCTCCGAACACCAGGAAAGTGCTCCACAGACCCGCCGACGCAGCCCTCAGCCAGCCCCAGTGTCAACACTCTGACAGAGAGAAGTGCTAAAATGCATATTTGAAGATGTCTGAACAGACTTGTTGGAGAGACAACGGGAGTTGTGAAGTAATCCCAATGTCTCCCCGTGTCTCAGTTTTGAAGGCAGAGTTTGCCTGCAGGCCTCTGACCTCTAAGGTCTTTCTATTATTGTTAGCATTTGACAGAACTTTGCTTAAGACTTGGGGATGACAGAAGTCAACACAGAGAGGAGCTTATCACTGTTGCTGGAAGGGCTACTCTGAAGATTCTCCCTGGGACCAAAGTCAGCTCAGCTTGGGGTCCTCCAGGCCTAATGCCTGGGCCAGTGATGCTGTGCCAGGTGCAGACCATTTCCTCCATTAACCAACTTCCTCTGGCCCCAGTGAGCAATACCAACCCACAGGGAGAGTTACAGGCTCTTGCTCAGAATCTTCCTCCAGAGTGTAAGCGAGGGCCCCAGAGCCAGTGGGCTGCGCCCAGGCAGAATGAGTCACAGCGGGAGCCTGAAGTTGCAGGGAGCACAAGAACACAAAGAAGGCCAAAGGGCTGTTGGCAGAACGATTCAGATCTGCAGAGACAGGGCTCTGAGGGAGAGCTGATCTGGAAGACAGAAGAGAAGGATCTGGAGCTATTGTTTCCATTTTTCTCACTCAGCTTCTCTGTTATTTTATCTGCCACCCTCACTATCCCTGCCCTCCTGGCTACAGTGATCAGCCCAAGGAAGGGAGCTTGACTCAGATTGGGTCCTTAACTTGTGTACAGGTAACAGGAGACAGAGGCTCTTCTTTACTCTGGGGTCACTAGTTGAGGTGATACAAGCCTAGAGTTGTCAGCCTTCCCCATAGCCCACATGAAGGCCCAATATGAGGAGATGAGGCAAACACAGCAGAGTAGAGACCCAGTGACATTGTTGGTGTTTCTGGATCCAGTTGTTCCTGAAGCCCTTTCCATTCTGATCATATCAGTGATGTGAGCTAATCCATTTCTGCTTTTCCTCTAGGGCTACTTTTTTTTTTGTTAAGATTTTATTTATTTCTCAGAAAGAGAGAGAGCACAAGCAGGGGGAGCCGCAGGCAGGCAGAGGGAGAAGCAGGTCCCCACCCAGCAAGGAGCCCGATTCGGGGTTCGATCCCAGGACCCTGGGATCATGAGCTGAGCCCAAGGCAGACGCTTAACTTTGACTGAGCCACCCAGGCGCCCTGGTTGGTGATTTATTCATGGAAACAAAAAAGAAAACTGGTCTGTTGAGATAAATAGGGGCAAGAAAAGCACCAGATCGGCAGACTGAGAGAGAGAGACATAATTTTTCTAGTTCCTAAGCCCCAGTGGGTTTTCCCGCCCTTCCTTTTTTCTGTAATATTCTCTGAATCCCTACAATATCCTTAGGCTTTTTTGGGGTGTAAGTGACAGAAACCCCTCAGGCCGAGACAGAAAGGGTGACAAGTGTCCCCTCGAACACTGGGACAAGTGGCACACCCAGGCCCCAGGAAAGCTGAGAACCCAGGCCGCCCTTCTCTCTCTGGGCCCCACGGTCTCAAGCATCTTACTTGAGACCAACTTCCTTCAGTTCTGTGCACGCACGAGGCTGAATGTGGTTGCTGTGTGGCCGCAGCCATGTTCTCCTCACTCGCCAGCCTTTTCCAAGTCAGAATAGCTCTGGGCCCAGGCTGGGTCAGTGTTCACCCCGCTCTAGCCAGCCAACCCTGATCGTACCCCCGCTTCTGCCTCCGGCCTCTGGGGAAGGGTCAGAGGCTGCTTGGGGTGGGTTTCCAGCTACTGCCATTAAATAGAACTGATGAAGACAACTGCTCAGAGCCTTGGAGTGCCTGTTTGTGCCTCAGCTCTCCTTGGGGGAAGGTGTATGGCTTCCTTGTATGGCTGGTGTGTCCACCTGGATCAAAGGACGGGCTCTTCCCAAACGAGAGCAGAGAACATTCTTCCACAGTGGTTCTCCTGTGAACAACTGGATGTTGTGGTGGTGGCCACCGACTGCCCCTCCCCGCCTCCCCCCACCCTCTACCACCCCTGAGGGAGAACTGGTGCCATATTCCCGGGACCCATCATGCATCCTGTGCAGGGTGGCAAAGAAACCTACAGAATATTCCATAGGCAGACTCCAACCTGGCATGTACATCATAACTTGCCCTTTCAGCAAGGACAAATACCCGTATTTCAGTATCTGTGGACAAACCTGGAACCATACAGACTTAGCTCTGAATGGAAAATTCTGGAAGTTGAAGATGATTCTCAATTTCACTAGGCGAAGCAGGTCAGCATGAGTCTTGGGCACCTCTTCCCACCCCTTACTTAGGACTCTGACCACATCAGTTCCACCCAGAGGCCAGAGTCTCCTTTCTTGCATTTCCAGTCTCCCAGAGGAACCGCTGTAGTATGCCTTTAGCTTCTCTTTCTTCCATGATCACTTGGCAACGTCTTCCTGGGGTGGGGATGGAGGCTGCCGGCAGAGCACAGTCGGACTGAAGGCTCACGGTGGGGAGGACAGCAGAATGTTTCTCTTCGGTCTTACTGTTCTACATGGAAAATATCACTGGCTTGTGTTAAGGCAGAAGCATGTAACTGCTGCTTAACATGACAAAAGGGATGATTCGGAATTGAGAATAAAATATGTACAGAAATGCAAACACTCAGGCCTGTCTGGGTCCCTCCCTCCTCCCTCACACATGCATATCGCCCTGCTCCCCACTACTTTCTCATCTAACACTAATTTTCTCCTTCCTACTGAGTAACATACACTTTCCTAAATCATCTGGAGCATATCTTGGCTTGTTTGAGGCCCAACCTCCTGTTTGCCTCCGGGCCCTGCTGGGCAGCTTCCGGTTAGCTTTCAGGCTTCGTGCTGGCAGGAGACACGTAACTACCTTAGCGCTCCCGTTGGCGGAGGATGTGTTTCAACAACACACCTCTCTGGTAGCGGTAGCGCAGCATCCAGCAGCAACTTAAATGGCATAGGATGGAAGCTAGGGCATAAACCTATTATTAACTACTACAACACCGGCGAACCACCAGAAGGGGGAGCTGTAGAGACGCAGGGAAAGGAGAAAGGGAAGGTTAGGGTGGGGCAGGCCCTTGGCCAGGTGATCAAGCGTAACATCGTCAGTGATGAGTCCTGTTGGCGACATGTCCCCCGTGTGATGTGATGAGAAGGGCACTTCGCCTCTGTGGTCTTCTTCCCCAAACCCACAACCCCAGTCTAAACATGAGAAAACCACCGGACAAGCCAAAGGGAAGGACCGTCTACAAAATACCTGGCCAGTATTCCTTGAAACTGATAAAGGCATAAAATGAACAAACAAAACAAAGTCTGAGCAACTGTCACAGCCCAGAAGACACTGAGACGTGGCGACTAAACGCAGTGTGGGACCCGGGATGGAATCCTGGTTCGCGGAAACTCGAGTGAGATTGAGTGGAGTGGAATTTCGTTGGTAGGGAAGCACCAGTGTGCTTCCTCAGCTGGGACACCCACACTGGGAGAGGTTAACAAGACGGAGCACTGCGGGAGGAATCTATGGGAACTCTCTGCGCTACCTTTGCAACTGTTCTGTAAATTTCAAACTATTCTGAAATTTAAAGTTTATTAAAAAAAAAAAAAGAGGTAACGTAGGGACGTAGAGGAGGGCAGGAGGACTGGCTTTCCAGTGGAGAGGGGAGGGATGGTTTGGAAGGGAGAAGTCCCAGGAAATGTGAAGGAGGACCGGGGAGGCTGCCGTTCTGGAAGGAGACAGGCATCCCTGCCCCAGCATCCCCCGGGGAAGGGGCTTCCTACAAATCAGGTTAGCCAGGGTTTTCCCTTACCTGAAGCCAGCAGACCGGATCCAACACTGAACTTCCTCTGGTCCCGATGTGCCCGTGAATCTTGTTAAAATGCAGATTCTGATTCAGCAGGTTGGACTGGAGCCTGAGTTTCGGCCTTTCTAACCGGCTCCCAGGTGATGGGCTATGGGTCCCAGGACCACACTCTGAGTTGCAAGAAGCTGGAGAGTCGATGCCACCTCACCTGGGAGGAGGGGAAGAGATGCTGAAAGGGAAGCTGTGATCCCGCTGACGCAGTCCGCAACCTGGCCAGCCCGAGGAGAAGGGCGAGCCGGCCGCAGGGGCCCCGTGGGAAGAGCCGAGCGTGGGCTCCGCAGCCTGGGAAAGCCTGAGGGAGCAGGTTCGAGGCTGACTGCACACTGCCACGCTGGGCGAGTGTCCCAGCCCCCCAGCCTCATGTCACCATCGGTACCAGGGGCATCCTGACTCCCAATGCCTATGCCATGAGGTCGTTCCAGGGACGTTCCAGGGACTGAATGAGGTAGTCACCTGTGAGGCTCTGGGCACACACAGCGCCAGCGCTCGGCGAAGTGACTCAGGACCCCGCCAGAGGCGCTGCAGAGGACTTAGGCGCATGGATATCTGTTTTCTATTAACGCGGCCTAGCCCTCGGGAAGTCATTTTGCTTTATTTATTCGATCATTCAGACAACAGATGCACATTGAAAGCCCATCATGGGCTTCCAAAAAATGGGTTGCCTGAAGTCTCTTGCCTCGCAGAATCCAGATTTGCAAATGGCTGGAGTTGAAGAGAAGCAAGAAGCCAGCAAGATCTTGCAGCCCACCTGCCAAGGTGCAAGGCCTGCCATGTCCTTCTCGGTTCTCTGTGCTCCCCTCACTCTGACCTCCCTCTCTGGCTGGGGTCCACAAAACAGTGAGCCCCCTCTCTTCCTCCAGAGAGCCTCCTGCTGGCAAAGGCGTGGCTCCCCCAGCGCCCCCATTCTCCCCTGCATTGTTCTCCCCTTTCTCTGGCCCAGACTTCAGCCTCTTCCTGACAGCTGTCCTCTAGAATTCCTGCTCACCTTCAAACTTAACTTACACAAACATTTATATACAGTCAGGAGTTTCAGAATCAAATCACGGTGGTTTCCTCATAGCGGATTCAAGCAAAAGAGAAGGAAATTTTTTAAGATTTTATTTACTTATTTGAGAGAGACAGAGACAGTGAGCAGGGGGAGAGGCAGAGGGAGAGGGAGAAGCAGGCTCCTCGCTGAGCAGGGAGCCCCCAAAGCAAGACTCCATCCCAGGACCCGAGGATCACGACCTGAGCCGAAGGCAGACACTCAACCAACTCAGCCACCCAGGTGCCCCAAGAAAAGGAAATTGATGCTTTTAACTTCTGTTGGGTCGCAGAGCCTTTAGGAATCTGATAAAAGCACTCCGTATCATCACCACTCAGAAAAACACGCAAGCACACACCCGCACAATTGCGTCCCCGCTTCCGGGGATTCCGGGCACCGGCGGGAATGCTAGGTCTGGAGGTTCCTATAAGCTTAGGGTTACTGGCCGAGCACAACCGACAACAGCCTGAGACGACGGGGCGACGAAGGTCCCTAATTCTCAGTGTCATTTGCCTTCAAGTTCCCCACTCCATCGGTGGCCACCTACAGCTGCCCTTGGCACTGTCCCCCAGGTCAGACGGCAGACTCCCCCAGCCGGAGCAGCCCTATCAGCCTCTTCTCGTGGGATCCTTGGGAATCTCAGCACATCGTCCCCGGTGATGTAAAACCTGGGGCCACTTCTTTCTGGCCTGTAGCTGATTCCCCTCTCACTGCCCAGGACTCCCCCAGCATACCCTCAGTCTTCTTCCTCTTGGGCTCAGGCTAGCACACAAAAGAACCTACCTTTTCTCCCAGCAGAGAACGGCCACTGACCTTTACTCAGAACCCAGAGGGAGTGGCAGGAAATAGACAAGATCCAAATGCGTAAAAATGGTCCACGTACCCCCAACGTCTCCTCGGCCCCAGATGCTGGCCACAAGCTGGCAGCCCCAGTGTTGGTTTCTCCCCTCCCATCAACCTGTCCCTGTTTCAGCGACTTCCCTTCTTGAGTGATCCCTATTTGCTTTTTTCCCCTCAGGCTCTCTGCCCCCGCTGTTCCTGTCTTCCTCAGGGCTGTATGTGGGTAAGATGCGGTTGTCTCTAGGAGAGAAGGAACTGCTCCTTGTCTACCAAGATCTGCTGTCTCCTTCTTTTCTTCAGCATGCCTGAGTTTTAGCTGGCGCATAATCACACAGCCGAACACTGTACTTCCCAGCCTCCCTTGCAGCTTAGGTGAGTCTATGCCACTAACCTGTGATTGAAGGCCACGAAGGGGTCAGAGGTATGCCACTTCTAGGTCAAGACCTTAGAAGGAATGGATAAGTGCTCCTTTTGCCCTTTCCTTCTTCTTTTTTTAATTTTAAAAATTATTTTATTTATTCGAGAGAGAGAGAGAGCACAAGCATTGGGGGGATGGACGGGCGTGGAGGGCAGAGGGAGAGGAAGAAGCAGACTCCCTGCTGATCATGGAGCCCAGGGCTGGTGGGGCTCGATCCCAGGACCCCGAGATCATAACCTGAGCTGAAAGCAGACACTTAACCGACTGAGCCACCCAGGTGCCCCACTGCCCTTTCCTTCTTCCCACCGACTGGGAGGCAGATGTGATGGAAGGAGTCAAAGCAGCCAGTTTGACACCACTGATGGGACCCACCATGGGCTCAAACAGCAGGCACTCAATAAATACATTTTTGGACTTAATTCATTTAATCTTCATGACAATCCTCTGAGGTAGGGTTACTATGTCATGTCTATTATCATTCCAACTTTACAGATGAGGAACCAGAGACACAGAGAGGTTGAGTAACTTCTGTAAGGTCACAAAGGGCAGGATTTGGCTCAGGCAACCTGGTTCCAGAGTCTGCTCTTAATTATCACAACATACAGAAGAGAGCTCATAACAACTACATTGTTATGAGATGGACAATAGACATCCATCCAGTGTAGCCTTTGTATTTGGGGGCCCCTTTGTTATAGCAGCTTAGCTATCCCTTAGTGTACCCTCCATGCCATCCCAGAGATGACCATGGGTCTCCCCCTTGCCTAAGTCCCAAATATGAGCCCCTCGAAGGCCAGTAGCCAAGGAGACTGGCCTCTTGGGAGTGGCTCTCTAACTCCTAATTGAGTCCCTCCTTTCACTCCAGGCTGTGTGTAATTAAAAGCCCCCATCACCAGCTCCTGAGGCATCCATGCATGCTCACCAGCCCTCCCTATCCTCCATCATGTATGCACACACTACACCCCAATAAGGACACCCCTGCAGCCCTCTCCTAAGGTAGTGTTGTCTCTGTTACTTATTTTTTATTTTTTTAAGATTTTATTTGTTTGAGGGAGAGAGGGATAGCAAGAGAGAGAGCATAAGCAGGGAGGAGAGGGAGAAGCAGGCTCCCCATGAGCAGAGAGCAAGATGCAGGGCTCAATCCCAGGACCCCGGGATCATGACCTTAGCAGAAAGCAGACGCTTAACTGACTGAGCCACCCAGGTGCCCTGTATCTGCTATTTAAATCAAGTAACATTTTGGGGCACCTGGGTGGCTCAGTCCATTGAGTATCCAACTCTTGGTTTGGGCTCAGGTTAGGATGTTGGGGTCCTGGGATCAAGACCCACATCTGGTTCTAGGCTTGGTGTGGAGTCTGCTTGTCCCTCTCCCTCTGCCCCTCCCCCACCTCATACATGCTCTGTCTCCCAAATGATAAAACTTCAAAAAAAAATCAAGTAATGTTTTAACAGTTTTGCAGTTTACAATTTACAAGGTAGCGCCACAGAATATCGGCCTGGAAATAGATCCAAGATCTGTCATTCAATGAAAAGAGTAAATTTCAGAACGAGATGCATGTTCTGAGCTTTCTTCCACACACACGTGCGCGTCTCTGTGACGATGTGAGCCCCTCTGCGACACAGCGGCCACTCAGGGCCACTCTGGAGCAGAGCCAGCCTAGGTGTCTCTCCCATTTTACAGATGAAGAAACTGGGGCGCCAGGAGGTTCAGGAAGTTGCCCCAGACTATCAGGCTAGCATGAATGAGACCCCTGCAATGCTCTCCAGCCCCACACCTCCAAGCCCGGCTCTTTCCAGGAGACCCGCCTCCTGTCATACTAAAGTCAGTGGTTGTTGTCCCCCTAGTGTGCCCAGCTCTCTACACCCTACCCCAACCTCAGCCTCTGCCTTAGAAGAAACCAGAGACAGAAAGTCACTGGGGGAGCTTTTCTGGGAGGGCCTCACTGCCTCCTTCTCAGTAATAACACCAGATAGTCTAGGGCGGTGGGTCTCGGGGACAAAGGAATCCCAATTGCCTGGAGACCGTGATAGAAATGTATCAGTCAGGCCCCTTCCCCTTAAAACTCCTAAATCTGGGCTCAGCCTGTGCTTTGTATTGTTTTGTTGTTATTGTTGTTTTATCGAGATCCCCCCAGGCAGGTGCGCAGCCCCTTTGTTAATATTGAAACCACTAGATAAACCCAGTTCCTTTACGGGAAGGGGAAGGGTGTGGCTGTCCAAAGAGGTCAGTTACAGTTCTTTGATGGGCAAGGTGGGCCCGGAAACAGTGGAAAGCAGTTTCAGAGAAATCCCAAAGGAGAGGCTTGTCTCCCCTGGCCTGGGAGACTTTCCTGGACTAATTAACACCTTAAACCTGGCACTGAAGTTCTTGAATAATAACCAGCATTTGTACTGAAATGTGCCTTTCAGGGGCGCCTGGGTGGCTCAGTTGGCTAAATGACTGCCTTCGGCTCAGGTCATGATCCCAGGGTCCTGCGTACTATCCCCCAACTCACAGATGAGGAAGCTCAGTGGGATGGAGTGACTGGCCCAGGTCCCACAGCTAGGAGGTTCCAGGCTCAAACCTGGGCTGGCTGGTTCCAGGAGGGGTGGATAAGAAGGAGAGAGCTTTTGCACTGCTTACAGAGTAGTGACCTTAAGAATCTGGGGAAAAGGGGCACCTGGGTGGCTCGGTTGGATAAGCATCCCACTCTTGATTTGGGCTCAGGTCACGAGCTCAGGGTCGCTCAGCACTCTCTCTCCCTCTCCCGCTGCATTTCCCCACCCTCGGGGTGCACATGCTCACGCTCTCTCTCTTTCTCAAATAAATAAATCTTAAACAAACAAACAAAAACCAAGACTCTGGACAAGAGGTAAAGGGGGAGCGGGCTGCTGCATCACAGGGAATATTTACAGGTCCCACTCCCAGGAATTCCAGGGGCTCTAGGGTAAGGCCCTGAAATGGGCATTTTCTCAAGCTGAGCTTAGCCGAGAGCCAGGCCCCTCAGCAGCCCCTCCCTTGCTGTGGAGGAGAAGGGGACTCAGAGTACCCCCGCTGTAAGTGCAGTGACTCCAAGGACCCCAAAATGTCCACACTCCAGAGATTGGAGGCACTACCCCCTCATGGGAGACTACTGAAGACCTCAAGAGAGGGAGGACGGAAAAGGATGGAAAAGGCCAGAAGACTCCCTTTCACCTCTTCCCCCATCTACGGCTTGCATTTAAGGATGCTCATTTCTTGGGCTACTTAGAGTAAGTGGGAATTCCCAGCCCCGTGGCTCACTCTGATCAGCGTCGGGATGGGAGTCCTGTGTTTCGGACGCGGCAGGTGGGTGGGGCGAGGGGGGGGCTGGATCCGGGCTCTGACGGACCTGTCCACAATCACAGAGCGTCGCCTCAAATGAAAGGTTGTCACCAGAACTCATGTCACAGGGGAACCTTCAAAGCCGTGTGTCTGTCCTTCTGTAACACACACAGGCACACATTGCCCTCCCTCCCTCCTCTCTACGGACAATTGCAAAATCAAGGTTAAGGACTCAAGAGTGACCTTCACAGACGGCCTTATCCCACATGGGTCTGGCGTTCCTGCCCTTGCTGATTCTTGCTTCTCCAGGTCGTCTAGGGCTGGGAAAGTTGTGCCGTGGGACATCTCAAGAGAAGGTCTCCAGGCCAGAGCGGCTGTGGTCGGGAGGTCAGGGTCAACAGACGGCAGCAGCCGGGGTCAGCGTGAGGGACTATGTGGTGTATCAGGGAGTCAGGGGGTGTCTGGCATTGTGAGCACCCTCATGGGGGTTTTCTGCCAGGGAGTGGATGGCCATCACCCAGAAACGGTTGGCACTCTCCTCGCCGGGCCTGTCCATCTGTAGAACTAACGAGGGAATATAGTCCCTCCTGTCAAGCTTAACAGTCTTACCACAGAGGAAGACACTTCTGATTTTCCAGGCACCGCATCAGCTGGGGGGCAGCTGGCGCAGCCCAGGGATGAACTGAGATTGGCCACAACTAACAGGAGGGGCGGAACTCAGCAGGGCTTAGTCTTTTCCTACCTGTGCAAACCCATGAAGACCAGTGAACCCTCTTCTGCCCATCTTGGAAAAGGATATCCCTCCTGGAGGCAGAGGCATGGCTAAGATGACCACTAGCCCATCAGATCAGGATCAGAGAAGCAGATCCCGGGCATACTGGTCTGAATTTTGAAGCCCTCCCTCACGGCAGCCTGCGCAGTACCCAACTGTGGACAGCAGAGGGAGCTCTTGCCTAACCTTTCCAGCACAGAGGCGGTTGCAAGAACCTCAACTCGTGAAAGCCAGGAGGGTTCTGATCATTGGTTTTTGTTTTTGTTTTTTTAGATTTTATTTATTTATTTGACAGAGAGATCACAAGAAGGCAGAAAGGTAGGCAGAGAGAAAGGGGGAAGCAGGCTCCCTGCTAAGCAGAGAGCCCAATGCAGGAGAACGTGACCGGAGCCAAAGGCAGAGCCTTTAACCTACTGAGCCACCCAGGTGCCCCTGATCATTGGCTTCTAGTGTCCAGGTGCCTGCAGAGGAGGGCTGGGCTTGGGTAGGAATAGGGATGGCTAGGGACTCATAATCTTCCCCCTAGGCACTCACCTAAAAGAAGGAGTGTCTTCTTGCGATGCCCGCAGGAGGACCCTTTATCCTCCCCAGCAGCAGACATGAGGTGGCCCCTTTCTCAGCCCCACCCCATACCCAATTCCTTGAAAGAGCATCCTCCCCAGCATCTGCGGGTTTCCAGGGAAGCCCCCTAACCAGCCATACGCCTGCTCTTCCTTGCCTTGCCGTGGCCTTCTCCTAATGGCTTAGGGTCAGGAAGTTGAGGTGAAGCGTGCTCACGTAAGGGCTTGTGCTGTGGGAGCGGGATTGCGGTCGCTCGTAGGCGTTGGGGTTCCAGGAGGGGTAGAAGAAGAGGTGGCAGAACCGCGCACGCAGATACTGCTGCGCGTCTCCACAAGTGCCGCTAGGTGGCGCTCAAAGCCCGCTTCATAGAGAAGCACAGGCTTTTTGAGGAGTGGCTCAGGTGGAGGGGGCTAGCCGGGAGGCCCCTCGAGGGCTGCGGGAAGGAGCCAGCTGCGGTCCAAGGACCGTCCTCACTGAACTGGGGGAACAGCTCGGTACTTGGGGGGCTAAGGAGCAGCCATGGTTCCTAGGAGGCCTGGAAGGGGCGAGCAGAAGGCACTGCTAGAGTAAGCAAAGACGAAGGATTCTTCAGACCTTCCCCAGGAGCTGGAAAAGGGTGGAGGATCCTGGCTATTTTAGTCTGTTGTTCTGGATTTGAGCTCTGTTTTGAGGTCACTGGGAGAATTCGGAATCCGAATTCGACCCCGGAATAAACAATCCAAGAGCATGCTCATGACTATGTTTCCAGCAGGATCTGTGGGTCTGTGTATTACCTCCTGCAGGGGGCCTTCCAGACTCCACCCCCGGCGACACGGATGGAGTGGGCTGTAATCTCTGAATCTTTGGCTACCCTTCCTTTGCTTTTCCTTCGGATACCCTCTGCGGACACTGGGGCGCTGGCCCCAAGCTTTGAGAAACGGCCCCCAACCCCCTCAGAGCCCGGGAGGAAAGGGGGACGGGGCTCTAAATGCATTTGACAGACCCATTCCCCAGATCAGAGTAAGTCTCTCAGGGACAGCCCGGGGGCCCTGCGTCCTTCTCTGCGTGAGAGACCTTCCCTGAACTCACCCCTCCTGTCCCAGTTTGGCTTCTAGCCACCGCCTGCAAATTATTCAGACCCTGATGCCCGATCTTGAGGTCCTCGCCTCCAGACCATCCCGGAAGTCCTATCCCTCCCCAACACCTCACTTTTCGAGTTCAAATGGGAACCTGTGTGGAGGGAAGATTCGGAGAGACCCAGGGTCGCGCTGCCGGCAGCGCAAGCGTTAATCCCACCCCGCTCTCTGGGAAATCGAGGTACGGGGAGGGGCACTAGAATTTCCCCGCCGCAGGGAAGCACCGAGGAGCACTGAGCACTGTCTGGCTTGGCGGGCTGGAGCTCCCCGTGAGATCTGGACCTGCCGGCTTCCTTTCCAAAGTAGGGGGGTGGCGGGAGACGTTGCATTCTTGTTGAAAGGGAGATAGAAATCCGGAATCGGAGATTAAAAAGGGGGAGACGACTGGGATAGAGAGGTGTTCCCCCCCCCATCCAGGCCTACGCATCCAGCTTCATAGGCCTCAGTAGCGTCTTCAGAGATTGCCAAGCTCCTGGGAGGGGGGTAGGTGGGCTCGAAAGGACGCTAGTTCTCCCTTTGGGGGCTGCAATGTCCGCCCAACTCCCCAGGCCCTCGACCCCCGCCCCCAAAAGGGCCAGCGCGGCAGGGTCTCCAGGCTCCACGCGCTGGGCTGCAGGAGAGCGTGGGTCAGTTGGAGTGGGCGTCCCGGGACAGAATGAATCCAGGGTTCTGGGGGAAATTGGGAGAAATTGTGAGAAGTGGAGAACTGGGTGTCTGCTGCCCCAAAGTGCCCCACCCTTTTGAAGCTTAGCGGGGGGCCCCCCCCCACCGCAGCCGGGCCCCTGGGGGATTGGAGCTGGTCCCTGAGAGTCCCCGCCCCCTCCCCGAGGCCCGAGGTATTAGTGCTGCTTGATCGGACCTCATTTCCTGCGAAAATGGAAACATATCCAGGGTCCTTAATAAAGTGAATGACGAGACATCGGGTGTAATTGGGCTTGCGGCTGGTGGCTATTTCCTTAAACTAACAATGGGAAAAATATAAGTCCACAGCGCCCAGATGTAATTATATGATTATCAGAAAGAGGTGCAGGAAGGAGTCTCTGAGACCCGGAGATGACCTGAGAAATGGGCACAAACGCTTACCCAGACCAAGAGACCCAGGAACCCCGGACCTCCACACCGACCCCGCATCCAAGCGCGTGTGTCTGCAAGCTTTGACCTCTCCTCCCATCCTGAGACCCGCCCTGCTACTGCCATGGGAAAACGGGGGATATTCATTTATACGCTGGGGCGGGGGTGGGTCTTTTCCTTCCTCTGAGAGGAGGAGTGTCCTCCAGGGCAGGGGGTGACCTGGCTGAGAGTCCCCGGACGCATCCCCCGGACCGCGTGCGCTGGCTGCATATTTCTGTGCATAATCCAATTTTCTCCGTGACTATCTAGTTAAACTCTTTAACAACAGCTACATAATTAGAATTTGGATTCCCATTAATTTTCCCTGGGCCTCGAACCATTTGCAGCTCACACTGGTAATTAATGCGATACATCACTAACTTTACCCAGCACCGGCCAGCCAGGCTCAGGTCGCTCGGCCCGCGCGCCTGGCGCCCCTGCGCCGGGCCCTGACTCCGGAGCCCGCTTCCGGAGTGGGGGCCATTTCCCTCCCTCCAAAGCCAAATGCCTCGGCCCGCACACCCAAAGCCTTCTTTCCAGGAAATCTCACAATTAAAAATATTTATCGGGAGCAGATTTACGTTTCTGGGTTTCCAGTCTCGGGGCGTCTGGGTAGGCTATTAAGAGTAATTAGCATCTTTTGCGCATGCAGATTTACTTCGCTCATTGCCACATAACTCATCCCTAAAAGCCAGCTCAGGCGAACACAAGCGCCTCCGCCAAAGCCGCTGCCAGAGCTACCGCCCCCGCCTGGATCTGACTAGGGCTCTCCGGGCCCTGGGCCCCCATTACGAGGTTCGCTCCTAGTTTCTCCGGCGGAGCTGTCCACTCCAGGCCCCGGAGGCTGCGTGCCGAGCGAAGATTCCCACCCTGGGGACGAGTGAAGCAAGAGCGACCTCACGCGGCGGGGGGAAGGCCCAAGTCAGGTTCTCTCGGCTGCCCGGGCCGCGCCGTCTGGACCCGAGGCTTCTCGATCTCGCACCTGGGTGCACGAGCAAGAGGGCGTGTCCGTGTATGCACGCTCTCGTGCACGCGAGTGCCCATGCATGTGATTGCTAGTGCGCGTTCCTGAGAGTGAGCGAGGCCGAGCGTGGACTATGCAGTGATCTCTATCCCCACCCCCCACTCCTCACTGCCCTTCCCCCCTCCTCCTGGGACTGCAACTCAAATGCCAGTCCTACGCCAATCCGCTAGGGCCCTGAAGTTCGAGGGAGACTGGTCCCTACCTTGCCTCGATTTCCCTTGCACAGAGCCGTCCCCACCCAGCCAGAGAGCCTGGAGCGCGCAGCACCCAGCCGGAGGGAAGCTGGGTGGCCTGAAGTGCCTGGCGTCTGAGCGCAGGTTGCCTAGTGCTGGAGAGCCGGCCAGGGAGAGGCCAGACTGCGCAGGGAGTTACTGAACGGTGGCTTTTGGGACTGCTGGAGGGCGGCCAGAGACGGTGGGACCAGGCGGCGGTGGGGAATCAGGGGTGGGAGTGGGCGCGGGCAGAGGGACAAAGTGGTGGTGGGAGGACCAGAGCCAGGGCGCTGTGGCTCCCGCCCTCCCGGCCGAGGCACCCACTCCCGCTTCGTTATTAACGCGCTGGGAAGTCCGCGAGCCGCCCAACTTTCTTCTCTTTAATGAGCCTAGAAGAAGAGGCTGCCCTGAAGGGGTTTGTTCATTAAAGATGTAGCTGGAGGAATATTGTCTCATTAATTATCTGGTTTTAATTACACTCCTACCCTTTGAATCCAGAGATGGGAAAAGTTGATTCAGTGGCACCGCCCCCTTTAGCTTAAAGAGTGGGGCCAGGCTAGGGGACCTGGAGGGGGCTCTGGGGATTGTGTGTGCCAGGCAGGGTGTGAGCCGGCATTGATGTGTGTCCAGCTGTCTCCCTGCCTGCGTGTGTGTGGACGAGGTCTGCGTGTGGATCGGAAAATGTGCGCGTGTCTGAGTGTGCGTGACCACGTGTGCCTGAAAGGCCTTGCGGACGTGACTTGGGTGCCTATGTGTGCTCCCCGGCTGTGTGCGGTTCTGTGAGTCTGGGCGGACACGTGGGTAGCTGAGTGTGTCTACACACAGACCCCAGAGCAGGGCTCTAAGTGAACAGGAGTGTGACTGGGTAGCTGTGTTTGCACGTGTCTAAGAGGGTGGCTTCCTGCCTGTCAGCTCAAGTGACAGTGTCTGAAGTGCCTGACCGTGGCTCTAGGTCCCTGCTGTGCCTGCATGTGCCCCCCCCCCAGCCGTGTCTATCTGTGTTGGTGGGGGGCGCCGCATGGCTACAACATCACAAGAACTGGGATCTCTCCAAGGACGTGGCTCGTTTTCTGAGGGTCCCCAGAGCTGGGGTGTATCTGGGAATGATGGTCCTTCTGGAAGGGGAGTTATTTAAGGGGGTGCTCGTCCCTGCCTCGCCCCTTGTCAGGCCCGCGCGACGCTAAAGCGGGGGCCGTTTTCCCTTTAAATCGCGGACACTTTGACAGGGGACATTAAGGACCCGGCTGCTCAGGCTGAGCAGATCATAAAACCGGACAGGCAATTTCTGCTCCCGCCAAATAGCCGGGCAAACTCGTTCTGCATCTTTGGTTTTAATGCACTAAACTGGCAGCTAAGCAGGGAGCGAGCAAAGTGGGGGTGGGGAGCCCCCCCACATACACAGGCGCACACACCGGCGCGTGAGCAAACACCCCTTCGCACCCTGACGCCCCATGCCCCGCCCCCGCCCCCCCACCAACGGAATTATCAACTAGAATTTGATTAATATGCAAATCGCAGGCAAACAGCTCCATATAATTCTTTCAGTGGAGAGTAATTAATCACCAGTTAAAGCAAATTAATACATATATCAATTTTGTCAGAAACATGCTTAGTTCAATCGCCCGTAAAATTGAAGTTTGAAGTATTAAGAGGCTCTGCAGAAACGCCAGGACTAAAACTTTCAAATTGATCCTATTTAGTAATCAATCAGGCTCTCCCCTCAGGTTAATCTGCCTAATTTTTCATCTCAAATCATACACTTTACTGACACGCCATCTAGCAAACAGTCGATAAAAAGTTAACAAAAATGATAACGACTCCAGCCAGAGCCATTGTGCCGGGCGGGTAGGTGGCAGGCAGTTCTGATTGCATTTCTGAGGTGCTTGGGGACTTGGTTTTTCCCCGGGCCAGGGGCCAGGAGCTCCCCCAGACAGCCGGAGCCGCCCCGCCCCGCCCCCACCCCCGGCCGCTATCTGTTGCCCTCCGCTGCCGCCATTGGACTCCTCTCAGAACGTTCGCCCATCTCCCCCCACAGTCGCCTGCACCGGCTAAGTGCCCACCCGAGCCCGCGGTTGCCTGGAATATCGCAGGCGCGTGCCCTGTGCGCTCGCGGGGACTGTGGGCTGTGCCTCCGTCAGGGTGTTGGCATTGTGCGTGTAGCCGAGGGGGTGGTGTAGCTAGCGGCCAAGGTTTATCCGGCTCCCCTGGTGTGCGCCGTGGCCGCCTCTCTTTCAGTGTGTGCTGTGCTGTGTGCGACCACCCTGCTTCGGGGCGTCCTGGATGTCTGGGTGGTTGTGGGGTGCACTGGGCTTCTGCGTGGTGGGTGTGCGTGACTCGGTGCCTGCGGGTGCGGGCTTGCTTGCATTGTGTCTGAGGCGTGCATGTGACACGGTGTGCCTGGCGTGTATGCTGCGGACTGGCCACGCGTGGGGTGCCGTGAGCCTACCTGAGCTTGCCCTTATCTGCACGTGGGCACGTGGTCCCAGCGGGGGCCTTCAGGCGGCCAGATCAGTAGGCCCCATCACAGAAGACAGGGGAGGGGAGACAGCCCCGAGGGAGACCTGTACTTGACCTTGAGCGGTCTCTGAGAGGTGGGAGGGGTCACCTCTTCCCGGCCCTCGCCCCCATCCCAGCCTCCCTGTGGGGCAGGGGTGGGCGGGTGGGGGTAAGGGAGGGCAAATGAAGGCCTCCGTTTCTTGGTGGCGGCGACTCCCAGACAGTCTGCGGATCCCTTGCCACCGAGCCCTGGACCCACTGTTTCTGACTTGGGCCCCCCAAATTTGGTAGGGGCTGGGGTGCAGACACCCAGTTAGGAACTCCTCTGCCCCGTGTCATCAGATGCCACTTCCACACGTGATGACAACTTATCTCAAACCTCTATATACACATGATAATTCACACAGGTCCCACGATGTTCACGGGTAACAGATCTTCCTTCCCCACCCAGTTGGCCCCTACTCACACACAGCGAGCTGCATCCAGCTCTCCGTGGGGAAGGCCGCACTTGCCCACATCCACACGCAGTCCTTGCACGCACACTCACACATAACACAACCAGATTCCAAAGCGGGCAGGACTCAGTCATCCCCAACCCTGCTGGCGGCATCGCCAATCCACCAAGCCCACATGTGCGTGTAGTGTTGTGTACCCTCCCTGTTTACGGGAGCCTCCGCGGGGAGGAGGAACTTCCTTTGATCAAGCTGGGGGAACCTGGGCCTTCAAGGCCGTCCTGGAACTGGTAGGGCCAAAGATGGGTCTGCAGATTACTGGAGAGACAGGGGTTCAGCCTGGGGCCCAACTTGAGACGGGAAGAGGCCGGCAGGATGGCCTGGCCTTTCCCCAACCCCACAGCAGAGAACAGCCCCCAGCCCAAGCTGTTCTCAAGCAAGCAGAGTCGGTGCCTCCGTAGTGTTCATTCACTGACCTCAGCTGCCTTCAGAGTAGACTCATGCCCGGGCTAGGGCCCTTCATCCCACCTTCTGCTCCCTCCTTTCATGAGCCCCCCTCCAGGCCATGTGCTCCTCTCTCCACCCCCCTGGTTGTAAGTGAAAAATTGGGTAGCCGGCCGAATCAAAGCTGTTCGGAGCTAGGATTCTGGTCGTCTGTCTGTAGCTTCAGTTCCACGTCAACGTTTGCTCTCCCGGTTATCTGCTCCCACCAGCTCCCTGTGCACGTCACGCACCCCAGGGAATCACTCACCTGCTGGTCACACTCACGGGGGGGGGGGGGCAGCGCTCCTCCCCTCCCCCCATCACACAAACTTAGTCACACTGAGTTGCACACACTAGTTGGCAACAATTGGTTACAGAGCACAGCAGCGCACCCCCAGTCACCCCCAGCCGCACATGCTCTGTTTCCATCCATCAGCCGCACATGCCCAGTCTCTCGGTTGCACGCATTCTCTGACACACTCCTTGGCACACCCCGTGGATGCCTGCGAGGCTCGCCAGGCACACCCCCCTCAGCCTCAGGTCTCTCCTGGGACCGGCCACCTTAGGAGGAGGAAAGGTGACTTGCTGATGGCAGCCACGGATTGTGAGTGCAGAGGTGCCCCCCCCCCGGGAAACTCAGGGTGGGACTTCTCTGTCCAGCATATTGCTCCCCACTCGTGAGCCTACACCAGGCCCGGGAGCCCCCACCTGCCTTCACTCTAGTCCTGGGAGCCACTCCTTTGGGAGATGTGGCCTGTGGACCCACTTGGGGTCAGGCTGAGGCACTCCCTCAGGCCTGTTGACCTCTGGCCAAGGGGTCCTGCACATGAGCCTGCACAGTTCTACATTCCAGCCACCGCACCCAGCACCCAGCACCCAGCACCCAGCACCCAGCAGTTCTAGCGGCGGCTCGCATCGCCTCGCTGCCCGCCCCAAGTCCTTCTGCGCCAGACAACAGCAGCCTCCTACCTGCTGACCCTCCTGACCCCACCCCTCTCAGGTTCCAAGTGCCCCGAAGCGCCTCACTCTCCCCACGCTGGGCCCCTTACCCAGTCACTCCTCCTTCACCTCCTAGGCTCCCTTCTACCCCGTCCCTGGTGTGCCTGTTTGGGGGACTATCTGTAGTCTCAGCACAAACCACTTTCTGGGCCCCAAGAAAGAGGGCTTGGTTGTGGGGGTAGGGAGCAAAGCCAAGGCGCCCCTGGGTTCACGTGGCTGTGGACAAGCAGGACAGGGTGAGTGGACTTCCCTGGACCCTGAGGCCCAGAAGGGTGGGGAGGAGGGGTTCCCTGCGGCGACCGGCAGGGGCGGAGGGGAGGCGCGCGGCCCCAGCCCGTCCCTTTCAGGGGGGACTCATGCATCAAACTTCAATTTTCCGGACGATTGAATTAGTGATTTTTTTTCTCCTGAACTAAAATACACTTAAGTCTTTGGGATTAATTACCACGTTCTGGTCCCTCAGACTGGAGTATTACTTATCGGAGCTGCGTCTGACACCGGCCCGACACCTCGTAAAATAAGGAACTGCGCCTCCCGGCCTCACCCGGCGCCGCTCGCCGGGCCGGGCCGGGCCGGGCCGGGCCGGGGAAGGCAGAGCGGGGAAAGCCGAGACGGCCGGCTCGCGCGGTGGGACCGGCCCGGCAGCGCGCCGCGGGGTCCCAGGCCGGGAGAGCAGAGACCGCCCGCGTCCTGGAGCTTGGCAAGCCGGGCGGAGGCCCCGGACCAAACCGGGAAGGAAGAGGCAAAGCCCGGCCGTTTGCCCTGCGCGGCCAGGAACCGAAAGTGGGTCTGCCGAGAGGCCAGAGTCCTCAGGGAACCTGCCTGCCACGGCCCGGGGCGGTGAAGGAACTCCGGCCAAAGGGAGGGTGGCCCAGAGGGCCCCGAGCCTTAACAAGTCTCGCCCTGAGAATGGGCGCAGGGCCCCGAGCCCCTCGCGCCGGCCACGCCACGCTCACACGTACACGCACACGCGGGGAATACCACGGAAGGCGCGCAACCTGAGCCCTCGGCCCGGCGGCCGCCCCCGACGCGGGCCCTGGTCCGTGGCGGCTAAGAGGCCCAGGGCCGCGCTCACACCGCAGGTCCCCGTGGTAGCGCCGAAGCGCGGCCAAGGTCATCAGAGCGCTCCCGTCAGAGCCAGGAGAGCTGAGGAGAAAGTGGGTCGGAGCCCAGACCTCCCTGATTCCTAGCCCCTCGCTCCCGCCTACAGTAGCCCGCTCAGGCCCTGCCCACGACCGCCGCCGCCTCCCTGCGCCAGGGGGCCGGGAAACTACTCCACGCGGCGGTGCTCGGTCGGAGGGAGACTGGCCCAAACGCCACGAGCGCTGGCAGCCGGGCTCCGGAAGCCCACAGGCAGCCTGACCGAGGCTTCGCATCCAGCAGAGCCCAGGAGACTGATGGGGGACGGGAATTTGTTCTCCAAACTGTGCGGGACCCAACGGGCGCCGCGCTCTCCCGAGGCCTCCTCCGCTTGGCTCAGCCCAGGGTTCGGGCGTGCGCCTCTCTCCGGTTCCCACCGACCACCGCCTGGGCCTTCCTTCGCCCGTTCTTCTTTCTGACCTCTAGAAACAACGAATTCCTTCTCATCTTTCAAGGCCTGGGTCCAATGCCACCTCCTCTGGGAAGCCCCATCCACCCGGAACCCAGAGCTAGCTGTCGGGGTTCTGCGAAGGGCATGTCCCTGCCCCGCGGCCCAGGCCTCCTCATAGCGCCAGGGGGGGTGCGATGGGTCTCTTCTGCTAGACTGGGAGCTCCTTGAGGGCAGGAACTGGATCTGATTCGTTTCCATTTCCCCAGCCCCCAGCGAGGCCTGGCGCAGAAAAGACAACAATAAACATTTGCTGAACGAAATGGATTTCCCCCTTCATTTTATTAATCCTTCCCCTTCCTTCTTTCCTTCTTTCTTTTCCTCCTTCCTTCCTCCCTCGTTATTTTTTATTTCTTGGTTATATTCAATTGTCATGTTTTTCAGGCTCATTAAATCCATTTAGAGACAAAAGAATAAAAGGCAGAAGGGGAAGGAGGGGGAGGAGGGAAGGGGGAGGGGAGGGGAGGGGAGGCCGGAGAAGCAAACAAATAACCCGCTTTAACTAGACGGGCGGATAAATGGCCCCGTTTCTCCTCAGCCCCGATGCGCCTGCTTAGCTGTGCGCCCCGCGGGCGCCGCAGCTCGGGTGGGCTCAGCCCCAGGGCCGCCGCCCCCAGCCCGGAGGGACCCAGCGGGGCCCGGCCCGGGGCCGCGAAGCCGCGAGCGGCCGAAGGTGCCAGGGCCGCTTCATTGGGATTCATGGGCGTGTTGGGCGGGCGGCCCCGGGCTCCGGGCGCGGGGCGCGGGGCGGGGGCCGGGCGGGGGCGGGGGTGCGCACTGCGGGCGCAGATGCCCGGGTGACCGCCGCGCCGCGGTCCCCGCGCCGCCTTTGTGCCGGGGAGGCGCGCGCGGGGACCTAATCCATCAAATTGTCTACAAATTGTGAAGAAAATTCAAAAACCATATGGTCGCCAGCGCCGGCGCGCTCTGGGCTGCGGAGGGCCGCGGCCGCGCCCGCACCCGGAGCCGCGGGGGGCTGGGCCCGGCTATTGTCGCCTGTCAGCGGCCGCCCGGGTCCATTCGTCCCGGCCTTCATGGTCCGCGCTCCGAATTACAGACCCATCCATCCTGAGAGAGGGCGATTTATGTCGCCCGGGAGGAACCGGCCGCACGCCCGCCTGACTGCCCCGCCGCCTTTCCTCCTTTCGTTCTTTCCTCTCTGTTCTCCCCCTCTCGCATTCCTATTCCATTCTCTTCTCCTCCGTCTCGCTCTCTCAGTCTCCGTCTGCCCGTCTGCCCGTGCAAAGCTTTCCCTCTTTCTCTTTCTCCTCCCCCCCCCCCGCCCCCGTCGCCACCCCCGTCTCCGTGGCTCCCTCTTTCTCGCTCTGCTTTTGGAGTGTCTTTCTGTGCTCCTTTTTCTGTCTCTGTCTCTTAGTTTCCTCCTGGACACGCGCGCTCCCGACCCAGGCCCCGGGGCCCCATCGGCTGCCCGAGACCAGATGCGAATTTCTCACATCAATTTTGCGGAGAAAGAGAGCCGAGCGGCCCGGAGGCGGGACCCTCCTTTGGTGACAGCGGCCACTCGCCAGCCCAGCGACAACAAAAGCCCAGAGAGAAACCCGCTCTGTCCGGAAAAGTGAAAGATGCTTGCGTCCCTGCCCCAGCCGCCCTCGAGGCGCGGGGACCCCAGAGAGTCCTGGGGAGATTGATGTCTCTGCCCCCAGCCGAGTTTGCAGGGCCCAGAATCTGTGAATGCTGCCAGAAATTCACCCTAACTCTCAGACGCCTCGGGCTCACACCTCCCGGTGCCGGTGTGCGCAACTCTGCTTGCCCTTGGTGCCGACGGCCTCATTTTCCTCCCTCCCCCAATGGTAAGGCCCTCTGAGGGATCCAAAATTTGAGAGCCCTCAGGCTGCACCCTCCTGCCGACTGAACTATACCCGCCACAGGACACTTAGCCCAAGTCCCGAAGAGCGCGGGAAGAATCCCCTGGGGTGAGCGTGGGATGCACGAAACGCAGGGCTAGTCCCCCCGCCTACCCACCCTTTCGCCCCCAAATTAACTTCCCATCCGTGACGCCCCCAATGTATGCAGTCTTTCTCCCAGCAATGCACATGCCTCACTTTTTACCCGGACCTGGCGAAGACCGCTTCTCTCGCTCCCACCCATAATTTGGCAGCTGCTGCGTGTTTCCGAGCAGGAAGCGCCTTCTCCTCCTGCTTTCCCCGCACCCCTTATCCTCGCCCCTGCCCTGAAACTCCTCCAAATCTCCAAGCCCGGGGCAGCCGGCAGCAAGCAGCGGCGAGACACGGAGCCCGCTGCAGCTTCCCTGAATAGGGCCCACTCATTCAGACACGGTCACCGCCGGTTCTAATAAAATGGCAAAGACTTTATTTATCGGAGAAAGAGGCCTTGGGTACAGTCCGGGATGGAGAGGGCAGGGCAGGAGCAGGGAAGGGGCGCGCGCGGGACCCACCCTCCCGAGGCACCCTTGTCCGACCAAGTGGAGCTAGGGGCAGGGCGTTGGAGACTGCAGTCAGACCCAGAGCCGCTGAGGGGTGGGGCGAGGGCCTCGGGTGGCCTCCTCTCAGTCTCTGTCACATGCAAAAAAATTCTAAAAAGAGTAAAAAATAATTCTAGGGCTTTGGGTTCCGTTTTAGTTGCTTGATTGGTTGGATTTCCCCCTGCTTTGTCCTGAAGACCCGGACCCCAGCAGTCAATCCAAGGAAACCGAGAGAGGGAGAGGAGGAATCTTAAAAATAGCGTTAGTGGGCATCGGGAGGCAGAAATGGCATCGAAAACAGACTTCTGGTGACCGAGGGTGGGGGGAGAGAAAAGATAGATTTGAAACTTGCAAGTCAGGACCCGGCTGTTCCCCTCAGCCCCTTCCCACGCGGGGAAAAAGGGCAGAAGGAAATAAAAGAAGTCAACTGCAATAGGCCTAGGGAGGCGAGGAGGAAGAAGGCCAGTGCATTCGCCACATGCAGAAAAAAATCTAAACAGTCGGGGCGGGCCCCCTCCTCCCGACCGCGGGATTCAGTGTCTGTTACCCTCGGTACTGCCTCGCCCTCAGCAAACCCAGCAGCCTGAGAGCTTGGAAAACATGGAAATCTCCGAGATTTTAAAAAACGAAAGAAAGAAGAAAGTCAGGCCGAGGTGGGAAGAACCCGCTATATAAGTTTAAATATTTATACAAGAGCCATACAGAATTGCACGGCGAGGGCTCCCGGGGCGGCGGAGGCCGCGCGCAGCGGCCGGCCCGGCCGGCCAGCCCGGGTTTATTGCTTCGAGAGGGAGGAGGAGGCTGCCGGGAGCTGAGTCCGGGCCAGGGACGGGGGGAGAAGGCGGAAGTTGCAGAGGAGGTCCCAGCTCCCCTCGGCGGTCCGGGAGGCGGCGGGCGTACCGGCGCTAGGGGCCCTGCGCGGCGGAAGATCCCGGGCGCCGCTCAATCGTCCACGTCGATCTCTTCGTCTTCCTCGTCCTCTGAGCAGTCCTGGCTGCTGGCCGGCTGGTCCGTGAGCGGGGAGGCAGGAGAGAGCTGCAGGGGCCCGGCGCCCGGGGCCTGCGGGGCGCCTGGAGGGAGCGCCGGAGAGCCAGGCCTCGACTTGGCCCTGCCGCAGCCGCCGCCACCGCCGCCCGCGGCCTCCGAGTTCTGCTCGAGTTCGGCCAGCGCCACGATGTCCATCTGCCCGCTGGGGCCCAGTTTCTTGGCGGACTCCACGTCGGCCTTCATCTCCTCCAGGTCCCGCTTGAGCTTGGCGCGTCGGTTCTGGAACCAGGTGATGACCTGAGCGTTGGTGAGGCCCAGCTGCTGCGCGATTTGGTCGCGATCGGCGGGGGACAGGTACTTCTGGTAGAGGAAGCGCTTCTCCAACTCGTAGATCTGGTGGTTGGTGAAGGCTGTTCGCGACTTTCGCCGCTTCTTGGGGGTCTGCCGCTGCCCAAAGATGGTCATCCCGTCGCGGCCTGCGAGGAAACCATAGGATAGGCTTGCTCCAGGGGAGAGGAGACCACACCCCGGCTCTGGCTCACCCCACCCAGGCCCGTCCGGCCTGAGGTCTGCTGCAGTTCCCTTCTCAGATCTGTTTCGGCCTCCTGGACTAGGGCAAGACTCCCTTAAGGCAAACCTCCTTCTCCGACTCTAGTCTACCGGAAGTCTCTAGGAAAAATTGTTTTAGTCTCTGCTCACACCTAAGAGTTGATTTGAAAGAGGCGAGGTCGCTAGAGTACAACGGAGCCAGACAGGGACGCCCTGACTGCCGGGTGAGGGTGGGTCCACATCTCTTCCCAAGCACCCTGACTCTATCGCTACCCAAAAAGTCCTCCCAGCTGAAAGGCTCTCGGTCCTCCAACCCAGGAACAGGGCGAGGAGCGCCCAGGCCACTGGGAACGGGACGGAGCCAAGCAGAGCAGGCAAACTGCGGAGAGATCTTGGGTTGCCGCCACCCCTCCTGGGTCACTGGACTCTGGCCTATCCAGAGGTCCCTAGGAAATAGGGTTTGGGTCCTGGCCCACTCACTTCCACTCCCAGCGGCAGCGGCTTGGGCTGGAGGGCCCTGACGGCAGGCGCGGGAGGAGGCGGGCAGAGGCACAGGGCACAAAGAGTGGGACACAGGGAGCGGGCGTGGGGTGCTGGGCGCAGGGGACCCAGCGGCGGCGCCTACCTTCGGCTGCCTGCAGGACGCTGACCTCCAGCCCCTTAAAGGTCTTGCTGGCGAGCTCCTCCAGCGCGCACAGCGGCGAGGTCTGCGAGAGCAGCGCGCGGCCCGCCAGGGGCAAGCCGCCCGGCGCGTGCTTGTCCGCGGCCGCCAGCAGGTGCGCCGCCCCGCACAGCGAGTAACTTCTTCGCACAGACGGCTTGTTGAGGATGTCCTCGATGCTGAACGGAGTCAGCGGCTTGTTGGAGTTGGCGGGAGGTGGCAGGTGATCCAGCGGGCTGCGCCGCCGCTCTTCTCCCGGCGCCGCCTTGCCATCCTCCTTGGAAGTCATCTCGGCCTCGTTTGGGGGCCCGGCCGGGGCGGCTCGGGCCGCGGGGACCCAGCCCGCGGGCAGCTCGGGCGCCGGGCGGCGCGGGTGGGCGGCAGCGGCGGGCGGGAAGGAGGCCGCGCCGGGCCAGGCGCGGGGCCGGGCGCGGGGCCGATTAGCGCAGCGGCAGAAGCGAGCAAAGCCGCACGGGGCCCCGGGAGGAGGGCGCTGACGCGGGCGCCGCCGCCGCCGCCGCCGCCGCCGGGGCTTCCAGCAATCCGGGGCCGGAGCCGGGGCGCGCCGCGCGGGGTTCCAGTTTCGCCAGCCCCGGTGCTATTTAAAGGTGTCAGGTGGCTTCGCGGCGGCTCCTGGCCCCGGGTCCTGGCGGCGGCAGTTGGAAAAGCCGAGGCGAGGGCGCGGATCCCGTACTGCGAGGGGAGGCGGAGAGATGGGGCAATTGACTATTGCTAACAAGTTAGCCTTGATCGAGGAGTAATCAATTATCTGCAACGGCACTTCTCTATTTCCCTCTCCTTTCTCCTCTCTCTTCTTTCTCTCTGTTCTCTCTCCTGTTCTCTCTCCCTCCCTCTCTCTCTTCTCTCTTCTCTGCTCCCCCCGTCTCTCTCCTTCTCTCCCTCTCCCTCGCCCTCTCTTTCACTCTCTGTCTGTCCAATGCAGGCGGCTCTAAGTTGGGAAGCTCATTAATTAGCGGGCCGGGGGTAGGAGGAGCCGGCTGGAATTAGCCTGCCTAATGCGCCTGTCAGTCCGGGCGCTGCGCCGCGCTCGGCCCGAGCTGTTTGTAAATTACATTAGCGGCGCCTTTATTGCACCCGAACCTCGGGCGACTCAAAAGCCGCCGCCCCCACCCCAAACTGCGAGCCTAGCTCCCGGCGCACCCGCCTCCCGCCGGCCTGGCTGCGCTGGTAGCGCTGGCCCGGAGGTCTCAGGATCTCCGACCCGGGATTTGGCGCCCGAGAAGGGCGGCATGAGCCCAGCCGGAGAGGGACGCGGCCGCCGCGCGGGCCAGGTAAGACCAGGAGCCTGGGTGGGCCCCGCTGCTGCCCAGTGAGGACTTTGCGGAGCTGAGAACAAGGACCCAGCGTCCCTACCCCTCGACCCTTCTGTCACCCCCGGTCTTGGTCCATGCGCCTGGGGAGAGGTAATCTGCAGCTTCCAGGCTGGCCCGCGGGAGGTCCGTACGGGTACTGCAGCCCTGGGTGAGGCGACACGGGACAGGGTGGAGGACCCCAGGGGTTGGGGGAAGGGGTTAGCCAGAGGGCTCAGTCTTCCCCAGCCGAGAGGCGAAGGGGAGAGTTATCGGTGGCTCCAGGCACCTCTCCCTCCCGCCTGAGCCCGATGCGACAATCTTACCTCTTCCGGCAGTCTTGCACACTCCTCGGGCCACGGCTCTCTCGGCCGACTGGGGCCACAGGCCCGCCTGGTGACCGGCGCCCGACCGGGCAGCCGGGCGGGTTGCCTGGGCTAACGGGGCCGGCTCGGGGCCTCCCCGCTGAGCTCTGCCCAGGCCCCGGCCGGGGCCCCGCTGCCGGCCCCGCCCAGCCCAGCGCCGGGCTCCAGCACACCGCCCGACTCCAGCTGTTCCGGATGCGGGGCGGGGGCCCGGAGGGGGCCGGGCCACGGCTGGGACTGCGCTCCCAGGAACCCGCAGGGAAGCCGGGTTCGAGTCAGACTGGGGGCTGGGAACACTACGGGCCCGACTCTTGTACATCGGGCAAGCATTTGTGAGCATCGGTATTTGAATGTGTTTACATTTTTGAATATGTACATTTGTGTGGGGTTTGCGACGTGCATGTTTGTGTAAACATATGTAACCTGTGGGTATTTAGGCGTGTTTGAACCCTACCTATGTCTTTCATTCCCCAGAGGCACCCAAAGGGGCTGTACCCCCAGGCTCGTTTTACTCCTTTCCCTCCCTTGGTTTGTATGGGCGCGTTGGCCCCACCACCTGATTTTCTGGGTCTGCCCCTGATGAGAGGAGGGGAACACGAGGGGGCTGGAGCCAAGGGTGCTGTTTCCCTCCCTACCTACAGCCTCAGCCCTTTTCCTGGCTTTGTTTGTAAACTCCTGGCCAGGCAGTGTGATCTTGGCAGCCCTGCTGAGTCAAGAGAAGGGCCCCGAGAGGCCAGCGCAGAGCACTGTGGCCCAGCCTAGAGGTTAGGATGGGGGAATAGGACCTTTGGGGCTTCTTGGACCCCTCACACTGCCCCAGAGAGGAGGGAAGCCAACCTGGGCTGCGGGGCATGGGGCAGGTGTCCTCCAGGGCTGCCTCCAGCTCCGGCATAAGGGCCTCTGAGCAGCAGAGACCGGTCTCTTTATCTCTTGTTTAGTTGTCCGTTTGAAACACGGCTTGCAGCTCCCCAGAGAAAAAGGGACAGCGTCGGGAGAAAAGACTCCTGTTTGGGACCCGCCCTCGCCCTGCTTGGGAGTTATTTGCCCTCTTTCGGGTCTTTTTCCTGCATTTGCGAGGACAGGTGCTCAGAGGCAGGAATGGTGAGAATGGGATTCTCAGTTCCCCCAGAGCGGCAAACTGTCCTCAAAGCAGGCCTGTCTCTAGTGCATCAGCGCTGCTCTGAAGCCTCAGATGCTGCTGGGCCCGGTGGAGCCAGAGTTGAGAGAGGTGGAGAGGGACCGGACGGAGAAGGAGTCCGGGAGCCTGAAGCATGGGGACCCGGAGGGGTCTGCCCTCTCCTCTCACTTCCTGCTCTCAGGAGCCTGCTTTAGCCTCTGCCTCCCTGACTCCCTGCTCTTTCCTGCTGTAACCCCCAAAGCCCTGACCCAGAGCTTCAGGCAAGCCATGCCCCCCCCCCCCCATACTAGAGAGGAGGCATCTCCAGATCAGGGAACAGCAACTCTTGAGTCCCCATCCCGGGAGGATCTCCATCCCGTAACCCCCTGCCGTTCTTTCTGCCTGCTCCTGATACTGGTCTTCAGGACAGGATCTTAAGGACAACCTTGCTGTTGTCCCCTCCCCAGCCCCTCAGGAACAGTGGAGTTCAGTGTTACTGTGAAGCTGCCAGGAGGGTGAGGAATGTGAATGGGGGGGCAGAAGGGCAGGAGGGTAAAATTCCTTCAATGGGGCCCTGTTTCCGGGGATCTTTAGTCTTCAGCCACATCATGCCGAAGTGGACAGGACATTCCACAATCGTCTGCTGTATTACCTCTTATACCCACCATGGCCAAACCTCCTTTTCCTGCAGCCCAATCGGAAAGCTTTGTTTTTAGCCTAATTGGTTGGACTCCCAGCAAAACAGCTCCAGCAGGCACAGCTGGGGGCTCAGGGGGGGTATGCTGCCACCCACCCATTTTGTTGTTTAGGGTCCCTTACTTCTCTGTTGCCTCATCCAGGCTATGTTCAAAAACCAGACTGTCCCACTGACCTTCTCCCAAACCTGCAGTTTTCTCCCACTCCAGCCCCCGGTGTGTGGGCCCCTAAGGTCTTCTGAACTCCTAGAAACCCAGATCTTGTGGCTTCCCGTACCCCTCCGGCAGAGCAGTGGACTATATCTTGGGTTTGCAGTCAGACTCACGCCCTCTGCTCCTAAAGAGGGAGATCCTTGAGGGCAGGGACCTTGATCTGGGGGCTCCACGCTCCCCAGACCGGGGCGGGCAGGCAGGTACCTGGCACCCTCCCGGTACAGGTTGAATGAGTTTTTGTTGATCGAATGGAGTATAAGTGATTATGTATTAGGGAGGGGGAGGCTTGGGCCTTGACTGTCCCCCCTCAGAGAGGTTGTGGAGATGATGAAAATTAGGGAAGTAACTCAGGGACAGGGTGGGGGGAAGCAGGGGGCAAGGAACTCTGCCATTGCTCTCGGGGCGCTATCCTGCCCAAGCCCCTTCCTGGGATCCAGTGCTGGGTTGGGAAGACACTGTGGGGTCTCCCACCCACAGTCAGCTGAGCCCGCGTCACCTCCCGCGAGGCTGGATGCAGTTGGTCCCTGAAGTCGGCCGCAAGGGGAATGCCTATCTTCAGAGCCTAGTCTACACTCTATCCTGACTCCCGAATCCCTGCTTGCTGCCTCTACCCCCAGGGTTCAGCCTTATTCTGTCTTCAGTGAAAGGGGGAGGGATTAGTCTGGAAAAATCTGCCCCCCCCCAGTTTCGTGAATTTTTCAGACAAAGAGGAGGGAAAGAGCATTGCATGAATTGCCAGGATAAGTGGACCCTGTAGACTCAAACAAAATGAGTTATTCCTTAGCACAAGAGCATAATTCAAGTAAACCCCCAAATGCTCCATCAGCTGTAATCCAGATTGTTTGGGTAGCCCCATTTGTTTCCAGATTATTTGTGTAAGCACCAGCAATGGCCCTCAGGCCAGAGCTCCCCTTAGAAAGAAAGGTTCTGACACTGCTTGAAAGGAATTAACTTGACCACCAATGGGGATCACTTTTGTCCCCTGGGGACCTGCTACTCTGACACTCCTGGTGGGATTCAGCGGGTTTCTTCTGCTTTAGAAGTAGACTCCGATAGATGGCCTCCTGCCTCCCTGGCTGAACCAGGCTGCCCACTTTGTTTTTATATTCTGCCCTGGGCCACCGTCAGCAGTAACAACAACAATAACCGTGACAATAAACACCATAAGCCCTTACTGTGTACCTGGCTTCAGGCTAAGAGTTTTATTCATTTCATTATTACTCACAACCCTGTGAGGTAGTGGCTACTGCTAATACCCCAATTTTATATATAAGAAAAATGAGTCCCAGAGAAGTTAAGTAACCCAGCCAAAGTCACACAGCCTGTTTTGGAATAATTAGGATTTGAAGATTGGTTTTTCTGACTCTAAGTGTAATCCTAGAACCATGGGGCTTTTAACCAGAGGCCCCCCTCCAGGGCCCTCTGAACGGGCTTCAGGGGCTCTTCGGATCCCAGAAATGGTATGTAAAATTATATGTGTGAGCCCACGCAGACACATTTTTCCAGGGGCAATATTACATAACACGTTGGATTCTCTAAAGGGGTTGGAGATCCAGAAAAGGTTAAGAGCAGAAGCAGGCCAATAGGGGAAGGGGGAGGGGAGCTGCCTCCCAGTAGGCCTGGGGAGCAGGGAGCCAGCTGCTCCAAAATTCGGGCCAGGCTCCAAGGCTGCTTCTGGATCTGCCCTGCTGTCTGGGGCCACTGGCTCTCAGGACCTGGCCCGGCAAAGAGAGGTGGGGGCAGGGACTGTGGCTAGAGCCCTGCTTTGGAGAGCACCCCCTCCCGCTTCTCCCCCACTCACTTTTTTGTGAACCGAATTCCAGAGCCTGCTGAGAGGGTGGCCCCAACATGTGGGCCAACTCCTTCAAGGCACATCAGCCCTGCAAGGTGAGGGGGGGTGCATTTGGAAATGGCCGGGGCATAGACAGACCACTTAGTGATAAGGACAGGTGGAGACAGAAAGAGACACTTCCTGGGAAGCGATCCATGGGCCCATACTCTGCAGCCTCCAGAACATTCCTCTTTTGTGGTCCCAAGCCTTTGCTCCCCTCAACCTGTGTCAGAAGGGTCTCTATCACTTCCCTTCTTTGTACCTTTTGCTCTGTTTTTAGTGCTCAGCTGTCTTGAGGAAACTTCCCTGGCCTTTCCAGTTCCTCTGTGCTCTTCAGCACACCCTCCTTGGAATCTGTCAGATCCTCAGGAACTTGCCGGTTTGTCTGTCTGTCCTTCTGCCCCTCGATCCACTGGCTGTGGATCTCGTCTTCATGCCCTGTACGAGCCTGGCATATACGAAGGGCTCTTCATGCATTTGTCGAATAAATAAACTAAATGAATAATAGACAAAAGAGAGAGCCAGGAAGGGCCTTCATTCAGTCAGGGCCCCAGAGAGAGGACTGGGGGTGCGAGGGAAGTGTAGGTGCATTGCTTTGCCAGCTGTGTGCAGATGTGCGAGGCGCCCCTGCTGTTCATACCTCCAGCATGCACAGAGGGGTACAGGGACCTCATTCTTTAATGCTTTCTGGTTATGGAGGGAGCAGGGAGGTCCTGGGTTCTGGACCCAGCTGTAGTGTGGCGTGATTCAGGAATGGAGTTTGTTCTCTCTCTGTCTCTCTTTCTACAGGATTGAGCCCCCATCATGTTTTGGGCCCAGAAGCAGAGAGGAAGAACAGGCAGAAGAAGGAGGGTGCCGGGCAGGCAGAAGTGGTAGGAGACAGACACCCTCCCCCCAGTAGCCCAGGGGACTGGGAAGAGGGGAAAGGATAGGTGGGAGGAGTCTGTTTCTGTCCCAGTGGAGGTGGCTTTGAATTGAGTCTTAAAAAACCAGGAGCCTTTGGGTAGGTGCAGAGGCCAGGACCACTTTTCAGGCTAGAGTAACAGCCCAGCGGGAGGCCAGAAGTGGCAGCCCAGCGGGGGGAGCCAGAGTGCCCCCTGCATTTCCTCCCCCTGTGGCCTGAGCAGAAAGCTGCTGGGGCGGGGGGTGAAATCCTTGCTCCCTTGTGCACCCTCATTAGGTTCCAGCCTGGGCCAGGGGTTCGCTGGGCTTCTGGGATGGCTGTTGGGGGCTGCAGGGGGTCTGGGCCAGTCGGAGAGAGGCTGAGACCCCCACCCTTGCTGCTCCTGGACCTACGGTGGGGCGGCGGCTCTCCTTGCTAGCCACAAAAGCTCCAAAGTTGATCCTCTCTCTTACTAACCTACGCGGCCCAGGAGCTCCTGGGTCTGAGCAAGGCCGCTAATGCTGGTCAGTGCCACCCTCTCCACGAAGTCTCACTGCCTGTGGCGCACCAGGCTGCAGGCCGGCAGCGGGGCCTGGGCGAGGGCAGGGGACTAGGGGGAGAAACGGAAGCCAGGAAAGGCAGGGAGGCCTAGGAGCGAGCTGCTACGCGGCCCAGGAAAGGCCTGAGTCAGGCTTCTGGTAATAAACTGCACGTGAATAATTCAGCAGCCGAGCGGGGGCTCATTGCATTCGTGCCGCCGCCAGCTCAGCCCCTCTCCTTCCCCGCTGAGGAGGGGGCGCGGCGGTCACTAATGCGCTGGACGCGGGGAGCCAGGTAAAGACCCCCTGCCTGCGGGTATCCTGGCTTCTGCCGGGGCCAAGTCTCAGAAGTCCCAGAAGATTCCCGGTCCCAGATCTCCGCCCACCGAAGTGAGAGGGCCGCCTGCCGGGCAGCGCTGTTCCAGCCGAGCCGCTCTCAAGACCCTGGGCAAGAGAACGCAGGCGGCAGAACCGAGGCCAGAATAGGGGACGCGGGGGGCCGGCCTGCGGAGAGCCGAGCCGCACGGAAGCACGTGGACGGCTTGGCTCGGAGCGAAGTGAGGAAGGCCGGCTCGGGTCTGTGCTCCCAGCCTGGGCGCCCCGGGATTTTCCTTTTGATCTGAGCGAAGTTCCAGGGAAGCTGCAGGCCCTCCATTCGCCGTGGAGCCAGGTTCCCAGGCCCCTCTCCCCGCCTTTCTCGGACCCACGGATCCAGTTCCTGCCACGTCAGCCAGCCGCGCTGTGGGGGGTGGGGTGGGGGGCGGTGCAGAGCTCTCGGGATAAGTGGGGGGACGGGCGGGGGAGGGAAGGAAGCCCCAGGTTGCCGGGCCTGGGAGAGACACTAAGTGCGCAGCGCCTGCAGCCTTACTTCGTTTGAGCGAAACCAGTGCCCCTTGGCGAGTCCACTTCCCACCTGTCCCTGGGCTCCTGCTCTGGAGGCGACGCTTAATTCCGCTAGCTCTTCCCCACGCCCCTTCACTTCCATTAGGTTCCCCCCATGCTCTGTGCAGCAGCCTCCCTACCCCTCCGCGCTGAACCTCGGGTCTAGCCCCTCACACTGGCCCCGCCGGGAGCGGGGGCGGGGGCGGGGGGGGGCAGTGCGGGCAAGGCCCCCAGTCCGGTCTTCCCCCGTGTTGCAGGAAGCCAGACCAGAAGCCCGGTGGGGCGGAGGAAGGCAGCCCATTTCCCCCTGGTCCAGCCGCTCACCCAGCCCACCCACCGATCTTCTCCCGCCGCTTCCTCCTCCTCCTCCTCTTCCCTCCTCCTCTTCCTCTTCCCTCTGCCGCTAGGTACTTCTTTCTCATTCGTTTTTTTCGTTAGATGAGGTGCGTTCAGCCCCAGCCTCTGGCCCCGGGGGAGGCCTGGGCTTACTCTGCCTCTCTCCAGCCCTCAGCAGAAACGCTGGGTTCCCGGCCAAATTCCCGAGGCCTTGTGCAGCAGGGTCCCCTGAGTGTCCCACCTGCAGAGGCGGGTGAGAGGGGGCGGATGGCACCGTGACTTCAAACAATTCCACTCCAGGCCCGCTGTGCCATCTTGGGTAAGTCTCTTAACCTCTCTGAACTTTATGGGGCAAAAGTCAGGAGATTTAGGGAGAGAGATGGGAGACTAAACCTTTTAATTTGTTTGGGAAAAGGGGTTGTCCGCTTTGGGGCCTAAGGAGGAAGTGAGATTTGGGAGAATTCTAGCTCTGGAATGGCCCTTTATTTTAACGACTATTTAGGAGCAGCGGGTAGCTGCTTTTTATTTTTATCTTTTACAGCTGATAGGGTGCTAGGCATGAGAAATCTTCTCTCCAGTCCTCTCCAGGTCTTGGTTTTACCAAAGAGGAAACTGAGGTTAAGATCACCTCCCGATGGTCCGTGCCACAGGTGGGATTCCAACCCGTATCCAGTTCTAGGCACTCTTGAGTTTAAGCCTCATAGTCTGAGGTGGACAGGGGAATTGAGCCCTCCCAGGGCGGGCTGTGACCTAAGCGTGGAGGGGTTGGGCTGAATCTCCAAGTGTTCCCTTTCTTCCGTGCTGGAAAAGCTTTGAAATTCTTGTTTTTAGGTAAACGAGTTCGGTGGCTCCCAGAGAAGGATGGAAATAAGACTCAGTGAGGGACTTCAGGCAGGTTAAGGGACCGCCTCTGGGACAGGACAGGGAGGACTGCGTTTCTCCAAAGCGGAGCCGGGGTGGGAGGTGGCGGTGGTAGGGCCAAGGTGGAAGCCATTGGAAAACTGCTCCCCGAGTTTTCCTCCCGCGAGGCTATCCATCGGCTCATGAGTTCGTCTGCCCGGCGGATCGGGAGGGGGGTACGTCCCCGGAAGTTCTGGACTGAGGGAGAGAAGGAGCGCCGCGGAGAAGGCACAGGGCTCAGGGCAAAAGTATGGCCAGACGATCCCCCCACTCTTTCACCTTCTCCAGGGGCGCCTCTCTGCGGTAGGGTCCTCCTAGCTGCAGACGTGGGACTGGCTGTGGGGGAGCAGAGGTGGGCAGGCTGGAAGCTGGCGCCTGGGGTCCCCTGGCTGGGCAGGGAAGGACTGGAATCCCGCTCCCCGGCGACCCGTCCCGGAGCTCCCGCTGCAAGGTCGCCCCGTGGCAGCCCCGACAGGCCATGCGTCCCTCGGCACAAGTCCCATTATATTGTATTTATGTTTCACTTTATTGGCTTTTTCCTCTCTTATTATTGTCTCACTCTGGGGGAGGCAAAGGATATAATATATTCATCTTTATTATACCAAATCTGTGTGAAGCATTTAATAAAACGCTGTTTCCACACAGCCAGGGATATTAGTGTGAGCTATTCTTAAGTTAATGCTCCGGTACTGAGGGCGCCTCCGCCACAGCGCCTGCTGCTGGCGGCAGGGGGGAAGCGCAGGCCCCGGCCGGGTGCACCCCGCGCGCACCGTGAGCGCCCCAGCCCTTCCCGCTAGAGCGCTCATCCTGGCAGTGGCTCTGGGAACTCTTGGACCCCTGCCTGCGGGGAGGGCCTCGGAGGAGCCGGGTCTGCGCCCGCCCCAGCCCCCCTTCCGCCTTTCTAACTGACAGTGGGCCTCGGTTTGAGCCTGGAGGGTCGGGGTGGGGGTGGGAGGAGAATTCCCTAATGGCTTTCCTCTCCGGGCTCTTTGTTGGGAGGCTGAAGGGCCCTGGGGGTGGGGGGCAGGGCTTTTTAAACAGGGAGGAAAAAAAGCGAGGATTTGTCGAGTCGGGGCCATAGAGAAACAAGGGGCCACAACAAAAGTGGGCCTAGGCAACTTAGACCCTCAAGTTGAACCCCAGCCCAGGCAGCTCCAGCCTGAGCAGCCCCCAGGTTTCCGTGTTTCGGGGCTCCACTGGTGAAGGCCGCTGGATGAAGTAGAGATCTTGGACTGTTGCAGGGGCCTCTCCCTTGGCGCTCCCTGTAGGTGGGCAAGCAGTCTTTGTAGTCCAATTTACAGCGAGTGTGTTGACACTCAGAAGGGTCAGGTGGCTTATTTGAGGTGACCCAGCTGGACTGTAGCGCTGTGGATCCTACTGTCCCCGGACTCTGCTTCCTTCCCTTCCTCCCCCCCCCCTCCCCGCTCCCTACCTTCCCCCTCTCTGCCTTCTCCATCCTCCAGGGTTTTCCCGTGGCTGATAAGCTTTATATTTCTGCTTTCTAACTGTGCACATACCTACCTGGGGATGCCCACGAGCAGGAGAAAGGGTCACATGAATTTCCATATCCAGGCTCACTGCCCAGTGTCATTTAGAGCCCGCTGCCTGGGTTCTTTTAGGGCCCAGATTGGGGAACACCGGCCTTGCTTAGGCCCTTGTACCAGTGCTGTGGGGGAAGGGTTGGGGACAAGGAGGCCAGGCCAGAAGGAGGTGTTGTGCAGGAAAGGATTGCAGTGGGCAGGTACCCTCCTGGTAGGGCTGATCTCCTCCCATGACTCTCAGTCCTCCTCTGCCCCCATCACCTCATCTTTGGGGCTGTTCCAGGTCACCCCAGTACTGTAGGCTGCTGGTGGAAGCTTGTGTGGGGTCTAAGGGTACTTGAGAAGTCGGACTCTTCCCACCCGGGGCTGGCGGGGGGCGGAGGGTGGCCAGGCTGGGACTAGGGGGAGACAAGGGAGGCGCCCCGGGGCACAGGATGGAAAGGGGACTGGCCCTCGGTGTTGTGCACCTCAGTTCTGTGCCCAGGCGGCTCATTCGCCTCACCTCAGTCCTTGCTCTGCTGTGTGGTCCCAGGGGTGGAATCACTACCACGAACTGCTGAGAGGAGACAAGATGACTTCAGCTTATCCTTGTGAATGGCTTCCTGAAGGGAAGAAGTGAGAACAGTGGGATGAGCGGCCTTGTGTGGGAGTGAGCTGCCCCCAACAGGTGGAGTATACAAGTAGGGCTTAGCGCCTGCCGAGAAGGCCAGTGGGCTCCGTTTTATTGTCTTCATCATCTTCTTCATCATTTTACTCTCACTCCCTTCGTGCCAGTAAGAGCTTTACCTCGTTATCTCACGTAAGGCATATAAATGTGTTTGGGCCAAGGATGGGATAGCAGAGTCTCTGACCTTCTGGGTCCTTATCAGCTCTGAGAGTCTCCTGTTGCAGAAGACAAAGGACCATTCCGTTCATTCGGGTTGGTTCATCGCGTTATAGTGACTATTTGGACTTGTCTCATGGCCTTCACTAATGGGTGAACTCTTGCAGGGCAAGGACAGTGTCTAATCTCCTTTTTTTGTCATTCCCTCTCTTCCACGTCCCACACAGAATGAGGCACATAGCGTGTGTTTAAGAAAGAGGCACTGAACAAGCAGGAGGAAACGAGCATGGAAAACTGTCTGGACACCTGACCAGATGCTCTCCGGGCTCTGACCAGCAAGGCCACGAGGGTGGCTATTGGGAGAGCCGTTGCGACTCCGCCATCATTGTTCCCCTTCCCCCCACAGCTGAGCAGAGTTCAGGCAAGCACGGATGGACCTTCCTGCCACGGGGTGGGCCCAGCCCTATCCCAGCCTGTGGGTGAGAGCAGAGCCAGCCGGGCTCTGCCGGTGCAGGAATTGCTCAGGGTCCGTCCTGGACAAGCCTCAGGGGAAACCGTTCAGGTGCGGGTGGAGGTCTCCAGGGCGGGGGTCAAAGCCAGGAGAAGTCTGCCTGGCAGAGTTGGGACTAGAGTTAGGCCTTGAAGGGTAGGAAGAAATAGAGCGTTCCGAGTCAGAGTGAGCGAGCAACCTGAGCGAAAGGGCAGAGCAGGGCTGCTCGCCACAGTCTTGGAGTTGGGGAGGCTGGCCTAGCCCGAGGAAGAGAAGAGGGAAAAGACATTTGTGGAATGCCTTGAAAGTCCAGGCCCAAAGCCAGAGACCAGACACTGGGATTCAGAAATCAGGGCGTAGAACTCACCACTGAAGACCAAAGTCCAGAACCCAGCCTCGTCCAAAGCTGTCCTCCCAGTGAGTGTAAGACACCACCATGGGGCCCCGAACTCCAGGCACGTGAGCTCACTGGGTAACAAGGTCGACTCTTCTGATCGAGCTGGGCCGAGAAACCCAAGACCTGGCCTGAGCCCAGGGCTAGCCCGGGCCCACCCGAAGCCTCACCCTCCGGACTGGGTCCCCCCACATCAGCACGTGACGTCTGGCATCACCTGCAGCCCGGGCACCCTGAACTGGGGCAGAAGTCACCAGCCGCTCTGCACCCCGCCCCCGCTCCCCGGCTTCCCTCCCGATACAGGTGGGATCTCGGCTCCGCGGCTGAACCCAGCTGGGCCGGGCCGCCGGAGGGTGGAGCCGCGGTGCCTGCGGCGGCGGTGCCAACCCCGCCAGCGTGTAGGCGTCGCTCTGCCGGCCTGCCGCGGAGCACGAGCCTGCCAAGGAGCCGGAGCGCTGTGCCGCGTGGAGGGTGTCAGGGGTGGTATTGTCGGCGCACAAATGCTCAACTTTATGTACTTTTAACTAGAGGTGTAACAGATGGCCCCGTTTCTGTCCAAGCCAGGGAGACTGGTGCCCATTCCGGCTGCAGCCAATCAATCCCGCCACTCTGGGGGGAGCTACAAGCTGGGCTGGGAGGCCCGGAGCCAGCAATCGCGCAAGGCTGTCTGCTCGGGCTGGCCCAGTGCTGCCTCTGCCAGCCGCTCAGCCATGGGCCCGGGGAGATAGGAGGGCAGGCAAGTGGCAGCCGTGCCCAGCAGCCCAGTCAGAGGCCTGCCTGGGAGGGAGAGCGCGGACCCGCCCGCCAGGACCCAAATGGCAGTGAAGACATTCAAGTCCCCAACCTGCCCCACTTTGTCCTCCTTCTCCCCTGGTCCCTACTCAGTACCTAAACCCCGAATTTCTGGCCTTGCAATGCTCCAGATCCATAACCATGGAGTATCCTGTCTGGGGGACACTGGATGCTGCTCAGGACTGGGAATGAGTGGCGGTTCCTTTGGGAGAAATCATCACGAGACTGTAGAAGTCGTCAAGAAATGCCCCTGGACAGCTAGAGAAGAGGAGACAGTAGGATCCAGGGCTCCCAGAGCTGGGAGAAACTGAATTCATCAATTCGTACATTCATACAGTCAGTCAACACACACTTAGTGAAAGCCTACTATGTGCCATGTCCGTCCTTTGCCGCATTTGTGCGCTGGGGGCGCAATGATGAATAGGACATAATTCCTGTCGTTGAGACCGTCTCAGGGAAAGACAGACGAATACATGGGTAATTGGTAAAAGGGCTCATAAGCATCTCCACAAGGACCAGAAGCACAGAGCAGGAGCATTTAACCCTACCTGGCAGATCCAGGGAAGATTTCAGCAGGGGCTGGCTCTGAGCTGGGTGTTGAAAGACCAGGAAGAGTTTTCACTGGAGGTGAAGGCAGGGAAGCGCATTTGATGGGGGGAGGAATAGCATGGACAAAGATACGATAAGAAAGTGCATGGTGAAGGTAAGGGTGTGGGAAGATGTGAGAGTGACTGGGGCTTGCGATACGGGTGGAGAAGTGGAGTGGATGAGACTGGACAGGGGAGGGGCCAGGCCTGGTAAGCGATGCTCTGCTTTGTGTTAGCAGGCTGGCAACCTGACCCGCCAGATCTCTCCCCTCAGTTTTCCCTCCTGTGACCCTACTGCCCCTCATCCTGCAGGATGGGAGGGAGTGAGGAAAGGAGGTGGCAAGGCATGGCAGCATGTGGGTGAGGCCAGAACTCAGGGAGGGGACCCTTATTGTGGCTTCCCTCCTTTTTTGCTTTGAGGCCTGAAGCCATGAACCAGGGGGCTGACTCTCCCCCACCGCGTACCCCACTGATTCCTGAGTCTTCTAAAAATGGCCTTTCTGTAGGTTCCCTAGAAGGACTTAGGATCTTATGCACTCATTCATTCATTCTTTCATTCATCAAGAAGTAAGCATCGGCTGTGCTCAAGGCCCAGGCAGGATACTGAGGCAGGCAGAGCATTCATCATACTGAACTGTGAGGAGCTCGAATCCAGATGCAAGAGGAAGACAGGAGTCTGGGCAGGGGTCCTTCTGTTTACAAGAAACAGAGGTGTACTTGAGTAATCCCAAGTAAAAGGAGGACCTCAGGATTGAAGCACATGGCTCGGCATGGCAGCTGGGCTCAGAAAGCATGCCGGGACCAGAGCAGCGCTGGGGGCTAACTTCCCTTTCACAGTAAGGTCGAAAGGCACTCCGAAGGGTCTTTCCTTCATGTGTGTCTCTCCTTATTAATATTAAAGCAATTGTTATTATTATAGGGGGAGGAGGAATGATAGCTAACAAGTTCTGAACACATACCAAATGCCCACCACATTGGTTTCCGTGCTTATCTCAGTAAACTCCTTAAGAACACAAGGAGATAGCGAATATCGTTACCCCATTTTACATATGAGAACACTGAGGCTCCAGGAGGTTAGCTCTCCTGCCCCAGGCTCAAGCCAGGAAGTGGAGGAGTCAGGATCCTCACTCAGGACGGCCTCCAGTGCCCCGGCTCATAACTAACTGCTTTTGCCCTCTGTGCGGCATCGAGAGCTTCCTGGATTCCCTCATAATTTCTCATAACCGTGACTTGCACTTGACCAGCCGGCCTCTCCGCGTCTCTCTCTGCATCATCTCGGCTAACTGCTCTAGTCTCTCCATATTTCTTAGTTCGAATTCCCAGGAGAAGAAATCGGATTGGCCCAGCTCATCTTTTAATGCCAGGCCACATCGCAAGCAGCTGCCCAGCCAAGGAGCTGGCGGGGAGCGGGCCGCGCACAATCACAGATCAGCGTCTTGGATGCATTCGAGAGTAGAGAGAAGATCATAAAGGGAAAAGTGCTACTAGAGAGGCGCAAGAAAAGGATGAGGGGAGACTTCATGGAGGGCAGTCTGTGGTTTGGGTCTTGAAATAAGATGGGATTTGGGGAGCGGAGTTGGTAACAAGGATTTCCTGAAGAAAGAAAGAGCGGGAACACACGTGTAGGACTGGGATAGCGTGAATCACGTTCAAGGACCACTGAGGAGTTCTGCTTATTAAGAGAGTGGGATGCCTGGGATAGAAGCTGAAAGGCAGGACTTGAATGCCAACGGGAATGTCAGCTTAATTTAACAGGAGTCGTGGAAGGTCTCTGAGCAGGAAAGGGATGTGAACTTTTGGTAGGATGACCCTGTACCCAGGGCAGTTCCAGTTTATGCCTTTTGCCCCACTGCAGTTATTATTTTTATTCTTTTTTCTTTGAAGGTTTTAGTCATTTATTTAGAAAGAGATATATATAGAGAGAGAGTACAAGTGGGGAGAGGGGCAGAGGGAGGGAGAGTGGGAGAGAAGCGGCGGAGCCTGATGCCGGGTTCAATCTCAGGATCCCGAGATCACGACCTGAGCCAAAATCAAGAGTCAGACGCCTATCTGACTGAGCCACCCAGGCACCCCTATTATTTTTATTCTTCAAGTTTATGATTATTTTTACTTTACAGAGCCCCTTTTACTCTCAAAAGGATCCAGATTTGAATAGTAAACTACGGGGTCACTCCAGCTTTAGAGGCTGTGGGCTGTTCCTCAGCCAGGATGGGTGAGGGCGGGGCAGGCTGAGAGGCAGGCCGATCGTAAGTAAGGATATCATCGCCCTAGTCCAGGCAAGGAAGGCCAGACCCAGATGGGCGCACAGAAGGTAGAACACAAAGGAGTGTGGGCAAGAGACAGGGCTAATGCAGAAGTGGTCAGACCTGGCAGGTGAATGGATTTGGAGTGGGTGAGGGAGAGGGAGGTAGTCCAAGTGACTCCTAGGTGTGCGGCCTGATTGTTGGCAAGAGTGGTGGAAGTCTAAAGGCGGGACTTGTTCGGGCATGGGGTGGAGACGATTGTGGTTATGAGAAGTTTGAGGTGTCCTGGGACGTCCTCTCAGAGGTGCTCAGCCGGAAGTTGGACGTTCCAGACAGGAACTCAGAAGCGGTCAGTTAGGGATTCTCCCAAAGAGACAGCTCGTGGAAGCCAGGAGAGCGGTGAGCTTGCCAAAGACAGAAAAAGGCCAGAGTAAGACAAGACTGGAAGCTGAATCCTGGAAGATCTCTGTATTTGGGAGGTTGGAGGAGAGAGAGGAGTCAGAGGAGACGAAGAAAGAGTAGTTGGAAAGTCAGGAGGAAAACAAGGGAAGCTAGTGACCTAGAAATGATGGAAGTTTTTAGGGAGGAAACTGGTATTAAATCCTGCAGAGTGACCAGTGAGGAAGACAGAGTCAATGGCCAGCGGGTTTGGCAATGCCAAGGTTATAGGCAATTGTAAGTGACCATGGGTGGTGGGGATGTTGCATGAAGAGTGAATGGCAAAGAAATAGAGGCAATTAGGGTGATGTCTCATTCAAAAAGTTTGGGAGAAGGACGCCTGGGTGGCTCAGTCGATTAAGCAATTAAGTTTAATCTGCTTTTGGCTTAGGTCATGAGCTCAGGGTCCTGGAATGGAGTTCTGCATCAGGCTCCTTGCTCAGCAGGGAGCCTGTTTCTCCCTGTCTGCTGCTCCCTCTGCTTGTGTGCGCTCTCTCTCTCTCTCTCTCTCTCTCTCTCTGGCAAATAAATAAAATCTTAAAAAAAAAGTTTTGGAGAAAAAGGGAGAGAAGGTAAGATGGACAAGATGTAGAAGATGCTCAATGGAGGAAGTTCTGGAAAATGCTGGAGAGATTTGGGCCTTAGTAAGGAGGAAAAACTCTTCTTAGGGACAGGAGGGAAGAAAATGGGTGGGTAGGGACGCCTGGGTGGCTCAGTTGGCTAAGCAGCTGCCTTCGGCTCGGGTCATGATCCCGGGGTCCTGGGATCGAGTCCCACATCGGGCTCCTTGCTCAGCAGGGAGCCTGCTTCTCCTTCTGCCTCTGCCTGCCACTCTGCCTGCTTGTGCTGTCTCTCTCTCTCTCTCTCTGACAAATAAATAAAATCTTTAAAAAAAAAAAAAAAGAAAATGGGTGGGTAATAGGGAAGTTCTGGAATGAACTGATGAGTTTGGGGACGTGGAAAGGGAAACATTTTGAAGATGGGACTCCATACTCTTGGTCAATTTGGACTTGAAGACTTCTAGAAAAAGTGTCAAGTAGTTGTAGAATCATAATCATGACTCCATTATAGATGAGGAAAAGAGGGTTTTTATTTTTATTTTTTTTCAAAGATTTTATTTATTTATTTGACAGAGATCACAAGTAGGCAGAGAGGCAGGCAGAGAGAGAGGGGGAAGCAGGCTCCCTGCTGAGCAGAGAGCCCGATGTGGGGCTCCATCCCAGGACCCTGAGATCATGACCCGAGCCAAAGCCAGAGGCTGTAACCCACTGAGCCACCCAGGCGCCCTGGGTTTTTATTTTTTTTAATGCCTACTGGTGAAGCATGAGTTGAGGCAGCATAAATGGGCCAGTTTTTTCACCCGTTTGCGCACGCCCGGTTGTAGGAGCCAGAAAGTGGATGGCAGTGTTGCTTACGGCTGGATTGTAGGCAGGGTGGCAGGAAGCACATTGTTGAAATGGCTGGTAAGGAGCCGCGGTAGAAAGAGAGGAAGGAAAGCCAGAATGGGGGTGATGGACTGAGAGAACGTGGAGGATTTAAGGGACCAGAGAATGAGTTAGTAGAAAGGAGGAAAAGAGTGAGCCAAAAGGATAGGAGATTGGGATCAAAGAAGAGAACTGTATATTCTGAAATTCTGGAGTTTTCAGGGGCTAAGGGTGGTCATGCCAATTAGTGGCCAGAGAGAAGTAAAAGAAACTGTCCAGAATGGCTGGGCTTAATATTGCCGAGGGACTGACGAGGCTGGGTGGGGTGGCTTGGAATTAAGCTCCTGAATTTTAGCATCCCCACCGGATTTCCTCCAGTTTGATTTTTTTTTTTTTAATTACATGAGTAGTTCATGTTCCTTTATTAAAAAAAAAATGTGGGGATCTGAGGCATAGCATTGTGGTTATAGTTTCCAGGAGCATATTGTATACCGGAAAATTGCAAAGAGAGTGGATCTTAAATGTTCTCACCACAGAAAAGATACGGTAATTATGTGATATGGTGGGAGATGGGGGGTAAGCTAATGCTACAGTGGTATTCAAATTGCAATATGTAAGTGTGTCCAACTCATTGTACACCGTGAGCTTACACAATGTAATATTTCATGCATATATCAATAAATCTGAAAAAAGAACATGATCAAAATGACCAAATATATTTATCAAAATGATCAACTGATCAAAATTAAACTAAACTAAAATTACCTATAGTCCCACCTATAGTAGTACCTTTCAGATACTACTAAAGTTAACATATTGGTGAGTAGTCTTTCAGAACTTGATGAATACGTACTTTTTTTAAAAACAAAATGAAGGAATCACCTAATGGTTTCTTTTTTTTTTTAAGATTTTATTTATGGGGTGCTTGGGTGGCTCAGTGGGTTAATGCCTCTGGCTTCGGCTCAGGTCATGATCTCAGGGTCCTGGGATCGAGCCCCGCATTGGGCTCTCTGCTTGGCAGGGAGCCTGCTTCCTCCTCTGTCTCTGCCTGCCTCTCTGCCTACTTGTGATCTCTCTCTCTCTCTCTCTCTGTCAAATAAATAAATAAATAATATTTTTAAAGATTTTTTCAGATTTATTGATACATGCATGAAATATTACATTGTGTAAGCTCACGGTGTACAATTATTTTGTACCACTGTGGCATTAGCTACAGTAAAACAAGCAGGTTGCAAAACAGTATGTGCACCAATGTGATGTGGGGACTGGGTGGGGTCCTGAAGTCAAAAAAGGACATTCGTGGGGCGCCTGGGTGGCTCAGTGGTTTAAGCCTCTGCCTTCGGCTCAGGTCATGATCTCAGGGTCCTGGGATCGAGCCCCACATTGGGCTCTCTGCTCAGCAGGGAGCCTGCTTCAGCCTTCTCCCTCTCCCTGCCTCTCTGCCTACTTGTGATTTCTCTCTCTGTCAAATAAATAAATAAAATCTTTAAAAAAAAAAAAAAAGGACATTCGTGGGAAAACCAGTGAAAGGCAAATAAAGTGTAAATAAAGCCTTGTTTTACTCAACATTTTGTGTAGACACCTTCCAATGATTCTAAATGTCCTTCCACACCGTCGTTTTAATGGCTCGTGCTTTCCTGCTGGTGGCCATGCCACTCCCAGTCCCTACCATGGGGTGTCAATGTCGTTTCCAATTTTTCACTCTTATAAACCGGGATGGGCCCCTTGAAGCTAAATCATCTGGACTATCCTTGCTTATTTCCTACCGTACATTCCTGAATATGGCGTTGCCAGGGCAAAAGGGATCCCCTTTGTAGAAGCTGTGGATACATCTTACCAGGCTGGCCTCCTGCAAGGTTGGCCCAGTCTACTCTCACAGCAGTGGCATTTGGGCTTTTTTTTTTTTTTTTTTTAAGTTTACAAAGGGGAGGGTTGTGGGTGCAGAAGACCTGAAGAGGAGCTGTCTCTCATTTCCAGATCCCTCTCTCTACACTCAGCTCTTCTGGGCAACGAGTCTGGTCTGAGGGGCCCTGAATGCAGCCAGCAGCTGGGGCAGGGGTGGGGTGTGGCCAGGCTACGGCCCCTGGGCTCTGGGGAGACCTCCTGTGCTAGGAGGTAGGGAGGGGGCCGGAGAGGCTGCCAAGGCTGCTTTGTTCTTTTGCCAGGAGCTGAGCTGTCGGGGAGGGAAAGGACGAGGAGAGGCTGTAAGGGGAGAGGGAGCCCTCCTCTCCCCCCATGAAAGCTGAGAGGCAGGAGGGCAGCTCCCTGGGCCAGTCGGGGGGCAGCAGACGGATTGGGAAAAACGTAACCTCCTCGAGACGCATGCTCCAGTTCAAGCAGGAGGCATTAAGGATGAAATATCTCCCGAGCAACAATTCATCTTTAACTGGGAGGAGAGGGACTCGCTGACATTTAGCGGTGATCAGGGGCTGCACACGCCTGTCTCCAGAAGCCTAACAGGAGCGTGGCCGTCTGTGTGTTTGAGAGACTCTGTGTGTGTGTGTGTGTGTGTGTGTGTGTGTGTGTGTGTGTAACGGGGTGTGAGGGACTGTGTGCACCTCTAGTGAAGCCGTGGGCACAGGGGTGACATGGTGTGAGAGCAGTCGTGTGTGTAACCGGATGTGAAGGATTATGCGGGACTGTGGTGGAGCGGGGTCCGCGCGTGGGGCAGCCCGCGGGTGGGAATCTGCGTGCAATGTGAGGACCCTTTAAGGGCATGTCTGTACAAGGCGGGTGGAGCCCATGGGAGCCTGGGGGTGATGTCGAAGAGCTGTGCGGGATTGAGCAAGGGCATGCTAGGACAATGCATAATACTGTACGTGGGTCAGTGGGAATCACCCTGAAATTGGCCTTGAGACATCATGAGTTGGGGTATGAGGTATTAGATGTGGCAGTGACTCCCCCCACCTCGCCGACGAGGCTAGGTCTCAGGCCTCTGCCAGCCCGTCAGGTGCCTTTGTGAGTATTAGGAAAAGGTACCCCTTCCTCCACAAAGACACAGCCCCCCACTTGTGCAGAGTGCCATCGCCTAACTAGGTGAAGGCACTGGGTGGGTTCCTTACTCTCTTGAAGTCCAGAGGAATTTTCTCCATCGCGGCACTTACTGCGATTCCCATGTCTTTAGCCATGTTGTGGACGTGTTTGTGGACTCTCTCAACCCCCGCTGGGCTGTGAGCCCCACGGAGGCTAGGATCCCTTGTCTCTGTCTGTCTGAGTCACGGCCGTAACACTGGGTCCTAGCTTAGTGCGCGTGCGCGCGGATGTGTGGACCCGAGCTAGGAGTTTGTGTGTATCTGCGGGTTGTGTGCCCGCAAGTGAGTGGCGTTGGCATCCTCTGGAAGGTTCTTCTCTCCTACTTCCTAAGCCCTCACGCCCAAATAGGCCAAAGACAGGGATGGCCTGGAGGCAGGAAGACCTTTGAGGAGAAGGCCAGCTCTACCTCTGCGCTGTGCTTGGGCAGGGGTGGGGGGAACAGCGGATGGGGCTTGTTGGGATGTAGACATGGGATTCCTTTGCCTTCCAGAAGACCACAGAGTTCCTGAAATGGGGAGTGGCCCGGTATTTTGAGGGAGGCATGCAGGGGGTTAGAGAGATGAGGGTAAAGGGGGCGGGGGAGTTGGCAGGGAGGTTGGCAGAAGAGCAGAGGGAAGATGAGCTCCAGAAGATGAGGGGACAGAAAAGCAAACCTGCTTGGGGGGCTGAACGTGTTGGGGGAGGGTAGGAGGCCAGTGGCTCGGGACAAAGGCCTGGCCCCGCTCTGGCAGGGGTGAGGGGTGCAGGGTGGGAGGAGTCTCGAGTTCACCAGAGTCCCAGGCGGCCATCAGCACAGCTAGCCTCACCGCTGCCCCTAACATCTGAAATTGTGCCCTGAGATCCGCTTACATTGGGATTTGGGGACCAAGGTGGGAACTTGCCCATCTGGGGAAATGTGTTGAGAGTCCCTGAGAGGGACATGCCATATGTCAGAGTAACCGGGGAGACCACAGGCCAGTCCGACAGAAGAGACAGGAGCTATGGTTTTCCTTGCCTGACCTAGGCCTCAGTTTCCCTTCCAGATGAGGGCGAGGACCAGATGCTCTGCCAGGCTTTCTCCAGCTCAGACTGGGCTAACGGGACTCTGACTACACGGGAAAATCTGAGGGCTGCGCTCACTCAGTGGCTGCCTCCGGCCTCCCTTTACCTGCAGAGGCTCAGACGCGATGTCCCGAGGGCGCTCAAGCAGACCCTGGGGTCCTCCCCTAGCCCACGGGGACCCTAACATTTCCCCTCCTTTCCTACCCCCCTCCCATCCTTCCAGAGTCGGGGAAGGTGGACAGCTTGCTGTTTGCTCTGGAATCTGACCTCATGAGCTTGCATTCCCCTGCCTCTGGCCTCTGCCCTCCCCCAGAGCCCTCAGCGCTCCCTCCCTGAGGAGGGGGGGAGTTCCGCCCTGCTCTGGGCCTAGCAGGGAGAAGAGGCAGAAGATACTTCCTCTGCTCTGGCCGTGGGAGACAGTCCCCTGCTTCTTTCAGGAGAGGGATGGGGATAGATTAGTGATGGAGGGGTGGGGCCAGCTTTCCTCTGCCACCATCCTCCCACAATTTTCAAAGCTGCTTGGCTCCAGAGATGACTGGAACCAATCGCAGACGATGTCCCTGTCAGGGCACGGCGGCACTCATCCATTACCTGCTGAAATGCTGCCCGCCGCCCTCTCCGGGAGACAGACTCCGGCATTTGGTCGACCCTTGACAAGCTGGGGAGGCCAATGGTGCCTTTTCCTTCTTCTCGGTGACAGCTGGGGACCCCTTAAGGTTAAGAACCAAGTCTTCTACATCTCTGTGTCTCCAAAGTCCAGCTCAATCAGCGCTCAGTACATAGTAGTTGCTCAATGAACCAGTAGAACAAATGAAAGCATGAGAGGGGGAGAAGGGGGGACTTTACCACTGTTCTTAGGTGTGTTTATTTATTTTAGATTTTATTGATTTATGGCATGCGTGCAGCCGTGTGGGGAGGGAGAGACTCCCCTCTGATCGTGGAATCTGAAGTGGGGCTCCATCTCACGACCCTAAGATCGTGACCTGAGCCGAAACCAAGTCGCTCATCCAACTGAGCCAACTGGGCGCCCCAGAAGTTACATTTATTTATTTATTTAGAAGTTACATTTATTAACTGATACATCCATGACCAGAGGGTCCTCTTGTGACAGGAGGTGGCTGCCTTGTCCCCTTCCACCTGGCCACTTCCCTGAGTCACTTGGCAGTCCTTTGGCCCAGCATTTGGGAGGAGGGCCACTATGAATGAGCATTTGGCTGTCCCCAATGTGTAGGCAGACATGTCGCAGAGACATGTCACGTGATGTGCTCACATGTCACGGGCCCCCCAGTCCCTTCCTCCTTGCAGATAGGCAGGAGGTCAATCCCTTTTGCCTTGGGCAGAACCTCCCGCCGGGCATCAAGAAGGCATCTGGACTCAAAATACATGGAAAACAAGGACCCAGTCCCCTCCTTCCTACCTCACCACCAGCCCTGTAATAAATGTGATTCAGATCTAGTGATTGGAGACCCATTCCTGGAGGGTAATGTGATCAGATCAAGAGCTGCACCCTGAGATCTAAACTCAATCCCGATGCACATCTTTCCTTCCCTGTGAACCCTGTGGAACTGGGTGGGCTGAGTACTTACAGAAAACCTGGGTACCTGTGGATCCCTGGGAGGGTAAGAGGGTGACTGGCACCCCAGCTGGAGTGCCAGGGTGGGGGGAGATGAGAGCTCTTCCTGCCTCTGACTTGGCTGCCACCATCACTAACACCAGCGGAGCCTCTTCTCCCAAAAATCTCACTGTCCATGGAAGACAGAGGAGATGTCCATGGTCTTTCTCTATCGCAAGATTTCCATGAAAGAGCAGTGTTCCCATTCTTTCTGGGGTCAACAGGGAAATATGTGAGGTTCACCCTCTAATTGTAATCTCCACTGGGCAAACCAGGGAGAGTCAAGAGCGTGTGACAGCCACCTTCAACCTTTTCTCTTTCGTCTCACGCTTCTGTGCCCTAGGTTTGGGGTAAGTCCTGCCAAAACAGACTCTTTTCCAGCTTCCTTTGGGCTTGGGAGCCACCAAATCAGCCTCTGGGAACTAGCTATACAAAAGTAGCCTGTTTTCACTCACCAAATATCCAAGAAAACGTGTAGGCAGGGTGTTGGTCCCCTGAGAGCACTCGGCGGTGCTAAGTTCCCCAGGTCTAGCCAGGTAGACCTCTAACTAATGGCAGAATGCCCAAGGCTCTGAGTTCAAGATCAACCAAGGGTCCAAAACCCAGAGCATCCAAGCAGGCAGAAAGGGATTGTAGATGTCAATGGACAAGTTAAGGTAGGCAAGAGTCCAGAATCCAAAAGGTCAGATAGGGCAATGAAAACTTGATTCCAGGGCAAGAATGGTTGAGTGAGGGTGATGCTGAGGCGCAAGGGAGTACACGGGATTATTTTGACCAGGTGGAAATTTGGGGAACACTCCAAGATCTTCTAATCAGGACAGGGGAAAGCTAAGGGTGACCTTGGAAAATGAGGTGAAGGAGAGGTTGGAGGTCCTAATACTTACTATGATGATGGGAGAAGTGGTTGTGGCTGTGAGGCTGATAATGATGGGGATGGGACGATCCTGGTGGCAGCAGGTTGGGGTGCTGGGCAGTCCTGAAGTGGTGGTGGGATTGCCGCTCCAGTGATAAAGGGAGTAAGTAGTGATGATTGCCGACACGGTGAAACGTGGTAATATTGAAACTAGGTGTGCAGAAGCAATAATTCTGGGGGTGATGAGAATCACTGGGTGGTGGTAATAATAATTATGGTCACAAGTGAAGGTGGCTGTGACTATGGCGGAGATGTCCAACCGCTTAGATGCAGGGCTGGGTGACCAGGTTCGCATGGGTTAATATGGACTCCCTTTGTTTTAGTGTTACTGTTCTTTTCTTAATCCCAACAAGTATGTGAGATGAACCTGATGCTTCCGGTGAGCACCAGAGGACTGTGTTGTGGCCCCGGGCTTCTCTGAGCTAGGAGAGAGGACCTCCTACCGCCTCTGTGATCATACCTGATTATAGGCCAAGTGGAGATTGGAGGGAACCCACACTCCACTTCCCCTTCCCTTTCTCCGTCTCCCTAGAGGGTCTGCTTGTTTCCTAAAATAGCCCTTCTCCAGGGTCCAGTATGGGACACTGAGGTAGAGAGGTTTTTCCTTGTGGGTCGGAGCCAGAGCATATGGCTATGCTAGACATCTGGCCACAGTTGGCCTAACTGCCAAAAGGCCCTCTTTGTAGCAGTAGGAACACTGGTTACCGTAGGTGCCCTACGCAGCTCAGGGCTGGTCCTCCGTCCCCCACCAGCTCAACCTCTGGCGGTTCCCTTAGACCTGTGCTGGCCAGTCCTGTCCCTACGAGCCAAATGTGGCCATTGAGCACTTGAAATGCAACTAGTCTAATTGAGATGGAAGTGTAAGACATACACCGGATTTGGAAGCTTAGCATGACGAAAAGAAAGAAAATTATCTCTTTAATTTAAATAATAAAAATAATTGTTTATATTGATCACATGCTGAAAAAATATTTCTGACATATTGGATGAGAAAAAATAGATCATTAAAATTCACGCCACCTGTTTAATATTTTAAAATGTGTCTATTAAAAAATTTTAAATAACACCTGTGGCTCACATTATACTGTTTGGTGCTGCCTAACGTCATTTGCCTTTCCTTTGTTCGGGGAAGCAAAGGGAAAGAAGCCAAGCAAATTACAAAGTGACAGTGGGTTAAGCCCATGATCAGTTTGTTTCTCTCTCCCATTAAGTCCAAGCAGAAGCACTCCACAGCGTCAAGGTCACTACCTCCTCCTTTGTTCCTGCTCCACTATCTTCAATGCATGGTTTCTATCTCGAGCTCTAAAATGGATGCTCTAGTTCCCATGTCCATTTTACACCCAGTGAAACGGGAGTAGAGGAGGTGAAGGGGCAGCACCTTCTTTTTAAGGGCTCAGTCCGAAAGGTATAACATGACTTCTGCTTGCATCTTATTGACTAGAATCTAGATACCTGGACACACCTAGCTGCAAGGGAGTCTGGGGAATGTAGTCCTAAACTGGGTGCCAGGTCCCACCTAACACTTTGGAGGTGTGTTGTTTTAAAAAGCAGGGGACTTTAAAAAAAAAAAAAGGGGGGGGCCCCTGGGTGGCCCAGTTGGTTGAGCGACTGCCTTCGGCTCAGGTCATGATCCCGGAGTCTCGAGATCGAGTCCCACATCGGGCTCCCAGCTCCATGGGGAGTCCGCTTCTCAATCTGACCTTCTCCCTTCTCGTGCTCTCTCTCACTCTCAATCTTTCCTAATAAATAAATAAATAAAATCTTAAAAAAAAAAAAAGCAGGGGAGAATGGATATTGGGGGAGAACCAGCCGTCTCTGCTACACTCAGAGTGAGGTTTTCCCCCAGGCTCACAACATCCTACAGATCTAGGCATAGAGCCTTGGGCAGCAGTAGACTAGAGCAGATAACCTCCAGGAAAAGCCTGTTCCTTTGAAAGAAATGCTTTTAATAAAAGCAGCCCAAACCTCAGCATATTCCCAGACATTCCTCAGTCAGAAAGATTTTAAGAGGGGTAAAAGTGGACAGTTTGGGCAGTGAAAGGAGAGTGAGTACCTATGTGTGGCCAGGGTTATTTGAATTCTAAGCTTTCTTGCTTGGGACAGTGACTATGATTCCAATATTTTAGACATTAATACTTAAGGTCTGCCCTGGTCATGTGAGGTGGGAATAATGGCTCCAAACCCTAAAGTAGGCTCTGTTTATTAAAAACCTGCTTGCCTGCCTTCTTTCTCGCCACCTGTGACCATTTCCGCCTCAGTCAGGTACCAGGGCTAGCAGGGAGGTGGACCCCGGAAATCAATGAGACCCGTACTTAAGGGAACGTTCTGACTGGGGAGTCAGAAAACGACAAAGGACGACTGTCCGAACCGCCAAGGAGTGAGCACAGGCTAGACGGGACACTGGGCATGGCTTTGACTTTCTCTTTGACCCAGGTAGTCTGGAAAAAAAAAAAAAAAACTCGAGAAAAGTCAACCAGGTGTCCATGAAGGTGGGGTCTAGGCCTCTCATGGTCTAGGTCTATGGGGTCTAGGCCCCACATATTCCCGCAGCCTGGTACATAGTGGGCCTCTGATAAGTATTTGCAAAGTGCACGAATGCTGGGATCGGGTCCACTCTGGGGTCGGGTTCAGAGTTGATGTATGAGGAGAGCCCGGGGAGATTACTTGGGTTTTGAGATTGGGGCCCCACAGCAGCACCCCCACCCTGGACACATGCCCCTCCTCAGGGGCCCTATCTCTGGACCTACAATGCCATCTTTCACAAGATCTTCCTTCCATGACCACTAAGCTGACCCTTGTGGGGAGCGGGCATGTTGAGCAGAGAGATGGGGCGAGCGGGGGCAGTCCCTACGAGGTGCCCCGACTCGGAACCCACCCCCAGGCAGGCCCACCTTTGTTCTCGAACAGAGACAGGGCTTCCGGCCTGCCTTCTCCTCCGCGCAGCCCCTTTCTCACTCAACAAGGGTCAGATAAGGAAACCACAATCAGCTCTCTGAGAAGGCCTGGCCGGATGGAGGGGCCCACACCCTGGACTTCCCCCTCCTCCCATACATCTTGGTGTCAAACACATTTTATTTCCTCACGTTTGGGGGCTCAGAGGCTTCCCCTCCAGGATTACTTCCTCCTCCGGCTTGTTTTCCAGCTGGAGACTGGAGGAGCCCCACGGCAGGGGGCGGCTCCTCTACTCTGGCCCTTGAGGCTTCAAAGGGCCCAGAGTGGAATGCCAGCTGGGGAGAATGCCGGCCTTGGAGGAGGGGCCCGAGGTGGGGGCTCTGGCTGGGGTCCCCCACGCACTTTCAAATCCCACCCACCCACCCCCGTCTGTTGGCTGAGGGCTTGTATCTTGTATCTATGGGCAGAAGGTGACTTCAGAGGTCAGAAATGGGGACTCCCTGCCACCACTGCTACCCCCTCCCACCCCGGGGCTCAGAGAAGGGCAGGAAGTGCACCCCCCATGATGGATTAGGTGCCTAAGAGCCATGGAGAGCTCATGGCTGGGGAGACCTTCTCCCTTTTCATGGGGCTCGGATTTCACGATTTGGGGAGGGAAGAGGGGGTGAAATAATTAGTAATTTGTGATTAAGTCTTTTCATGGATATTTTGTTTCTTTGTTCTGTGATGTCGCCTGGAGCCATTTAAAAAATGACTTAATGACAAAAAAAAATAATTGCTCTTTGTAACTAATGACTGTGTCAGAACTTGGAAATCACCAAAGCCTCAGAAAGTAGAAACCGAGACACAGACGGGTTGGGGGTGCCACTCTCTGAGGAACAGGATCAGCAGTCTAAAGTGGCCAGGGATCTAGTTGTACCTGGGCGGTCCCCTGCCCTTCCTTGGAGCCAGCCAGCACCCCCATGCCTACCCTCCACCTGTAGGCCTCATCCCCCCAGGAGCCTTTGTTCCTGGGTCAAGAAGAACAGTCAGAATGCCTGAGGCCAGCCTAGACTGTTGCTGCTGGCCTAGCCTTGGAGAAGCTCCCTGGCCATTAAATCCTCACCATTAAATCCTCCGGGATGAAGACTGCCCCTCCGGGGTGGGGGATGAAGGGGTAGTTGTGCCCTCTTTGCTTCACTTTCACAGCCTGGATGAAGCCCCATCATTGCTCTGGGATTCTGGACTCTTCGGGTCTTATCTATTGCTCTGTGTCCCCAGTAGACTGGGTACCGCCTGTGGCAGGGAAAAAGCCATTCCTTCCTGGTACTCCTGCCCCTCCTCCGTGGGGTGAGTGTATTCGAATCTCCAGCTCCACATTGGGCTTGGGCCACCTGAGCAGGGACCTGCCAGGGCCTAGGCCCCAAGGACTCAGCTCAGCTCTGGCTTGCTTCTGCCCCCTCCCCCCCCCCCCAGGAGCCTCCCGCAGCCTCCGGGGAGCGGGTCGGGAGATGGGGAATTGCTCACGCAGCAGATTCGGCTCCTGTTCTCTTCCCGGCCTCGCTCCGATCTCTCCCAGGGGGAAATGCTGGGGGGGAAAAACCCGTTAACTTGTGCCTTCTATTTGGTTTTCCTCTGGTTATTGTTTAAAATGCAGAGATTATGAGGTCAAACTCTCCCAGCCAATATTTTTCTAATGAAAAATGTAGTAAGGCACGACTGAGTAATCTAATCTATAAGTTAAGCGTTCCACACAGCAGCGATTTTCACCGACAGAACTTCAATAAATCTTGTTTTGAGAAAAATGATATGAGGCTGATGTTCTATTTTTGTCAATTTGAATGGACTCCCCTGCCCCCCAGGCCCCAGAAACACTGCATTGCACCCAGCCGGTCTCCCTCCCTCCCCCAGAGCTGGCTGGATGAGGGTGGGGGGGACAAGAGGGATGGGCTGGGAGGCTTGAGTTCTGGTCCCGCCAGGTGTTGGAGGGCTGGGCCTGGGGCGTCTGTTTCCGCCCACCTGGCCTGTGTGGCTCTCCTCCCGGTGAGGGGGTTGGTGGGGGAGATAGGGGTCCTGGAAGGAAAGGCAGCCAGTGGCCTAGGAGAATATGTCTTCCCTAGCCAGAGGATCGGGGTTACCCAGGCAAGCCTGTCTCCCCCAGCTGTCCCAAGTCTGAGCAAAGAATGAGCAGCAGGCCTCGTGCCTTCCCTTAACCCCCAGCAAGCCTCTGATAGATTTGGCAAGAAAGGCCTCACCTCAGGCAGAATTCTTTAGATTCATCCTTGAAGCTGCCGCGCTCCTTCGGTCTGACTTGTACGGGGTAGACAAAGTGTACAAAGCAGACTGTGGTGAACAGTCCCCACCCCCACCCAAGGGTGTGTGTGTGTGTGTGTGTGTGTGTGTGTGTATGTACCTGTATGCCCCTGTGTGGAGGGCTCTGGGACGCAGTTCTCTCTGGACGGACATGTGGGTCATAAGCCTATCATGGATGATGGCTTCCAGGGAAAAAAAATCAAGAAAGATATTTCGAGCCCAGGGAATATGTGGGAGGCCGGGGGAAAGGGTACGGAGGGGCCGTCTGAAGAAACTGGAGAAGCTGTAAGGGCAGCCAGCAAGGATTACGGCACCTCGTCAGAGAGAAGTCAGTTAGGCCAGGTTTCAAAATGAGGAGCTCCTCCCCACCCCCCCAGTGCAGCCCGCTAAGGGATCATACGCAGACCAAGGGATGCCGGGGCAGAGAAGGCTTTTTCTGGGGGGGCACCCGGCACCATTGAGGTTTAGAAGAGCCCAGGGGGCCCCTCCTTCTGAGGTCTGCGGGCATGGGAAGCCGAGACAGAGGGAACTTGACTTCTCAGGGTCTGTCCTCTCTCCTCAGAGAGAGGAAGGACGGCTGGGTTGGGGTTTGCCGATCAGAGGACTGAAGTTCTGACGCCACCAGTGGCCCCTTGAGGCCTCAGTTTTTTCACCTGTAAATGAGGAAAATAAGTCCTACTTGCCAAAGAGCAACATCAGCCGAGCAAATGAGAAGATACATCTGAAGCTCTGTTTAAAGTACTGTACAAAATGAACGATTTTTTAAAGTTCTTTTTTTTTTTTTCCCCAGTAATCTCTACACCCAGCGTGGGGCTTGAACTCACAACCCGGAGACCAAAAGTCACCTTTTCTTCTGACTGAGCCGGCCAGGTGCCTCAAAATGGCTACTGATAGGATTGTTACCGCACGGGGCTCAGGAAGAAGCTCCAGGAATAACTCTTGTTCGCTGGGTCGGGTTAAACGGAGTGATGGTGCTTGGCCCTGTCACAGGCCTGCCTCTAGAGTCTGGGCTTCGAGATTTTCTCATGGAGCAGAAAGGGAGTTTTCCCGCTGCCATCAGCTGCCTGTGTGAGCCAAGGATTGCCTGTGGGGAGGTGGTCCTGGGCAAGTCATTAGGCTGGGGGGGATACACAGCCAGGACAGGGACCTGGGGGGGCTGGGAAGAAGGCCTGGGACAAAGTAATTGCTGGGGCAGAGGGGGGGCGGTGGCCCCTTGTGGCTGTTGAATCAGGTCCAGGTACCAAGGTTGAGGGCATTCTCCTTTGTCCCCAGGGCCTCACCAGAGCAGAGTCATTCTGTGGCTCCCAGAAGCTTTCCAGGTGAGAAAGGGGTAGAGTTTATTTGTTTGTTTTTAAAGATTTTTATTTATTTATGACAGAGAGAGAGAGCATGAGAGGGAACACAAGCGGCGGGGAGCTGGAGAGGGAGAAGCAGCTCAGGCCCAGGGCTGCCTGAACCAAGGAGAAGTGGGGAGGTGGTGCGGGCTGGTTGAGGCTGGCCATGGCAAGGAGCTGCCTGAGCGACCACAGAACCCTGGAGACCCCCTTCCCAGGAAAGATGGGGGCTGAGGGAAGACAGAGCACGGACTTCCTGTGTGACTGGGGTGTGTGACTGGGGTGGGGGATGAGCACAAAGACTCCCCGTCAGTTTCTCTACCCCTGAGGGGCAGGGGTAGGGGTGGAGCAGCTCCCAGAAGGAAAGAGGTCTGCCCCCAGGATGAGTCTGAGAGCTCCTGTGGCCTGGCCCAGCCGCCCTCTCACTGGAAGAGTCCCCACAGTTGCAGCTCCACAGACTGTGTACTAGGAGCTCTGGAAGACCAGGGGGTGGAAGGGAGAGAGGGGAGCTTGTGGACTTTATATTAAAGTATGCCCTCTAAAAATCGGATTTTCAAGGAATTTTGTTTTTTAATTTTTATTTTTTTAAAGATTTATTTATTTGACAGAGAGAGAGACACACACAGATCACAAGTAGGCAGAGAAGCAGGTGATGGGGGTGGAAGCAGGCTCCCTGCTGAGCAGAGAGCCTGATGCGGGGCTCGATCCTAGGACCCTGGGATTGTGACCTGAGCCGAAGGCAGAGGCTTTAACCCACTGAGCCACTCAGGCGCCCTGGATTTTCAAAGAATTTTAATCACACAAAAACCATTTTTGGAATATAATGGTAAGAAAAAAGTAGGACACAAAGCATTAGGTGTAAAATGATCCCACTTAATGAAACAAAAATAAATCTATAGATTAAACAAAAAGACCAGAATAAAGCCAGTGATATAGAGATGTATTATGGGTGTAAGAATATGCATGATTTAATTTTCTTTATATTTGCCTATAGTTTCCAAATTTCTCCCATCAACATACAGAATTCAGAAACGATGAACAAGATTAAGAAGATGATTCTGGGGTCAAGCTGACACTCCAAAGGCAGACCCCAAGCCCACTGTCTACTTCCCAGGTCTGTTGCGGTGATCCCGGGTGGGCCCCCTTTATGGCAGCCCGTGGGGGAGGGGCGGAGGCTGGCAGCTGGGAGTCAGCTGTGCCTGAAGACAATCCCGTGTCCAATGGGAGGCAGGGGGCTCATTTCCGAGCTGGACAGGGGCCAGGTTTTAAGGACCCAGGCTGGCAAGCAGCTACCTGAGTCACCAATGTCCACAGCTCTTCCTCAACCCCAGTCCTACAAAAAGAGGGTAGAGGCCTCAGAGTCAGCCTCTGTCTGAGGGTCCCTCGCCCCTACCCCGGTAACTGCTTCTGGCTTTCAGATAGAGGAGGGGGGCGGTGAAGGTAGCCTCATCCCTAGTTCTGAGATTCAGTGAAGACCTGGATTTATGGAGATACGTTCAGCCCTATATCCATCCCTTTCCCTCCTTCTGTCCATTCCTGCTCCAGAGCTCCCGAGGCCAGGGATCTGTCAGGAGAAGAGAGTGGCTGGTTAGAGCTGGGAGGGGCCCCACGGGGTCTGGTCAAGGAGTCTTAGACCAGGGAGTCTCAGTTAATCCCAGCCTGAGGATTAGTAAAAATATGTCTAAGAAATTCTAGCACCTTCAAGTGTTCAGTTATGTTAAAGAAACACACACACACGGCTTTTTAGAACATTTATTTACGAGCATGTGTCTAAGTTTGATTTCAGCCTCACTAGAAGTGAAGAGACCTATAAGAGACCAATTAAAGGATTACCTCTTGATAGATGCATTTAGAGGAAAGCAGTGGTTAGAATTGTTGTTATGATGGGCATACAAAAATAAATAAGGCCTGGACAAAATGAATCACATCCTCACTGACAACTGGCGAGGTAGATGGGAAACTGATTTCTTTCTTTCTTTTTTTTTTTTTTAAGATTTTATTTATTTATTTGAGAGAGAGCGAGAGCGAGAGAGAGCATGAGAGGGGAGAAAGTCAGAGGGAGAAGCAGACTCCCCGCGGAGCTGGGAGTCCGATGTGGGACTTGATCCCGGGACTCCGGGATCATGACCCGAGCCAAAGGCAGTCGCTTAACCAACTGAGCCACCCAGGCGCCCGGGAAACTGATTTCTGAGAAGAAAAGACTCTGTTCCAGACATATTTCGGATCCTTTTGTCTGACGGTTGGAAACACTGGCTTGGCTCCTGCTTTGGGGCTTGAGGCTCAAGCATGAAGCAGTTGATATGGAAATTCTGGGTTTCTGTGTGCCCAAGCCTGTGCCTGGCACCAAGGTGAGAGCAAGGCAGCCAGCGGAAGTTGCAGGGAGGCTGAACTGTCTCCATGCAAGGGGAAATTTCCCAACAAAAGGATCTGTCCAAGTAAGTGCCTCCAGAAATCCTGAGTTCCCTTGCATTGGAGGTCAGCAAGACAGCAGAGGAAGCGGGCAGCTTCGTGGTAGAGAGATTTTAGAGCTGTTTACCCAAGTGCGGAACCCGCACCTCTGGCAGGATGCCAGATGATTTTCGATGGTGCATTGACAAGACATTAAATCACCCTGAATCCCATAGTGAGAAAGTTATTTTCTTGTCCATTTCTTTTTTCTTCCCCCCGCCCCCCTCATGAACGTTAGGTTCACAGAACTGGATTAATCGTATTTCTCAGTAGATGACAATGTCATCTGGCCACTTTATTATGTAGTTAGTATTTTTATCAGTTGTTTAAAAATAGCATTATAAGCACCCCATGATTTTATCATCCAAAACAAAATCTAAGACCTTGACAACTAACAATGAAGCAAATGGTCCCCCCCATCCCATTCCCAGCCTCTGACCTTGGGCAACTGACGTCCTGAATCCCATATTCATCATCTCTTTGCTTTCCTTTTAATAGAGTTAGTGTAGTTTAATATAGTTGTACCATTTTGTGCTCCTGGAAAGGTATTTTTTTCAACTTTAACTGTTTTTAGTTTTATTAAAACTAAACTTAAAACTGGAGGCATCCAGCCAGGACTGAAGATCATAATTTTAATTTTACTTATTTTTATAATTACTTCCCCTTTTTGGCAAGTGATGGTTGTTACTGTAGTGCTATAAAGATGTTTTTTTTTTTAAATAATAAGTAAAAATAAGAAGTACTTTTAAAGAAAAATAGGAAGAAAACAACATTATAGGTGATATTGGGATATGGCGTTGAGTTGGGAAGCTGGTATGGGGATCCTTCACTTTTCCAAAGTTCACCTTCTGCCACTTCGTTTACAAAAGACCTACATCAGTACCTGTTTTCACTAACTGAAAGAAGTCCAAAGAGGATTTTCACTATCATGAAGAAAGGAGAAAAGCAAAAATAGGACTCAGAATTTATTTTGAGCCCCACCACGCTCCTTCTCCGGGAACCACACTCAGCATCTCTCGGCCTCAAGCCGGCCTCGCTTTGGGTTGTGTCTGGGAACATCTGTGCTTTATCTTGATTTATCTTGTGCCTCTGTTAGCAAGATGTGTCCTAAGGTATCAGAAAAGCCTAGGAGAGACTTTCTTAGGGTCTGGGCACACTCAGAATTTTTCCTACATAAATTAATGGCAATTGCTTCTTTGTTTTATGCCATTTTGACTTATGAAAGGTTTCATAGGAATGCTGTCCTTTGGGATAGAAGGGGAAACCTGTGTCCGAATGCTGAAGCTTGGAAACACACGTGACTTTAGAGTTTGAATAGACTCTGATTGAATCCATGACCTCTGAGGCCCTTCCAAGGTTAATGGTCCCCGATATTCTGGATGTATAGAAGGTACAGGGTGTGGGAGCTCAATAAGTGCTAGAGGGGACGCCTGGGTGGCTCAGTGGGTTAAAGCCTCTGCCTTCGGCTCAGGTTATGATCTCAGGGTCCTGGGATCAAGCCCCGCATTGGGCTCTCTGCTCAGCAGGGAGCCTGCTTCTCCCTCTGCCTGCCTCTCTGCCTACTTGTAATCTCTTCCTCTCTGTCAAATAAATAAATAAATAAATAAATAAAATCTTAAAAAAAAAAGGTGCCAGAATGGTCAGAGAAGGGTTTGTATAAGAACTGGGACATGATCTTGGCCTTAAAGGATGAGCAAGATGCAAGTGCAAGAGAGGAATTGAGTTCTCCCAGGCAGAGAGATTGGCATGAACAGAGACATGAAAGTGAGACTAATCGAGGTGTGTTTATGGGCTACTGTGTTTGCTTGGTGGAAGCAAAATATAGTGATAAACAATAAAGAAAATAGGTTTGGATGGGCAGTGGAGGCTAGATTGTCAAAGCCTGACAAATTCAAGGAGAGGACTTTAGACTTAGTTTGTGAGGGAATAGGGAGCCATAGAAAATTCTTGAGCAGGTGTGTGACATGATGAAGAGAGCCAGAGCTTGAGCAGACACCACCTGGGTTTGGGTGAAAGTTTTCTTTTTGTTTAGCCTGCTGAGACTGCTGCTTCATTCATTCATTCCTCAAATATTTATCAAAGCCCCTCCCTCCCCACGTACCAGTCACTGCCCTGTAGATTCAGTGATGCACAAAAACCTATTTATTCCTCATTGTCCAGAGCTCTAATGGGTGAGCCAAACATTAATGAAATTATCACATAAATGAGTGTAAAATTATAAGTGTAATAAGTCTAATCAAGCAGGTGTTCCTGATGGTATGAGCGCATCTAGCAACAGGGAGGGCTTAGCTGGTTTAGGAGTCGAGGTAAGGCTGTTCTCAGGAAGCAATGTCTGAGCAGCTATTAGGAGAAGGAGTTAAAAAGGTAAAGAAAAGCATTCAGACAGAGCAAGAACACGCCCAAAGCCCCACGGCCTGCAGAAGGAGGTGTGGAGAGCCCCAGGAGCAGGAGGACCAGGAAGAAGGTCATCATGGCTGAGTCTCCAGGAGTGGAGGGCAATGTGTGAGGAATAGGTTCCGAGGTCAGCTGAGGCCAGACTATGCCAGAGCCCAGCTGGCTTTAGGGGAGGTGGGGGCCTTTATCCTTGAAGAACAGGGAGCCATTGACATGATCATATCTGGGTCCTAAAAAAACAGACAAATAGAAACACTCCCCAAACATGTTGGTACTTGTGAGGCCAGGCTGATCATTAGCGGCTGACTGAGGCCACCCCAGAACCTTCCAGGCCCCAGGTGGTTTCGGGAAGCTTGTCTCAGGAGAGCTGCAGGAGGCTGAGGCAGGCCGGGGGGTGGTGGAAGTAGCAAGGGAAGGGGGATGACTAAGGATCAGACAGAAGAGAAGTCCAAGAGGAGGGCCGAAGGGGCCTGGCATGACTGGGGGAGGGGGACATGCAGAGGGCCTGTGAACGGGTCCTGCAGGCCAGGCTGAGGGGGAGAGAGGCTGGAGTTTGGAGAAGGCTGGGCTGAAGTCACCTGCTGCGGCAGTGACCACGTTTGCCCAGGAGAGGGCTCCACTCTGGGAAAATGGCTAGGTCTGGATGACTGATGCTCTCTGAGGTCCCCTAGAGAAGAGGTAACCGAGGACAGGGCTTTCAGGGAGCCATGTCAGGTTGGAGGCAAGAGAGCCAGGGACAGTGGTTGGGACAGGCCAGATGGTGACGGTTGAGCAGAGACATCAGGTGAGAAGCAAGAAGGGGACCAGGAAGAACACTGAGCCGCAGTGACCAGGATTTGAGTGGGGACATTGGCAGTCTGGGTGACCAGCAAGCCTGGGAGGCTCTGGAGGCTCAGGCTCACCAGCCCTCAGGGGAGCTTGTGTACTTTGGTTTTGCTTTCTCCTAGATGTGAAAGGGGGTTGGAAGTGGTAGCAGAAGGGAGGGGAAAGCAGGGTGAGTGTTGACCAGGATGATAGGAGCAGAACTCTTCATCTTCCCCCCTCCTTCCCCCCCTTTTCTTTCTAAACCTTTCTAGGCTGCAGAAAAATAGGGAAACCAAGGAGAAAATTCTCTCTAAAAGGAGCCGGACAGGTGTAGGGGAGAAGAGGAAATCTGAACGAGAACCCCATAATTCTTATCAATATTTCTAAGAAGATAGGAAGCAAGGCAAGTTTGGAGACCTCAAGGTTTGTGAACACACACACACACAGACACACACACTCAGACACCCTCCCATACTCACTCACACACACGTTCATACTCATGCATACCCAACTCACACTCAAGCACAGTCCCCTCCTCCCCCAACCCCCGCTCCGACACACGCGGGAGAACCCCCCCCCCCACGCAGCTATTCACAACAGCCTCGGATCACTGTGTGTGGGGGGGTTATGAGCACCCGCTAGCAGAAGTGAGTGGCTTCGTAGTGTGTGTGTCATTGTAAGTAAAAAATGTAAGAGAAGTGACGCAGAGGGGGGCAGGGATGGGGATATCCCAACATGTGATCTGTGTTTCTGAGGGGACGAATGTCGTGGTGTGTGCATTCATTCATTTCTTTATTCCTTCAGGAATTCACTCAACAAGGTTATGGGGGGCTACTGTGTCCCCCAAGCACTGTGTGTGATTAACAGTGAACCGCACGGACACTATTCCGGCTCACGATATAATGGGCTCTGCAGAAGACAGGCCTTCGGGACACAGCTGGTAAATTCCAGCTGCCGGGGAGCGCAGCGTGCTATGGGAGCCAGCGAGAAGGGAGGTGCCCCGAGAACTTGCAGCAAATGGGGTCTGTACCTTAGTGCCTGAGTATAGATGCTGGTCTGGGGAGCCTCTCTGGGATGGGAGCTTCGTGTCAGCAGATCAGGCTGTGTTTGGGTGGCCACGTGGGTTGGGCGGGTGCCGGATGTGATATGTGTGTGTGGATATGGCACTGTGTGTGTGTGGGCCGGTGTGAGGTGTGTATCATTGTCAGAATTATCAGAGCAAACCAGCTCTTTATTACATGTATAATTTCCCTGCGTCCCTTTGGGTCCCTCTGTGCAGGGGGAGCTGGAGTGGAACTAAACCAAATAGGGGATTTATCGTAGCACCTTTGAGGGGCTGCAGCAGAGCTTCAAGTGCTGGCAGGCCGGGGAGGGGAGGGGTGTCCACCGGCAATGAAGAGAGAATGGAGGAGGGAGTGGAGGAGGTGATGGGGAAGGAGAGGAGGGTATCAGCCACCTGGGAGGGCGGGAGATGCGGGTGGGGAGGGAGGCAATATTGACTGGGCTGGGGACAGGGACCAATGCCTGGTGCCCACCCGCAGAGATGGGGTCTGGGGACAAATCCAGGCACTGGCAGCTCCCTGAAATAACCTGGGGCAAGAGAAGACAGGGGCATGCGGATGCCCGATCCAGCCCAGTCCTGCTGGGAGGAGGTTCAGGCGTGAGAGCCTGGCTGCACAGCCTCCCCTCCTAGAGCGGTATTTCCTGCATCTTCTGGGTGGAAATTGACCTGGAGTCATCTCGACGCTGAGTTCCAGTCTCTGCTTTGCAGTAGGACCTAGGGCAAGTTACTTCTCAGAGTGGTATAATAATTGGGGTAATCATATTTACCTTGTAAGGTTGTGACGATGATCACAGTAGTATATAAAGACTTTGGCACCTCGTAAGCGCTCGACGAAGGATGGCTTTTTATTAAAGTTGTTGGATTTGTCCATAGAGCGACATCATCTACATGCCAGTCAGTCTACGCCCCTCCCACTCTTTAGGTTCAAACCCAGCCCCCTTCCTACCCAGGCCTCTGACCTGAGCCAAGCTTCAGCCCCTTCCCCCTGCTTGGGGCTGGAGAAATGTTTCTGAATAAGAGTGTCTGTTTCTCTGGCTGCCCCTTCAAGCAGGTTTCTATCACCAGTTTCTTTTTTCTTCCCTCTTTGACTTAATTTTTCCCTGCTCAGCCAAATAATCCATGCTCATTGCAGAAAGTGAGCATAAAGAGGCAGGAAAAAGAAACCTCTAATTCTGCCATCAGAAGCAATTATACAAACTGCTAATGTTTCTCAAAGGCTGCTGTATATCAGGCATTATTTCAATTGCTTTGGATGTTTTATTTCATTTCATCCTCCGGATAACTCTGGGAAATAGTCCCCATCATTGTCACTGAAAGTGACTTGCCCCAGCTCGTACAGCTAGTAAGTGGGGCAGGAAGGGTGCACTCTCAGGCCAACTCCACTTGCCTTCCAGTCTTTTCACTGTTCTGCTTTCTGAGAACTTTCCTCAGCCCGCTGTAGCCACTGCTGTCTTCGTTGAGCTAGACCTCAAGCTTTTACTTTACAAATGTTTATTACTCCTCTTCCCCTCCCTAGCGAAGTGCTGGGCTCTGCCGGAAGGCAGGAGGCACGTAGAGACAAGCACTTCCAGGCCCATCTTCCAGCAGCCCCTCAGGACTAGAATCAGAGCCCAGTGTTCTGGGCCCAGTGATGCAGAGGAAGCCCCGACAGATGCCTCCAGCGGGGCCTGGAGAGGAACCTGTCTCCTCAGGGACTCCTCCTACCCCCACGCCCATCGCCACCCAGCTGAGCCCTCTCCTAAGGCCCACTTCCCATCAGCACTCTGGCTTCCTCTGGGACACGGCCCTACGAAAGGGGCCAAAGGGCCTGAGGCCCACGATCCCACAGCCCTGGGTGCTGTAGAAAACGGCGTCTCTCCCCTCCAGCCAGCCAGCCCACTTGCCACCAGATGGATCCTTCTAGCACACTCCATTATGTCCCGGCCTGCTCAGAAGCCATGGTGCCCAGAACTCCTCAGCTGGTATTCAGGGATGGTCTCGCTGATCTAATCTCTGCCTTTGTGGGTTCCTTTCGTCTGCTTCCCCATCACAGGAACACCCCAACTGCAAAAGGCCTCCTTTACAACAGCTCTCGCCTTTACCTATCAGGGCCCCAGCCTCTTCTCAAATCCTGGAATAAATGCCTCTTCTTACAAAAATGCCTCTTCCCCATCACCCTCCGCAGGCGCAATGACCGCCAACGTACCTCTTCCTTTACGTTCCAAGTTCTTCCTCCTCTCAAGGCGTGGTCTCAGGCCGCTTGCGGTCGTCACTATTCAACGGAAGTGTAACATACCCAGCCAAGTGCGGTAATCTTAAGTGAATTTCAGATGGATTTTACACACACACACGCACACACACACACCCTCTAGCAAGATAGAGCATATTTCTAGCAGCCCAGAGTGATCTTTTGTGCCCTTTCCCCTGAACCTCCTAGTCTAATTTCTGTCGTCATTCTAGATTGCTTTTTGCTTGTTTTTGAACCTTAATAAGTAAATCATATAGTATATACTCTTTACTCTTTATCGTCCAACTTCTTTCGTGCCATGTTATATCTGTGAGGTTTACGTACGTTCTTGTGTATTTCAGTATTCTGGTCTTTTTCCTTGCTCTGTAGTATTCCCTTGTGTGGCTATACCAAAATTTATTTTCTTGTTTGATGGTGAATGGACATGGGGGCTGTCCCAGTTTGGGACTATGACAAAATCAGCTGGTGAACACTCTCGCACGTCACTTTTGCTGAGCATAATCATGCATTTTTCACGGGCATTTAAGCAGGAGTAGATCTGCTGAGTTGTAGGATAACCTTGACTTTAGTAGGTACCTCCAAGCATTAGTCGAAGGGGTCTCACCAGCTTACACTCCCTGAAATGCATGTGCGTTCCCGTCACTCTGGTAGTGCCAGTCCTTGAATTCTAGCTACTCCGACAGGTGTTACAATTGTTCCTTTTAAATTCAAAATAAGAATGTTTATCATCTATTGATCAGATGCGGCACTAGAAACAATTCTAGAAAGTAGGTATTATATCTCCATTTTACAAGTGAGGCTCTGAGCAGCTTATAAGTTGAATAAGTGACAGGGACGAGAAGTAGTAGAACCAGAATACGAATGCACAACGGTGACACCAAAGGCCCTGTTTCTCCAAGTACATCATGTTGCCTCTCTCCTGCAACACAGCGAAGAGCAAGACCCTTATCTTTTTCCTCTTGAGATGTTAGGTATCATATATTATATACCATATATTGGTTCATTACTGTGTACCAAAGTAAGAGCTTAGCAGTTGAGGCCCACAGACATCACAAAAGAGGGAGCTTCTGCCTCCGAGAAGACCCATCTTGATGTTCTAAATTATAATAACTGAATAGATTTAGTTGGAATTTGGCAGGCTGCCCTTGGAATGAGGGAACCTTGTTCCTTGAGAAAGAATGGAAGAAGGGAAGGAAGGAAGGAAGGAAAGGAGGGAGGGAGGGAGGAAGGGAACAGAAGGTAGGTTAACTTACTACTTTTAATCAACTTGGACCTCAGTTTCCTCATCTGTTGAATAGAGATAATAATACTCCCTTGGCTAATGAGAGATGAGAGGCAGTGCTTTGTCATTTGTAAAGTGTCGTTTTTTTAAACTGATAGAATTTTTTAACCATAGCCATCATCTATGGAGCTTTATAAAATAAATGGATTCCAGAGGCTCAACCCTGAAGATTCAGATTGGCTGGATTCAGGGTGGGGCCTAGCCATGTACATTTTTTTTTAACATTTTGTGTTTATTTATTTTTAAAGATTTTATTTATTTTTGGACGGAGAGAGAGAGGCAGGCAGAGGGAGAGGGAGAAGCAGACTCCCCGCAAAGCAGGGAGCCCGATCGGGGGCTCGATCCCAGGGCTCTGGGATCATGACCAGAGCTGAAGGCGGTTGCTTAGCCAACTGAGCCACCCAGGCGCCCCAAGATTTTATTTTTAAGTACTCTCTACACCCAGCGTGGGGCTTAAACTCAACCCCAAGGTCGGAAGTCACGTGCTCTGCCCACCAAGCCAGCCAGGCACCCTTGGGCATGTGTATTCTTTAAAGAGTTTTTTTAAGGTGACTCCAAGGCTGAGCTAAGGGCGAGAACTGCCAGGGTGAGGATGTGTATGAACATCATTACCGCTGAAGTATTATCATCACTGATATCTTTCCGGATGTGGTGGAAAGGGAAGACACCTTCCAGAGAAGTCTTCTGCAAAGCATGGAGATCCATTGCAAATGCTTAAATGAGGGCCACTGCCAATAGCTCTATCCCCTGCCCATCTTCGGCCTGGAGTCTCAGAGGCAGGTTGGTGAGTGGGTGAGTGCGTGCGCTGTGTGTATGTGTGAATACGCGCCTGGAAGGGGCCGTGGGAAGAAAGCAAATCACGCATATTGAGAGGAAGGGACTGGGGCCGGAAGAGCAAGCAGTGTAGTTCCTGGGTTTAGGCCTATGGACATTTATCCTCAAGAAACAAGCAAAAGTGACCCCAGACTTGGCTCTCGGAGGAGCAGGGCCGTTTCTGTTACCCTGATTTGGCCACAGCTAGTCTGAGTCCATGGCATCCGCCCGACCCGCCCTTGACTGCTGAGCTGGGGAGATCCTGTGGTCTAGCCTGAGGGTCCAGCAGCCAACCCTCTTCTTTCTGTTAGCACCCCTCCTATCCAGGGCACCCCAGGATATTATCCATCTCTGAGTGGTCTGAGGGGGGCAGAGCAGGGCAAAGACCACCTCATTTCCCTCCTGCCCCACTGGCTTGCTCTCGGCCCAAAGCCAGGAGGTCAAGTTCTTATACTCAAGAGGGCGGCCTTGGGACCCTATGGGTTAAGCTGGTGCCCCTGCGTGTGTGCTGGGGTGGGAGGGAGGAGAGGTTCTGCTAGGGCTCAGGAAAGGATGTGGGAGAGAAAAGAGGAAATAAAGTAGAAGGCAGGATTAATGGAGTGGCTTCAGGAGCTAATAGCGCCATTTACCAACATCTCCTCCTCTGACTCCTGTCCCCGGGGCGGGGGAAGCTGGCCACAGCCCGGAGGCAGACTGGCCAGCTCCCAGTCCACCTCTTTGGGATCCCAGGGCTGGAAAGAGGCAGAAAGTCTCTCAGGGTGGGGAGAAAACCCCTCTTCTCTTACACTCCAACCTCTGGAGATGAAACCCTAGATCTCAGCCCTGCCTGTGAAGAGCAGAACGTTCCCTAGAACTACCCAGTTTTGAAGCAGCCGGGGGCGGGGGGGGGGGGTGGTGGTGGCGCATCACTGGATGGTGTTTTAGGGCTTCCTTCCCCCCGCCCCCGCCCCCAGCCATCTTCGACTTTTCTTTCAGCCTGTCCCCATCCCTTGCCCTCCTTTCTCCCAGGCCTCCTTCCTAGAAGCTGACCTGGAGCTGGATTTCCAAATAAACAGTAACTAATTGGATTAGAAGCTGATAATATTGTTGACCTTTCTTAATGTCTGCTGGCTGTCTTTCCACCACACTGAGGCTTAATTGTATGGGGTGGGGGGAGGGTGGGGGACTTCCAGGAGTGAAGTGTGACCCCTGTTAACCTCAGATAAAATGGGCTCAGCGTCTTCCCAACTGCCTGTCAACCCCCATGGAGCAGGAACACACACATGCTCCCACTGTCATCAAATAATTACACAGATGATACACACATGCATAGGCATGCACGCAGAGAGGCGAATACACTCAGAGGCGACACGCATCCTCACCCCCTTCCACATATGGCGCACACATGACTTTGAACACAGATCATATATGTACACAAGTGACGCTAGGTGCTACACGTGCAGCACTACATAGATGATGGACACATGTACTGCACATATAGAGATTCACTTGCAAAACGAAAGTGCCAAAATACGGACAACTGTGTGTTTACACACAGTTACACCCAGGAGGCATTTAAAACTGATAGAATTTTTTAACCGTAGCCATCATCTATGGAGCATTATGAAATATATGGATTCCAGAGGCTCAACATGATTACAGGAGCCATTACACACAGGAGGGATTGCATGATCAGTGTCCTCAGGAATGCACATGTACCTACATACACGTAAAGACCAGCACATACATACTCATACATATGATGCTTAAGTGAGCATGCGCAGTACATTGCCCCTCCATACACACGTATGCATACTATGCACAGACCTTTGCACACCCGTGGACATGAGAACCCCCACCCCCGCCACACACACATGTAGGCAGGCTGGCCCACCCCACACCCCGTTTCTTTTATGATCTCTGGTGCTTCTGCTTTCTATTTGTTTCCAGGTTCTCTGGCTCTATGCCTGTGATCCAGAGTTTTGGGTGTCTTGGAACTCTGGCTTGGACTGAGTGTCTCCATCTCTCAGTATCTCTGGCATCCTTGGATGCTGAAGTTGAAAAGGCTTGGCAGGTAGGGTGGTGGGGAGGGCAAGGAAAGAAAGGAGAGATGGGGGTCAGAGAGGGTGGAGACAAGGGTCGAGGGAGAGGACCCAGAAAGAGGGGGCGGCGAGGGAAGGGGAGTGAGGGGCGGGGGAGGGGCGCCTGCCTGCGCACAGCAGATGTTGCCGCTCGGCGGAAGGAGCTGTTAATGTAAGTGGAGTTTCTGCAGTGGTAATTAGCAGGGCCCTCATTACCCTGGCGGAGCCGGCTGAGAGCCGATAAAGCCGAGGGGGAGAGGGGCCGACATCAGGGTAATGGGGGAGCAGGGCCATTGAGGAGCTGGAGCCGAGCCGGGACCGCTCCGCGCGCAGCTGGAGCCCGGCGAGAGGGCCGGGGAAGGGGGGCGCGGACCCGGCCTGCAGCCCACGGAGGAGCCCGAGGAGCGGGGCTGAGAGCCTCGAGGGGTGCGCGGCCGCTGGGTGTGCATACGTTCGCGCGGAAGAGGCTGCCCCGGACCAAGGACGAGGTGTGAGGGCCGCCTCTGACCGTGTGCAAGAGGACGGTGTCGAGGAAGCTTTAGCCCCATGTGCCCGTCCCAGCAGCCCTGGGAGGGGACATCCACAGACGCCTCTGCTCCTCAATTCAGAGAGCCCGGGTGGCTGGACAGAGGTGGGACGAGAGAGTGGCGATATAGGACGAACACCCTTTTCTTCTAGTGTCCCCCCTCTCCTGCCCCTGTACCTGGGGATCTAGGACACTCATCCAGAGTGACGAAGACATGGACTCTAGAAAAGCTAGGAGGAAAGTTAATGTCCAGGTGGAAGGCTCCAGAATATCAGGTCCCAGAATGGAGGATTCCAGCATTCAGGAAGAGGAAGTAAAATATTCATGGAAGGAAAAGCCCCAGCGCCCCCTCCTCCCCTCACAGGTTGTCTTTCCCTGCCTCCTTCCCCACCCTCCTCCCCTGCACCACCAGGGGAGGGCCTATAGCTGGGAAGATTCTGGAAGCTGAGTCCACTTCACTGGCAGCACCTGGCTTCCCTTCAGTGCTCTGCAGAAAGGGGGAAGGGAGGCAGGGAGGAGGACAGTGATGGCCAAAGACACTTACAGCTCTGCTCCCCAGGCAGAAAACCAGAAGCCATCTCCAGAATGGGGGTCCACGGTGGAGACCCCCCTTTGCTATTTGCCCTCCTCGCTCCCCGGATATTCCAGGATGAGCCCCCAGTGGTTTACGGACCAAAGAGCCAGCAAACCCAGCCTTCTCAGCTGACTGAGAGCCATCTCAATAGGACATATCAAGTCCCCTTCTCCTCCTGTTCCCCTGCCCCAGGCCAGACGACCCTGGGAAGACTTCCAGGAAGCAAGGAAATCTGCCGCCAGGGCAGGGAGAGGGAAATTGTGGGGACCTTTGCAACCCTCAGCAGAGGGCCCAGCATCCCCTCTTTGAATAGCGTCCATACACAGCCCCACCCCCACCCCCCACCACCTGCAGCTGCTTTCAGAAGCCCAAGGTCATTGACTCCTGACACTCCGGTTTGCCAACTTCCCAAGAACCACAGAAGCCCCTCCGTATGGAAAGCGTGGAACAGAGTGAGCGGCTTCTTTTCCTTTGAGGAAAGTGAAGGAAGTCCTGCCGATGCTGACCCCAGAGGTAACCACATCCCCCCATGACCCAAAACAGGAGTCTGGGAGCAGCGCGGGGCTGGGCGGGATGCCGGTTGCCCCTCCCCTCTTTAGCCGCGGTGGCAGAGCAGGGGTTAACGGGGAGAGGCGGCGAGGCTCGAGCAGGCGGTGGCTCCCGCCTCCTCCTCCCGCCCCCCCAGAGTTGCTGACTCTTCCTTTTTGTTCGGGCTGACAGCGAGCACCTGGTGTGCTCGTGCTACAATATTGTTCCTGCCTCCCTCCCCCCAGGCCCCAGGCTCCCCTCTCTCCCCTCCCCGTGCGCCCGCAGCCTTCCCCTCTGCCTCCTCTTCCCCTAGCCCCCTTCTGCCTCTAGCCTCCAAGTGCCCCCCACACCCCACAAGCACCCACCCTGCGGTGTCAAGAAACACAACATATGCTGCCATTACCGTGAAAATCCTTCCCTCTCCTCCACTCGTCCCCTCAGCCTGCCGGCCCGCTGGGGTGGGCTCGAGGGCTACAGAAAGAAAGGTCAAGTGGGAAACATTTACTAGCTTTTTTTTTTTTTTAAATCTGCTCAGCCCCCACCCCCACCTCCAGCCTTGAGAGAGGGGAAAGGAATTGGAAGGGCGTGGATGGGATAAGGGCAGGGGTTGGGAGACCCTTGATCTCCGGCCTTCCCACTGAGCCTTCCCAATGGAAACAGGTGAGCCCCGCCATCTAACCCGAACACCTCGCGGGGTCCAGAAGGGATCAGAGCCAGGCCCTGTTGCCTCCCCCCACCCCAGCCTTGGGGCTGACATGTTTGTCCCCTGGGGCTAGAGGTGGTCCATAAGGGTCCCATTCACTTGCAAGGCCAGCAATCATCTCAGCTCCTGGGGACTTTCTGTCTAACCACCTGGACTATAAAAGACAAGCCAGAGGCTTCTCCTGGTGGGGCTGGGCCTCAGAAAGCCCTTCCAAAAGGAGCCAAATCCCGCCCCCCATGGCTAAGGGAGGGGCCTGGCCTCAGTCTGCCCAACAACTAAATCACCAGTTCCAAGACAGCAGGGAATAATAAAGATAAAAATAATATAATAACAACAGCTAACGTGTATTGAAGCCTTATTTATGTACCAGGCATTGTGCTAAGCACTTTACAGGCTTTATCTAATTTGTTCCCCCTAAGACCCCAATGGAGAAGTTACAACGGATATCCCCATTTTACAGCTGAGGAAAACAGGCTTAATAAGAATAGCGGGCATGCATTGAGGGCTCACTGCCTGCCAGGCCCTCTGCTGAGTTCTCTACATACAACACCAGTGACCCTACAAGATTAGCACCACTATTAGTGCCATTTCACAGAAGAGGAAACTGAGGCTCAGCGAGGTTCGGTAACTTGCTCAAAGTCACACAGCCAGTGAGTAGAACTTGGCCAGGAATTCAGGTCTCTCTGACAGCAAAGATTTTGATTTTAATCCCTATGCTTTCCTGACTCCCTTCTCCAGAAGCCCCACGGCACACCCCTCCCCCAGAAACCTAGCCCCCTGTGATGGGACAGGTAGTAGGGCAAGGGGGGAAGGAAAGCCAGAGAAGACTCTCGTTCTCTGCCCAGCTCTTGGCTTTTCCCTCTGTCACTCCTTGCTGTTGCTGGGCCAGTGTGCTCCCCGTCCCCCAACCCCCACGCCCAGCCCCATTCTAAGGTTTCATCATGGACAGGCAAAACGCCCCGTTAGGCTCCCAGAGCACAAAGACATTGTGCTTGGCTCTGCAGCTCCTCACTTCTGAGACTCCAGTTGCTTTATTGATATTAACTTAACAGCCGCCCCCCCACTTCCCCACCCGCCCTGGCCCAGTCTGACGGGCAGAAATCTGCTGCCTGGGCACCACCCTGACCTCTCTCTTCCTCTTTCATTATCTGCTCCGGGCACCAGGGAGCCAACACCAAAATTAAAACAATAACTAAGCCCGAAGTGGACCCAGCAGCCCCCACTCCCACCCCAAGGGAGGGGAAAAAAGCCACAAAAACACCTGGAGAGGAGAATAATCAATGGGAGGGGAGGGGGTGACCCACTGGCTTGCCAGCCCCCCTTAACCCTTTATCCCCTGCACAGTACCGGGACTCCCCCATTCAATCCCTTGCACCCCCTCCTATAATGAAGCAGCAGCTTTTGGAGGCCACTCAACCACTGGGCGCTTTGGGATTTGAACAAACAGACCCGGGACAGTAAAGTCCCCCAAAGCCCGTAGTCAAGGGTGAAGACCGATGGAGGACGCCTGGCGCTATCACAGCAGGAAGTTCCTTCTTGGGCAAATTCCCAAATTCCCGCAGAACTGATTGATCACTTAATGATCTGTGCTAAACGCTTTCTGAAGTGCCCTCCCTTATGTGATCCTCACAAGAAGCCCACAAAGTAGGTATTCTTGGTGTTTGCATTTTTCAGAGGAGGAAACTGAGGCCACACAAGCTAAAGGACTTGCCGAAACTCAGGTCAGCTGGTAAGCGGCAGAACTGTGCTTCATGCATTCCCACAGCTGTTTCCACAGCCCACACTCGACCATCTTGCTGAGCTGTCGGCGCCCAGCTCTCCCGGTGTTACTGGTGTCCGATTAAACAAGTAGGCCCCGTTCAAGGACCCGCTGGCTCTCAGTCTCCCGAGCTGTAGAACGGGCCGTCAGAACCCCGAGGGGAGGAGAGATGGGCAGAGGCAGCGCCCAGTTCTAGCCCCGCTGAGGCCAGCAGGGGGTGCTGCTGTCGCTGAGGTCAGGCGGTGGGAGTGGGAGGAAGCTGGGTGATGGGCCCAGCCCAGAAAAGCAAGGCTGTTTGTTGATTAGCCCGTGGCCCTGGGCAGGTCGCCTCACGCTGCCACCCCCCCACCCCTGCAGCCCTTCCCTAGAGCTCTGGGCTGCAGCTCCAGCAGGGGGGGCCCTTCTGGGGAGAAGCCCAGAGTTAGCCGTGCGGAGCTGCCCTACAGACTGGACTCTGCCCAGAGGACCTCTCTCCTATTTTCCCCATCGACCCTAGGCCTCCTCAGCCCCACTTCAAAAGAGTGGATCTCAGCTACCCCATCAGCCCCACGGCAGGATTCCCATGTCCCGAGCAGGCCCGGTCCCCGCTCCCACCCCACCCACTCTCCAGCCTCTCTGGTCTTCTAATCACCGCACTAGCTAGTCCTTTTTACTCTAATTCTGCTGACACAAGAGTGAGACTTTTCGAAAGGCGCTGTACTAGAAAATGGAAGGAAAGACTAGAAAAGCCAACACTTACATTCCGGGCTTCAAGCATTGTTCTAAGGGCTTCGCCTACAATTTGCACAACAATCAGAAGAGGCAAGTACCCCTATTCCAGAGACAGACGGGGAGAGAACCTGAGAACTCAGAAGCCGAAGCCGGTAAATGGCACAGCTGGGATCTGAATCCAAGCAGTGTGCCCTTAGGCAACACTGCTCTTTCCAGAATGAAAGGAAGGAACGGAGGAGGAAGGAAGGAAGGGAGGGAAGGAGGGAGGAAGGAAAGAAGGAAGGAAGGAAATTAAAATCTTCAAACTCTTTCAAATTCTTTACTCTGCATTAGACTGTAGGCTCCCTAAGGGTATTCTCACCCATCATTTCATTCCTACAGGGTAAGGCAGAGTGAGCCATCCATAAATGTGCACCAAAGGAATTCTAAGATACCTAAAGGCCACAGAGGACTGCTTGTCACACCCCCATGGGACCAGACAACATGACACTTGTCCTTGCCTCAACCTTGGCTGCCTAGAGTGCTAGCTAGACCCAGCCTTACTGACTCCCGGACCAAGGGAAGTTCAGCTGACATGAGAGCCAGACTTGAGATTCTCAGGCCTTTCGAGAACCCTTCCCATCTTCTCATTGGTCTCCCTTGACCCTGTCGTTACTGACCCAGCCTTGGCTTCTCAACTGGTCCAAATAGGCCTCCAAATTCCTGCCTCTGCCTCCCTCCAAAGACCAGTCAACCTTCAAGTGGGCCCCTCATCCTGCCCTTCAGAGGCCCCGGCTTCCCCCGCTCAGCCCTCCGCTCTGCCGGCTGACCAGGAGCTGTGGCTAGGGCTGGCCCTGGCTTTCACCTCGCAGCCTGGTTTGGAGTTGTCCTGAGGACAGATGCTCTGGCTCCAGGAGTCCCTTGGCTGCTCACGCGGCCCCTGCCCACAGCTGACCAAAGACTTTCCTTGGCCACCCTTTCAATACAAGCCCTCTCTTGCTCTCCTTGTGACATGAGAGTTTCCTCCAAATCCCCACACTGCCTCCCGTGACCCACTTAGAATCCTAACTCTCCAGACTTAAAATAGAAAACACTCAACACAAGCTTTACACTTCCCTCTCCCAGCTCCCAGCTGAAAAAAGGTTGCGTCTTTAGCAAAAACAAAATAGTCGCCTACTACTAATAATAGTTGCCCACCAGTTCAAAGTGCGCAGCTGGCCATTCATTCGCTCAGCTCTTCCCCACCCACTTCCTACTTGTCCCCAGGCGGTATAAGTGCGCGTGGGTCTCTCCTGGTGTCGGACACGTGTGTGGCAGGTGGCTGCGAACTGGTGTGGACTGTGTGTTTTCCCTTCCTTGGGAAAAACTCCAAAGTGACTGCTGGCCCTGGGCTCATCTGGAATCTGGGGCATTGATCGGGGCCCATCGATAGCTGATTGTTTTCACACGTGACTCCGTGGCATTCCTCTAATCTCCATCCTTCTGCTCGGTTTGCATTACAAGAAGCGGCCTCAGTGGGGAGAGGTCGCTCACCTCTGACCAGGATATAATTGGAAAAAGAAGGTCATTGCTGCCTTTGCTTCTGGGGCAGCTCAGCCTTGTTCCATTTGTGTCAGGAGCTCTCGGCAGCACACACTCGCGGTGACATGGAGACAATGGCGGTGCCCAACCATGGAGCCCACAGAGAGGTGCTCAGTGTGCCACAAACACACCATGGGGACCCACACGTGCTCTCACCAGGACAGGCGTGTACGACAACGCGCACACAATAGGTGCTGTTAATAAACGCCGATAACACCAAAGACACACGGGACAACGCGTGTGACATCTCTATTCCGAGGACACACAAAGAGGTGCACAAAACAATGCTTACCCAAAGACACAGGTCCTGAGTGACATACACTTGGCGATACACGCACGGACATATCCACGAGGGCAAAGAGCCCAGGCCGAGCTACCACACCCAACATAAAACAATTGTGCGGGAGTAATACCTTTCTCCAGGCTGTGCGGAAGTAGGAATATATCAGAACTACCTGGGGAGCTTTGGCAAAATGCGTATTTCCAGGAACCCCTGCCAGCCCCTACACACTTCTTGCAATATGAGTGCACGTGGGCGGACAGTTTATGCTGAAAATCTCCCTCAAGTAATTCTGATATGCTCCCGGGATGCGAGCCATTGAACCCACACCACCAATCTCCCCTTTACTTGGTGGCGGAATTTGCTGGCAGGGGTGACGGACTGTGTTTTATTGTCTCATCCAGTTTGGGAAAGGACAGGCAGGAGCTGAGAAAAGGATCTGTGTGCAAGAGATTAGGGGTCAGACAATGGCCAGGAACCTAAAGAGTTAAAACTGGGCACTGATCCCCCCGGCGACCTTGGCTGCCCTCTTTAGCTGTTGAGCAGGCGGAAAGGACCCCTGGCGCTGGGACTGTCCTGGGGACTCGCCTGTGCTCCGCTGCCAGGACGCAGAGGCCCAAATCTCACAACGCCTCCGAAGCCGCGTCCGCCGCAGCCTGGGGTATCTTTGGGGGACATTGGCCAGCCCCAGGCCCGATGATCCCGCCCCTGGGGCACTTCCTGGTCCAGGGTCCCAGGGTGCCATGCTCAACACTATGAAAGCCAGAAGGTTGCCTCTGTTGGGGGCGGGAGCAGAGGGCGAGATGCCGCATCCCCACCCCTGTCGCGCGGGGAGGTCTCGGGAGAGATCAGAGGACACCGCGCAGGGACCAGGTATGGGAGACGACTGGCCACTCGAGCCCCAGATTGGAGGAGCGTAGATCCGCGGGGACAGCACAGGGCCGCGCCGCCCCCTGGCGGCTCAATAGCAGAGTCAGAGTTGAGGCCCAGGGTCGGGCGGTTGTGGGGTCTAGTTGCTCCGGGACAGGTTCCTCCTTCCCAGCGCTGGGGAGTTGGGGGGGGGGCGGGGGAGGAGGGAAGGGTGTTGAAGAAAGGCCCCCTCGAAGACTGTCCTGTCCTGTCCTTTCCCTTCCGCTCCTCCTCTGTCCCTTTCTCCGTTTTCTCTCTTCCCCCTCCCCGCAGCTCTCCCACTCTTTCTGCCCTCCCCTCTCTCCTGTCCTCACTCCCTCTCCTACCCCCCCTTCCGTTCTCTCGTCCTTAGCCCACCCTCTCCGGCCCTCGCGGGGCACCGCCTCGGTGCGCCCGCTTGGCAGTTAGCCCATTAGATCTCGTACTATTGATCCGCTTCTGAGCCGAAGCTGACAGCCTCCCTTCCCGGTTTCCCCATGTCCCCAATCCCGGCGCCCCCCTCCCCGTCTCCAGGCAGTCCCAGCCTGCGCCACCCCCCCCCCCCCCCAACGCGGGCCCGCCGAAGTCTCGCCCTCACGAAGGACAAGAACAAATGTAATTAAAGCGCCCGGCGAGGGGGTGCGCCCCTACCAGCACCAGCGCGAGCCGGGGTCCCAGCGGCCCGCCCTCAGCCGCCGCCTCCCTCCCCCCCCCCCCCGCGCTTCCCGCCCCCCTCCCCCCGGAGCGGGAGCATTTGGGTTGAGCTGCGCCTGTCCTATAAATCCACATATAATTCTCGCCTTTCCTGTTCAGCTAAGGAAAATAAACGTGTAAGGCTGTTTCTGGGAGCCCAGCTCAGGGACCGCTCTAAATTCTCCTCTTATTGAGTCCGGGCTGGAAATCATTCAGCTCGGCGGCGCGCCACCCTCCCTCCCCCACCCGCTGGTCGCCCGAGCTCGCGCCCGCCGCGCACACGCGCGCGCGCACACGCAAGGCAGGAGCCGGGTATATAAATATCTCCAGCTCTCCCCATAGCCGGGCAGATTTATTCCGCTGCCAAGCCTGCAGAAAATTGACTTGTTCATGGAGGCGGCTATTGACACATCACCGGGGGGAGGGTTAGGGGAGAAAGCAGTGGAGCCGGCGCCCCTCCATTATACGTTAATGTAATCAGCAGTGTGCGAAATGACTGCGCGGAAAATAGCATCACTGACATTTATATTAGAGGATATTGATGGCAGGAGCTGTGACCGCATCACTCTGCCTCCCGTTTCCACGGATTGACACAGGAGCCTCTTGTTGGCTCCATCCACGCTTGCCTCCCCTCCCCCTCTCCTCCTCCCGCCCTCTCTCCCTCTCTCCACCCACTCGGTGTCTCTCCAGTTCTCCCCCCTCTGCTCGCCTCACCCCCACCCTCCCTATTTAGTCTTCCAGTCGCTCATTTTCCACATAATTGCTGAGCACCTACTGGGTGCCGTGTACAAGGGTCCCTCCTGCGTGTCTCTGTGTAGGTTTCTCCCTCTCCTTCTCCACCACCGTGCCCTTGCCCTCTTGCTCCCACCTCCCTAGCTCTGCCTCCCCCCTCCCCTTTCCTTGGCTGGGTGGCTGGACCGCTGCTGTCACAGCAGATAGATAATTGAAAAATGGGCCTCACCTTTGCAGCCAGCAGGAGCGGTTCAGGCAGTTACTGCCCGGGTTACCTACTCCATCTCAGGCCCAGGCTCCAAAAGAGATTCTGAGGAAATTGGATTTTACATGGATGTTTTATTCGGGCAGAGGCTTTAGTATATATAAATACAGGCGAGGAGGCCTTGGCAGCAAGGATGAGTGAGGCGAGACAATCCCGCCTGGGGCCTGGAGGCTCAGGGGAGGCAGGCAGGCGGTGTGCTCAGCTCTGGGTCCCAGACCCGGACATCAGCACATTTCCCCCTCATCATCTGGGATGAAAAGAGGTTAATGCCTCTAAACAGCTCCTCCAAAGCTGCCTTGGGAATAAGAAAGTGTGTGGTTGGTGGGCATTGTTGGCAGGACTGTCCACTGAGAAAAGAAAGAAATATACCGAAGAAGTTTGAGGACTGATTCAACAGATTTTTATTGAAACTTGCCTTGTGAGGGTTTGTGTCTGGGTCACGGGAGTAAGTTGGACGTGACTGCTTCTTTCAAGGACTGTTGGGAGAATGACAACCTGGGCTTCCAGGTTAGGGGCAAGGAAAGGGAAAGGTGAGAGAGTGGGGGCTGAGATCATTTCTCTAGGACCTGATCATCCAGAGAGGTTGGAGGAAGAAGCAGAAGGGAAGCTGGTCAGGATGGGGGGATGAGGGTCCTACCAAACCTTCAGTCTCTCCCTCCTGGACCTGGTTAGCAGAGACCCTCCAAATCTATAAGCAAGTTCACATCCAAGGTGTTGCAGTGAATCCTGGTGAAACTCTCTGAGGACTAGGTTGATGGGTCATCGAGGATCAAGGTAAGGCCTTCCAGAGAGGCCAGGTACCAGGTGTGAAGAGAGTCTGAATGAAAGGCACATGGGCAAGCAGAGAGTACCAGAAGACCAGGGAGGTGGGATTTGGGGGTCAGGAGGGAGCAGGTGCTTGGGAGCCTAGGATAAAGAATCCTCCCGTGTTGGAATGCCCCTGTCCTCATAGAAAGGACTCCATTTTAGTCACGGGTAGGGCCTTTTCTGTGCCTTGTCTGATATCTGGTTAGCATCTGTGTAGCTGACAGCTTTTTCTTCCTGGAAGGAGAGCTCCCCACGAGCCAGCCCATGACTGCATGAGTGGTGGTAAGGTGGGTAGCCACACTCAGAGCGCTCGCTGAGGGACAGGGGCTCCTTCTGAGCTCAGAGCAAGCAACGGCTTTGTTCTAGCCCCGATACTGAGAGCTGGACGAGTACTCCCCCAGATTCCAAAGCCCCTTGTCCTCTGCTACATTGTTACATTGCTACATCATCAGCCTGCAGGAGCGGGACAGGTGCGTGCTGGGAAGGTCACTGCCGTCCCACCAGCTGCCCCATACATATCTCAGGCACTCCTAGATGGCATCTGGGCACTCCCATCCAGCTGGATGATGGGAATATTCTGGGGCAACCGGACTCCCCATCTGACCTCCGCCAGCATCTTCCGTCTCTCTTCTAGACAGCCCAGTGGGGCGGGAAACGCTTCCAGCTATCAGGGATCCCCACCACTCCCACTCACCCTAATTATCTTTGCCTCCTCCTCACTTCTGCTCTCAGAGACCCACAGGAACTTCCATCCTCACTCTCTGCCTGCCCCCCTGCCCCCGCCCAGAATCTGTTCTGGAATTATCTTCCCTTCCTTGTGACTCATTGTACATATGGATGCTGAGATTCCGGTCTCACTCCCAGTCTAGGACTCCTCGAATAGGTTGTCAATGAGAACATGAGTGTGTGTGTGTGTGTGTGTGTGTGCACCTCTGTTCACTTGGGCATTGCATGCCTGGGGCACGGGGACACCATCCCTGAAGCTGGACGTGGTCCCACCCTGCCTTTTAAATTAGGAAACTGACATCAGAAAAAAAAAAAAAAAGAGCACCCAGAGAAGTGACTTCTCTCAGTAGGAAGGATGCCTCTCACTCTTCCAGCCCTTCCTTCAAGGTGGGATTCTGGAAAGTCGTTCTTCCAGGGTCATGTGCCCACTAAGCCATCACAGAGAACCTTGGGGAATGGAGGGGTTGAAGGTACCAGAAGCAGAGCCGTGTAAGGCTCAATCATTTGTTGTGATTCCGAGCCTGTTCTCTCCCTCTCCCTAGAGGAAAAGCCAGCTGGAGGTAGGGCTCCCAAGAGAACGGACCTTTTAAATAAAGAAAGCCTGGGGCTCCTGGCTGACTCAGTCAGTACAGTGTGAGACTCTTGATCTCACGGTCATGAGTTCAAGCCCCATGGTGGCGTAGAGCTCACTTTAAGAAGAAAGAAGGGGAAGTCGGAAAGTCTGTTTCTGGGGGGCAAAGGAAGCCATTAGGAGCTGGGGGTTGGAAGCCTGGCTGCGGAAGCCCGGCCTCACAGAAGAGCATTTCCAGCCCTAGCAACAAAGCCAATGTTCGCTGTGTGACTGTGGTAAGTCACCTAACCTCTCTGAGATTCAGATCCCTCATCTGTAAATGAAAAGATTCAGCTATTTTTCAGCTCTAATTTCTGTGATTCTTGTTTTAATGAAGTTTTATTTTAATTGCACTATAGTTATATTAGTTTCAGGCGTACAATACAATGATTCAACTACTCCATCCAACACCCGGTGCTCGGTGCTCGTCCCCACAAGTGCCCTCCTTCATCCCCCTCAGCTGTTTCACCCATCCCCCACCCAACCTCCCCTCTGGTAACTACCAGTGTGTTCTCTGGAGTTAAATGTCAGTTTCTTGATTTCTCTCTCTCTCTCTGTGTCCCTTTGCTCATTTGTTTCGTTTTCTGAAATCCTACCTAGGAGTGAGATCATGTGATATTTGTCTTCCTCTGACTGACTCAGCTCACTTAGCATTGTCCTCTCCGGCTCCATTCACGTTGTTGCAAATGGCAAGGTTTCATGCGTTTTCGGGGCCAATTTCTGTGGTTCTAAAGTGGTGAAAGAATATGTTCAGAGGGCCCAAGTTGGGATGAAAGAAGGACTTTCCGGGTTGAAGGTTTGGAGTCTTCCAAGAAGGATGAAGAAAGGTAATTATGGGGCCAGCGCGGCCTGCCTTGTACTCTGAGGACTCTTGGAGGCGGGGGACCTGCTGGGCCCAGGACGAGTACAGAGCAGGGAAGTAGCCGAGCCTGGGGGCAGAGAGAAGGGGGGCGGGGATCCAGAAGGCAGTGCCCTGGAAATTGTCTCATGCTCAGAGTCTCTGCTTAGAATCTAGCCCGCATGGTCCAGGAATCCTAGGGAGAAAATCCAAGTGACCAGGAAGCTGTTGGTCCAACCAAAAGACAGGAAATCTGTGCGCTTTTATGTTCTGGAAGGGGTGTTTGGGGAGGGCCTTTGCTTGCTGTCTCCAGAGTTTTTTTTTAGCAAAGTTTTCTAGTTCACACATGTTAGTATCCCCTTGGCTATGAGGACGGAGAAGGGATGAGGGCACCCCTAGTGGCAGAGTACCATGTCTGGCTGCCTCAGAACCCCTTCAAGACTTAATGCAGGAGTGGGGGACACAGTGAAGCAGCGGGGGGAAGGCAGGGGGGTAGGGTTGGTAATGGAGACACCACCCCCTCACCTTGACTCTGAAGAAACCAGGCAGGTGACCAGGGAAGCCTTGTAGCAGAAAGCTGCCTTGGAGGATCAACCTCAGAGGGAAAAGACTAGAAGCCGAGAGCACAGGCAGCTAGAAGCCAACGGGCAAGGGAGGAGAGGGGAGGAGAAGGGAGGGAAGGTATCCCTTTCCACGGATGTGCCTTGGCCCCTGCCCAGGCAAAGAGGGGCAGATTTCCTGTCTTGTCCCAAGCCCCTGCGTCCGCCACCTTGTTTACCTCGTGCCTATTTATAGTTGCAGGCTCCAAGCCTGGCATGGGACTCTGCGATTTATATGACTATAAACCTCCAAAGGGCACCGAGAACTGGCAGGGCATGGATGAAGACTGGGGCAAGCCTCCCAAGGTCAAAATGGCCACCCTCCCACCCCCGCCGACCTTAGGCCCCGCTAAAGGGCAAGAGATCCCAAGGCCAGGCTCAGGCAAAGAGGAGACGAGCGGGAAGCCGCAATTATCTCTAACTCTCTCTTCCCACTCTGAGCTTGCCCAGTTTAGGATTTGGAACAAATTAGAACCTGATTTGTTTTGTTTTGATTTCCCTCTGGGAGGGGAGTGGGGACGCTCAGTGTGAGAGGCTGGATCTCTTCAGGGAGGGTTTGAATTTGGAAAGAATGGATAAATCCAGAAAGGGGATCTGCAGCCCGGCACCCGCCTGCCCATCCACTTAGCAGAAGGGAAAAAGGGAATCATATCTGGGACACTCCTGGGCCCTGCTTGTCTACTTGGGGTGCCGCTGGAAGCCCGAGTTGGCCCACCTCTCACTTAGGACAGAGTATGCTGGCGGCGCAGGGTCTGGGCCGCGAGCCGCCATGGGGTTCTGCTAGAGCAGTTCGGTGCCCAGATCCTTCCCTTTCGAGGCCCCGTCCTCAGCCTCTGGCTGGCCCGCCGCTTCATGGTTCTCTCCATTGCCCCTTGCCTTCTAGCCCCCCAGTGTGTTGTCACCCCGCTTCTCCCCCCAGAAGTGCCCCACACTGTGCCGGTTGTCCCTGTTCCTTCTGCTGACTCTCCCAGTCTCCTGCTGTGAACTCCCCCAAACCCTCTGCACTCGTCCCCCCCCCATTATTTATCACACGAGCATTAAGGCTGGACATAGCTCAGCTGTGTGTGTGTGTGTGCACGTGTGTGTAGGAATGTGCTGGGTAGCTGGACAGAGTCACAAGTCACAGACCCAATGGGTGTGAACATGAAGGGGAGGAGAAACCCAGAATGACCTTCTCCTTGATTGTTATTTCTCATCAACCTCTAGTCTGTTGGACTAAACTTAAGGGCTAGCAGGGGAAGTGTCTCTCTTAGAGCCAGGGTGATCCCGTGGCCATTTCTGGCCCTCCCGTGGCCTTCCCCTCCCCATCACCATCATGGGCCTTAGCCCCCCCCAGGAGTGGACTAAACATGGTGAGGACCAGGCAGAGCTGGGAGCCGGGTTGGCCAGCTGGGGCCAGTCCTCTCGTGGGGAGAGGGGCACTGGAGGACACTAACTTATCAGTCCACATAGACTCCTGCCTGGGCTTGGGTTTGGCCCCAGAGAGGGATCAGGCTCTGGGTAAAGTCATACTCCAGGGAAAAGAGGAGGTCCCAGGGGGATGGGCCCATTCTCAGGCTCACTCCTCCCTCCCCCTTTCCTAGCCCAGCCCACAGGGTGGAGAGACAACTGAGGAAGCCAAATCAAACCTTCTCTGAGGAGGGGAGACAGGAAATGGAGAAGATTCCAGAATCCAGAGAGTCCCTTTCAGTCACTACTCCACTTTTGACCTAGTGCCTTCTACAGGATGAGGGTAGGGGGTCTGGCAGTCGCAGGTCAGGTGCAAGGATGGAGTTTGAGGACCTGGGTGGGGGTGGGGTGCAGGGGAGAAGAGCTAGGAGGACCTGCTCAGGGCTGGGAGGACAGAGGTTGCCCTCTTGCCCTCCCCCAGAGGGAGGCAGCAGAGGACCATGAGAATTGCCCCCTCCGGCACTTGGCAGTTCCTTTGTGCCCTCTCGCTGGCCACCGTGGAGCCCATATCAAGGGACACGCCTAGTCTGGTTTCCCCGCATCCAGCTCCTACCCCTCTGCCGGAGAGAGAAGGGGCAAGTCAACCTGTTCTTGACCTGCCCCCCACAAGCCCCTCTCTTCACCCCTAAGCAGAGGCTCCTCTCCTTCACGTCTGGAGCTTAGAAAACATACTTTTGTTCATTCCTCCATCTCCTTACATACCTCACGCTCAACCTCCCCAATTCCCTGGGGGAATCCCCTTGGGGGCCATCACCCAGCCCTGAGTCACCACCCTGAAAAGGCCCATTCTATCTGGGGGAGCTGCTTTGTACCTCCTGGGCCATGACCCTGACAACTGGATATTCGCATCTGATTCCTGATCTTCACCTAGGGAGTTTTGAAGGCAGATCCGGCCCCCATACTCCTGATGTCTCTTCTCCTACCCACTTACCTGGGTATGAGGACCAAATCTGGACCCGGGGACGCCCAGGAAGACAGTCCTCATGCTGTAGGTCCGACTGGCAGCAGCTAAGTGGAGGAGATCTGTGATGTGGCCTTGAGCGAGATGAAAAACCAATGCCTCCAAGCCTAGAAACATCCCCTTCCCTGCTAGCATGGTACCTCCATGGTCCTTCAGCCTGGCTAGAAGTTGGGGGGCAGCGTGGCAGGGAGCATAGGCAGGTGGGGAAAGTGAATAGTAGAGGGGAGGGGAGGGTACTGGTCAAGGAACTAACATTTCAGTTGCTGGCGGCTTGAAGTTAGGAAACTGGAAGGAAACCAGAAGCTTCCAAGTTAAACCCTGGGCGCAGAGAACATCACCTGGGCACAGGATGGAGGGAGCTAGGGACAGAATGGTCTTATTTAAGGATGATCTTAGCCAAAAGGAAGGTAAGGGTGAACAGGTTCTTCGAGAAGAAGAGGAACAAGGAGTTATTGTGAACCTTTGGTGGGGCGTGAGTGCCTCAGGGAACTGGAGACCTGAACCCTAGGGAGCAGAGCTGGGATCCTGACCGAAAGGAGCCCTCGTGTTAGTGCCCAGGTCAGCTAGAGAGAGGCAGAGTTGGGGAGTGGCGGGATGGTGCTTGTCTCTCTTACCCCGTCTCCTGCTATGGGGGTCAAGAAGCCTGGGGCTCAGAGCACCTACGATGTAAGGCAGCAGGCACCTTACCAGGTCATCCAGCCCAGACCCCATTTCATAGATAGGAAAAGAGAGGCTCGCTGGCGGAAGGGTGGCACTGGGTCCCAGGCTGGGTGACCGCGTGGCCATCCACCAACCTAGTTGTCAGACCCCAAGTTAGCCTCATCATAGGAACTCCAGGCGGATCTGACCGCCCCTTAGATTTATTCCCTGGTTAAGTTCCCCCTCCTCTGTCTGCCCAGTTGCGGCCCTATGTTTAGAACCCTCCAGGTCCGCCTGCCTGAGGAGCCCTGGTTGGAAAACCTCCCCTTCGTTTCCTATTCCAGACCGGGGCTCCTCAGGGGCCCCTTCGCAATGTCTTTCTGTTAAAGTCTCTCCCGCTCTGCCCTTCCCTCTTTCTCTCTTCTCCAGCCGCCCCACCCTTCCGCAGACCCCTCCTCTAGATAGAGCCCCTGAACTGCCCGGACGAATCTTTCCAGCTCGTGGTTCTGGCCTGTTCCTGGTAATTGAGCTATGCTCCCAAGTAGTGATGGGGGAGGGAGGGAGGCAGTGGCGGCCTGGGGTCTGGTCCTCCTCCCCCTGGCTTAGCCCACGCTGCTGAGATCCAGCAGAGAGGGTGAGGAGGGGAGAGGTGGTGATGCTTCCCCTTTTCAGCCTGCCTTCTCCAACTCTCTGTCTCCCCAGCCTCCCCTCCCCGCTTCATCTCCGGCACAAATCACATGGTGACAGCCCCATCCAACCTTTGGGGAAGGGTTTGTAAATGTGTCTTCCTTAGCTCTGATCTCCAAATTGTTCCTTTTATTGCATTTGTCACGGTGAAGATTAAAGTCCCTGGGTGGCCTGCACCACAAATCACAGCGTGCGCTCAGGCTGCGGCTGCAGGTTGGGAACCGATGGAGGGGTCCGGGCCCTGCACACGCGGCCGTTTGCCGTGTGGACCGGTACCTGGGAACGGGGGATGCGCCCCTGCTGCTGCTCTTCTGAGCTGTTCGCCCTCTTGAGAGCCCGGTTTGGGATCTCCTCCTCCAGGCTGTCTTCCAGGCTCACTCTGCCCATTCCACAGAGGCATCACTACCTACCTCGGCCTCCCCTCTTTCTTCCACTAGACGAGAGGGAAAGCTGAGCTCACATTACGGATATTTCAAGATACGCCTCTATATCTCTGGCCATCTCCATCTCGAGGTCTCATCTTGGAAACACTCTGAGTGGGTCAAGGGCAACTCGGGCCCAAAGCCCCCCACATCCAGGACCCAGGATGATCATACCTTGCCCAGCACCTCCAGACCCTGGCATTCATTCACAATCACCCTGCCACACAAGTGGATGCCGAAGGGGCGCAGCTGAGACAGAGGGGACACAGCTGAGGGACTGAGAGGACAAAAGCTGCCTTGTACACACGCACAGAAAAACGGTTCCTTTCCTACCCCCTTATGAGGTAGGCTTCCTGCCTGTCCCTCATGCACATTCATAACATTCAAATTTATGCCGTAATCTCCGCCGCTCCATATGTATGAGCCTTTGATGGGTGTTTGGGTTTATGGGATGCGCCCGGCCCTCCTTCCCCTCACCCGCCCACCGCCTCCAACCACTGCAAAGACGCTCCTACATAATTGACATCGGCAGATTCTTTCATTATACAAGATTTAGCATCTGCTCGGGGATTGCTCGCTCCTCACTCACTATAGATGACTTTTCCCCGAGTTTCCTATTATCAATTCAAATTAGCCCCATTTCCCCACCCGACCAGTGCAGCGTTTACACTTGACAGTGAGGAAACAGCCGGGCTGTAATGGGCTTCTCAATTATTTAGACCCAGTTAGGCCAGGACACGGAAGGCCTCAACAAGGGGGTAGGCAGAGGTGGGGTCATCACTGAGGGGAGCCTAGGGTCTCTACCACTTGGTCTGTTTGGCTTCCTCATAGCCCCGCACCCTCACTTTCCACCCTGGGGAGGCTTTCCTCTCCCATCCGGGATCTCAAGGAGGGGGACAGCCCTTTGCTGCCCCCACCCTCTGCAGCAGCTCCTCTCCCCTTCCCCCCACCATCCACCCCATCTTGTCTTTGCTCCATATGAGTAGGACCAGCAGAAACCAAAGGAGAGGTCATTGGCACCGGCCAGGCTGGCCCCCTCCCTTTAAGACTTCTATCTTAAAGTGCACCTCCATGAAGATTCAAGGTAGTAGGCTAGGCTTGTAGAGATAGTGGCAGAGAAAGACAGAGACAGACATCAGTGAAAGAGATTGGAATCATGTTATGGAGCCCCAGGAAGAGAGAGAACCCCAGACCTGGAAACAGAGACACACGAGAGCCTGAGGGAGGCGGAGAGATGCCGTTGGGGTGCAGGAGAAGTCACAGGGAGGAGAAGGGCTTGGGTGAGGCCCTTTCTCAGACCAAACTGGCCGTACAGAACTGTAATTAGGTCAGTGCTGCCCATCCGCTGGTCTGACTCCTCCAGGCCCAGCCTCCTGTAATAACTCTTGGGCCCAGTGGCTATTCAGGCATCAGGGGCTCCCGGGAGCCCACTAAACAGCCCAAGTGCAGGGCAGAAGCTCCAAGTCAGCATGGCAGGCCTAGACCCTCATTCCGGCCAACCCACAGCCATCTCAAGCAGGGCTCCTCCTGCAGGCGCCTCTCGGGCCTCCCTTCCCCCCTCCCCTCTCCTCTCTAGCGCCCAGCCCCTCCCCTCCGCTAGCCCAGATCAGTTTGCAGGGGCAGTGATGGGGGAGGCGGAAGGCCAGGATCTGAGAGGCTTTGGGATTAGAGGTGTCTTTCCCATGCTGGGCTTCTCCAGAATCAAAGAATTCCTCTGTCTGATCGGATTTACCCTAAGTCACAGGCGTGTGGGACCTTCTTTCCCTCAGCAACAGCTGGAAACGGCCCTAAATATGATTAATTAACGTTGTAAAAAGCCCCGGACACAATTAAGATTTATGTGTGTGTGTGTGTGTGTGTGTGTGTGTGTGTGTGCGCGCGTGCGCTCGTGCGCTTATGTGTATGTGTGTTGGTAGGGGACAGGAGTGGGGGGAGACCGGTGGATTACCAACTACCTACAGGGCCCTCCAGGGGAGTGGAGTGATATTTCCTCTGAGACATTGTTCTGATAACCATCCCGGGCAAGGGTCACTTTATCCAGCTCCAGCTTTGGTGCTGGTGAGCCCTTTCTCTGTCCCAGGGGCACTGGGCGCTTTTCTGCTCTCTCTTCCCTGATAAGGCGGTGGCGGGGGGGGGGGTGTTCTAGGGCATCTCTTTTCCCTTCACCATAGGAAGAGTGTTCTCTCCCAAGCCTCAGTTCCTCTTGCTGGGTCATTCTAGGGATGGGGGACACAAACACATGATCCCCCAATATAGCTGCACAGACACAAGCCCAAAGGGACGTAAGATAGGAAGCTCAGAAGAATCCGAATAAGCAAGCTGCCAACCAAGCTTCCTTTCCATGGAGATGTCTTACTTTCATCCTCAAAAACTCATGTCTCCAAGACAGGACAGAGGTCATCTCTTTGGACTCCCCCCCCACATCTCTAAGGTGACAAAACCTCACTCAAGGAGCCCTTTCCTGATGCCTGTATGATCAAGGTAGTCATTCCCTTGGGTGTGGATACCCCAGCTTTGATAAGATGCTTGTGGTGATCGATGGTATTTATAATTCTGAAAGAGAAGGGACAGGAACACAGTTCCAAACAGCAAATTACAGCAAATTATCTGAAAATCAGTTCTCAGGAATCATTGTAAGAGCCCTGCATTTTAGTTTCTTTTATTTATTGCAACTGATCGATCTACTTCTGTTTTGCTGAAAGGACCAAGCCCAAGAGGAGGTTACCTAGGTTCCAGCACTGATGACCAAAGATAGAATGGACCAGAAAGAGCAGGGAAGAGCTCCAGGCTCTGCACTCCCTCTCAGGATCATTCTAGTGTCGTTGTCCTGAGTGGCTAAGGCCTCTTCTGTTTTATGGCTCAGTCCCCAGGAAGGCTGAGGACTGCCTGAGTGATCCTTGGGAGAGGGTCCTTATATGTCCCAATGGAGTCCATAACAGACGTGGCCTTGAACCACTAGGGTTGGAGTTCAACTTCCTGATATCAAGGCCAGAGAGTGTGTGGGACTCCTTGTCAGTTTCCTGCCCCAGTATAGGCTTATGTATTATGTAATATGTATTGTGGGGATCAAAAGTAAGAGGGGCATTCCAGAGGCCCCAGATGCATGCATGTTGGCTCTACCATAAGGGTCAACTGTACAGAGTGCCCCCCACCCCATTTCCAATCACATCCTTTGGGCTCTACAGAGTACCGCTACCAAGGAGAGGGGAGAGGGGAGAGGGAATGAGACAGTGTAAGCAGCAGACCTGGACCCCAGTGAGCGAACGAGGGGGAGAAGGAAGAGGCAGAAAGGAGGGAGCCGGGCAAGAGGCAGACAGGAAAGCAAGCTTGGGGTGGGCAGCTCCTCTGTGAGTGTCCTTACGCTTACTTACAGACACTCTGCTTCTTGGGTGTCTGGTGGCAGTGTGTATAGAGGTGACCCTGTGCATCTTTCTCTGCGCATGTTGTAGCTCTACTCTTTGTCAATACTTCGTGACCCCGTAGCTAGGGATGGGTGTGTCACCAGAAAGATCAATAAACTAGGGGATTACCCAAGAGACCAAATCGGGGCAACTCGAGTCTCTGCTGAGCACAGTGTTTAAAACAAGCAAACAAACAGGACATGGAATGACTTCAGGAGAGGAATATGCATTTCAGGCACAGATAGACAGACCCCTCCTCCCTTCCTGTTCAGCATCTTGTAGCCACCCTACTCCCCTTCCACCTTCCTGGGAGAAAGGGAGACTTAGGGGTCCCTACCTTAGAAGGTAGACGCTAATGTGTTCTTGAAGCTTAGGAAAATTAGCTGGGAATGTGTGGGGCTTGATGTGGAGCTGGGGATAGAGCTTGCCCTTAGTCCCTGCTTCACCCTTGTAATCAGCTTTCCAGAACTCTCAGTGGACCTAGTAGGGTCAGGCTGCTGAGGGCACCCATCCTATGGTGAGGTTTGTTTCTGGGATTCCCCCATTCATGCAGCAGCTTCCGGGGCTGGGATCCTGATTACAGCCTTTTGACTTCCAAAGAAGCCTAGGACAGAGATGCGAAGGGAATAAAGGGCGCCTTGGAGGGAATATGAGTGCTGATATTTTATAGTCATCATTTAATGAATGTTTATTTTATGAGTATTTTACATACTGTATCTCATTGATGGTTACAACCATCCTGCGAGGTACGTGTTACTACTACTCAAAGGAGATTGAGGGTCCAGGTTAAAAACTGGTCTAAAGCCACACAGCTATTAAGTGGTGAACCTGGCTCTTTCTATTCAGAGGCTCTGCTTCCTTCAGTGAATCAATATAAAACCCAAGGTCAATCAAGGCGCCTGAGTGGCTCAGTCCATTGAGTGTCAGACTCTTGATTTCAGCTCTGGTCTCAGTCTCGGTCTCCGTCTCAGGGTCGTGAGATGGAGCCCAGCATCCTGCTCGGGGCTCAGCTGAGAGTCTGCTTGAGATTCTTTCTCCCTCTCCCTCTGGCCCACCCTGCCCCCTATGCTCTCTCCCTCTCTCTCAAATAAACAAATAAATCTTAAAAAACAAAACAAAACACCCTGAGGTCAGTAGGCAAGGTAGGGGTAGGGCACATTACCAGATTCAGCAAATAAAAATACAGGATGCCCAGTGAAATTTGAATCTCACATAAACAACAAATTGAGTTTAAGTATATCCTATGCAACATTTGGGACATACTTACACTAAAAAGCTATTTGTTGTTTTCCTGGAATTCAAAATTTCATTGGGCTTCCTGCGTTTCACCAGGCAACTCTGCGGGGGGGGGGCGGGCAAGCCTGCCCCATTTCCCCCAGAAAGCCCTGAGGGCAACAGGCCTTTAGTAAAAGGGGCTCCGAGCTCCACAGACGGCTTGACACCCCTCAGTTCTCTCCCTGACTGGCTGATGCCTCCGAGAGTGGGGCAAGGCGTGGGGAATGGGGGTCTGCCTGCCCCCCAGCTCTGGGTCACACCCAGGGACGCCTCCTCCTTCATCCCGGCCTGGGGCTGCTGGACAGGCCTCGGCAGCAGAGACCACTGGGGGAGGGGGGGCGGGAGGGGGGGCTGTGCCCTAAAAAAAATTAAAGGAGGAAGAGATGTCAAAAAAGCATCAAAGCAGTTACCGTGGGAAAAAGAAAAACTTCCTGACATTTATTGTAGGGTGGAGCACTGAATTCTATAACGAGGGTAGGGGTGCGGGGGGTCAACTCTCTAACCCGTCCCAGTGCCCTGATCTCCGGACGCTGGGCCTGACTCTGGGCCGGCCTCCGACGGGCGGTGGCGGGGGATGGGGGACGGGGGAGGCTGCTCCTTCTCCCCCACAACCCCCGCCCCCTGGCCCCAGGTGCCCGAGCCCCGCCGTCGCCCCGCCTCGTCGGGCCGGGGACTGGGCCCGGGTCCCGGTCCCGGCCGATCGCCCACGCGAGTCCGCATTCCCGCCGCGTGGCAGGCCGAGCCCCACGCGGCTCGGGCCCGGGCTCCAGCGCCGGCTCCAGCGCGCGCTCCGGCGTCCGCGCGTTCGGGCTCGCGTCGCCACTCCCGGCACGGCTGGCTCGGCTTGCTCGGGGCGTCTCCCTACTGAAGAATTATGTTGCATAAAGCAGCCGCCACCATCTTGAACTGGCAGTGAACTTTGCTTTCTACATATAAATACAGATAGCAATCACACCCCAATCAGCGCCGAGGCTTCAGGGCATCATCTCAGCAACTCTAACTTTCCCATTACGATAATGTGATTTTCACTCAGTCTATAATATCACCAGCCATGAATAAAGCAACTGGCTCTTTCTGCCTCTCTCCTCCCTCCCCCCTTTCTCTGCCTCTCTGCCACCCTCTTCGGCCTCCTTTCTTTTCCTCCCTCACTCCTTCCTCTCCTGTCTGTCCCTGCAACCTCTCCCGGTATCCGTCTCCATCTCCGATTCTGCATCTCCGAGCGTCTCAGCCCTCCTCTCCCTGCCTCCCTCCACCCCCACCCCTGCACCCCAGGACTCACATTCCCTAAATACTAATGACAGGGGGTTGCAGCGCCCTGGGCTCACTTAAGTTCTGTTCCCCAGCTCTGCCATCATCTGCCTTTGCCTGAAGGTGAGAAACTCTGCGGGCTTGGAGGTGGTGGGGGCCGCCTGCAAGGCTTTGGGGAGGGTGAGGAGGCCGGGAGGAGGGGCTAGGAATTGGCTCCTTCCCGCCTCTCCGCCTCTTTCCTTAGGTACCTGGGTGGCTCTCTAAGGATTCCTCCCAGGAGCCAAACCCGGAGACTCAGGAACTAAAGGATCCAAGCAGGGATGGCTGAAAACTGCCTAGTTAGGGGAGGGTCCTGGAGGCTGTGGGTGTTTGTTTCTGGATATTGGGGTCCCCAAGCCCAACCAGATTCCAAGTGCTCGACTATTATGAGTGGAAAGAGCTGATGAGATGGTGCTCTGGAGAGGCCTGGAAGAAAGGAGGAACTGGCCCAGCCTTTTAGGGGCACTTCTGAGGACATTGGGCCCTAAGCGGGGTAAAGCTGACCAGACCGGAGGTATCTTTGCCAGCACATGGTTTTCTATAAAAGCTCGCAGACAGCCTTTATCAAGGTGCCAGTCACCTTGTCAGAGCTCCTGGAAAGGGCCCTTGCCTTCATGGACACCCTCCAGGGTGATAGTCATCCTGGTAGGGGGATGTCTGTGCCTCTGGTCATTCATTTATCTGTCCCTCTGGGTTTGTATTCCAGTTCTTTCACTGACTAGTTTTGGGACCATGGACAATGCTCTTCACTTCTCTAAGCCTCAGTGTTCTCATCTATAAAATGGGAATAATAATACTTGTCTAGTGAATAAAATAATGCATGAACACAGTGCTTGGCACATTGTTGAATGTTCAGTAAATTTAAGCTATTATTACTATTAGCAAATATTGAATAACCACCTGCTACGTGTGTTAGGCAGTATACCATGGGGGTTAGGAGCCTGCGGTTTTAGAGTCAGACTGTCTGAATTTGAATCCTAGCTTAGCCACTTACCAGCTCTGTGACCTCGTTAAAGTCACTTAGCCTAGTTCGCCAGTCGGTTTCCTCATCTGTCACAGGAATAATAATAGTCCCTCTTTCATAGGGTTGTCACGAGAGTTCCTCCGGCTGATCTCGTGTTCGGCACAGTGCCGACAGATGGCGGGGTTCTGGAATATTAGCAAGCGGGGGTCTGGCAGGGCAAGTCCAGCCATTCGTGAGGCAAACCCTGCTCTGGGTGTCCCAGAGACCGCATTCTGTCTGCGGGCTATTCTCTGGGCCCCTGACTTTTTCCTGTTGCTCTAGATCACTGATGGCCTTGACCTTCCACTTCTGTGGAGGATGAGCGCTTGCTTCAATTTCACTGGCTGTAAGAATTGCAACTTTTCAGTGCCCCACCTGCATGGGATGGGACGGGGACTCCTGCCTAGTTCCTTCCTTGGGCAATGGTGGGGAGAGAAGGTGGCTTTTGTTGTTTTGTTTTAGTTTAAAGATTTTATTTATTTATTTGACAGAGAGAGAGCATGAGCAGACTGAGCATGGAGCCCGATGGGGGACGCGATCCCAAGACTCTGGGATCATGACCTGAGCTGGAGGCAGTTGCTTAACCGACTGAGCCACCCAGGCGCCCCAAGAAGGGGTGACTTTTGAATGTCCTCTCTTAGGCAAGGGTTGCAAGGTCCAGAAGGCAACTTTTTCTTTTTTTTCTTTTTTTAAAGATTTATTTATTTGAGAGAGAAAGACAGGGAGGGAGGTGGGGGAGGGGCAGAGGAAGAGGGAGATAAACAGACTCCCCTCAAGGCAGAGGCCCTCGCAGGGCTCAATCCCGGGACCCTGGGATCATGACCTGAGCTGAAATCAAGAGTCATATGCTTAATTGACTGAACCACCCAGGTGCCCCCTGGGTGGCAATTCTTGAATGTTCTCCCTTAGGCACGGGTGACAAATTAGAATCAGACATTTGCATTCTGTCCATTTCTGCATTTCTAAGTATTTATAGGTCTGTTTGCTTGCTTGCTTTTAGTTTTTCTTCAGTTCTCTCTGAAGGATCCTTTGGCAGCATTCCAGCCTGCTCTCAGATGAAAGAGAGGAAAGGAGACTCCACTCACTTTGGTTGGGCCACAAGGGGCACCAGGTGTTATGGTGGCCGGAGGTCCCATTTCCGGGGCCTGGAGAGGCAGACCCAGGGAAGGAACCTCGGGGCACAGTGTCAGGCAAGTGGCTTATTTGGGTCTCTTTGCTCATACCTGGCCTCTCTGCGTGGCTCCAGGAGGGAGGAAGTTACCCTTCAAAATCCAGAGCATAGGGGTGCCTAGCTGGCTCAGTCAATCTCAGGGTTGTGAGTTCAAGCCCCACATTGGGCATGGAGCCTACTTAAAAAAAAAAAAAAAAAATCAAGCAACTAAATAAACAAAATCCAGAGCCTAACCCAAAGCATTCTTCAACAAGTGCTTTAGCCAAGAGAACCGAACAGTCTATAAAAAAATCCCTATAGAACCTGGAATCTGGTCTCTTCCCTGCTCACTGAACTCCTCAAAGACAAATAAGACAGGGCCCGTGCCTTCCAGATGATCAAAGTCCAGGGTGGGAGACAGGCATGAAAACAAAGAAGCAGAAGACACAGTGAGAGCCAACACAGTAGACGGTAACTTCAGGGAGCAGCAGGGACAAAAAGAGAGTGGTCAGTCAGGGAGTACTTCCCAGAGGAGTGGGTGCTTCAGCTATTTGGTAAATGTGGGCAGAATGGGAGGGGAAGAGAAGAGCATTTAAGACAGGGGGAGAGGCACGGGCCAAAGCCTTGAGGTGTCCCACAGCTTGGCACACTGGGGGGATTGAAGCACAGAGGGCTGGGTCCCTGTGAGGGAGGCCCGTGAAAGGGGACAGGTAGTCAAGGGCTGTGCAAAGTTGACTTCTCTCCCAAAGGGCTTTAGCAGTGGAGCGATTCACATTTCCAAAAAATAGCTCTGAGGATGAAGAAGAAAGTGGGGGAAGGGTATGGCCAAAAAAGCTGGAGCTGGGAGACGGGTGAGGAGGCCCCCTAGAACTGCGCGTGGCCGCCGTGTGGGAGTCCCAAGGAAGGAGGCCGGGGAGTGCCTTCAGGGAACTGACAGGATTGTGTACCTCACTGGGTGTGGGGTTGAGGGAGAGGATCCCTGGCTGGCTGCCGGCTCTTGCCTGGGTGAAGGGTTGGAAGTGACAGAGACGGGGAATAGAGGAGGTGGACTAGGTTTGGGTCCAAAGTACAAAACACTGAGTTCTGATCCGGACATGTACTTGGGAGGGGTTATCTAGGGCACATCTCAGTGCAGCTACGCGGGAGGCTGAGAGACCATGAAGAATTTTATCGTCACACATGTGGACATTAAGGTGTCTGGCAGGGAGCTGAAAATAGCTTGTGGAGTTCGAGAAAGAAGTGTTGTCAGGGAACATGGATTGGAGAGTCGCTGGCTTCTGGATGGTAGTTAAGGCCATGGGAAGGAGGTCAGTTACAGGGGAAGGACGAGTGAGGAGAGAGGGGGTGTAAGAGCAGAGACTTAGGTAGTGACAGCGCTCAGAGGGGTGGTTTTCAACCTTGGCATTTGGATTAGCCAGGGAATTTGAGAAATACCCGTGTCTAGGCCTCATCCCAGACAACAATCTGAATCTCTGGGGATAAGCTCTAAGAGTTCCTCACGCTGAGAACCAATGACTCAGAGGGAAGGCAGAGGAACAGGGCCAACAAAGGAGACAGAGAAGGAATGTTCAGGAAGATAGGAAGAGTTTCAAGGAGGCAGAGTTCCAAAGCATCAAATTGTGCAGAATAGTAACGATTAACCCCTGCCCAGTACTCATGCTATGTTGGGGGTTCTACCTGAGCTTCCCAAGTCCTCCTAGAGACCCTGTGACGCATGTACTATTGGTATAATCGGTATTTTATTTTATTTTATTTTATTTTATTTATTTTATGTATGTATGTATGTACTTATTTATTTATTTGAGAGAGACATGGCGAGAGAGGGAACACAAGCAAGGGGAGTGGGAGAGGGAGAAGCAGGTTTCCTGCCGAGCGGGGAGCCTGATGCGGGGCTCAATCCCAGGACCCTGGGATCATGACCCAAGCTGAAGGCAGACCCCCAACGACTGAGCCACCCAGGCGCCCCTATAATTGGTATTTTAATGATGAGGAAATGGAGGCACAGGGATGTTAAGGAGTTGCCCAGAGCCACGCTACTCATCAGCAGAAACCCGGGTTCAAGCTCAGGCAGGCCACCACCGAGTCTGTGCTCCTAACTGCCGTGCCAGGTCCCCTCTCCTGCAGTGGCCGCGTGAGGTGGTTTTAGCACAGAGCTGCTTGGAATAATCTCCCAAGAGGCCAGCTCTCCTTCTCCTCTTCTCCTTTCTCTTTTCCCCATCTCTTTCCTCTTTCCTGTCAGCCTAGGTCACTCAGGGCTGCTCCTCTCCCCCTTGGCCTTCTCCTGGCTGTCGGGGCCCGGTAGGGCTGGTTCTCCTCCTTCCCTTCAGCAAGAGCAGTAGTGCTTCTGCTGAGATAACACAGTGGGCCCCGTATCAGGCGGCCACAACTGTGGGGCTCAGAGCCAATAGCCTCTTCACGCTCCGGGAGGAGCTGAGCAACGTTCTAAGCCTCTACAGTCTGGGGGTGGGGTGGGGAGTCAGAGGGGTACAGGAGGAACAGAAGCGCCGATCCTCCTGGAAATTAAGTCTTCTGGGAAGTAGACGCAGAGATAGACCTTGAGAAGGAAGGAGACTGGAATCTACATTCATGCCGAGGGGACGTGAGCGTCATCAGGCACCAGGATGTCCCCTACCTGTAAGCATAAGCAGGGGTCTTCAAAGGTGTCCCGTGAGGGCCACCACCAGCACAACTGGGTGGGAATCTCTGGGGGCCCAGTGGGATTTTAAAAGCTCTGCAGGTGATTCTAAAGCGTTGCCCGGGTTGAGAACCACAACCTCAGGAAAAGGGCTCTGGATAAGTATAAAAAGGCCCTGCTTCTAACCGTAGTTTTGTTACTTCCCACTGGGTGGTCTTGGGAAACCTGTTGGACATTTTTGAGTCTCAGAATTTTTTTTTTAAAAGTTTATTTATTTGACAGAGAGAGCGAGATCACAAGTAAGCAGAGAGGCAGGCAGAGAGAGCGGGGGAAGCAGGCTCCCTGCCGAGCAGAGAGCCCGATGCGGGGCTCGATCCCAAGACCCTGAGATCATGACCCGTGCCACCTAACTGAGCACGGTTAGGTGGTGCTAACTGAGCAGACTGAGCCACCCAGGTGCACCCTCAGTATTCTTTTATCTGTAAAGTAGGGTAGTAATTTCAACCCTGCCTACTTTACACATGAGGTCACGATGCTGGGGTCGACTATGAGCTAGGATGTATTTTGTTAATCATGTAGGATACTATATAAAAGTGACATGAAATTGGGGTGCCTGGGTGGCTCAGTGGGTTAAAGCCTCTGCCTTCCGGCTCAGGTCATGATCTCAGGGTCCTGGGATCGAGCCCCGCATCGGGCTCTCTGCTCAGCGGGGAGCCTGCTTCTCCCCCTCTCTCTGCCTGCCTCTCTGCCTACTTGTGATCTCTCTCTCTCTGTCAAATAAATTTGAAAAATTTTTTTAAAAAGTGACATGAAATTAATCAATACACTCGAAATACAAATAAGCATATGTGTTCATTTGGGACAGGTAGGTGCACTTGAAAACACACACACACACACACACACACACACACACACACACACACCAGACAGCGGTGGCTTGGGTTCTGAAAGTGGAGCTGTGGTTTCCTAGACATGGCCTGTTATGTTTTTAGCCTTCAGAATGTGCCATTAAAATATGGAGAGAGGAGCTGGGGTGTGTGTGTGTGTGTGTGTGTGTGTGTGTGTGTGTGTGTGTTTAAATGATTGCTAAAGTGCAGCATCATTTGAGTCTGCCTGTCAGCCTATCAGAAACGTCATCTATAACCTTCACTGTTTGCAGTTTAATCTCCCCTGCCTCCCCACGGGCCCTGTTCTGACATTTTAAACCCCATAAATGACAGTAGTGCTCCAAGCCATTTTGAAAAAAGCCAAGCATTTGGAAAAAACACACATAGAGACATACCCCTAAATTCCCCTTCCCCTGAACACATGCTCACTCACGCTCATAAGTGGAATCACACACATGCTCACATCCCCGAACTGGCTGATCTGGGAGAAGTCACAGATACAGCCGATGTAAGTGCGCGTGCGTGACCGCAGGATGCCGACGGATGTAGGCATGGCTGTGTACCTCCGGCCCGTGCACCCATTCCTGTGGGCACACCACACACCTACCTTTCTGCTGCTGTCCTCAAGTCCCATCCATTCTTCTGTTCCGTGGTCTTGAAAGACAGTGGGGGAATCCAGCATCCTTGAAAGGCTGGTTCGGAGAGCAATGGGGTGACATGGAAGGCTGAGGGGCCCCACATCTTGGAGTCTAGTGTCAGGCAAATACGTATATTAATAGGCTCAAGGTCTCCACTCTTGGAAAGCCCAGGAGTGGAAGGGGATTACTAAGCAGATTGCACACCACCCTATCAGCAACCAGATGGCTTACCACACTGGGGGACTAGAATGAAAAAGAAAACCCAGAGCTACTTACTAGAAGGATGGACATGAATGTAGAAGATGCTGGGAGTGAGCTCCATAGACGCAGGTCCCTATCAGCTCCTGCTGGATCCCTCAGGCCTGGCACAGGGGCTGTGACAAACCAGGGGCTCATAAATACTTGTTGAATGAGTGACTGGAAGGATGTGTAAGGGGCGCCTGGGTGGCTCAGTTGGGTAAGCAACTGACCCTTGGTTTCGGCTCAGGTCATGATCTCAGGGTAGTTAAAGACCGTTTCTTAGAAAAGAGGACTTCTGATCTAGGTCTGGGAGAGAGAGGCCCATGTCACATCTGGTATCCCCTTGTTCCATGGGACGTGGCTGACTTTTCTTGCTTCGGACTATAACTTTGCAGCAAGAGCTCCCTACTCAGAGAGAAGACGGAGGACTTCTACATGAAGCGGGAAATGGTAGGAGTGGTGAAGTAGGGTTACCTTCATGCAGTTCTGGGGCATCTTCGTGAGCTGATGGACTTTTCTTCTCATGTGCAAAGCCTGTACCGGCAGAGGATAGGGACTCTGGGCAGCCATGCTTGATGCTGTGGGGGCTCTGTGGATTCTTTGTGGCAGGGCTGGCTCCTGTGGCTCTCCCTCCCTCCACCTCAGGTCGTCATGTACTCTGAGGAACTGGTTTCCACGGCAACCAATTAGTGTCAGAAAGCGAGGCCTGTGATGTCAGAGCGGGGGGGGGTAGGGTGAGAAACCTCCATCCCCCACACCGCTGGCTCCTTGCTCAGTGTCTGCCGCTTTGCAGGGAAAGCTTCAGGAGAAATGCGGGACATTGCACTCCTGAGAAGCACACATTCTGGGTCAGGGCCCAGGAGTAGGGACAGAGTAGAAGATCTGATTCACCCGCCAATGTCCCTACCTGCCACGTGACTCCCAAGATGCTGACAAGGCTGGGGTACAGTAGCGAGACAGTGTGGGCACACTCAGAAGGGTAACAATAATCGGAGACCATTGCCTGTGCTCCTCCCTAGTCCCTAGAAGAAACTCCTAGGCTTTCTTTATTTGGCCGGCGGGGGGGGGGGTGGGCGGGGGGGCATGTAAACAAGGCCCAGAAGGAAGGAAGTCTTGGCTCAGAGAAGAGGAGACCCTGTTCTCAGGCCTCGTTTGAGACCTATTGTCACCCCCCGAGGGTGGGTCTTTTGGTCTTTGGGAGGAAAGTACACGCTTTAAATAAAGGCTAGGAAGCCCAGCTAGGAGTACATCCAGAGCGCGCAGGAAAGATATCCAGTGGGCACTTAGCTCCTGATTCTTGGCACAAAGAATGAGATGTGGGTAACAGAAGCCTGGCGGTTTGAACCCCTAGATCCTTGGGACAATGGCTGGGCTTCCTGAGGAACAGTTTGGACAATCTGGGAAGGTTATTCCAATCAGAAGGCAAAAGGTAGAGTGCAAAGAACCTTGTCCTTAGGAGAAAAAAGAAAGGTGGGTGTTCATTCACGGGACTTCCTGGCCAAAGTACGCCGAACCCGTCCCGCCAGCTAGGCAGAGCCTGCTGTGATGACGACCGTGATGGGAGGCAGCAGCAGCTACATGACACTTTACAAAACCCCTTCATGGGGCGCCAGGGTGGCTCCGTCATTCAGCGTCTGCCTTCCGCTCCGGTCCTGGGATCGAGCCCCGCATCGGGCTCCCTGATCAGTGGGAAGCCTGCTTCTCCCTCTCCCACTCCCTCTGCTTGTGTGTCTCACTGTGTGTCTCTCTGTCAAATAAATAAATAAAATCTTAACAAACAAAACAAAACAACAAACCGCCTTTGTCCTGCAGCGGCCCCACAGGTAGGCAGGCGGATCTTGTCTGCAGGCTGGGTCTGGAAGCTGACTTTGGGACGGTGTCCATGGTGCTGGAAGTTTACTGGGGAGTGCCCTTGGGGTTATCACTAGCGTAAGGGAGGGAATGGGAAAGAAGCAGGACTGGACAGAAGGAGAAATTGGGCAGTGCTACAGTCTCCAAAAAGGACTTTGCCAACCTCCAGGGGGACTCGGAGGCAGGGATGGCTCTTCTAAAGTGCCCCGAGGTACAGACAGGTGGCTGGGCCTTCATATGCCCATGGTGACAAGGCAGTGGAAGCAGGCTGCCCGGGGAAAAGGCATGACCTTCGGTGAGACAGCTCTCTTCAGCAGAGACAAATCCAGGGAAGTCTGACAGGGCAGGGCGATGGCTGGAGACCCTCCCTCAGCACCGAGGGAAGAGCACCCCCCCCCCCCCCAGCAGTTATGACCCTTTTCGAAGCCGAAGTTCAGAGAGGTGTGACCAGGCTCAGACCAGAGTTTCAGCGTCGTAGACTTAGTCTTCGCTTCACAGAGAAGGGATTTCGATGTAAAATGTGTCCAGAGTGACTTCATGAGTAAATCCTTGAGGGAACCCTCTCCCTGGGCTCCGTGGAGGAGAGGCAGTTGGTGCTGGGGTGCTTTAGGGGGTGGCTGGAAGGGGGTCTCAGGGCACTAACCCCAGGGCAGACAGAGTCAGGGTGCAGAGACCCTGTGCCAGGCCTCCAAGGGCCCGCTGAGCTCTGTCGAGGTCCGGGGAGCCGCCTCCCCCTCTGGAAAGCGGCGACTGTGGCCTTAATCCCTCTCGGCACAGGCCACGGAGCTGGCTGATCTGGGCTGCGAGAGAAAATCTCCCAACAGATGTATCAGATTGACCAAAAGATGAGGGGCTTTGAGGAGATTATTCTGCCTGCTTGATGCCTGGCCCTTGGGCCTGCAAGGAATGGAATCTTGGAAGGTCTCCCTGGTGACTTTTCAAAGGGGGCAGAGTAGTTAGCAGGGTCCAGCAATGGTCAACCTCCCTGGCCAGCCCTGGGGGCAACCAGCTGCCTCTGCCTCCGGAGACCTTAGCAGAAGATGTTTGCTGAGGAATTAACGGAGGGGAAGGAAAGAGGGGACAAGGTGACAGAGGCAAGAGATACTAAGGTAGAGACCCAGAGAACAGGGAGGGGGCTGACTCTCTCAGAACCAGCCGTTCCCGCAGAAAGAAGCGGAAGGAAGGAAGTCCCCAGTCTGGGCTTATGTGCAGACTGCTGGATTGGGCCAGCCAGGTCCTTTTGAGGATTTGGGAGGCCCTTGAAGAGGGTTGTGTAGAGTTGTGGTGGGATGGGGTGGGAGCCACGATAGTGAGTGTGGGAAACAGAAGGGAATCCACGCCCCCCACCTTCCACACTGGAGTTACTGAGTCCACAGGCTGGGATTGACAACGGTCTTGCTCTTGCTTCTCCCAACTCTTCCTGCCTAGAAAGGACCCCAGTGGAAGGACCCAAAAGTTCATGAGGCAAAGAGACAGGAACCTGATGACAATTCCGGAGTCTCTGCAAGGGAGACTCACGGGGATTTGCCAGTCCCTACCCAGTCCCTCCTTTGCCCTGAGGACATCGGACATGTGGCCCAAGCTCCTCTTGCCCTTTTCTGGGAGACAAGAGTGGCCACAGCTTCTCTCCAGAAGACTCTGACCCGAAAGGGATTGTTGGGTATTTTGTAACTGCCAACTTGCCCCTCCCCACGCCCAAGTTTCCCTTCATGACCTTGTGACTCCTCCATTAGGTCTCCTTTCTTCTTGCTTCAAGAGAAAGCCAGGCGGGGAGGGCTGGGGACCAGGGAGGCAGGCGAGGCGGCAGCGGCGAGGCTGAGCCAATCGCGGGTCTGCAAGGTGCAAAGCAATCAGCTCAGCCGCTGGTGAGCGGGGTCACTCAGTAGTGTGCACATCAGGGTGAAATCCTTTCAGCTCTTCTCCAAACCCCTAGTGAAAGACAATCAGGCTCGCTGTCACCGAGCTAATTCTGTCTATATAAAAGCAGTAATGAAATTCACGGCAGGATTACCCTCTCCATCCAATGGGCCAGCGTCGTGGTGACATATCTCTCTTATTGCCCGAATGTAACACACCATCTAATTTACGTCGTGTAGCGAGCAGGAATGAAATGTTCATAAAGAATTGCTGCATCTCGTCACCTTAACTGCGGCCCGGGGCTCTGAGGCATCTGTCAGGGAGAGGAGCAGGAGGAGGGAGGGCGGGCGGGGCTCAGGGAGCAGCAGCCGGGGGCAGGCGTTCTGGGGGGTTGTTGTTTCTTAATAGGGTGAAGTGGAGGCAGAGGGAGGTAGGGGCTGGGGGGGTTAGGGAGAAGAGCGGGGGAGGGGCACAGAGGGCTCTGGGAGGCAAGGATAAATAAGGGTAGGATGAAGTGGTCTGCAGGGAGTGTTTGGAGGTCTGTGTAAGTGCGGGGAGCTGGAGAATCTGGAGTGTGTCTGGGTTTGGGTGAGTTTGGGAGGATAAATGAGTGGCTCAGTGGCAAGGGGGTTGCTTGGGGAAATGACCGTCCTGGTGCCTCCCTGATACCGTGGGACATCTCATTGTCGTCGTCTCTCTCATTCTCTGGAAGTGGAAATCCATCCACCTCCGAAGGCTACCAGAACTAAACTCGGGTGGAAAAGAGAGGAGAGCTTTTCTGGAAGTGAACAAGGAGCAGACAGATGCGAGGAGCAAGTTTTACAGACCTGGGACTTCCCCGTGGCTCCTCCCACCCCCTCATGTTTTCCTCCCCTTCCCGTTCTCTCTCCATCACCTCAGTCCAAGGCCACTGCCATCCGTGGCCTGGCTGGCTCAACCCCACCCCCACCCCCCCACTGCGGTCTCCACACGGGCCACCCCGCCCCCTCAACTGGGCCCGGGGGTGGTCATGTCACTCCTGCCGTCCCTCAACTTGAAACCCTGCTATGGTGCCCCCTTGCTCTTAAGGTGAGGCCTGGGACCCAGGACTCCAGCATCTTTGCTCCACACTCTGAGTTGCAAGCTGCGCTCCAGCCATATTGGCCTCTTCCTGTTGTCTGAATGTGCCATGTTCTAACCAGCCCCCTGGGGCTGTGCCCTTGAGCTTGCCCCTCCTGGGAGGACTCCCGTCGGTGGCGGCAGCACCATCCCAGCACGGCCTTAACCGCTACTCCCGCTTCATGTGTCAGCTGGAATGTTGCATCCTGGAGGAACCCCCCGGGCCTGCCCACACTTGGTTAGCTCTGTCTTCCTTGACATGCTTTCTTAGCATCATTTCCTTCCTCTGGGAACTCAGGGTTGCACCTGGTAAGATCCTGCTTTTGTGTGACTATTTGATTACAATCTGTATTCTCCCCCTGGACTCTGAGCTCCACGAGGGCAGGGACCGTGTCTATTCTGCTCACCATTATATCTCCAACACCTGGTATGGTACCGCGCACATCGTAGCCGATCGATAAATATTTGTTGAACGAAGAAATGAGGGGCCTTCACAACCGCTACAGGGATAGAAACCCTACTCCTGGGGCACCTGGGTGGCTCGATCCATTAAGCATCTGCCTTCGGCTTGGGTTGTAATCTTGCGGTCCTGGAATCAAGCTCCACGTCCGGCTCTCTGCTTCTTCCTCTTCTTCCGTGCTTTCTCTCGCTTTCACTCTCCCACAAACAAATAAATAAAACCAGAAAGGAAAGAAAGAAAGAAACCCTGCTCCTTCCTTCTTTCACTGAGTCAGCTAACGTCTACTGAATGTCTCCTATGGGCCAGGCATTGTCACGGGCACTGTGGCCACATGCTAAACCAGTGAGGACACAGCTCCTTCCCCTGAGGGGCTCACAGTCCAGGGAGGGAGGCAGACAAGTAAATCAGATCCCCCTGGTGCTAAATCCATCCTGTGAAAGTCACCTATGAGAAGTGGCTCCTCTGGGGCCGTGTAAAATTCTCCCAAACTTTCCCTAGAAAGTTCAGCCACCAGTGGGGAAGGGAGAGAAACAGCAAAAGAGACTTTATTAAAGGGGCGTAGCTGGAATTCTTTTACTAGTGCGAATAAGGAGAATTTACTGGGAATCAACTATATACCAAGCACCTCTTCTCATGTAATCCTCCCGATAACTATGACACCTAGGTATTATTATCCCTGTTTTATAGATGAGAAAACTGAAGCCAACTGAGTTTCTTTTTTAAAGATTGTATTTATTTATTTCAGAGAGAGAGCACAAGCAGGGTGGAGGGGCAGAGGGAGAGGGAGAAGCAGATTCCCCACTGAGCAAGGAGCCCGACGTGGGACTCGATCCCAGGGATCATGAGCTGAGCTGAAGGCAGATGCGTTTAACTGCTTGACTGACTGAGCCACCGAGGCATCCTGTCCAATGAGTTTAAATAGCTTGCCCCAAAAAGGTCACGCACTTGACATACAAGGGATGCTCAATAAATATTTATTGAGTGAAGTAATGAATGAATGAGAACCTAGTAAGTAAAAGAGGAATCAAACCTAGGCTTTCTGGCTCCAGAGCCTCTGGTCTTTCTTCTATTTATTTTGGGCAACTATTTTTGGACTCTCTGGGTCTGGCATGTACTGGAGAAGTAAACTGGGGTTGGACTCTAGACCCATGCTTTCCCCAGGCCCAGACCCTCATCTGTCCACCCAGAGCCTTCCCATAGACACAGGACACGTTAGGTTCCAGGCCTGGCCAGCAGGAAGATCCGGTTTAGAGAAGACCAGACCTGAACCTCTCTGGGGAGATGCCCATCAGGCAAACTCTTCCCAGTCCTGCCCTGTCCTTCCTCTAACCCCAGAGCTTGTTAACTTATTAAGAAGTCTGGGGAGGTTTTTGTGGGAGAGGCCATATTATTCCTGCATGTATGGAATCACTTTGGCTTGTCATATGTCCCTTTTGACTCAGCTATGTGATCCTTTCTCACGAATTCAGAGATGTTTACTTACCAGATGACATGTATCTATGTGGACATGTGTGTGGACACACGTTCGTGGTGGTATGCACGTGGGTCAGCAATCCTGTCCTTTCACTAGCTCTCTCGTGTCCCATGCATGCAGACCCCTGAGCCCGCTCCCTGAAGTTCCCTCCCCATAGGCCTCTTGGGATAGAGGTCTCCTCTTGCTTCTGTCCTCCAACCCTGAAATGATGTAGCCCTCCAGCTAATGCTGACAAACCACGGAGTGGGATTCTGTGCCACGTGCTCCCTCTTATTTGGAGGAAGTTCTGCTCCCTGGTAGAGGGTAATGTTTTCTTTCTCAAAGAGCTAATGCATAGATGTATCGTCAAGGAGACAATATATGCCTGGCACACAGTAATCTCTCAATTCATGTTGGATATTAACATTATTATAGCTCATTTGTCCTCCCTGACCAGAGGGCATCCCTCCTTCTTTCCACAGCCCTCCTAGGGCTGGAAGTTCACATGTCCCTATCCATTCCTGCTGGGGGACTGTGTGAGGCTTGGTGCACTTACAAGGATCTCCTGGGTTTAGAGGGCTCCGGGCCATTGTCATCTATATCTCTCAGTAGGACAAAAATCTCACACACCCCTGGCAAATAGGAGTCATTCATATTTTTAAAGTCTCCATAAAAGAAGTCTCTAGAGTCTCTTTAGACATTGCATCCAAAACCTTAAACTCCTAAGACGCAAACTGTTTCCTCAACCCGTTCTTCTGCAGCTAACACCTTTTCTCCTGGGTGGGACCTGGGGCCAGACCCCCAGCCCACCACTGGAGCCCTCCAGAGAAGAGCAGTTGCAGCCATGATGCCTGATGCTCCTCATCCCTTTCCTTTGGCCCACGTGGCTTAGCCTCCTAGCTAGTGATCAGTTTTGTGGCTCTGCCAGGAGCTGACATTCTAAACCAGATGCACTTCTTCAGGTGAAGCAAGATATCATTGAAGTTGGATGGATACAAAGCAGGGCCAGGGCAGGGGAAGAATGAGAAGGGGAGAACACAGTAACCATCACACAGAAACCAGATTCTCCAGACATTTTCTGTCCTTCAGTTGGCATCGGGCTTTCCTTTCATGGTCTATGAAAATCCAGGGATCTGTGCCTAGGGGTATATTAAGTTTTGTTTGACTGTCTCTGGACAGGCAAGAGGGGGGAGGAAGATTCTGTGGAACAGATAAACTAGCAGAGGTTGGTGATGGATTAAAAATTGGAATCCAACCCAACCCGGCCAATGTGTTCATTTGATTTCCACATTTTCCTACCCCCTTTATTCCCACTCCTCTTTCCCCTTCCCCCAGACTGACATAAATGATACCCTGAGGTCTATTTCAGCGGCAACCTTATATGCCCAGGGAAGTCTGAGCTCCCCAGCTGCCGGCCAGCTCTGATCCCCTAACCCCAGGGGGACCAGCTGGTCAGAGTTCTCAGGGATGGCAGACCCAAGTGCAAATTTGGCTTCTGCTACCAACATACTAACCGTGGCCAGATTACCAAACTTCTCCTTGCGTTGGCCGTGATATTAGCCTCCTGCTCCTCCTGCACCACATACCACTCCAGATACAGTAGGAAGCTTCCTGAATTTCTTGAAACACTGTTCTAGAAATTCACCTTTCCATTTCCCATTATAATTACCTGATCAGAATACAGTCCCCACGAGGATTAGCTTCATCTTGGGTGGGCCGGTCTCCTTCACTGTTGGCCTGGACAGCTGTGCAGTCGTCGGCCAGAGAGAGAGAGAGAGAGAGAGAGTGGGTCAGTGAGCTCGGCCTTGCTGCTGAGGGCATGACCGGTTATGATAATGGCAAAGGTAATTTTCCAGCCTCCTGGCTTGTCTGAGGGCTTTGTGAGTACCTCCAGATACCACATGGTTTAAAACCGGATCAGTGGAAAGCAACAAAGAGGATTCAACCTGCTTGGCGATCAGTGTGTTAGCGAAGGGATGTCTGACATGTAGATAACACTGAAAGGCCCTCAAAATGGTGACTAATTGATGACTTGAAGAAACAGGCATAAATTCCTGTTAAATATGGCTCAACTCCCTTGCTCTCCAGGCTCCCCCGCCAAAACCAGAAACTTGCTTTGGTGGTCATTACCTGCTCAGTGTCATTAAATTCTCTGGTAATCTGCAGGGATATGTAATTATGCTGTAGTTAGTGGTTGTTCACTAAGTAAACCGTTGGTGTACTTACCATGTAAGTCAACAGTATTTACAGGATATTTTTTCTGCCTGTAACTCAAAGCCTTACCGAAACAAATTGGAATTGCCTTCTGGAGGCCGTTGTTATAAATTACAGACCCAACATCTGTCCACATCTGCAGTGTCTAGACAGCCTGTCTGAGCTACGAGAGAGGAGAGAGATGAACAGGGGAAAGCGAGGGAGGCGTGAGGAGTGGCAGGGGAAAATCTCAGATTCGCACAATTTTTCCTCTTCGGAGGTTTACTGAGACAAATCTCGTGCTGACTTCTGAAACGGACCTGAATCTTCAGCAGCCCAACACCAAGCTCTGGAGAGTTCGGGACCTGGTCATCACCCCTGGGTGTGTTGGCGACACAGCTACTTCCGTCGGGGCCACATCTCTGCCCCGTCAGCCTGTCAGAGGGCCCGGCGGGGCCTGGAAGATGGAGTTACAAACACAGAGACCGACCGTGGCCAGGCCAGCTCGGGAGAGTTGGCTGCTTCTCCCAATTCCTTCCATCCCCTCTCCTGCTCCCTGACTCTTACCCCCACCTGGCTTTTCAGGGCAAAGGCATTCATTTGCCTGCCTTTCCTGAGGTCCCTCTCCTGCACCCACGATAAGGAGCCTGCCCGTCAGCTGAGTGATTGTATTTTTTTACAGTTCCTAGCACAAACCTTCTCATTTATATGTAAAGCAGCCATTAGTCATAGCTCCGTTCCCACACACTGCCTGATGTACAATCACATTTTGCAGCGGATGAATCTTTCCACACAGCTGCTCTGCTATGAATAATCCGTCTCCAGGCCCATAAATCAGAAAAAAATCATGCACCTCGTTCGCCTGATCCTTACACAAAGTCATATATTTTACATGAGGACGAGCTAAATATTCATGAGTCTTAAAGGCTTTTTTCATAGGCACTTGTTGGGGTTGTTTTCTACTATTGGGGGGATACCAAGGTTGTATTTAGGAGAACTGGGGTTTTTGGAGAGGAGAGAAGAAGAGGTAGAAGAGAATGTGTGAGAGAGAGAGAGAGAGAGAGAGAGAGAGATTGATTGAGATTCCAAGCTTATCTCTTAGTCTAGGTGTCATGTGGGACAAAGGATGCTCATGTGAGGTCTTAAAAACATGATAAATACTTGTTTATCGAGCTTCCATCCTGCTCAGAGCCATGGTTATTGCCTCCCTGACCTTCGAGGTCATTTCATGAACCTTTGCCTTCTGACCCGAGCAGGGAAGGCCTTCCCTCTGTGGGGAAGTGGCCGGGAGCCCCCTGGATCTGATAAAAATAGAGTTTGGAGCAAAGGAAGGGAGCTGGTGGGAAGGAGCTGGGGGGGGAAGGAGGGCGCCAGTGGGGAAGGAACAGATGTAAAGGAAACCACTCAGATGCTAACAAAGCCTCTGCTCTACACACAACTTCGGGCTTCTAGCAGCTTCCTGCTCATTTGTTTATACCCGATTTTCATTCCAGAGAGCAATTAAGGTAGCTTTCCTCACCCTCCGGTTTATTTCCCTCCCCTGGTCTACCTCCTTCCGCTCACCCCCTTCACCTCTCAGACTCTGATCACTACACTGTCCTCTGCGGAAGGCTTCTGCTCACATGGTCCGCGTGCTCTGCTAGGAATACTCTCCCTGCCCCACTCCTCAGACCCTCTCTCTTCCCCCAAATGCAAAATGTGACCCCCCCAAGAAGCTACCTTCCATTAAAAAAGGAGTTACTTGCTTTGCGACCCCCCATCCCGTCTTTCCTAGCCAAGCCACTCATCGCAGCAACCCCTCCGCTGACAGGTGCTTTTTCATCTTTTTTCTGGCATTTTGCTCAGCGTATGTGTGTTCAGTGGCGCTGTCTGACTCATTAATGCCGTGGTCTGCGGTGGGGACTGTAAATGTGTCCTCCCTTCCCGTGGAAGGGTAGAAAATTCTTCTTCCTGGATTTCACTGACAGGATTAAGAACATATTTCTAGATAGAGATTTCTTGGGTTCAGCTCTAGTTATGGAAACACAAGGAAGCCCCGAGACCCTTTTAGCCTTCGGTTGATAGTGATAATCACCGGGTCCCAGGAGCTGTTCTCAGAGGAAAAACTGCCTCAAAACTATAGCAGTAACTCCGTGGGGGAAAATGACGTCTTCATTTGACAGATGGGCAAACTGAGGCACAACTCCAGCAAGTTACTTTCTCAAAGTCAAATCAAGAGAGGACGACAGGAAGCTGCAAGTACATTCCGGTTAACTTTTGTGATTTTGACGCAAGGCTTTTCCCACCTACCCGCAGGGCCAGAGGCCAAGGATCCAGGCCTTTCCCCATTTCTCTCAGTTCTTCGGGCTCACCTACTGCTCTGCTGCCTCTCATTCCACCTGCCCTCAACCCACTCTTGCTAATGTTCAGAAAGAATTGAGTAAAAAACCCGCCAGAGAGAAGGAAAAAGTCCAAACAATCACAGATGGCAGTCTCGCAAATTTAATTTAAAATCATTCTTTATTATCCAAAATATTAAAATTAAAGCTATAATGCCCAAAGGAAAACACAGATTAAACCCCCCTATGTTTCACTGCCTCTTCCTCAGGGGGTCCCCAAAACACCGAGGAAGAATGCTTTGAAAAGAAAGCGGGAATGCAAGAGCAAAGAGCCAGCTGTAGATCACTGAGCCGAACACTCGGTGACTGACCCAATCAGCTTCCCTTAAAGCCAAACACCAACTGTTTCATATGCAATTAATGATTGCCCTGGCAAAGGCAAGGGCATCAAGTCATCACAGGCATCCTCGAATGAGAAGACACACAGCAGTCACAGGTAGCTCGTCCCTGGTATCCACATAATGATATTACCAGGCTAATCTAGGCTCAGAGATTTAATTCTGCAAAACACCATGCACTTGATATTTATATTCATAAAAGGGCCAAGGGAAAAAATGCCCATGTGCTGCCTCTAGGCTCCGATTTGTCTAGAATAGGTCGCTGGATCATTTACTCTATGGTTGGGGGTCAAGAGCATCAGTCAAATGTCGGTAGAATCCCAGTGTTTCTGGCCCCCAACTTCACCTTTTGGAAGGGGATCATTGCTAGACTGGGCATTTAAAGGTGCCCAAGAGGGTGCAAAGCCAGAAAGGAGATCTCCTCATATGTCAGAGCTGAGGAGGGGGCTGTCGAATAGATGAGACCGTTCCCCATTTTCTGGCACAGAAAATCAAAGTCCAGAGGCAGACCAGAGACTGTTAGCCTCATCTTTTACACATTTCAAATTCTCAGTTGTGGTTACCTTTTCAATTCTTTTTTTTTTTTTTTAAGGTTTTATTTATTTATGGAGGGGAGAGAGAGAGAGAGCGAGCAGGGGGAAGGGACAGAGGGAGAGGGAGAAGCAGACTCCCCGCTGAGCGGGACTTGATATGGGACTCCATCCCAGGACCCTGGGGTCATGACCTAAACTGAAGGCAGACACTTAACCGACTGAGCCACCCCGGAGCCCGATACCATTCCAATTCTTGATGCCACCATACTTGGAACTATAACATTGAAGAAGGACTCTTCAAATAATCATAAATAAACCAATGCAGATGGCCTTTTGGATTTGTCTCCGTTTCTTCCCAATTCCGGGCCTGAGTGCCTCCAGCAGATGGGGCAGAGGACCCAACTCTGCTTAGCCTAGCCCCACCCCCGATGGGATTGCCAAGTTCATTTCTGCATCTCTCCTGGAGACTGCTCCCTCTCTCTGCTGATATCTCAAGCCCAGTCCTTTCAATCCAGCCTCCTCTGCCCTTTCTCTCTCGTTGGCAGAAAATGCAAATGATGGAGCCTGCCTATTCCCTGCGCACACCATGACTTGGAGCCTTCAGCAACTTTTCCAGGACTCTGCATATTATAATCAAGATGGGATCAGCTAATAAAAATTACATTGGTTACAATCCAAAAAAGATTAACCAGCCTTAAGGGTTTCGTGGCTATGCATTACACTTTTCAATTTTCCTACAATTAAGTTAACAACAAATAATATTGACAAATAAACTGCCAGATCCGCTAACTGCAGCCCCGCCATGGGAGGGAGGGTTGTTCTTAAGTCCGGCCATTGCCCGTTTGCGAAGTCCAGCGTGTGAGTTCCAGCATCCTGGGGCATTGGCACTTGAGCCGCATGGGTGGAGGGCTGATGAGGAATGGGCACTGGCCGTGCTCCTGAAAGACCATAAAAAAGATGATAATCTTGACTCTCGCCCTGCTGCCCCCTCTGGAGAATTTTCCAGGTTTCATTTGTTTCTTAGTCTCCTGCTTGAGAAAATCCAGGAGGTCTATATTCTCATGAGGCAGAACTATATCAACTAATTAACTAATTTGGAATCACAAATCCAGGACCTAAAATAAATTAGATCTAGCACTAATAAAATTGGGGGGAGGGCGTAGTTTAGACCAAGAGTGCCAGTGGGAAAGCTCTCCCACACAGATGCTGATAGAAGTCTGTGGAGGCCAGACTTCTCCCTGCCTGGCTGGCCTAGCACTAGTCAGGGCAGGAGGCTGCAAGATATTTGGGGCCCCGTCTGCTCCAGTTATTTCTACTACTCAGGGTTGGAGAAGAAGACCGAGGGAGGAAGGGGCTGGGAGAGGAGGACTGCAAAGGGAATAAGGATCATTGTTATTACTGAAGGAGAATTTACCATGTGCCAGGGTCTGGGTTAAGTGCTTCCACTTGGTAATTTACTCAATCCTTATCACCTGTGAAGTCAATGCCACTATCTACCCCCATTTTACAGGCGAAGAAACTTCAAGAAGTGAATAATAGCTCCAGGGATCGAACCCAGGTTTTGTTTCTAGAGCCTGTGCTGTTAACCAGAAAACAAGCGAAAACTGCCAGATGATTCTAAGTACCAAAAAAATGTCCTTCTCCAGCAGGATATAAATTTTCATCTAAGCTAGAAACATCTAGCCTCAGAGTTGTGTTTATTTTGATACTATGTTTGATACAGGTTGATACTGTGTTTGATCTTCAGCAAATACAGGACAAAAACCCACGATCCTGGGCCCAATGGGAGAGTGAAGGACTGTGCTGTGTTTCTCAGATTATGACCAGAGAACAATCTTTAACGAAATCATCTGGGAAACTTGCTAAAATGCAGGTTCCTGATCCCTAGCCAACCTTCTTGATCAGAGTCTCTGAACTTGGGTCTCGGAGTAAGCTGATTGATAAGCTTTCCAGATGATTATGCATCCAAATCTGGGAAACCATTGGTATAAACTGTGAACCCTGGCCTCCAGTAGTTTCTAACCAGACCCAAACCCCTCACTGGTGTGAGGCCACTGGTCTGATCCTAGGCACCCCTCACCTCCCCTCTCCCCAGTCTCTCCTTGTATGTCTTTCATATTTGCCCGCTGTGTTCTCTTCGTTCTAATTCCCTACGGTCCTTCCCCTCACTGCTGCCTTCCCCTCCACTTTTCGCCTGGATTTGAGTTTTACACACCTGGGCCTGGTGTAGCATCTGTCTCTCCCCCCTTTCTCTCTCTCTCTCTTTAATGTAATTTTTATTTAAGTGGAATATATGTACAGAAAAGTGCACAGAATAATAAGGTTACAGCTCAATGAATTTTTTCAAAGTGAATATACCCGTGTAGCCAGCATGAAGTCTCTCTCTCTTTTTTAAACACAAATTTGACTCTAAATAGCACCGAAGAGTAATTTAGGTCTTAATCTCTTAAAGGGATAGCAAAAAAAAAAAAAGGGAGATTCTGCTATATAGCACTGCTTAAAAACCTCTCCTTGTAGAAGCTTCTCCCCCAACAAAAGCTTTCTCCCTTCTTCCCTTCTGTTTTTTCCTTTCACAAATACTCATTGGTACCTACCACAGTAGGTGCCGGGTCGGAAAATGCCGAACAAGATACATGGAGACCTGCTTTCGGGGCACCTACGGTCTCATGGGGGAGACAAGTGAAACACAAGAGTAAAGGTTTAACCCAAACCCCAGCTGCTTAGTGGCGTAGACATGGGGGAAAGAATATGGACTTGAACTAAGATTTTGTTCTTTGGTCCCAGAAATGTTTGGGTAGGATTTATCCGCCTACTCTTTGGAGTCAACCCTCAGTCCATCTTCGATGGAATTGTCCCCAAACTAAGCCCAGAGGAAGCCTCTGAGTTGTTTCCTTCCTCAGGTTTCTTACAGTTATCACTGGCAGCGTCACAAGGAGTTCTGCTCCGGTGGAATCCGGAGTCTCGAGGGTGGTTTTAGCAGCTAAGTGCTACCGATATGTACCCCAGGACTGAAGGGAGGGGGCAGCACAGTCTCTGCCCTGCAGGGTTTGGCTGTGAACCATTCATGCTCTCCCCTAGTTCTGATGACTTGAATAAAAATGTTTTACAACCACAAGGAGACCTGAAGATTCCAGAGCGGCTCAATGGCTCTGTCATCTGGCTTCTCTTCCTGCCCCAGGCTGTGTCGGGCCAACACATCCTCTGACCCCAGAGAGGGGCAGAACATGCCCTTCTACTTGCCTCTTCTCTCCCTTTTCCCCCCACACCCCCAGCCAATCCTCAGATCATCTTTTCACCCTTTCTTCCAGGGTCTGACCTCGTCTCCGAGGGGCTTCCTCAGTCAGATTCCCTGACAGGTGAGTGCACTGGAGAGAATGTCAGGAGACGAGCCCTCATAGCAAAAGCCCAGCTGTACAACCCGTCGCACGCCCTCAGTGTGATGTGACAGAGCGTCTTCTTCTGCTAAATTTCCCATCTTCTCGAGAAGGTAAATTAAAACAAACAACCACCAAAAACTATTCTGCCATACTTAGATTCAGGTTAAGTCCTCAAAGCTGAATTTTGGTAAGTAAATCTTTGCCAAGTCGTCTCTGGGCCCGAATCTTTGACAGGATTTGGTCAGGTCCTTGTCACCATTATCGGCACCCCGTGGAATAGTCACCGAGTCCCAGCACGAGCTGGCACCTGGGCAAAGTACTCTATGCAGTTCCTTGCCCTGGTGCAGCTAGCCTGGACTGCTTAGCCTGAGCCAGGACTCTGTTTCCCCAAGACTCTGCTGGGAATGGGGCAGACCCTCGGGCCGGCCCTGGAACCAGCAGGCGGAACCCAGGGCCTGGGGCGAAGCTGAGATAGGTCGCTCTCTGACGGTTGGGACGTTTTGCACCAGTTATTCTGACAGACTGGAGAGTAGCATTCAGTCATGCATCCACTTAATAACTACGTTAGAACGATACTAGCTTAGGATAAAGGAGTTCTATTCTCAGGAAAGCCTTGAGATCCCAAATCAGGACCGAGCTTTATGACCTTACACACTGCAAGCTATTGATGTATTCATGGCTACAAAGATATATCTGAGATTTGCATCAGTATAATCCAGGGGACAGAGGAAAGAAGTGTGTGGTGGTACACAGGAAACCAAAGTGGCCATAATGTAACTGGGGCACGGGGGGCAAGGATTCCCAAGCAGACCAGGTTCAGCTGCTGGTTGATCCAAAGGCAGAGAGATGAGTGGTGGGGAATCAAGAAAGGGATTTAATTCAGTGAGGTCAACTCTGGGAAAAGTGGACTAACATCTCAGAGACTGTCTCCAAAGTGCTGAAAATACTGCACTTTATATAAGGAAAATGTGGGACAAAAGTTGGTGGGTACACGCAGGTGGGCGGTCAAGGCTGGGTCCATCTCTCTTAGGGTCAATCACGGGAGGGGTCTTGCTGGCTTGGGGCAGTTCTGATGGCTTGAGGGGGGTAGTTTCACTTCCCATCACGTGCTTTGCCTGTAGGGTTTTTTGCCTGAGTCAAGAGATAAGCCAGAAAGAACTTGGAAAGTTGGAGGTCAAAATGGAGATCAAGTCCACTTTCTATAATTCAATATTTTTGAAGCTGAGTAATGAGTAAAAAGAGTTCATTATATTCTTCTCTTGACCTTTGTATATGTTTGAGAGTTTATATAATTGAAAGTTAAATACACACACATATACACTATGCCTTTTCCCCCTTTGTGTGTGTGTTTACTTCTGGGTGTTTTCTTTTTCTCGGTTATTTTGTTACTACTTTAGAAGTAATGTGTTTTTTTTGTTTTGTTTTGTTTTAATTTTAAATGTCAGCCTCTTACAGCTGTGGAAAGGACAAACCAAGTCAGATGGGTTTTATTTGCATTTGGGCTGGCTACAAAAGGGCTCCTAGGATCCAGGAGCAGTGGTGGTGAAAGAGAGAATTGTGGGAGAACTCCAAGAAGACACAAATTCTGGGCTAGGGAGGCCGGGCCTTTTCATAGAGCTGTCCTAGAATCCTCCTCCACAACTCCCACCCCTCCTCAGAATTGTTCCCCCTCAAAATGGTCTCTTCACATGTGGGGGAGACTGTATTTGATTTAAGGGGCAATTTCCTGACATTACAGTTCTGCCTTTCCCCTACCTTCTGTGCAAGTACACTCTCAGATCTCTTTGAGGCTCACATCCTGGCTGTCTAGGCTGTTCTCTGTCAGCCTACCAATGATGTGCCCCGTGTGGAAGTTCCTTCCAGCTGAAAGTCCCCCTGGATTTTTTCCTGGGGCTTCCCTGAATAATCTTCCCTAGATCCTAGATCTCATCCACCCCTAACGTAGTCCCATGTGGAATTCCGTTTGCCCTTCATTCCAGAGACCTTCTCCATCCTTTCCCACCCTACTGTGGACCCTGGGAAACAACCTCCATGAACTTCATCTGGCCCTCTGGCTCCTGTTGGACCAAAGCAGATTAGAGGGTGGAAAGAGAGTGATGCTGAGATATGAATCATTCCATATCCCTCTTTGTCGAGTCACTGGGAGGGCTACATCCCCTTGTGAAGGCCACAGCTATTGCCAATGGTCCCTACCCCAAAGCTAGCTTCTTAGTATCTTGGTAACCACTCCCTCCCCTCATCCCTTTAGACCCAAGAGTGATAGGGTCCTTGTGATGGTGGTACACCATGCCTTGTTGGTCTCCCTAAATTCTGTTCACACCTTGGGAAAAAAGGCCCTTAATTAAGCCCTCCTCAAATTAATCAAGTTTATATGTGCCAGGACCTTCAGGGATACAGGCCCATGCTACCAAGAGAGCCCCGGCTAGTCTGTATGTTTATGTTTTGTTTCCTTTACAAAAGAGAAAACTTCCTAAAGGCAGGGTCCACCTCTTATCTATCTACAGAGTGATAAGGATTTGGGAGGATTTAATACTCACTGATAGAACTGATCCTGGGCCTGATCACTTTTTTCTCAAATGGCATTTTGGCGGGAGGGACAATCACATGAAAAATAGCTTTTGATAGTGTGAATGTTTGGGAGATGAGCACAGTGAGATAAAGGAAATCATGCTGAAGGAATGGTGGTGATGGGATCTGGTCAAAGACCAGTGCAGGGGAAACCTGCCTGTATAAACTTCAGCTGAAAGCTACAAAATGAAGTGCGGTAAATACTATTGGTCAATGTCTAACAGGGTCTAAGCAAAGAGATCATGGGAAAGAGCTTTGTCAGTATAAAAGGCAGGTTAATTCCCGAACTGAGAAAAAGATGCAGCAAATATATAAAGTATCTTTTTATAACTGAAGTGAATATTTTTTGTCCGTTTAAGACAAGGGTTTCTGATTTGGATACTGCTGTTAATAAATGAAGTACTATCACTGTGTCTACGTGCTGGTGTTGCATGGTCTATGGGAGAATCTGCATTAGTTACATACTGCTGCATAACAAATAACCCCCAGACTTAAGAGCTTAGAACAACAACAAACATCATCTTCTATGGGTCAGGAATTTGGAAACAGCTGTCCTGACTCTTCTAGCTACTGTCTCATGATGTTGGAGTCAAGATGTTGGCTTGGGTTGTAGTCATCTGAAGGCCTAACTGGGGCTATTGGAACCTCCCCATGATGGCTCACTCACATTACTAGCTATTTGGTGCTGACTCTTGGTAGAACGCTTCAGTTCTGGGGTGCCTGGGTGGCTCAGTCAGTTAAGCGGCTGCCTTCAGCTCAGGTCATGATCTCAGAGTCCTGGGCTGGAGCCCCACATCCAGCCCCCTGCTGAGTGGAGGGACCTGCTTCTCCCTCTCCCACTCCCCCTGCCTGTGTTCTCCTGCTCTCTCTCTGTCAGATACATAAATAAAATCTTTAGAAGAAGGAGAAGGAGAAAAAGAAGAAGAAGTAGTAGTTTTCACTTCCTTCCATGTGGGCCTCTGCATAGGGCTGCTGGAGAGTCCTCACAACATGGCAGTTTATTTCCCTCAGAGCAAGTGCTTCAAGTGAGTAAGGCAGAAAACACAAGAGCTTTTTATAACCTAGCCTTGGGAGTCACCCTCCATCATTTCTGGAACACATTACTGGTTACACAAGTCAGCTCTATTCAGTATAGGAGGGATGTGACTACCAGGAGACAAGAATTATTGGGATTATAGATAACCACCACATCTGTTTTCTTCTCATTGCATTCTATCTGGAGCACACAATTGCAATTTGCCCATTCTGAGATTCACTTTGATCACTTGATAGAAGTTTTGTCTGCCAGGCTTCTCCACTGTGAACACACCCTTTTCTTTTTCAAATCCTTACCTATTTGGGGGAGGGAATACTATGAAACGATGTGTCCTTTTGACATATCTCCACAATTCTTTGAGCACTTCCTTGTGTTCTGGCACAAAATGTTCTTGGCCCATCTTGCACTTTCCTTGTCCTAGCCCTGGAATCAACCATTTCTCCAAGGAGTATTGATTTCTTTTAGTAGAGAATGGCATTTAGAAGCTAAGCTCTGGGAGCGCCTAGGTGGCTCAGTGGGTTAAAGCCTCTGCCTTCGGCTCAGGTCATGATCTCGGGGATCTCCTGGGATCGAGCCCCACATCGGGCTCTCTGCTCAGCGGGGAGCCTGCATCCCCCCCTCTCTCTGCCTGCCTCTCTGCCTCCTTGTGATCTTTCTCTCTGTCAAATAAATAAATAAAATCTTGAAAAAAAAAAAAGCTAAGTTCTGGATGCTACATTGTTCTCATTGTTATTGGGAACTGCTGTTCCAAGGCCCTCTCAGTGGGCAGAACTAGAGAATGAATGTATGTATGCATATGTGTGTGTGTATCTATCTATATAGATAGATATATATGTAACCAATGTTCCATCACTGATGCTAGCTTCTTTCTCCACATGCCCTTACCACACCACTGGTGCTCCAGCACCCCATGCCAGACTATCTCTGAACATAGAAATCAACCTTGTTCTGCCCTGTGTAAAATTTTAACACTAAATTGTTTGGGAAGGAGAAGGTGCAAATAAATCGAGCCCATCTTGATTGTACTGTATATGCAAATTATGTGAAATTTAGACTTAGTAGTTGCTAACACTTATTGAGTACATATTATTGCCAGGTAATATTCCTTTTTTTTTTTTAAGATTTTTATTCATTTATTTGACAGAGAGAGACACAGTATAATTGGGAACACAAGCAAGGGGAGTGGGGGAGAGAGAAGCAGGCTTCCTGCTGAGCAGGGAGCCCGACGAGGGGCTCGAGCCCAGGACCCCAGGACCATGACCCAAGCCTAAGGCAGACGCTTAATGACTGAGCCACCCAGGCGCCTGGCCAGGTAATTTTCTAAGGATTTTCTGTGAATGCTCAGAGCAGCCCAAGGAGATAAGAACTATTATGCTCCCCATTTTACTGACTGAGGCATGGGGAGGTCAAATAACTTGCCCAAAGTCACACAGTTATCAATGAGATATAGCAGAACTGTGTTATTGGACTTCTAGATTATATCCTTGAAAAGGGTCAGATACCCTGTGTCCTCCAAAGCAACCTCCTACTGCACAGGCTTGGAGCACAAATATTGCTAAATGACCTCTAGGGAACAAAATTGTCCCCACTTGAGAACCACTGGTCTAGAGCAGCATTCGTCTAATCTAAGAAAAGCTACTTTTTGATTGTGCTGATAAATGAAAGAAAGGGGACAACAAAATCTAGAAGAGCAGGAAATGCAAAAACCTCATGTCTTTTTTTTTTTTTTTTTAAAGATTTTATTTATTTATTTAACAGAGAGAGAACACAAGCAGGCAGAGAGGCAGGCAGAGGTAGAGAGAGGAGCAGGCTCCCTTGGGAGCAAGGAGCCCGATGCGGGACTCGATCCCAAGATGCTGGGATCATGACCTGAGCCAAAGGCAGCTGCTTAACCAACTGAGCCACCCAGGCGTCCCAAAACCTCATGTCTTTATGTGGCAAAGATTGCTAGTTGTTTATTTCAACACACATCCCAAGGGGACTTCTTAATCTCTCTCCTACAGCTCCATACCAAACCTGATTTTGCGCCCATACTCTCCTCCTTTCTTTCTGTCACAGGAGGCCATCCCTCCATCCTGATCCTATTCTGTCTTATCCTCTCAGGACCTAGCTCCATCATTATCCCCTCTCTTTGTCTTTTACCTTCAACATTTCTTTGTAATGGATCCTTTCCATCAGCAGTTAAATATGCTCAAGTCTCACTTCTTTTTATTCCCTAAGTTTTTTTTTTTTTTTAAGATTTATTTATTTATTTATTTATTTGAGAGACAGAGAAAGTGAGAGAGAGCATGAGAGGAGAGAAGGCCAGAGGAAGAAGCAGACTCCCCGCGGAGCTGGGAGCCTGATGTGGGACTCGATCCCGGAACTCAAGGTTCATGACCTGAGCTGAAGGCAGTTGCTCAACCAACTGAGCCACCCAGGCGCCCCTCCCTAAGTTTTTATTATTATTATTATTAGTTTTTTTTTTTTTTTTTTAGAGACAGAGGGTGGGTGCACGCATGTGCAAGAAAGTGAGGGGTAGAGGGAGAGGGGACTAGAGAGAGAATCTTAAGCAGGTTCCAGTTCAGTGTGATGAAATCAAGAGTCTACCGCTTATCTGACTAAGCCACCCAGGTGCCCCTTTTATTGCTAAGCTTTTATTTTGGAAAATTTCAAACCTTCAGGAAAGTTGCAAGAAGAGTACAGTGAAAATCCATAACCCTTCACCTAGATCCACAAATTACTTTTTGCCACCTTTGCTTTAGTTCTCTCCCTCTCTCCTTCTCTCTCTGTCTCCACACACACACACACACACACACACACACTTCTTTTCCCTAAACCACTTGAGATTTAGCTGGAGACATTATAACATTTTGTCCTAAATACTTTAGCATATATCCGAAGGACTGGGACATTTTCTGATTTTCTGATTCTCACAATAAGATTCTCACACCCAGGAAATTTAACACTATCTAACATACAGCCTACATTCTGTTTTCCCTGACTGTCCCACTAGAGTCCTGTAGAGCTGTTTTCTCGTGTGTGTGTGTGTGTGTGTGTGTATGTGTGTTGTTCGATGGTCCAATCAGAGATTAGTCACTGCATTTTGTTGTCTACCTCTTTGGTTTCCTTTGAACTAAAGTCTCCCTTCTTTTATTTTTTTTTAATGTTTTTTTTTTTTTAAGATTTTATTTATTTATTTGACAGAGAGAGAGAGAGAGATCACAAGTAGGCAGAGAGGCAGGCAGAGAGAGGGGGGAAGCAGGCTCCCTGCTGAGCAGAGAGCCCGATGTGGGGCTCGATCCCAGGACCCTGGGATCATGACCTGAGCCGAAGGCAGAGGCTTTAACCCACTGAGCCACCCAGGAGCCCCTCCCTTCTTTTAAGTAAAACAATGAGCACCGTCTCTATATCCTGAACTTCTACCTCTAACCATTGTGCTATCTCTTCACTCCTTCCCTTGAGAGCCTCTCGGCTCACTGCTCTCACCAAGAAGACCCACACTCGCTGGTTTTTCCTTCTGCCTCTCTGGTCACTTCCTGGGCTCTTTGGCTAGCTCCTCTTCTGCTCATCCTGCAAACCTCAAGGTTCTTGAGGACTCCGTCCTGGACCTGCTGCTCTTGACACTGCTTACTCTTGCCCCGGGTGATGTCATCCTTCCAGGGCTGGGGGGAGGGGCTGGCTGCAATTACTGGTATATACTGAAGATCACGGTCTGCAGCCCAGGCCTCTTTCTCCAGTTTCTGTCCCAAATATTCAGCTGCTTCCTCAACATCTGAATCCGTGTGTTAGTCTTGCAGGCACCTTAAAGCAATATGTCCAAAAAAACCCCTGATTATCCTCCTACCCCCTGTTCCTTCTATTGTGTTCCTTGTCTCAGATAATGGCACTCCTCATTCATCCTGTTTCCTGGGCCAGATACCTAGAAGTCATCTTTGACACATCCCTTTGACATTGTCCATGACATATCCAATCCATCACTAAGTCCTATAGATTCTCTCTCCTCAATATCTCTGGAATCTATTTACTTCTTTCTGTTCTCCTCATCTCCCTCATCAGGCCTCCATCATCTCTCCCAGGAAGATTTCAGGAACTTCATCATCCTTTTCCCAGCCTCCAGCCATAAGTGATTTTCTAAAAGTACAAATCTAGGGGCGCCTGGGTGGCTCAGTTGGTTGAGCGACTGCCTTCGGCTCAGGTCATGATCCCGGAGTCCGGGGATCGAGTCCCATATCGGACTCCCGCCTCTGCGGGAAGTCTACTTCTCCCTCTGACCTTCTCCCCTCTCATTCTCAGTCTCTCTCTCTCTCTCTCTAATAAATAAATAAAATCTTTAAAAAAAAGAAAAGTACAAATCTGACCATGCTGTAGCCCTGTTTGAAATTTTTCAGGAGTTCCTCACAGCTCTCAGGATAAAGCCCAAATTCCTTAATGTGACCTATTAGTGGGGTAAAAGTCATAATATTTTATAGCTGGAAGAAATATTTTATAGTGATAGGGCATAGGTAATGACCTCAGTTTGAAAGGTTGTGAGCTGGTTCACCTGACCAGAATATGCTCGCTGAGTCATGGCTTGCCTAGAGAGCCTGATGCTATTGTCCTCTACAGTCTCATCTAGTGCCACTCTTCCCCCAAAGTCACTTGGCCCTGCCTTGATTCTCAGAATATGCCATCAAAAATGCAGTTACCTTTGCCTGGAAAGCTTTCTGGTGGCCCCAGCACCATCCCACCCCTCCCCACTCCTCAGAACTGCCAAGAAGGGGAATGATTGCTCTGTGTAGATAAGGTTGACTTAGGACTGTGACAGTGGTAACAGTTGTGGAGGGACTCAACTCTGGGTCACTGGTAATAGTGACTCCTTCCACTTAAGTACAAGAATATAGAACCCCAATGGGGTCAACAAACTCAGAAGTCATTGACTCTTGGCCTTTTATGAGCACAAGAAAGTGAGGGGAAGGGAGAAGTTCTTCAGTCCACAACTAAAACAGTGTCTCTCCTCCCAACTGAAATACAAATAATCTTTCCCACCTCCACTGGATGTCTTGATCCTGGGGTTAAGCCTATCAGATATCAAATAATTGATGGGGTTTTAATCAGTTAATCACGTTGCTTCCAGTCAATCTTGAGCTTTGATTCCCTATCTTTGCAAAACAGAGGGTTGGGGGGGGTGGGAGGAGAAGGAATTCTAGAGTTTTGAAGACAAGTGAGGCATGGAGGGGAACTCTAGGTAGGCAGAAGTCAGCAAGAAGGCACTGGGCATCTAAACTCCCAGGCAATGCTCTCAAATCTGGCTACAGATTAGAACTACCGAGGGACCTTTTATAATTACCATTGCCAAGGTACCTGGGGAGTAGAGCTTTGGCATTAAAATTTGTTTTAAAGCCCCTCAGCAGCCGGGGAGACTGGGTGACTCAGTTGGTTAAATGGCTGACTCTTGATCTCAGCTCAGATCTTTTTTTTTTTTTTAAAGATTTAATTAATTAAGTTGAGACAGAGAACGCATGCGTGAGTGAGGGGAGGGGAAGCGGGGGAGGGAAAGGGTGAGAATTTCAAGCAGACTCTGTGCTGAGCATGGCGCTCAACATGGGGCTTGATCTCATGACCCTGAAATCAGGAGATGAGCCAAAACCAGGAGTCAGAGGCTTCCTCGACTGAGCCACCCAGGCGCCCCTCAGCACAAATCTTGAACTCAGGATTGTGAGTTCAAGCCCTGCACTGGGATCTACACTGGGCTTGCAGCCTACTTAGAAACAAACAAACAAACAAACAAATAAAGCCCCTCAGCTAAGATCAAGAGTCAGACTGAGCCACCCAGTCACCCCGCCCCTCACGTGACTCTTAAGTGCAATCAGGGCTGAGACCTCCATTGGCTATAGTAGAAGGGAATGCCATGGAATGAGAAAAAAAAGTGAAGGCATGTGTGGATTATTTCTGGCGCCAGCCTGCTGTATGTTACAATCACACAGTATGGGGATAAAGATTAGAAGAGCAGAGCAGTGTGCTTAAAGAAGATCATAATCCTTGCTTGCCTTTTCTTTTCTTTTCTTTTCTTTTCTTTTCTTTTCTTTTCTTTTCTTTTCTTTTCTTTTCTAAGAGAGGGAGCATGAAGGTGTGGGAAGGGCAGAGGGAGAGGGAGGCAAAGAATCCTAAGCAGGTTCCACACCCAGGATGGAGCCAGGGCAGGGTTTGATCTCATGACCTTGAGATTAGGACGTGAGCCAAAATCAAAAGGTACTCCTGCTTTTGGGGCTTTCTTAAAGAAGGTAAATGGATAGACTGGCAAATTAAAAAAAAAAAAAGGAGAAAGCTGGATAATGCCAAGTGCAGTGGAACAGTGGGCTGGAAGTGTAGACTTCCGTTTGGTGCTACATGTCTGATTCAGGGTCCTTAATAGCCTACGAACCAGCAAGTATGATCTTAGATATGTATTCCCAGATATTCTTACTCAGGAGGTCTGGAGGAGGCTGATTGCTACAGCATTATCAGGGATGACTGGGAACTGTAGGCTTTGCTGGGAGAGTGGACGGGTAAAACAGGGGGCATACACATCATCAAGCTACCATGCAGCATTTAGAAGCAACAGGTTAGATGTACACATAGTAACATGAATGGATCTTAAAACCATAGGCACTCGGTGAAAAAAGTATGAAACATAATGGATATAAGAACCAGTATTACACATATAATATATAATGAGATATATAAACAATATTTAATAGAATTAAAATTGTAGCACATGAATAACTATTGTGCAAGAATCATACAAACAAAAAGGTAAAAATTGTCTATGGGGAAGGGAAAAGGGAACAAGCTATGTACTAAAAGTGAATGATTAGCTAGACAACTACTTATTTTTTTTGACAACTATTTTTTTTTAAAGATTTTTATTTATTTATTAGAGAGCAAGAGACTGAGAATGAGAGGGGAGAAGGTCAGAGGGAGAAGCAGACTTCCCGCAGAGCCGGGAGCCCGATATGGGACTCGATCCCGGGACTCCGGGATCATGACCGGAGCCGAAGGCAGTTGCTCAACTGAGCCACCCAGGCGCCCCTGACAACTATTTTTTTTAAAGTGGGCTCTAAACTCATTGTGGGGCTTGAACTCACAACCCTGGGATCAAGACCTGAGCCCAAACCAAGAGTCTGGTGCTTAATTGACTGAGCCACCCAGGTGACCCTAGACAACTTTTTTTTTTTTTTTAAAGATTTAAATCAGACCTTGAAAGATGAGTAGGAAAGAAGGAGAAAGGGAAAACTTCTAGAAGTCAGAAATGAATACTATAAGCTAAGGCCAGGAGGCAGGAGTATGCTGAGCAGGTGTGTAGGAGGGATATCTGATTCGAGCAAAGTGGGGAGTAAGATTGGAGAGGGGACTGGGTAATATTGTGAAGTTCTGGAAAGCCAGATAAAGGAATTTAAACAAAGATAACGGAGATGAGAGTGCCAAACAAGGATTGAGTAGGGAAGAACTGTGATACAAGTGAAGTCTAAAAGACAGGATAGGGGTGCCTGGGTGGCTCAGTCAGTTAAACATGTCTACCTTCGGCTAATCCCAGTGTCCTGGGATCAAGCCCCAAATTGGGCTCTCTGCTCAGCACGGAGCCTGCTTCTCCCTCTCCCTCTGTCTACTGCTCTGCTTCCTTGTGCTGTCTTTCACTCTTGGTCAAATAAATAAAATATTTTTTTAAAAAGTATCAGAGGTGGAATGAGAGCCTGGAGTCACAGAACTGGATTGAAGGTAACTATAGAGAAGTAGACAAAAAAAGATGGTGATAGTCAGGAACGGACTAGCATTGGAGGTAGAGGATGGAAGAGACATTTTGATAGATTACTGGCTGAATACAGACACTGATAGACAAGGATGAGTCAAAGAATACTCTGAGGTCTTAAACCAGGAGCTTGGGAAAAATTTAAGTCCAGTAGTAGCTGTGATTTCTTATATTGGAAATCCAATTTTTCAGTAAAATGAAGCTTTAAAAGCTTCTATGATTCAAGGTGTTCTCCTTGAGCATCTGCACCATAAACAGGCTCATGAGTGCATCCATTTTAGAGTTGGCAGAGATTTTTGTTTTCCAGATGACACAAGAGAGAGGACTGGAGAGGTTCAGTTAATTGCCCAGTCAACCATTAGCTGGAGAAAGGATGGGCTAAAACCAGACTTCTTAACATCTAGTCCAATGAACTTTCCTAAACTATGTAGGATAGGAGAGGCTTCAAAATCAAGGCAGTTTAGCATTTCTCAGTTGTACTGGACCATAAGTGGTCTATTTTCAAAGGAGAGGATTTACCCTTTCTGTACCTTGTCCCTGCCATCTCACTTTCAATCCATATGTATATGAACTGTCTGGCTGATTTTACTTTTTTTTTTTTTAAAGATTTTATTTATTTATTTATTAGGAAAGAGAGAGAGTGAGAGAGAGCAGGTCAGAGTGAGAAGCGGACACCCCATGGATCTGGGAGCCCGATGTGGGACTCGATCCCGGGACTCCGGGACCATGACCTGAGCCGAAGGCAGTCGCTCAACCAACTGCGCCACCCAGGGGCCCTACTTTTTTTTTTTTTAAGGATTTTATTTATTTATTTGACAGAGAGAGAGAGAGAGAGATCACAAGTAGGCAGAGGCAGGCAGAGAGAGAAAGGGAAGCAGGTTCCCTGCTGAGCAGAGAGCCTGATGTGGGGCTTGATCCCAGGATCCTGAGATCATGACCTGAGCGGAAGGCAGAGGCTTTAACCCACTGAGCCACCCAGGCACCCCACTGATTGTATTTTCAAATAAGAACTCCTTGGGTTTATTTTACTAATCCTTACTTCTACATGGCTGGACAAAGTGAGGATCGTCACTGACTACTGGCCTTATCCAGCAGTATTTTCATACTCCTCTGTGGATAACAAAGTCAAATGAATGACTTCTCAACAAAAATAGAGTCTTGGGGTTTAAAAGATTTTACCCTTCCACCCAAACTGAAACCCTCTAGACATTACTTGACAGTCATCTTGCCTCTATATCTTTTGAGGAATGGGTGGTCCATTCCTTTCTCAGTATAGCTCTGATTACTAGAAAACTCTGAGTCTGAGTCCTAGGCCACTGAACTGTGGTTCAGTGAAAATAGCACAGGCCGTGGAGTCAAGCCGACTTGGGTTAGAATTCTGACAATGTAATTTGCTGCATGACTTACACAAGTTATTTTCTATCAGTCTCTTCTGTAAATTAGGGATAATAATACCTATTTTACAGAGTTACTATGAATATTAAAGATTATTATGCATATTAGAGATTATGTAAATTTTAAAAAAGGTCTTATTTATTTGGGAGAGAAGAAGAGAGAGAGAGCGCAAGCAGAGGGGAGGGCAGAGAGAGAAGCTGGTTCCCTGCTGAGCAGGGGCTTGATCCTAGGACCCCAGGATGATGACCTGAGCCGAAGGCAGATGCTTAACTGACTGAGCCACCCAGGCACCCCATATTAGAGATTATGAATATAAAATTCCTAGTACATGCCTGGAACCAAGAGCTAATAAACCGATAGCTGTAGTTATTGTCATATACTATCTACATATGCCTTCCAATACTTTCAAACACTTGAATTTAATTGTTATGTTATTGCTAAGTGCTCTTTTTCTTGAGTAAGCATCTGCCAGTATTTTCTCCCGTGGTCATGCTGGCCTTGGCTGTGTTCCCGCATACCATGTTTGTAGTACATGGTGCCCATAACTGAACAAAGTATTCCAGGTGTGGTCTGACTGCTTCAAAACAAAGACCATAAGCCTCTATTCCCCAGACACTACTCTTCAAGTTGCTTAGAACTCCTTTAGCATGTTTGGCAACTGTGTCACATACCAACTTATCCTATGAAAACTTGCAGGTAGTTTTCATGTGTATGGATTTGAAGTCTTCTCCATTCTGCACGTGTGTAGAACTTTTTAAAATTCAAGAATAAAACTTTTTTTTTTATTTAGTGAGAACCTATTATCTATTAGGTATGCTGAGTTCTGTGGACATAGAGTTGACTAGAACAAAATATCAACATATTAGAAGTGTGAGCTCCACAAGATTGGGTCTATCATGTTCACCAGTGAATCCTCATTTGTTAGGATGATGTCTGGACACAGTTATGTGCTTACTGTTGGTTGAATAGATGAATAAAAGAGTTTACAATGGAAATTTTTCCTGTTAGTGAAAAGGCATTTTCCTAATTCACTTATTTTGTCAATTTGAATATTCTGTACTAGCCTATCACTTTTAGCCCAACCCTGGTGTTGAGAGAATAGGATAGACCCAATCTCCAAAATAAAATCATACTGTCCCTTTCAAGGCCAAACTAAATACTTACAAGCTTTATTTGCTGGATGGCCATTATATCCAACCATTGAAGGACTTTGGAGGCACTTTTTAACCCTTAATGCAAGGCTTCAGTCCCAGGGTTAGCAGTACCAGGCCATGCCTTCTGAGCACTAAACACCCAAGAATTTCCTGAGGTGAGTTCTCTCTGGCCCTGACTTCTTGTGGGGGTAGAATAAGGTCTTCAGGAGCAGTGTGGGGGTGACAGGTTAGAAGGACCTTGAAATTCTGCTTTGGTCTGTAAGGTGCTGCCAGGACCTCTGAGTCCTCTCACAGTTTTTTCCAGTATTTGGGCTACAGGTGAGGCAATGGTCGCCATCTTGCTCTCAAATGCCAGGCAAGCAGCCACTGGCGTCGCTCGGTAACCACGGAGACACCCGTGTCCCCTCCCGTTTCCCATCCGTAGAGGCTGTAAACTACGATTCCCATCAGCCGATTTTCTCTACTTGATGGCGAGTTGTCTAGATTCGGCTTTCGGCCACCGCGACCGTGCCGCAGTGAACCGCGGGAATTGCGGTTCGCGTCGTGGCCTCACTTTTTGCCGCGGGAAACTTCAGCACTACAAATCCCGTGAGCCAGCGGGCTAACGCATGTGCACGAAACAGCGGGTCCTCCCTGGCCCCCTGCCGGTGCCTGAGAGGTAAGAGAGGGCGGGGGGAAGGAAGAGGAGGCGGATCCGGGAGCTGCGTTGGCTGCGGCCTGGCACCAAGGGGGCGGCCCCGGCGGAGTGCAGACCCAGTGGCCCCCGTGATTATGGACCCAGCTGAGGCGGTGCTGCAGGAAAAAGCGCTCAAGTTTATGGTGAGGAGAAGGCGCAGGCCGGGGAGCGGTGGCGGTGGTGGCGTTGGCGACGTCGCGGAGGCTCGGGCCTGGGCCGACCGCCCACGGGAGGAGGGGGCAGCGGGATCCTGGGCCGAGGCCGGCGGTAGGGGCAGCTGAAGGGACAGGACAGAGCTCTAGGGAGGAGGGAGGGGGCTGCGGAGAGGACCCGGGGGTGGGGGGCAACAGCTCCGCCATCTTGTGGATGAGAGGCCAAGTGACAGCGGGAGCTTAATCGGGGAGGGGGCTCTGGGCGGCGCGCGGGGCCCTGGAGGGAAAGCGGGGTCGTGGGGACAGTTACT